>OW679198.1:41689364-41829341 GCA_940337035.1 Agriotes lineatus
TACTACGTAGTCTTTTAACTGAACATCAGATACATTCTAGTACAAAGTTAACGCAGTGGAGCGACTTCAGCTTGTCTTTGTTACTTCTAGTGCTCACCCTTTCTCGCGCCGCATAAGTAGACGTACAAAAAGTAAATCCACCACAGGAGCTTATAGAAATGTTGGAGTTATGTGTATTTATAACACTACAAAGACAAACAATAAAAATGTGTTGCAGTGGCATGTTATAATTATTTTAATGGTATTGATCATGGTCGAGCAGTAAAAGTTGAAAATCGTCACATAGGAAATGTGGTAGTTTCAAGAACTAACTTGTTCGTTTGGCAATGTTGCAGCATTGGTTTTGGTAACTGCTTAGGGAAGCAGTCGTAGTAAATAAATATTCGATTTAAAATCGTATAGTAGAAGTTACAGCACATTTTGACAGTGTGCCAAAGATTTTTCTAGCCAAAGTTTTATGTTTGAAGGTTTAAAAAGTGACGGTCAAGATGAATACCGATTGCTATGTTGCCAAACTGATATTTTGTAGAAAGATATATATGTATTTTGGCAATTGCATTATGTTATGTAACTTTTTATACAAGGTGTATCTAAAATGTCGGAAAAAAAACACGTAGCGATATTTTTCGTACAATTCTGAGTAGAAACTTTGAAAAATATCGGCATGGGACCATAATTTTACATTTTACTTTCTTTGATGATACTTTGACGTATTTAAAACAAAAAAGGTACTTTATCTGAAAAAAGTTTTTTTTTATCTGCCGCTCATGTGGACTCATGAAGAACAATCCATTTGAGTATGAATATTTTCTACCCAAAAGAAATTTCCCGCCAATTTAGATACACCCTGTATAGTTCGCTGAAATTGTTGAGACTAAACGGAAGATTGTTTTGTAGTTGTGAAGTGTGGGTACTCAATTAAAAAGCGTTTTACTATTAATTGTGCCATAAATCTTTAGATCGGATCCATGTTTCTTCATCATATGATAGCTCAGTCGCGAATGTCCGATCCTCAATCATGTTATAATGCCTTCTTCTTTCCTAATGAGGAATTTTGTGTTTTCTGCATGAGAGCGGTATCATTTTTATGGATTAAAGGTTGATTTCGCATAATGGTCATTCCCGTTCCTTTCTGTTCTTGGCGAACGTTCCGTTGAAGTTTCCTTGGGATTATACACAGTAACATCTATGTGGGCTACTACTGGCTTTCTCCCAACTGTATTAAACACACCACCGCATGAATTAACACCGAGTGATTTTACTTCCGAACTTGTGTTATTTTAATATTTGACGATCTGGGAATTTTTATGCAACTCAAAATAACCACCGAGTGGACTACCACCGATACGAATTATCACCACATAAATTTACTACCAACTGAAGCGAATTTGTAGATATTCCACTGAATCGAACTACTATCGAATGGAAATACTACCGATCCGCTTTATTTACCTCAGCGATAGGCGAACAACTCGCCTACAAACTGCTGTAAGATTGATGATCATCAATAGCGCACAAGATGAGCGAGAAAAGTCTTACGTGATTGACGATGAGTATCTAATATACTGAAAACAGTCGAATTTGTCAATGAACCGGATGCGACTCCGCGAAAACCCGTATAAAAAGTTATGATCTGCGCTCTAATGACTGTAATGTACCCACAGAATGCCGATTACAGAATAATATGAAATTATTCCCAGATACTTTCATTATCTGTATAAATTAAGATCAGTAAATATTTACTTATATGTGTAAATACAGGGTGATTGACGAATAATGTCTGATTTAGCGCCTTTTTTCTGCAACACAATTTGATTGACACTTTTGTTTCATTTTTCTGAAATCATGGTCACATTTTATTCAAATTGAAAATCAGTGAAATATTCTATGAGAGAGTAATTTTTGTTCAAGGAATAAATGCGCTAAATCAGACACTATTCGTGAATCACCCTGTATATAAATTTCGTGGCCGTGCAAGTATAAGATATGTTGCAGCAACTACTGTTAAATGTGGTTGAAGGTATTTTCAATCGGTGACTCGAGCGGTGATAGTTTCAATTAGATATGAATCCACATCGGTGGTAGGTAATGCAAGTTGGTAGTAAACCAAATTGGTGGTACTTCAGTGCGGTGCCATTTTATATAAAATTCTTAAAGTCGATAGTAAACCACGTCGAGAGTAGTTTCGGTTGGATGTAAATCCAAATCTGTGGTAATTTTAATCTGATCTAAATTCGCATAGATCTGCGTCTCCATTTTATGTAAATACCAATTTTTTGCATTTTGTTAGTATAGTATATTGGGTTGAAATTGCGTACAGTTCCGTGGTGAGAGATATTTTTTTTTTCAATTTACGCAAAATTGATGTAGAGCTCCCCCCCATAACGTATTTTCCTTTTAGTTATTTTATCATCGTCACGCGTGAATCTTTTGAAGGTAGAGAATAGTTTTTATCTACCAATTACTACTAACAAAATTATCAGCTGTCAGTTTTACGGTGATATATCGGTTGTAAGACACATCGCTGTTTGTAGTATAAATGTTACGTTTTTACATAATTTCACTTTTTTTAAAACAAATAAAGCAACATTCATACCTGGATTGATAATATTGAGAAATTGAGGATGAAACTGATAATTAAAATTTACGCACCAGGAATATTAATTAATGTGCATTTTCTGTGGACTATACCATAACAAAACTGTAATTTTAAATCCCATAGTGTAAATTATAACTTCATTGGACTACGTAATTGTTTTTGATAACGAAATTGGAAATAGCAATAATAAATAAACAATGAATTCAGATGCCCACTACAAATTTAGCGAGTTGTGAAATCTTGAATCTGTTCACGGGTGCAATTGCCCAACGTAAATTTAAAAATATTTTGCAGAAGTACCTGATGTAGTTGCTAATGGAAAAGTCATTTCTATTTATTAATCCACTAGATTGTACAGTGAACTATGTATAATTTTGCTTAAAGCTCGTCATTGTAAATCAACCGAAAATGATTTAATGTTCTTTACTTAAAAAAGCATGGAATACATATTCTTGCTTTACACAATTACTAAATAAAAGTAGCAACTTTATGTTGGGTCACTTATATTTATTTTGCTTACCTAGTATAATAGGCTATTACACATTAACAACAATCTATTGCCGCTGTTGGTAGTACTAGCATGCTGATTTAAATGAGTTACGTCAATTAGGAATTTAAAATTTATACAATCACGTCGATTACGTACAGTTCGTATAATTCGCAGGTGGTGAATGCTATTATAAGTGCATTGTCGTTGCCAAGTTATCGTTTATGTGATTGTTATTCCCGGTTAACACACTTCTTGTGTAAAATTAATGAGATGCCTTTGTTTCTGCTGCGTGTTATATAATAGCTTGCCGTTGTATTTTGTTTGTGCATCTATTATTGTTTAAATAGCTATTTTTGTATTAAGGGCGTGAAGGAGGCGATTTTGGCCCGCGGCGGAATTATAAGCCAGAGGCCCGAAGGGCCGAAGGATTATAAAACGCCAAAGGGCCAAAATCGCCGTTCACGCCCGAAATGCAAACAAGATTTTTTGTAAAATCCACCATAAAGCTTTGAAAAATAAATGGCACGATTCGTTCTCAAAAATCAAATTGTTGTTGATTGCCAATGTGATGTAGTTTTTTAGGCCTTAGGGCGCAAAAGGCATTATTTACGCCCGCAAATTATTTTTAGGCCTTAGGGCGCAAACGGCACTATTTACGCCCGCAAATTAATGCATAAATGACCATATTTTAGTACGATTTTACAAAAAAATAATTTAGTTTATTTTTGAAGCGGAATTTGTTATAAATGTTTTTGTATTGAAGTATAAATCGAATAACCATATGACATACATGTACATAGCAAACTGAAGTTCCGATCGGTTCAAGCTGCACATTTTGAAACGTAACGATATCTATATGACGTCACGAGCGTTTCGTAGACGCATTGCGAACGTTACCTACCGCGCAATCAGCTGCAGTGGTTGTTAATTGTTCCATATTTAGGATTCATGAGATTCCACGAAGACAGCAAAAAGGGCGATTGCAGAAATCCCCAAGCGCGGTATTTATGAGACATAGTTAATGTCCATTAAAATGAAATATGAATATTTATGCAGCAAGGCTGATTATCTGTAAGTGTAGGTGCAAAATGTAAACTCCGCCACCGTCCCTATTTAATTAAAATTGTTTAATTCTCTCTGAATTTATTTGTTTTAATTTAACGCCAGGGATTGCGCTTGTTTTGATCTTTTCTATCAACATTAGCTATTGTGTGAATGTTTATTTGTTGAATTTGTATCAGTGTTGAATGAATTTGACCTATTTATTGTCTGCCGAGTGAATTACCATTGTGTTTTGCTGTAGTTACTTTAATTACCTACTTAATTATCCTGGGTAGGTGCAGTTTGGGAAGCGATGGCAACTTTTTTATTTTGTGATTTGCCTAGGCAAATGACAATTTTTCCTTCGATTTATACATTTTTGTATTTAGGTCATTGCAGTGTCACCGGCCCTTATCAAATTATCCAATTTTGGAAATTTTTGAGCAAATTTGGGAACATTTTGATTATCTTTATAAACCTGATAAATCTCTCCGAATCGAACGCTGAGCGATCGTTTCTCGAGTTTTGTAATTTCTCAGATTTTAAAATTTCCTAATGTGGTTAAATTCCCTTAGCCCTTAAATAGCTTGGCATTTTTCTAGAGTTGACAACACTTTACCATAGGTCTTCAGTTCAGTACTTGTCGTTAATTCAGATGTGATACTTAAACGTCTTCGCTAATTTTGCAAGGATCTTCTAAAACAAAAACACTGCTCAATCCGCTAACGATGTCAGATTACCATTTTCCCAAATCCTTCTATTTGCTTCGAAATACCGCAAGGCTAAATGTTGCAAACAGCGGTGGTTATTGTTGCGTTAAGGATGGTCCAACCGTCAATCGTATTTTTCAGGGCCGATTTATTTCGGGACAGGGAAATCCTGTTTGCTTTGGCAGACGTACTTCCATGCGCTATTTTCGGGTGCGAACCTACAGAATCCTTGACATAGTTAGCGCCGCTCGGGGATGCCGATAAAAGGGTTAAACATTGACTAAGCTTTTTTCGATCCTGCCCAGACTGATCTCTTTCAGCGCCGGTTGAATGAATTCGCTTTTGATGAAGGATCATTAAGAGCGTCGTTACAAAACACCACGAAATATCGTTTCCACCCCGTGCTCCTCGAATCAATACTGGGATTTTAAATTGCGAGGGTTGTTAAGTCGCAGGGGCTTTATATATTGTTTCTTATTCTGAGAGTTGTTGATTTGGACGTTTATCCAAGTATTCAGCAGACTTCGATTCGAGCAATAATCGTTTGGCAGGACAATCCCACTTCTGAGTTGTTTTTATAGTTCCTCACGGGGCGGCGTCAAATATCGACATGTCACATACCTTCCCTCGTTAATTTGGGTGATCTCCAAGTGAACACGATGAATTAGCGGCAGTCGCCGGAGCGGGTCCCCACAGCGTGCGGTTTCGCAGTAACTTCACTATAAATTTGAGCCAAAGTTGGCTTTCATCGGCATGTAGTTCTATCCGGGACACCCTGCCATTCAGAATGGCCATTGAATCACGACCCAAATGCAAAGTTCGTTGGTCCTTTTCAATTTGCGCTTTTGCTTTTTGGAGCATCTCGCATGGGCTGCGGACTCAGAAGTCGCGTTTGAATACTGATTAGGTTTATGAGCAGCCACTACTGGTTCGAAATTGGAGCAATTTTGTGGTAAAACTACTCTGAACAAAGGGTTATAACATAACAAAATATTTCATAATAGTCCTAATTTTAATTGGATAGTTTTAGATGACGAAAGTGAAGATAATGGTCTAGCGCACACAAATTAGTGTAGCACTGCAGCAGGTTTAGGGTCACCTTAGCGGTTGGTTCCTTTGAGTTCCCCTTTTCCACTGTAAATATCCCATGAAATTTAAAGTACACAATTGTTTTGAAGGGTCAAGTTAAACTCATGGGTCCAGCATAATTTAAAAGGGAGAATGAGAAGATTGGTTTGCCCACCTCTTATGCTGTTTAACTTGTTGTTCCAAAGGTTGTTTCTTGGAAGAACGAAACTAAAAATTCCTAGAAGGGTGTGGAGTGCAAAAGCTAGAAAGGCACTAGAAGGTAGACTAAAGTAGAATATGCTGAAGATAGAAACCGATGACAGTTTGGTATGGGAACGCATTTCTATGTAACATAAGAAAATGTTTGTAAGAAATTAGATTCAAGTTTGGATTTTATGCTCATAGAAAGTTGTAAACATCAATTGCCACAAAGCTTGTGCAAATCGAGTTCTAGATAATTAAGGTTGCCTAAAAGAGGGAATTGAGTTTTTATGCCATACAGTGACTAGCGTAAATTCTTAGTACATATACCATTTTCAACCAGAATGCAAACAACCTGAAAAAACTACCACCGACGTAAAGTACCATCGCTTGGATTTACCGCCGACCTGAAAAACCTCCGACTGAATTCGACAGCAGTTGCTGCAACGTCTTACGTGAACGACCACCTCTTTGCGGAGCTGCATCGGGCTCATTGACTAATTCGACTGTTAATGTTCTAGACAATTAAAGTTGCCAAAAAGAAGAAGCTGGATTTTAGACCAGATAGTGATTAACGTGAATTCTTGGTATACCATTTTCAACCACAATGAAATAATGGCCACATTTATCAGCTGGAAAGACTGTTGGCCATGTTTACTTTTTGTTGAAACATACTGAAAGACAAATTGAAAGTGGCTATGCGAACCAAACAATGTGGATCGCTTGTTAAGAGCTTTTCGCTCGTTTTCCTTACTAGATGGAAACCGCAATAAGGATAGAAAACGTGGAAACTGCAATTTCTTAGCACCAAATGACCTTTGGGATTATCCACGAAAGGTTTAAATGGCATACATTGTACTGATGGTGAAATGCGAAAAACCAAAAAAAAAAAAATGCGTCTCTGATGGAAGAAGGTGAATGGAGAAGAAGAGCAACCATACTTTTCCATTGTTATATTTTTACCCTTTTAGTTTTTTATCAATCTATTAATATTTATACATAACTGGAAATATAGTGATGAAATATAATGATTTCAAAGTTTCCAATATATAAATTTTACAATTTCTTCCGCATCCCATTAGCATACAAAGGTGTATCTACAAAGGGCGACGCGATACCTTATTATCAATTAATGAATGTCCTTCTCGCGAATTCGAGTAGCAATTTGTCGGAGCGCCAAAGCGGCAGTTTATTTGCGCCACGAGGGCTCGTGCACGTCCTGTGTGACGTTATAATTTCTTTTAATTCGCAAACAGCACGCAATTCATATGCAGGGAGTGACATTACGATAAATTGTATAATGGCACTCGGCTATCCTGTCATCTACATCCACGCCAGATTAATATTCATAATTGGACTGGATGTTATTTGCTCAGCCTTCTTTGAGCTCGGCGTGCTTATCATTTCGAGTTGTTTATTCCATTTGAACGTCAGGCTCGAAAGGGCACAACTTTTGTTCTTATTATGTGCCCGTTTCCAGTTCAAAAGTGCAGAGGCAAGAGCGCGTTTCGAACTAATGAAGCTCTCGAGCTCGAAATGGTGGCAAAATTGAACCCGGTAACTTTCGAGGTCCATTACCGTGTTACTGTGTGGTGTAGCAAATGTTTTGTTTGGTCGAGACAGGGAATCCACCATAATTTGTTCCAATAATTTAAGGATTGCTTCACCATAACGTTATTGGAGCATGTAGCATAATATAGACCAAGTAGGTTTTTAGTTGTCAAAGTGTATATAGATGTAACGAGAATTATCTACTGTATGGTGCTATAATTTTTTAGTCTGGTTCTAGATTCATTAAAATTATGTATCAAATCACTGCCCGAAAGCCAACACACTATAAACTAGAACTAGAGAAAAGTTAAAAGAACAGTGTCACAATGAAAGAACTATACACAACCAGAGCATCAAAACGCAAAGAAGCGGGTTAAGAGAAAGGCCACATGAACCCAAATTATAACTAAATATTTCAGAAAATAAATTTGTAATGGAAAAAGGTTCTTTATAAAAAAGGTCTGAAGTCTTCTAAATACAGGAATACCATGTTACTATGAGAGTCATACGAACAGGCGGAAGGAAATAAAAATATCAAAACATATGTTCCATTTGATACAATTTGGAGAAAATACCACCATAGAGAACCTAAACTGATAATATGAAATAGCTATTAACCATATACAAGTGGATGGTAGAGGAAGAAAGATACACAGTTATTAAAACGAAAACAATGCAGTTGATCGTAAAAGAAATATATCTAAAAAACCTACGGATAGGGTGGTGATATGAGATTCTCTTCTACTTTAAATAAATAGTAGTTTCATACTTTGTGTGTTGCTAAGGTGGGGATGCAATTTCCTACGTTCAACAGGAATAACCTATACAAAATATCAAAGAAGTCATAAAAATAATAGAAAAACGATTATGGTGTAACTACAATTCATCCAACAAGACTGAAATTAATACGAAACCTTCACCCGTTACCCTAATACAATACTCATATACAGGGCGATGTGAAATTAATAGATTTCTCTTCATTGCATTGGTTGGTTGCATTTTAGAATTTTTAAAATTAATAAGAATCCAGTAATACTTTGCCCACTGTCAGCTTGTGTTATGGTGGCAATAGCTATTTGATTAAACGAAAATAGTTTTTACCTGACATGATGAATCATCACTTACGGAGCAACATTCGTCCAGTTGTTACTTACGTGACCAGCAATAGTATTGTTTTAGATTTTTGTCATAAAATCGCGTGAATCATACAAAATTCACAATGCGGGGCGAAACATGATTCGTGTTGACCTAAAACTTACCACTAAGCGCCCATATCGCACGTGTTGCGAAAAGTGGACCCGCCGATTCCGTCCCACTAACGTGCAAATTGCCAGTTTTACGGAAGGAGTTCGTGCGAATTACTTGCATGTGCTTAGCTATTCGTGGAATATGAGTCCGATTCGTGTTATTATTGCTTAAATAGTTATAGCCGGCGAGCAGCGATTTGGAACGGTTTCAAAACGCTGACCTTTTTCATTTGAGAAATATGTATGGACGCGTGGAATTCCGCGAAAACTTCATATAAGTGTGACATGTTCTGTGCAGGAAAAAAGAATTGTGGGTATAAGTCGTTTTATATTTTATTTCTTTCAGAGCCTTTTTCCAATATAAAATAACAAACCATTGGCGTATATCTCTCCAGCAACAGTATTGTAGCATGGATATTACATTACTACAACAAAAACAAGACTATTTTATTTACTTGATGAATGGATTGCTCCAAAAATATATACTTGCAGCCAACATTTTTTCTTGTAGGTTAATACATAACTTGAATATTAACTGGTATAATATGAAACTCCTACGATCTCGAAACACATACAATACGCTACAAACTATAATCAGTAACATGGTGAAAACTTTTGAGATGCAAATTTTCTATCCAGGATTGCTCTTTTAAATACCGATAAATACACATTCTCTCCCTTGTAGAATTCAAGGGGAACCAACATTTTTAAATAATACAAATCTTAACTTGTATACTACGGAGCCGGACATTTGGGCGCGGCCGTTTGGGCGCGGCCGTTCGGGCGCGGCCGTTTGTGCGCGAAGACACTTGGGCGCAGAGCGACTTGGGCGCGAGACATTTGGGCACGAGGAAATTAATTAACGTATATTAGTATTAGCTAGCTTTACTATTCATAGGTCTGAAAATTTATTTTAAATAACGAAAATTACCTAAAGCACGTCCAAGGAGGTGGCGGGCGGCAAAAATTTAGTATAGAAATATTAATTGTCAAAAATATTATTAAAGCAAGTTAAAAATTTTAACTTTCCGGTAAATACTAGCAAATCTTTTGCGGAGATTTATTGCATTAAAATAATAGGTAACAAAGAATAAATGAATAGAGATTGGGTACAAACAGAGCTATTGATGAACCATCCAACCATTTGGAGATTCGTCGACAGCCTGAAAACTATTCAACGAAGGAGAGATGGTGCTTATGAACAGTTACTTGCGGGAAATGAGCCCACTGAAAAAAAACAAAAATTGATCCAGGCTGATAGAAAATAAAAATTTTGGTTAAATATTATAATACTCAATATAATCATGTAGACGGCGTAAACAATAGGGACATTCTAGAATTTTTAAGAGGCATTTCGTACAATTATGAAATAAATGCGTGGATGCTTCTTGTTTATATTTTGAAAAATTGTATATATTTACTTTAAGAATAATATGTATTATAATGGTAAAAATGTCAAAAAAAAATTTTGATTATTAAAATTAATCTTTTTATATGATTATTTATTATTATTCTTATTTCTGCTTTTATCTTCAGTTAGTCGGTTCATAACATAACGAAAATAATTGATTACTTTAAAATTTAAGGTTTATTGTTAAGTATTATCATTATAAACAAAACTCGAAGTCGACTAGTTTCGGTCAAAACAGAACACATATTAGAAACATATTAAACATTAGAACCATCAATCGATTAAATATAGCACAGCATTATTCATTTACCAGCACAATAAATGATTTTTTTTTTATTATTTTCAACACCTATATATAATCTATTTCCATCTTTATTTCAATTCAGAATTATTATTTCATATCTAACATATGTACTGCCTTTTTTATGTATTCAGAATTATTTCAAAACTAATCTAATATTCTACCTTCTTTTTATTCGGATTTATTTCAAAATGTATCTAATATAGGTACATACTACCACCTTATTTAAAATTAATCTTATAACGGTTTCAATAAATAATTGGATTATTCTTTTAATATTGTTTGATTAATTACATTAACTTTTCAGGATAAATAATGATTTAATAAATGTTTGTTTATTTATGCGAAAGTGAAATTATTCACACTTAATGTGTTCCTGAATCCCAATGTTGACCCTTTCTCGCGCCCAAGTGTCTCGCGCCCAAGTGTCTCGCGCCCAAGTGTCCCCGCGCCCAAACGGCCGCGCCCAGACGGCCGCGCCCAAACGGCCGCGCCCAAATGTCCTAGACCGTGTATACTACCATGTTCTAAGGATCTCGGAACGCCATGTCATGCGCTACCAGCCACAATCAGTAGCAGGGTGGAAGCTTTTGATATGCGAATTTAATGTCCACGTTTCCTCTTGTAAATACATGTAGACGTATTCTCTTCCTTGTAAATTTGAAAGTTGAAGAACAACTTAAATATTACAAATGGTAACTTGTATAATACGAAATTCTTAGGATCTCGGAACGCATATATACGCTACAAGCCACAGTCAGTAGCAGGGTGGACACGTTGACATACAAATTTAACATCTACATTTTCTCTTTGAAACACAGGTAGACGAATTCCCTCCCTTGTAGATTTTCAGATTAACAATTTAACTTGCATCAGGGGCGTATTAACCATGGTTGCTGCCTGAATACCCTAAAAATGTTGCGCCCATTTTTACGTAGTGAGAAAAATCCCGATATTATTTGTTGTGATCATTTGAGGTTGCAATTTCCAGTAGGTACATGCATGGGAATTAATATTTGATTGCAAAGGGAAAACTATTTTCTGTCGCTCATTCCATTTTTACGCCAGAAGCCGGGGCTTCTCAGGCTTCTGCCATAATACGCCACTGTGTTGTATAATACGAAATTCCTATTATGATCTCGAAACGCATATCATGTGCTACAAGCCACAGTCAGTAGCAGGGTGGAAACTTTTGAGATACGAATTTAACATTCACGTTTTCTCTTTTAAGCACGGATAGACGTATTCTCTCTCTTGTCAATGTCAAGATTAACAAACAATTTAACTTAATTTATATAATACGAAATGCGTAGAATCTCGGAATGCATATCATGCGCCACAAGCCACTATCAGTAGTAGGGTGCAAACTTTTGAGATACGAATTTAACAGTCACGTTTTCTCTTTTAAGCACGGATAGACGTATTCTCTCTCTTGTCGATGTCAAGATTAACAAACAATTTAACTTAATTTATATAATACGAAACGCTTAGAATTTCGGAGTGCTTATCATACACTACAAGCCACTATCTGTAGCAGGGCGGAAACTTTTGAGATACGAATTTAACATTCACATTTTTTCTTTTAAGCACGGCTAGACTTATTCTCCCCCTTGTTGATATCAAGATTAACAAACAATTCAACTTAATTTATATAATATTAAATGCTTAGAATCTCGGAGTGTATATCATGCGCTACAAGCCACTATCAGTAGCAGAGCCGAAACTTTTGAGATACGAATTTAACATTCACGTTTCCTCTTTTAAGCACGGGTAGTCGTATTATTTCACTTGTCGATGTCAAGATTAACAAACAATTTAACTTAATTTATATAATACGAAATGCTTAGAATCTCGGAGTGCATATCGTGCGCTACAAGCCACTATCAGTAGCAGCGCGGAAACTTTTAAGATACGAATTTAACATTCACATTTCCTCTTTTAAGCACGGCTAGACTTATTCCCTCCCTTGTCGATGTCAAGATTAACAAACAATTTAACTTAATTTATATAATACGAAATGCTTAGAATCTCGGAGTGCATATCATGCGCTACAAGCCACGATCAGTAGCAGGGTGGAAACTTTTGAGATACGAATTTAACATTGACGTTTCCTCTTTTAAGCACGGGTAGACGTATTCTCTCCCTTGTGGATGTCAAGATTAACAAACAATTTAACTTAATTTATATAATACGAAATGCTTAGAATCTCTGAGTGTTTATCATGCGCTACAAGCCACTATCAGTAGCAGGGTGGAAACTTTTGAGATACGAATTTAACATTCACGTTTCCTTTTTAAGTACAGCTAGACGTATTCTCCCCCTTGTAGATTTTAAGATTACGAAAAATTTTACTTAACTTGTATAATCCGAAATGCTTAGAATCTCGAAATGCATATCATGCGCTACCAGCCACTATCAGTAGTAGGGTGCAAACTTTTGAGATACGAATTTAACAGTCACGTTTTCTCTTTTAAGCACGGATAGACGTATTCTCTCTCTTGTCGATGTCAAGATTAACAAACAATTTAACTTAATTTATATAATACGAAACGCTTAGAATTTCGGAGTGCTTATCATACACTACAAGCCACTATCTGTAGCAGGGCGGAAACTTTTGAGATACGAATTTAACATTCACATTTTTTCTTTTAAGCACGGCTAGACTTATTCTCCCCCTTGTTGATATCAAGATTAACAAACAATTTAACTTAATTTATATAATATTAAATGCTTAGAATCTCGGAGTGTATATCATGCGCTACAAGCCACTATCAGTAGCAGAGCCGAAACTTTTGAGATACGAATTTAACATTCACGTTTCCTCTTTTAAGCACGGGTAGTCGTATTATTTCACTTGTCGATGTCAAGATTAACAAACAATTTAACTTAATTTATATAATACGAAATGCTTAGAATCTCGGAGTGCATATCGTGCGCTACAAGCCACTATCAGTAGCAGGGCGGAAACTTTTAAGATACGAATTTAACATTCACATTTCCTCTTTTAAGCACGGCTAGACTTATTCCCTCCCTTGTCGATGTCAAGATTAACAAACAATTTAACTTAATTTATATAATACGAAATGCTTAGAATCTCGAAATGCATATCATGCGCTACCAGCCACTATCAGTAGTAGGGTGCAAACTTTTGAGATACGAATTTAACATTGACGTTTCCTCTTTTAAGCACGGGTAGACGTATTCTCTCCCTTGTGGATGTCAAGATTAACAAACAATTTAACTTAATTTATATAATACGAAATGCTTAGAATCTCTGAGTGTTTATCATGCGCTACAAGCCACTATCAGTAGCAGGGTGGAAACTTTTGAGATACGAATTTAACATTCACGTTTCCTTTTTAAGTACAGCTAGACGTATTCTCCCCCTTGTAGATTTTAAGATTACGAAAAATTTTACTTAACTTGTATAATCCGAAATGCTTAGAATCTCGAAATGCATATCATGCGCTACCAGCCACTATCAGTAGTAGGGTGCAAACTTTTGAGATACGAATTTAACAGTCACGTTTTCTCTTTTAAGCACGGATAGACGTATTCTCTCTCTTGTCGATGTCAAGATTAACAAACAATTTAACTTAATTTATATAATACGAAACGCTTAGAATTTCGGAGTGCTTATCATACACTACAAGCCACTATCTGTAGCAGGGCGGAAACTTTTGAGATACGAATTTAACATTCACATTTTTTCTTTTAAGCACGGCTAGACTTATTCTCCCCCTTGTTGATATCAAGATTAACAAACAATTTAACTTAATTTATATAATATTAAATGCTTAGAATCTCGGAGTGTATATCATGCGCTACAAGCCACTATCAGTAGCAGAGCCGAAACTTTTGAGATACGAATTTAACATTCACGTTTCCTCTTTTAAGCACGGGTAGTCGTATTATTTCACTTGTCGATGTCAAGATTAACAAACAATTTAACTTAATTTATATAATACGAAATGCTTAGAATCTCGGAGTGCATATCGTGCGCTACAAGCCACTATCAGTAGCAGGGCGGAAACTTTTAAGATACGAATTTAACATTCACATTTCCTCTTTTAAGCACGGCTAGACTTATTCCCTCCCTTGTCGATGTCAAGATTAACAAACAATTTAACTTAATTTATATAATACGAAATGCTTAGAATCTCGGAGTGCATATCATGCGCTACAAGCCACGATCAGTAGCAGGGTGGAAACTTTTGAGATACGAATTTAACATTGACGTTTCCTCTTTTAAGCACGGGTAGACGTATTCTCTCCCTTGTGGATGTCAAGATTAACAAACAATTTAACTTAATTTATATAATACGAAATGCTTAGAATCTCTGAGTGTTTATCATGCGCTACAAGCCACTATCAGTAGCAGGGTGGAAACTTTTGAGATACGAATTTAACATTCACGTTTCCTTTTTAAGTACAGCTAGACGTATTCTCCCCCTTGTAGATTTTAAGATTACGAAAAATTTTACTTAACTTGTATAATCCGAAATGCTTAGAATCTCGAAATGCATATCATGCGCTACCAGCCACTATCAGTAGTATGGTGCAAACTTTTGAGATACGAATTGAATATCCACGTTTCCTCTTTTAAGTACAGGTAAACATATTCTCTCTTTTGTAGATTTTAAGATTAACAAGCAATTTAACTTAAGTTGTATAATACGAAATGCGTATCTCAGAACGTATACCATACGCTACAAGCCACAATCAGTAGTAAGGAGGAAACTTTTGACATGCGAATACATATTCTCCCTTGTAGATTGCAAGGTTAACAAACATGCAAATATTAACTTGTATAATATGAAATGCTTACGATCTGAGAACGCGTATTATATAAGCCACAGAGTGGAAACTTTTGAGAAACTAATTTTACATTCACGGTTCCAAGTTTAAATACGGGTAAACATGTTTTCTCCCGTGTAATTTTAAGGTTAATACACAATTTAACGTTTGCAAATTTTGTTTAATACGATTTCGAAACGCATACCATTCGCTACAATCAGTAGTAGGGTGGAAACATTTAAGATGCGAATTTTATATCCACGTTTCCTCTCTTAATGCTGTTAAACAGAAGCACCGGCTGCGTTTTTCAACTGGTAGCAGCCACTGCTGTCTTAACAGATATTTAAAGTGTATAGAAGAAGTTCAAATATTTGAAGAAAAATGAAATTCTGCCTCGTGATTAATGACTTTGACTGCTGTGTAAAATGTGCTTTATCTCTGTGAGCCTTTTTAAATTCAACAGGCGTGTCAGAAATCGCGAATTACATTTTCCTGTGAGATTTCGCTTGAATAAATATAATTAAAAAGAACAAATCGATTGTTTGTAAATGTAAGTTGCGGCTTGTTTAACTGCATATTCTAAGTTAATTTTTCAGCATTTTGAAGAGTGTGTGATTGATTATGTATGTGAAAGAAGTAACGTAGTGCAATATTAAGCACATGAATGATAATTGTGCAAATATTATTTTATAATTTACAATTTCTCTCTGAAGCTCACCATAATTCTTTGCAACTAGTTAGTGGAACACATTTCTTAATTTTTTTTCAGTGCGTATTTTGATGCGAGGTCTTGTTTGGTAGATTTGATCGTATCTTGTACATATACAGGGTATTAATAAAATGGCGGAATAAAAGTAGAAGGCGTCAATCCTTAGTATGTATTGCAAGGCAGAAACCAGTTTTTAGTTGCATCTAGTGATGTAAATTACCGGGGTATTTATTTTTAGGGGTAAATACCCGGGGGGTATTTATAGCCTCATTTACAAATATTATAAAGCTAATCTAACCAGTATAATTGATTGGTAAGTGAAGGTGCTCTATTCGAATTTTATAAAAAGGTAGTATAAAAAATAGCTGTACGGAGAACAGTTCTTACCCAAAATAGCGATGGGGCCATAATTATACAGGTTGCCTAAAATTGTACGGAACATGGTAATTCCATGAGTTGGAAAAGGTTCAAATACGATTTGCCATAAGAGTAACCGAAATAGAAAATGCAATAATTTCATTGGTAGCTAGGCAATAAGTAGGCGCAATAGCTACTTGTTGCCTAGCTACTAAAGTAATTATTGCATTTTCTATTTCGGTTACTCTTATGGCAAATCGTATTCTCCAACACATGAAATTGCCATGTTTCGTACAATTTTAGGCAATCTGCATAGGTATAACAGCAATAAGATAGTATGAATAAAAACAGAAAATGCTTGAAGAAGAAAGAGATGAACATAGAAACAAATATTTGAGTAGACTTGACGCTCATTTTAATTATGACATCTGTCAACTAAATATGGCTAATAAAATAACTTTTTTGAACAGTTATCTCTTTCTTACTCAAGTATTATGTGCTGTTATACAGAATTGTGGTCCTATCGGTATACAACGTTGTTTATATCATTTTGTTATTTTCTTTGACTTATTGAGATTGTTTCTTAATATGTACCGATCGGGTCACAATTATATATAACAGCAATGAGATAACATGCATAAGAAAATAACACATATTGCTTGAGTAAGAAAGCTATAAAAATAGTAGTAAATATTCAAGTAGGCATGACGCTTATTTTAATTATGACATAAGTCAACTAAACATGCCTACTAATAGCTATTTATGCAACAAGTGCTAAAAGTTGACGTTTATGCACGAGACATGAAAATTATGAAACGAAGCCGAAGGCGTCCCACTGCTCTCACTTTGTACTATAATGTACTTGATGTTCACAGTTAGGTGACTGCAAAATAAATGATCTTCGTCGCTAGTGAATTTCCGCTACTGCGCATCGTTTACCCACATGCTAATATCTGTTGGGTCCATTAAAATAATAGAGAGAGCTAAGATCTGAATGTTTGCTGCGATCCATGGATAAATTTCTTAAAACATTCGTCTTCTAGTTACACTGTGTGCCGTAGCTCCATCCTGCTACCATCAGGAATTGTCTTAATGTACATTCAACTGGTGTAATTGGTAGACAATAACATCTCTACTCATGATAAATGCAGTTACGCATCAGCATATTTATTGAATACAATTACTGGTTGTGGACATTTAAAATGTATAAATACAATAAATTATACGGATACAACTTCTATGAAACTTTAACGAAAGACTAATGTGAGATACGGCTCTATTCCAGGGCGCGCTGCGCTAATCAAAAAATCGTAATTAACCCATAGCACAACGGACTCCCCGTAATGTTGCTCTCGGCGCTGAAATGCAGGATTAATTTGGTGGCGGCCTAGCGTCAATCGATACGCCTAAAAATGTGTTCGCGATTTGTTATTCCGGCAAACTTCAAAAGCAGTTCGCTTTGATTACTGATGCATTACGTACTTGAACGAACAGTAAATGTCGAGTGCGCTTTAATGTGCTATGCATTCCGTTAGCTCGCAAGCGGCGATATAGATCATCCGCGAGTTCCCAAGGATGACTCGATGCAAATGCTGCTAGCGTCGAATACAGGTGGACGCCCGTTTGATTTAATTTGCATCTTATTAATGTATTACTCCTGCCGTAGTTGTACAATCTAGGATTTCGCTGTTCGGATCCGCACCAGCACGGCAGCAAACGCGCGAAGTCGGATTTAATCAACTTGAACTGGCCACCGGTTGGCGTGAAAACGCACTCTACGTTCGTACACCGACCTAAGCGCTGATTGGTCGATATTGAACGCGTGGCCAATCAGAGCTCGAATATAGGAACGATGTTGCTATAATTTATACTCTTAAGTATTACCGTTGTTATTATGTACTAATACAGTTGTATCTGTCCGTTTTACACATTTATAGGTTAAAGTTGTTATTTTGTCTTGTTAAGGTCAGGGCTCATTTTCCGTATTATCGACTTTAGCAGTTTGCGTACAGCACGAGTCCAATTTACACGAGAAGACAGCAAGTCTTACTCTTGATTGCAAATTTGGAAATAGATAGTCATCTTATTATAATTTGAATATAAAAAGCGAAATTTTTGAGTTTCCTGCAATATTTCGTCCAATAAGTTTGGCACTGTCCTCATCTTGATTCAACAATTAAGAATACTCTGTGAAATATGTTTAGGGGTGGACTTCTTGTTACGGTTCGTTTTTGTAGTAACAGTGGCGCACTTCGTGGATCCGGAACATTATGATGTAGCGAGCGATATTCACATTGTTTTTGTAATTTTGATCGATAAATATGTAGTTATAACATATGAGCAAATGAAAACGAAATCAAGCTTGGCTTTAAAAAATTAAGTTATGTGCTCTATTACATCTGATGTTTTTAATTTAAATATGACGGTTATTATAATAGTAGAAGTGTCAAGTGGTTTAAATTATCAAATTTTAAATTACACTTGTTTAATCAAGAACAAAAGGTTTTTTTAATCGAAATGATTGATGTAGTAGATGTAACATTGTTTATGTGTATGTTATATTGTTCCCGGTGCTCCGTCGCTAGCATTCACTTCTCCCGTTAACGCGATTTTACTACAAGCATTATTTTGCAACAAGCATTATTATGCAACAGAGTTAGGAGGCGACGCGTATTTCGTTTGGTAAGTTAAGAGGCGAGAATAGTTTGCATGTTGTGCCGAATATAGTTCAAATTATACGTATATATCAGACGATATCGTTAATTAATTCTGGAATATAGCATCACAGCATAACGCGTAAGGTTTCCGTACGGCATATCTACTGGTTAAAAATGATTTCTATGCACCTATCTTGGAGTGTCACATCCTCATATCTGATCGAATTTTGCATTGCTACTTTTCAAATAGACGTGGAAGAGTTTTAGACGTAGTGCTGCGCAGAAACCAGCGCAATTATCAATTTTGCAAGATTATAACTTAAAATATTCACTGAATGTAATCTGGTATCGTGTCTTGAAACTTTTATTTGATTGGAATGTATGTATGAATCTTTGCAAAACAATTTATTCAATAAATTTGCATAGATATTCGGCAAAGATTTTGGATATTTACTTGATGATGTTGGAATTGTTACTATTCGTAAATTTAATAATAACAATTAAATTTTTATTACTACTGTAAGGCATTTCAACTGCTTATGTTTAGTATTGCTTTTAACATGCAATAAGCTTAATTAACGTTATTTGTTTTATTTGCAAATGTACTTAGTTTTGATTCTTCATGCTAGGGTCACATTCTGAATGCCTTTTTTATGAGGTTTAAGAGCGGCTTCCGTATGGAGGACTGTGTATTTTCTAAATTACATAATAGTATACCTGACACCTATTTTCGAAACTGATCATTATCGTTTACTACTCTTCTAGTTTTTTGGGGTCTACCCATTAAATCTTTTAAATTCTGTTCAATATTACTGTGTTTTCGCACACACATAGTATATTCGCATGTCCTGATCGAAAAATCCGTAGTGGGTGCTGCATTAATGTAAGGAATGTCATCGCGCCGCCGGTGGAGACCGTATCGGCCCCTTTTCGCATCTGCCCAAATCGTCGAAATCGCATAAATTCCGCTTAGCGCGATGGCTTCGGCAGCTCCAGCTTATTAAGTTAGGTAAATTATTTGAAGTGCCGTCGCTGTTTCCCTTTTTTCGGCGCGTTAATTAGAGAGCGGCGCAGATCGCGACGTTGTTTTTATTTATTTTGTCTAGCCGCGCTTAATTATATGCAAACTGCTTTCCCGAACCTCGAAATGGCGTGGGAGTCTTCGCGATTTTTCTTGCACTGTATCTGCCGAATTAATTTGCCGGCCGGCATAAATTGGCGATAAATAAGCGCGCTCTTCTGCGTGCGGCTTTCTCGGTTATGAAAAATGGGCGAAGTTCCATGTGAGATCTCGAACGACGGTGCTGGGCGTCCAGAAGCCAACCCGCGCTCCATGGGGCTCTAAGCCACTCCTGGCAGCCAAAATCGTCGTCATATCGATTTAGTACAGGGCGGGATTAAGACGCAAAGCATTCATGGGAATCCATATGATGGTATATGGCACGTCTTCACTTGAACAATCCAAATTTTTGTCAATAAAAACATTTTTTTATATACTGACAAACCTATTAAAAGGATCCATTGGTAGGTGTAGAGCTTTCTCTACTGTCAGTTTTTTGTAAATACTTGGATTTTCATTTATCTGGGAGTGAACGTATCCCTTATCAAGACAGTCCTTAATCCCTTTTTCGAAACCGTTGAGGCCAGTTGTGTTTCGGATTCAAGAATCAAGGTATGAATACTGTTCACTAATAGAAAGCTTCTGCAATATCTCTACTTTCTGTATTTATTAGGGGCATCTACAGCTCGTTGAGACATTTTCACAGCCACTGACGCTGGCCACTCTGGCCGTCAATGCTGGATCACGCCGCCACGTCACACCCTAAGTGACGTCCGAGCTGTCTGCCCGCCAAACAAGCCTTGTTATGTAGAAATAACTGCACTATGCACATACTTTTTCGGAACTTTACGAATTTTTGAATTTCTGGTACGTAATTGTGGGCATGTATTATTTTTTCCATATTCATTTTTTTAGTGCATTAAGTAGCTTTCTGAACATTTTTATGTTTGGGTTTTTCTTATCGTTCTGTTCACTCCTGCATATTCTTGTATCAATATTTCTTCTTTTTCCCTGCCCGTTGGAGTAATTTTATTTGAAATGCTCTTTATTTTGTGAAACTATTGTGTCACTGAACTCGCTAATTTGTGCATTTTCTTCCAGTCTATTATCGGCAAAATTTGGATATACATATCCATTTTTTCTTTTCTGAATAAATATTTTCACAATGTATAAGCTTCCTCTTTCCGGAAGATTGAAATTTCTCCTTAGGATTTTTTTACTTCAGACCCATTTTTACCTATTAAACGCAGCAGATGTAATGAAATAATATCAAAAATGCTCAAGGTATGAGGAGATGTGAGTGTATCAAGAAAACTTTTTAACGATTGTTCGACAAAAGGGAATATAAAAACATGATGAAAAAATGCGGTACCTAAATGATTTCTTAGAAAATTGCAGACCTCTCAAGCATACCAGCTGTTCGTAAGAATAGTAACAAATATTATCGAGCACCAGCTGGAACTACATCAGTTTAATAACAATCTGGATTTAGGGCAGTATTTAGCACTTCCGCTGATATTTGATGTTTAGGAAAGCATATGATACCATTGAGACCTGGACAATAATACAAGCTTTGAGCAATGCTTCCACAGTCAGTGAACTCGTAGGAAAAATCAGTGATAAAGCTACTGCCCAGTTTTTATCTTGGCACTCTAAAATGTTTTTAGAAATGTGGAAAGGGGATTAAATGTATCAGGTGAAAAATGAATAAGTTATTGGAACGAAACAAGACCTCATAAGCATGTTAGAAGCTGGTTTTTTGTCCCTTTATGAAAAGAAAGGGGCGAAAGCTTTGCAGCTATCGATACATGCGTTTGATATATTTGTTGGTAGATAAAATTGTGCATTATGTTGACCAATTTTCAAAATTGTAATTATTGCAGCCAAAAGACGTGTGGTTTCTCATACAAGCACAAACTTAGGAAATTGCTAAACATAACTTGGTGTTGTGTAATGGAATACTGTCTCTATATGCGATGCAACTTCAATTCCATAACTCCTACGTATGCAAATAATGTTTATTTGCATACAGCATCCGTCAGATGTTGCGGATCAGAACAGATATGCACCTTAAATTTAGTTACGCTGTATAAGTAGCCATCAGTTTTCTGCGTCATGCACGGAATTGTATGCGTGACGTTAATAATACAAAACGATTTGTCAAACAGTTTTTCGCATAAATTGTCATTGTAGGTAATTGTATAACACAGCAATGGTTTATAAAAAACAAACATATTTGTAATGTTGTAATTCAATATCAATAAGGTTGTTGTACTTGATACATATTTTGTACAATGAAGAATGAAGCACACAGTAGATGATGTAAAGTAGATTATATCAACCAAGAAAGGCAGAATACATTATTTAAAAAAAGAAAAAAAATGTCTGAGTACTGATGCGGCTATACGTCGTTGGAATAAATCGATCAAGAGAAGTAAAAATTGGATTATAAGCTGTAAATTCGAAGAAAATGCATTTTGTTTAAAATTATTAAAAAGGGTTGATTTGCAAATAATGGCATTATGACGTAGCTCATTCCGATTGTGTACGTTTACTTTACAATAAACATAAAGCAGAAAGAACATGTAGAATAATTTCAATAGATAAAAACCGCAGATTTAACTGTAAAGTAACATTTACAAAAAACACTGTTATAAATGCATATGGATTTATACAGGATTCGATGTATGAACGATGATGATGATAGCACGATGTCTTTTATAGTATTTAACGATATTAGGCCGGATATTGAGCATATAACGAACGAGGATACATTTTGTGGCCGAGGCCGATCAGGCCGAGGATAATAAATTATCTGGGTCGGCCGTATGTTGTTAAACAGTTTTCGTAATATCTACTAAAAGTGCCCGATTTTAAGATATGCGATTTTAATATAAATATTTTAAATAAAATTTACTAGTAACTTGAGTCCCGCACGTAATTTAGTTGTTTGGATATTTACAAATTCATTTTCCTATAAATTAAAACAATACACGCAATTTGGTATTGTAGCAATGGTTATAACGGCCGTGGCTGTTAAATTTTAACGACCTTGGCTGTTATAGGTGATATTTCGATCAAGCAGACAGTACTAATAGTGTACAATAATATGTAGGTATTACCAAAATATGTTTGCAGAAATTAATAATATAAACACGCAGATCTGTCGATGTATCAGGAACGCTCTGAAGTTATCGGCAGTCATCTACGCCATCTAGCGTCTAGCATCTTGCAAACTAATTACCGTTTTTTATAACTAATGACAGTTTTCCATAAATAAATTCTCACTTACAGAATTATAAATTAAAATATAGTGGATAATTTAATAACATTATTTTTGAGCTGAAGTGCAAATAAGAAACTTAAAAGCAGGGGTCGTGGCCTCCCGAAGCTTGACTAAATTGATAATTTGAAAACAGTTATAATTCAAAGATAAATAGGTAAATTGTAACCTATGTACATTTCATATGGACGCATGGTGCTTACGTGTTAAGTCTATTACACAAATATTTGTGCTAGAGGACACCCCATCCGATTCCAACTTGCTCTTAATCCGGTCCTGGCCTGTTGGCCCCGTTTCCGTCTGAAAGGAGTGCAAAATGAAATAAACGTATAGCTTTTCATTTGCCTGATCGCTGCGCTCTTTGTTACCTATATGTACGTTTTGAAAAGATGCCCATTTTTAGAGTTTTGCTCATCCAGCGCGCGATTCACCGCATTGTCAGTTGACGTGTGATTCCTGATTTCCTTTTTCATAAATCGGGGATTTGTGCTGCGCTGCTGGCGCTTTTTCCAACGATACAGCTTAATGCCCTACGCGCTGATGATGTTGTGTAAAAACTTGTCCGCAGCTCGGAGAAGCTAGAGCATCGGCATCGAAATACTAATGCGGTTTTTGTGTCGTTTTATTAGGTAATCCGTTTCGGGCGCGGGCAGTCATAATTCGAATTTCCATAAATATTTCACGATCTAATGAACGACTTCCTGGAGATCTTAGGCGCGCACTTCTCCAAGCAAACGACTTCAAGGATTTTCACGTCCAATTAACATTGCATATTTACCGTGCGATCAGGCCTAGTTGCAGTTACGATTTTCGGCACATTCCCTTTTTGCGCACGTTGATGGCTGCTGCGGCGCCTTGAAAACTACATAGAAGCAGCTGAAAGTGCCATATGAAATATGTGGCATCGACATATTTGCCTCTGCCGTAATAACTTATTCGTGTACCGAGAAAGATGCTTACACTAAGTGCCCAGGTACCTAATATTTAAGTAGTTTTCGAATATTGGCACATAGATTCGGGGTTACGAGCTAATTTATTGTTTCGTGGCTTTAGATCGGTTCTCATGCATTAATTTATAGCCTGGCGACTTACCAAAAATTTCATAACACCCCTTCGGTCTAAGGGTTGTAGGTCCGAAACATGACACTGGCGGAGATCGAGGCAAGCAGCGGGCCTTTTCATGTGGCATGTGGACACACACTCGTTTGCAAACATAAAACCAGCCAAATTCCAAAATCAGACTATCAGACATGCAAGCAAGAATAAGCAAACATTACGACATTTAGCAGTACGTGTTCGTTATTGTAATACTCTAACGCTATTTCCTGAATCAAATTCTAATTACACAAAATGTATTAAATTTGATACATCGCCTTATCGAGCCGTACATCTAACCAGCGCTCGAACCAGCGATGACAAATCCGTACCCGCTATGCGCAAAGTTGCGCCGAATGACCGCGTCGCCACCCACTCAACGATACCTGTAGCGGCTGTTCTGATAACCCGGCCCGAAGAGTATATAAGAAAACTCTGCAACCATTTGAACTCTCTTGAGTCCACCGATCCCAACCAGCAAATGCTCTAGCCTGTAAGAGCTTTCCGCTCTAGGCCCTCTTGAGCTTAGAACCTGATTCTGTCCGTCGAACTTGAGTCCATGAACTTGCCCTTATCCCAAACTCTTATCCTGACATTAGATTGAGGCGGTGAATGCCCGATTTCTAACCTGTCTGCATATAATTGGAAAACCTGACCAGCAAGTTAGACTGAGGCGCTGAATGCCCGAATCCTAACCTGCCTTTATATAATTTCAAAACCTGACCTGCACGTTAGACTGATGCGAATGCCCGACTCCTAGCGTATCAACTTAAACCCGAACCTACAGGTTAGATTGAGGCGCTGAAGGTCCGGTTCCTAACCTGTTTCTCTATAACTTCAAAACCGCATTACGATCCGCCCCTATAATATTCCAAAGCTATTTACTAACAATACCTATAGGAATCAAATTGCACGTTCCGCCAAAATGTGGTGCGAGCTCTATAGCCGCATGCATTAACTCACCTGAAGGGTCCGCCCTGGACGTTTAAAGACTTTCTCCAGAAGCCTGAAGTTCAAGCCCGCTTTCGGGACCAAGCGCTGGGAAATTCACGGGTCCGTCGAGCTGTCATCGCTTGCCGCCCGCTGGAATTTGGCGAATTACTCCAGACCGAACGTCACGACAGCGTCACTCCGGAAGTAACGCCAGGTTATCGTAGGGCACCAGCAAGACCCGCATCAACTCTTACACAACCCCAGGTATCGCTTAAATCTCCGTGATTTATTGATATAATTCCAGCACCTCAAACGTAAACAACACTGGGACTTGAAGGTCGCGCGTCCTGGACATCCGTCCTACATGCCAAAATCTATATTTAGCTCATCACCTGATGCATCCGCGTTCCGTGATTACCTGGTACAGTGCCCGTTGCAACCGTCTTCAGTGCAGACCTGCTAGATAGGAACATTAGTTATTTGTGGTAATTATATGGTGTTTTCCTTAACCTATATATTTGAGTTGAGTGAACATATTTCTCCGATTTTGAGCTAACCCGAGGTAGAAATTAATAAACGTTGGAACCCTTCCGAAATTGATGGAAGTCGTATCACGCCAGATTCGAAACGTTACATGACCAGAATTAATTACCAGGACTAAAGTTAAATTCAGGAGGGTAAAACGTTACAATACTTACATGGGATTTATCCCCCCCACCGTGGAGTTCCCACGTAGCGTCTAGCAGAGTATCTCGCTCAAGCGGCGGCATTCGCAAATGCATATCGCACTAACATGAGATGTAGCTCATTGGTCTACTTAGAATTCGTCTAATAGGCATTAGATGCGGTAAGCATCCGCGTTGCAGAATTATGCAGGCACTTCATCGGCGATGCACTGAAGATTATTTCCGTAGACGACCGAAATCACAAGGCATTTGTGGGAAATGGGCATCCCTGGGTATCTAGATGCCCTGGCGGATAGTGCACTAAAGCGGTTCCAATTGGGCACTAACCTAACAATAAAATAATGAGGAACGACCAAAACAACAAAGCTGTTCACAATCAGCAGCAATACCAACAATTAAGCAGTGTTCAACTCGGCTGCACAATAAAACTACATACAACCTCCATTGCAAAGCTACTACAGCAATAATATCTATTACAGGCATTGATGTGCTACCCTTTGTGGTAGGTATATCAGAGTTCACAACATTCACACCTGTACGCTCTCGGCTAACGACTCGCTAGGCCTCCGAGATTTTTAAAGTTACCCCCGGTCCTTTAACATAACTTCGGGCACAGTTCAATTCAATATTTCAGCGGTTGATTTAGTAAAATTCCCATAATCATGCGAATACTAATGATTAAATGGTAGAATATTTACAAACAACTCAACACAGAAGTAAATATTACAATACGAAATTATTGTTCTAGCGGAATATGAAAGTAAAGTGAATTTGCGCAGGAGCTTTTTCCCACTGTGTGGTACCAAAAATGGTTACGATTACTTTGCTACTGATGTTACTTGTCAGTTTTATCCGACAATGCACAACTGCCCAGAAACCGACAATTAGCTAGTGAACTCGGTACTGAACAGTGACAAATTGTATTATGTAGTAGCACTGACGAAACCGCCGATTCACACTGGTGAAAAACCTATACACATATTTCGATATTAGTAATTCTTCACAATTTGAACAGAATTCATCGGCTAACTGTTTATAGCTCAGTGCCTGCTTTTTAATAGTGGTTTAAATTGTAAAATAAAAGCTGTTCTGACAGGAATTTAAAACTGTTTCTGTGTTATGCACATATTAAAAAAGCTTATCGCTTATCAACGTTAATTAATTGGGTCGGTACTCCTTTGTTATGCAAGAGCGAGACGTATGAAAAAGTTGCTTTCCAGTTAAGGTGTGTTTTACTGCTGTTGTTAATTTTTCAACTGAGAACGACTGAAAATAAAAATGAGCCAACTCTACTAAAACAACGAATGAAAAGCATTATACTAACGACGCGGACGTCCTAGTTTGTCTTAGAAGCTAATGAATATTCCTCATGCACTGCAGCATGATATTATTCACTCCTCCTGGAGTGTTGAATATTCAGCTGTCAGTGCAGCAAACGCTGCTCTCTAGATATGTAGTTAGTTCGTCATACATTGCGGATTATATACATGTAAATACCTATTGATGTGAAGGTGATCAGCTACTAAACCACTAAATAAACGATGTTCAGGTTTCAAATAAATTAGAAAAGCTAAATTGTAGCGTACCTCATTAATCGTGATTCAAAACTTCGACAAGTAGAGCATTAAATTTAAAGCGCCACCAAAGTGATGAAGACTCGGAGTCGAACTCGAACTGCGAAAATATCAGGAGTTTTTACTGACTCCACAGCAGTATAAACTTGAAAACTGTCTTTGGGAGAAGATCGGCAATGCCTCAAATTTTTGGCGTTAACACAGCGGAAGGCGATACAACCAGAAAAGCTCAATCCTCCATCAGCAAGATCGAGCTAGAAGTCGGTAATAACGAAATTACGTGGGTCCAAATTAGCATTTAAAAAATCCAAATAGAACTCGAATCATTCTACTTCACTTGAAGCTTCACAGTTATTTCCGGTCCTGGTAAAACTTAAATTACAACCCGAATAGAATCACAACAAAGCTCACTTGCTACACTGCCCGAATAAAGAGCGAAGCTTGGCGAATGGAATATCAAACTGCACCTGCAGTACCAATTCAGTTCATAAACGATTGAAGCCATAACAGATGTTATTAAAAGAAGTGGTTGTTTTATTTGAGCAATTAGCCACAGTGTATATTCAATATCTAACAGATAAAAGATGTTAGCCAATTAAAACTTTGAAATATGAGCACTAGTTACTTTTAGGTTTATGAGTGGCAATTGCAATTGTCTAGTCTAGACAATAGTTACGAAGCCAGGGAGGGTTTCTAGTACCCTACAAATGCACATATGTACAGGGCGTCCCAAAGTCGCTTGGTATTCCCAAGACCGACCTAATTAAAGAGCTCGTGCTCGGATACCGCATATCTGTTCAAGTGCAAACCCTATTTTGGCATAACCACATTTGCAGCTGATCGTGGTATGTCGATAGACCGCAGAATTGATGCCGACTGAATATTTTATAATGCCGCTGTGCACGCGTGATCCCCATGATTTTAATCTAATCTGTCGGGGAGCCTTTCAGAACCCGGCTAAAAACGGAAAACTGCCCGGAATGGCTTCACGCCTTTCTAACGTGTTAATATTTATATTCCGCTCGTCTCTTGCCGAAATTCCTATACAGACAACCCATATATGTACAGAAATGAGGCCTGAAACGGATTTATGCTCCGGTTGATTGCTGCTAATAGCAATTGTGAATCTAGGAATAGGAAACTTTAGAAAATTAAAAGCCCTGAAAGCAACTTAAGTCGAGTTTGAGAATCACTGGTTTAAGATTGCGCTCTCAATGTTTATTTACATTTATTTTTTAACATTTCCTAATTATTTATTTGCATGTCTTGGATTCTTGTATATGTTTACATGCTTGCTTACAAAAACAATTTTCAGTTGCACTTAATCAGTTGCTTACTATCTAACTGTAAACATGTAATCCTTGTATCTCAAGACAAATATCGAGCCTGCTGTAAACCCAATCGTTATAATTTGCGGGTCAAAGCTTTGGCTCCAGAGTTCAGCCAGCAACTATCAACCCCACGGTTCACAGCTCCTCAGATTTATGAAGCATGACAGGGCGAGCGAGTTTATTCAAGGGTTAGACATTGTCATCAAATCGCCTCTGGTAATGCTGCATTTGGGCTCGCGCTGTTCTATGGCTCTTGTTTTGACAACAGCTGTGGAACTGTTTTAGGCAACTGCTAACATTTGTTCATTTTTAAAATTTTAAATTGTATGAAAGCCGTCGTCAAGCTTTAAAATTATGCAGAATATTGAAATTATTGTTCTAATAATATAAATTTATTTCAAGATTTCTCAATATTTCATAGTATTTGGCAGTCATTTCAACGAATTCATGATAGAATTTCATTAATTCCACAGTATTCCAGTATTATTTCCATAATTTCTAACATTTGCTATTGATTCCAAATTACTCTCCTGATCTTTATATATAAATGCGTGTCATGTCGGCGTCTGTCACGTTTATGTCGTAACCGATTGATCCTGTCGTCACTGTGCCCTTCATTCATTCTTCTTCTTCTTCGTTCCTATTCAGCCCTCAAAGGATCATAGGGCGTCCGTTGGACGTTTCACTGACATAAAGGTAGCGCAAAGTTGTCAGCCTTCCACTCTGTGCCCTTCATAATGGAACAATAAGCGTAAGCGTTTACGTAGCATTCCTAGGTCGACGCGTAAGACGATTACCTACAAATCAGATTCCCACTGGTAGCGTAAGTTCGAATCCCACCGGCCGCGAAGTTTTTTCGTTGCAAATTAGTGGACTTCGCATTGCTAAGTGCTTTCTTTGCTGTTTCAGTATTATTAAAATCCTTAAGATATGTTTACATATTCTGTACATAGTTTTTAACATTTATTTGATCTAGCAATAGTTGTTTTCTTGCCCTTTTATTATTATATTATTTTAATTAGAATAAGAGCGCCTGTGTGGTGGGCTAAAAAGCTAGTAGTTTTGATAATTTTATGTAACTTCAAATTTCATTAATTCCTTAGCAGCTCACAGGAGTGTCACAGTATATCATAATAAATGTATAGCATTTGGTGGCAATTTGATAGCGCTACGTAATAATGTCAAGATAATTTCATTCTGTTTTACAGGAAAATCATTAAATCTGTTCCAGTAATATCATTAATGCTCCCTCCACCCATATATTACGATGAAAGCCCCTACATGGATTGTCATTTTTAATCATGTTTAATAAGTTAATATTTTATGCGCTGCTCAAAGTTTACCTGTTGGTAAATTTAGGCTGGTTAAAATTGAAATGTAACACTCAATTACTCAAATAAATGGTTGCATGCCCCTCTTTCGGTTTTATTCAATTGCAATTATTTATTACGCTTGCTCAATGGGAAAACATAAGCTCTTTCTCAGGTTAGGTTCCGAAGTTGACTATATTTTTTATCTGAATTTTACTATAGCCAGCAATTCTAAATCAGTAGTTTAAATACGCAGCGTTAGTTCAAATATTCACAATCTGTCAAACTACACAAAATGTTCGCCCAGTGCAACAGCGATTCTTTGAACGTTGAAACTCGTGAAAATATGCGAAAACATCAGGTAATTATTCAAATTTTGGCGCTTGGCAACAGTTAACACTGTTTTGTTTTAGTAATGACGTAGGACAGAGGCTGTCTGCTCAATTGTTTCTTGTCGCTTGGGATTCTCGCTAAATTTTCAAAATTTGATGACGCCTTGCTTAGTACGCAAATTACGGCGTAGCTGGAGCCTTGGAAACGAGCTAATTCTCTTCGGCAAGGTTTGATCTCGCATTCTGCTGCTTTTCCACAAACTTAAACACTTAAATTGCCTACCTTGTAAAAATCCGGTCGACCTGCACCGAAACTGCTCTGCTATGAACCCTTTGATTTTCCTCGGCTGGAGATGCTCGTCTGGCTGCAGACGGTGGTCGAGGCGTTCTTGTAGACTCGTACTATGCCCTGGGCTGCTGGTTCCCGATGACTTATTTGCTCGTAGATGGGCCTCGAAATTTTGAAGTGCTCGCTCCCGATGTCCTCGTAGATAGATCGGAGAATTTTTAATTTTTGTGTGGCGGAAACTTCCACCAACGATACCACATAAACACTGCGATGGGCACAATAAAAGGCAAAACTTTTTAGCTTGTAAAATGCTCGTTTAATGGTCAACGTGGAGCACAAAACTGACAAACTTGTAATAATTTTTATTCATTTGTTCTCTCTGTTTTAAACAATATAGCATCTAGTTGCTAAAAGATAGTGTTATGCTTATGTTAATGGAAATCAGGTTTGATAATTAATGGACATAAGAGGAAATAAATTTGAGTAAATAAATTAGAATTAACATTTTTCTTAAAATCTAGATTACTGTCTTTTTCTTATAACTAAAATTGTCCTATTGCGTCACACACACAAACGTTTTTTTATTATTTGGTCACTGCACTGCTTTGCATTATTTTTATTAATTATTAACGCACTGGCATATTAGAGTTAAATCATTTTCCTTCGTTTGCTTCCTTTCCTGTTGACTGCTTCTCGAATTGCTCTTTGCAATGTTCTGTTATCTTTCATCTTGCTTAATTCACCTCACCTCACAATTTTCAATATGCTTGGCTTTACTGAAGAATACGCTCCTTTTAAAATGCACATAACGAACCTTTTGTGTCTATTAATTTTCTTCGTTCTGGCTTTACATTATGCACAAACCTATTCTTTTATTATTTTAATTTATTTAAAAGTCAATTTCGAACCCCGTGAAAGCAAGCTTTGCCTTTGCGTTCCTTTCTCGACTACTTTACTGTCTCTCGCATCTCATTGTCAATGCATTTAATATTTTACTTTAGTTTAACATTGCAATTATTGAATAAAACATCCCAACTTTGTGCTTATTGAATCGGTCAATTATCCTGCACTGCAAACAGAGCCAAGTTGTGGGCCTAATACCATCTCAATATACATATTTATAGTTCTTATTTTAAAGTTATTGATTGCTAGTGTGTATGAATAGACTGTTACATATAAGTATCTGCGTTTTTCACAGATAGAAAACGCCAGTTTGAAAAAATAAACAAAAAACCTTGAAAAGTTGCTGGTGTAAATGGTATAATTTATCGGTAAAGTTCAGATAATTACACTCAACATGTTCAACGTTTTAGGATGTAATACTTTCTTCAATATGAATATTTACTTAGCTTTTTCGGTGTCGCCAAGGACCGGGAATATAAACACACAAACATCGTAAATTTTTAACGATTTCGATAAAGCATTCGCGTGCAGAAATTATTTTCCTAACAAGATCGCGATTTAGTAAGATGTGACCTTTCCCAAACCCTGATAAAACATTAATGAGAATAACCGAAGGCCTCTATTTCTGAAAAGTCGTAGTTTCGTAAAGGATCTCTTCAAGTTTCAAGCTCAGTAATTAGTAAGCGTTGACTGAAGCTGCAAACACTGAAGTTTGTTATTTGGATAGTACTTCGCTAACACATACCTACAGAGTAGCGCGCTTGCAATCAGCGATGGAAATGTTGTGGTAAGACCAGTTGGAGTCCGTCCCGTAAAGTTCACAAAAAGTCCCTATACAGATTGTCCGACAAAATTTTAGTTTAAAAATTTACCTAGCCATGATTACATTCTATATTTGTCCTGCTACTCATTTTGTTTATGTCTTCCTTGTCGCACTCATCAATTTCCTATGTTCAAAACTGATTTTGTACAATCTATATATAAACGTGTGTTGTGGTGCGCCTCTACATCACCTTTTCTTCAGCAACGAGCAGGCTCACTTCTCACGATCGGTCTTCGTGTAATAATTCAAAATTAATTCAGAATATTCTTGTTCTTCCATCGCGCGAAAAATATTATACGATACTCAAGTGTTATGTGCTTGTAACATCTCAAAAAGTTAAAAACTAGTTTTTTCTCATCCTGTAAACGTGCACTTACCGATCTTGTGTGGTAGTTTTTGTCATAAATATAGTTTGGGTGTGAGGTCTACTGTACCCATTTGCGTTGGCTTTCAATTTATGTGTAATTTGAGTAATTGTGCTTCTGTATACTATACGAGGACAACATTCAAAGTAGCGACGCGAGAATGGCAGGTTTTTAAAAGCAAATACATTTTTATTTAAGAGCTACGTTTGAATGTTATGCGAGTTGATTGTCGTTTAGTTCGTTCGATTTGCTGTAATAGTTTTTAGTTTTATAATAATTTAAAGATGTCGTGTTCACTTAAAAATGAATTTGACTAGGAAACATTTCCGAGCTATTATTTTTACAATTTTAAATAATTAACGCCTAAACAGTATGAAGATCAGCTTCGAAATGCATTTAGCATTTAGAAAGCAGAATATAACCCTACAAAACTCCGACGAATTTACGGTGCTGATGAGAAGATGATTGTTAGCTTTGGTTTCTAAAACGGGCCATGTTGCTAGGTTGCTACCATAGCATTAGAAGTTAGACGCATCGTTATTGCCGATTGGTTCACAAATGTCTATTTACCGTGCATTTTTGAAAATCATGACAACGCATCGTCTCATATAGCAAATGAAACAACTGAGTATCGGAATGCCGTAAAGATCGGCACCACCATATTTCCACCATACGACTCTAACCTAGCACCTTCTGATTTATTTTTGTTTCGACAAATTAAAGATAAACTGCGTGGAATACCTTTTTCGCAATTAGATGCAGCAGTGGAACATTATAAAAACCTGGTTTCTGAAGTGTCTCAATAATTGCTGTTGGTCTATTGTTGTTCCTCTGTCCTATTAATGTTTAATTATTATTATATCAAAATCAGTTAATTGCGTCAATTAAAGAAATAAACGATACGAAATTGAAATATGCCTGGTATTATTATCATATGAACTCCAAAGCGTGCTCCCAACGTGACGTCACCAGCAGAAGCGAGACAGAATGATCTCACTCGCTCGCTGCGCGCTGGCACACGATACTGTCTTTACACCATGGATAAAAATACTCAATTTCTAAACTTGCTTTGGGGCCTACTAATATCATTCATGAAGTACCTCTAAAAATCTTCAATGCAGTCAATAAAAATTTAATGAAAGTAAAAAAGTAATAAATAGCCGACGCCGCTTTAGATCACTGTAAGCGCATACGCCTATTTTACTAATTTTATATACAGTGAGTCCCACTTCAGAGTGTAATAACTTTATATTTTTTTTCATTTTTATTCAATTTGAACTAAATTTTCCTCAATTATGGTATGGCGTAGCTACGATTTCATCAATGTTAGAAAATTTAAAAATCCCAGATTTTGATATAACATCAATTTAAAAAAAAATCGTGGACGACACTGATTTTGTTTTAGAAAAGAGAAAGAGTAATTAAAAAGGTTTTGTTTTTCAAAATGTCTCCACCCGTTGAAATATTATAATACAACTAGCAGTCCAGTGAGACAAATGTCTCATTTAATAAAACAAAAAAGACCGTTTTGCAAATAGAACGCGTATTAAATAAAAACTGTACCCAGACCTGGAAGGTGTCAAAGTGGTTGCCTAACCGATCGACGTTTTAAGGCGCAGAGGGTCGCAGCTCCGTTTAGCTGCTGAAACATTTTTATTTAATACGCGTTTTATTTGAAAAACGGTCTTTTTTGTGATTTCTCGAAAACCGGAAGTGTCACGGGACTGAAATTCGGTTCCTGAGCTGACATGACCATTCCAAACATATAACTTTCATAACTTTTTTCTCTATCTCTTACGGTTTGGCTGCTGAAACAGCGTCCCAGACAGACAAAACTGCGTCCCAGACAGACAAAATAGCGTCTCGGACAGACACGTCTATTAGATAAAGGATGTATGTTATTTGACACTGACGCAAAACCCAACCTGCTAACCTCGAATTTGACATATCCTGACAGTGCCGCCAACAATACACCCCAACAGTCGCTTATGGTTTTTATCTCCCTAGTGAGTTATGAGCCACTTTATGGGTCTAAAATCAATATAATTATAGCCTTAGATCTAAGAGGTGTTAGAGAAAAATTATTTAACAATCCAATTCCGTGTTACGGTGTTCGTAGAATAGTATTTCCACTTGAGGATTTTTTAAGTTTTTACTTTTATAGCGAACGGTCGCTTATAGTATTTTTTAATTACACCTCGATTTCGTTATATCCGGGCTGCACTGTGCCGTATACAGTAGTGCTAAATTTACGATATCGCAAAGCTAAATTTGAAAGAATTGCTCCAGTTGTGACTATAAATTTCAATATTTTTGAGTAAAAAATGTGTTATGCGTTAATTCACTCCCCCCTCCCTCCCTCCCAACGTCAAATGTTTCTTAGCCCAGTGTTGGAAGTAAAAACATTTAAAAATACAGAAAGTGGGTATACTGTAAAGTAGTAATTTAGCAATGTCTCCTTTCTTGCCTAAGAATGGCAAATTGTCATTAAACAACGCTTGTAACTTCCCAAATTAAATCAAGTTTCCTCATCGATTTGTTCAAAACTTGCCAGCCCTCGGCAGCGCCATCATTAAGCACAAGCCCCAAATGAGGCAAATTGATCGTAATTCTGCAGGCATTGATATCGGCCCTTCTTCATCTTCAGTGCAGGACGCAATTATGCCGCGAAATAGCTTTCGGCCCACTCGGCGCGTCCTTTTAATTTTTTAATCACTGTTGTTGACAGAACTGTTTGATTTTTAATGAGATGTTCGTGCACCCGGACTCGCTCCCTCGAGATAAATCGAACCGCTTCCGCCAGTTTTAATCTGCAGATGAATCCATTCAGATTTTCCCCTTATCTGCCCCGACGTTGGCCCTCCAACCTGTGCGCACTCGTGAGTGTTTGCTGCAAGGAGATAACTCGTCCTCTCAGGTACCGGACTCGTGGTGCTTTGAGGTAGACGGCCCTTGACAAAGGTAATGGAATTTGTGACTGAATTTGAGCGGCTTTTCCCTTGTTAGGGCTCGCCTGACACTACAAACGCTCTCCAGAAGCAAATTTGGGGGTTGTTTTTCCTAGGGTATGTTTGGGTAAGTCGAGGGATCGCCCCTAATTAATTCGGATGGGGCAATGTCGAATGGACTCATCTCCATTTGTAGCCAATTTTTACAGTAATATGGAGTAATTTACACGCATATTAAATTACCATGCATTTAATTTTAATTTGAAATACAAGTAACCATATTTACTTATTAATTAAGAAAAGGGTTCTCCTTTGATTTTTAAAATTTTGAACATTCTGGCATTAGTAGTAACCCAGTAGGGTTGTTGAAAGGTTGCGTCTTCGTGTCCAACATGTGTTTATTAGGACTTTTTTGCTTGTCTTTGAGCCAAGAATACCCTGGTTAAGTACCTATTATGCAATCATGGTTGGATGGATACTGTATATATTTACAGAATTTATTTGTACAAAGTGCAAGGTTGTAAGTCGTAAATTGCAATAGATGCCTTAATGTTCTGTGTAAACGTATAAAGATAACTGTAATTTATTACATTTTTGTTTTAGTGATACATATACATATGTTTCAAAATAGGTGATAATTTATAATTGCCTATTTGGTTTCCAATCAATGTTTTCAAGCACGTAATCTGAATTTATAGAAAAACAAAACGCATCTTTAATTATTTATTGCATTTTCGATAACAGTAAATATATGCTTAATATGAAATTACACAAAGTCATATTATTTTTTTGTAAATTTAGATAGTACGTATGATGTAAATTATCCGTTTGTAGACTTTCTTTTCTTTTTGTAGTTTTTGTAGTTCTGCCTGTCATCTTTTTGTCCTCTGTAAATCCCTTATACACGTAATGTAATTTTTTGTCTTTAACATTTATATTTCTTAACTTTTTTAACACAAGTTATATAAATTTGTATAATTTTGCAGCTGATCTATGATTTTTAAGGCTTTATTTAATCGCTATTGTTGATATGTAACGAACGAATTACATTTCGTTATTTGCTTATATATACATTACAGGCAACTTGTATAATTCAATCATTTTTATATAATGACTAGGTAGTTTATATATATAATTTCATAAATTTGCTAAAATACGAATCCGTTTGTTTAATGTTTGCTGGCGAAATTGTCGTCATTATATAGAATGCCTAGGCACGGTAGCAGGCAATATATATATTATGTTTGAAGTTGGAGGTTTTGTTAAATAAACCGACATCGCTGATTCTCATCTCTAGACTGTGTGTCGTTCTAGCTTGTTTAGGTTAGTTGCAGCCTTTGATCGTGTGTGTGTTATATGCATCCTTACATGAGTTGGCTCGTTTCCGCTGTGCGCACACATTAGAATTTTGTAAAAGTATTCCTGTAGTTATCTATTTTACAAGCCAACGTGGTACCAGAGGTTTATTTCTAACTTTATAATTCGTGATTTACAATATAGGTGTTTATATAATTTTCTTCCGAGAAAAGCAAACGAAATGTGCGCTATTCGAGACTTATTCGTTTCTTCCGCTTTCAATACAAAGCACAAACACGTGATATCACGTATTTAATTCACAATGATATCGCGTATTTAATTCACAATGATAACTCTAGGAACAGACTTATTTGTTAGGTAAAACAACACTGCATTTTACATTTAATAATTAATTTCAGAGTGAGTGTACACAGCCAATTAAAGTGTATATAATTAAAGTGCCGTGTTTATTTATTAACATAAGTTGGAAATAAACAAGCTATGTAGCTGAATTCGGTAAAAGTAATTCTTTCAGAACAATGGCCTACTTCTATTATACTTTGTTGAAAAAACAAATAGTCCAACAACATGGTATCATTTCTTTTTACATGCGGTTATATATTTTTAAAAGGAAGAGTAAGCTCTTCAGTGACATCATTATGACTTTATGGCTTTTTTCGACTTTTAAATGGCGGAACATATTTCAGTGAAAAACTATTTTTAATTGTGTCTCCCACCCGAGGTATGCCGTAAAGAAAATATTTCAACGTAGCCAAGTTTTTTTTTAATTTACAGTAGTTACTGCACAATACTGGAAAATGCAAGAAATCTGAATATTCTGTACGCCCGTGTTTACAAACGCATACGATTATGTGACATGCAAAATACGAAGACGAACTATATGCGTAGACGATCCAATAGGGTTTACATACTAACACGTCCAAAACCAGGTGTATGGCGTTTAAGGAAAATGTGGCAATTTACGTGTACTATTGCTATCGAAAAAACTAGGACACAGTTCTAAATCTAGAAGCCACGGATTTTTATTATTTTATTAAGTTGATGAAATGACTATAACTGTCACGTGAATAATTCAAATCTGTCATGTCATATGACATTTTAATATCAAAAATTACAATACAAAACAATTATAAAACTAGCTAAATGTGCAATTCGCCGAATAGTTATACCGTTTTCTAAGCAAGAAATAACCTTAGATTTTGAAACTAAACTCATTTTAGGCATTATTGACAGTACCGTTTTGAATTAATTGTATATTTACTCATATATCAGTTTCCAGTTAAAACCGAGCTCTCTAGTTTAGTGGTTAGCACGTCTACTTAGCATTCGGGCGGTGATAAGTTCGATTCCCGCGAGCGTCTGCTCTGACTCGGGATTTTAGGTGGTTTTTCTGAGTCAACCGAGCACTTTCTCTGAGGCAAATGCTGGGACAGCATTTCTCCAGCTTTCCTGGCTTTTCTTCTATTGTCCACCTCTCCTTTCTCTTACCCATCCTATAACTCCCGTTCTTGGCTGAAGAGGGACGCAAGGTGCCTATAGCAGCCCACCCCCATCTGGGGGAATTGAAATTACCTTGAACCTTGACCATTTTTACCCTTGCCAGTTAAAAGTTCAGATTCACAGAGGAAAAAAACCTTGTCCCCGTTTTTTTAGTAGCAATTAGGCCTGTGAACAATATTAATTCTTAGGTGTAACAATAATACATGATTTATCAAAACGACACCAAAATGGAAAAATATAATAAATTCAGTGCGCCATATCAATGTTGAATTCAGTTCAGTGGAGTGGAAAATAAATAAAAAATAGTATTGGGCAGAAAGAATTGATCTGCTCCAAGCAGGCGAAGGAAGATGACCAAGAAATGGGTATTACCATACAACAGAAAGATATTTACTTCTTCTTCGTTTCTAATGTTCTTTTAAGGATCGTTGAGTGTCTAAATGGATCTTTCACTGACAGTTAATAATATGTAATAGTATGAAGTCGTAAGTCGTATACAGTAAGCATTGATTACTTACATTTACAATAAAAATGTAATTGCTTAAATTTCACAATTAGCGAAAAGTACCTCATAAAAGCTGATAATAGGAAATTTACTTTTGAAAAATTGTGTGAGCCAAATGACGCCCTTTGTGCTGAATGCACTCTTCTAAACGTCGGCCGAAACCCCTTATCACACGTTGCAGCTTATCCTGCGGTACAGTTTGACGAATAAATCTTTTGAGTTCCTCCATTCTTTTTAATTTTGTTGTAAATACTCGACGCTTCTATTACCCTAACTAGAGGTAAACCTGAATGGAAAACAGAGAGAAAGAGGAGCCCCTGTCTGTCGTGGGACTAACTGTGGGGACGCCTGGTGTCCTATTTTGCATCAGGGAGCCAAATAAGGTCAGAAAGTTATCCTAAAAATTGAAATTTTTAAAGTGGCGTCGGTTTTTGCACATGTTCAGAAGAAGCTCATCGTGAGTGTTTTGTTGTGGTGTGTATTTACTTACGTGTGTTAAATCACTTACGTAATTACTGATGCAGTTATTAGTACGAACACAACTTGTTTTGAAAAATTGTGAGGTTGGAGCGCAATATTTGTAAAGTTGTTCCTATCAGTTGAAATATCTAATTTTTTAGCGGTCCCATTGGATAAACAAGCGGTGACTAAAGCGATTATTTTTTTAAATCATAAAAACCACGATAATTGATGTCATTTATGGAGTCATTTATTTAAGTAATAATAATATCAATATTACATACACATTTAACAATATTGTATTTAGGTCACCTCATCGAGGTTGAAAACCAAACCAGACTTCAAAAATACGCATGTACAGCAAGTACAGCATGGCTGGGCAGCCTTTGGTTATATAGGGAACATCATTAAGAATAATGATATATCTAGGTCTCTATAAAGAGGAAAGTGTTTATCTCATATGTTCTACCAGTGTTGACATACGGTATGGAAACTGCTACACTTACTAGAAAACGCTCAAAGAAACTAAGAAGAGCAATGGTGAGAAATTTGTTTGACGTAACCATAATAGATAGATTAATGAGCGCATGTGTAGGTTTAAATGGAGCTGGGCAGGGCATCTAAGAAGAAAAAAATCGAGAAAAATGGCGCATTGGCGACCATGAATAACGCAAATAACCGTCGGAAGACTGATGACATCAAGGAAATGGCAAGAAAAAACTGATATCGAAAAGTCAGAGACGGGGAGGTCTGAAAAAGGTTAGGGGATTCCTCTACTCTACCAGTGAACAAATGAAGAGTGATGAAGAAGAACCAAACTACTGTCACTTTCAGAGAATGTAAAGGCGTTTTATCGATTTCACATGGATTTTTTTATTAGCAATTTCATTCTGAAGTTATACACAACTGCTAGGTATCTTATAAGGGTGACATTTTATTTTATGCAGCATTCGTCGAGTACAGAGCTAAAATGAATGTAATGAAGTGCTTGTTTTACCCGCTCTCTGGTTTCTGGATTACACAAAGGCCTGGCATACCGGTTGATATGTATTTTGTTTAGAATTGACCCATCATCTCGACATTTTCTAATCCAGGCGACATGGCGACTATGAAATCTACGCTGTGTTGCAATAACGCGTTGCTACAAACTCCAACTCCATTTTGTACTATCAAACTTTAAACAAATCGTCAAAACCTCCCGTCAATGAAGAAATCACCACTAATTTTTTTAAGTTTAAGTTTTTTTTGCATTTTATATGCTGAACATATTTTTAAAATTCTCTACAAACCAAGCAGGAATTTTAATTCCTATAAAATGTTTATGTAAAACTAAAAATAAAATGTAATTCCCTATTGTGAACTCAATCCGGGGACATACTGTATAATGGAGCAGAAAAACAAACTTCACGCACGAACTAGATTTCAGCGAAGCCTAAAGCAACTTATTCTTGTTTGAAAAATAGAAAATGTACATTTCATAAAACATCAAAATACTTTTTTCTGTCACACCTAAACCGAAAGTAGGTTTTACATTCCTTCATTTATCAACCGGAAGTTTGTTTTTTATTCCCTTGGGAGTAAAATTGATTTGTTTCCTTCATCTGCATGGTCGCCTTTAGCATTGAAAAAGTAAAGGGTTGACGCTTTGTTTACCTTAGACTTTCACGAAAAATACACCAATATAACTGATTCAGAGCGGCAGGAGATTTAAAGAAGCTGTGTTTTCTTTTTCTAATATATCTGAAGGAATATCTTCGTCGCTCCTTTCCATTTTATAGATACAAAACGATAACACAAACACAGTTGCGAAATTTTATATTGCTTAAATTTTGTACATGTTTTGTGTACAAACAACGCTGCTTCCTTACTTATTCTGACATCGATCGGTTCCTTTATATTAAGGAGAAATATCAATCCAGGGAAATTTTACGTACAAATCTCGTGGCAACAGGATGTAAAACGTTTTATTATGATTAAAATGGCTAAAATAAATTAATTTTTTTTTGTAATTAGCCAATGGTTACAGGTGTTACAAAAAATTATATGTGAAACGGGAAGAAAAATTCCGGCATCTTACTTTCTGAGTTGTAAGCGACACTCAACGGGAAAAGAAGTGTTAGTTTCTGTCCTTCTGGCACAAATAACTATTATGACAGTACAGCATGAGTACGAAATAGTTGGGGAAAGAGCGGGAAATTTTGAATTAAATCCTAGTAATTTTTTGCGTTTATGTTTCCCGCAGGTGTATCACCCCAACTTTCTGGTTACATGTCATGGGTGGCACTGTACTGTAAGTCTATGTCAAATTCGAGGTTAGCAGGTTAGTTTTTGCGTCAGTTTTGACACAAACTGATACAAAACCTAACCTGCTAACTTAAATAAATGTCCGTTTTAACACAAACTGACACAAAACCTAACCTGCTAACCTCGAATTACTAGGATTTAGTTCAAAATGCCCCGCTCGTTCCCAACTTTTTAGTACTCAGGCTGTATTTCAAATTACTATACTTAATTGGATATCATGTTATAAAACTCGGCCTTCGGCCTCGTTTAGCTACTTTTCTATAGCATATCGTAGATAATATTACATGAAAATTTTACGCTCATTGTACTATGCGAAAAAGAGGTGGATTACGAATAACATGGATAAAGGGGCCAAGAAAGTATAAAGGTCGCCGTTTAAGAGAAGAAACCATCTAAAGTAGAGAAAGAAGGTGAAGAGGAACTGAGAAACTCTGACAGATGTAAAAGCTACGAAATTGCATAGAATTAGTCTGTAATATTAAGTTTAAAAGAGAAATTGGCATTCATTATAAGTTGTTATGTAATTTTTGTTTTCTTTCTTTCCTAGTTTGTTTTTCTTCTAGGATTGGTAGATCAATTAAATGATTAGAGAATTTCTGTAACAAACAGTTGAACCAATTGCAGTAACATATTGACAAGCTTGTGGATTTATTGTGTATAGCTATTATCCGGTGTAGTTTCTAGTAACCAGAGGACATTGGATTGTTCTACAGGTTAAGAAAAGTGAGAGTTTTCCAGCGAGTGTCAACCTTTAATTTACGAGCCACTCAGCAAAGCCAGTGGGTTAATTTTACATGAGCATGGAAGAATCACCTTTTTAACTTAACAGCATATGCTACGTATTTTTTAATACTACCATTGCGAAATTTGTTCAAAATAAAATGTTTAATTTATCTGACGTCCACATTATTAATCGTGAAATGTGAAATATTTTTCAGAATTAAAATGACACTGAAAAGTTTTATATTTCGTAGTAGTTTTAGATAAAATGATTTGCTTTTTGGTTAGAAATGTAACTTTAACACTACGTCTTACGTGTGCTACAAATGCATATAGTTTTCGTAGCATATATTTTACCGTTTAAAAATCGTTACAAAACTTGAAAAGTCCAAATTACGGCGACAACCCCGTTTACGCAACAGCTACCCACGCACCAAACGGCCATAAAACGCGAAATGCGCAGCACTTGTGCTGCATTAACGCTAAAACTTCATAATTAACCGATTAATTATCATATCTCGCAACGGCCATATTTGGCGCATTTACGATTAGAAATCTCCGGTGAGGTCGCGTGGGCGTCGGGCTCTTTCTGCCTTATATGGCGCCTACAACTTTATAGTTTCCAGGTCCCGGCGATCAGCTCGCTTTCGAGGTCTGCTTCTGTGTTAATAACTTACCTAAAGTGCGTTTAGGTAAATGCCCGGCTGACATTAATCCTGCGACTTGGGGGATTAGCTGCTGTCCAGCGGTCCCCAACAGTCCGGGCAGGAAATCGGCTTTGGCCGCTTTGTGTCCCAATGGGCTATCAGCGTCTGGGATTGCATGGAACATGGCCTGCTTAGAGTGACACGATTGTCGTCTTGCTGATGGCTTTTAGGACGACACGGGCGATATGACCCGCATCAGTGGCGTAGATGGTAGGAGCAGCAAAATAAAATTTTCAAATATAATTAGTAATTCACCCTATCGTTTTAACATTTTGTGTACACTGTACAACCTAGACAACTAGAACTGCTTATTAACAGAGAGTAATTTTAATATTGATGGATTCGATTTGCTAACTTTTCTATCAAAATGTCACTTGTCAAGTCTTCGCGCAACAACAGTAGTGTATTTGAGAATCGTTTAAAAATGTCCAGACCTTAAAATCCTGACGTTGGGGAAATACCACATCATTAAAACGACATTTTTTACAATCTGAATCAATTAATGCCTTGCACGATTGATGCATTTAAGATAACAAGCGACAGCACTAATATTTAGGTCGCTGGTGGAATCCTCTGCTTTATTCAGAGAGTTAACTGTTATTTAAACGTCATTAATTTCCATAAATGGAGCGATAAGTTTAAATATGCGTTTTTAAGTCGTCGATATCGGCGTTTGGGCTTTTCACTCTGATCTTGCTGTTATCTCGTGGTGTAAGTTACATAATGTGGTAGTTTCCTGCCCATGTAAAGAGCAAATGTTTGTTAATTTAAATTGCTTAGAACAGATTCTCACGTTTTTTTTTTGTTTCAGGTGAGCCCACTTTTTGAGTATCTCAATTCTTGGTAGTGGTAAGTTTAACTCTGCAAAAGTTAACTTCGATGATAGCTTTAGTTATTGTGTTGGTTTGGTACTTATTTATCTTGAGTAAATCAAATTTTTTATTGTGCCCTGGAAGCACAGTTTTAAGTTTTGTTTTGTGTCGTAAACTTCTATCAGGTTCAGTCCCTATTTTTCCTTTTGCCCGACTCGCAAAATTGCAATGTCTTGTTGTCTCACAAGGCGACAGAAAGATTTACGAAATCCAAGCTCCAAGTGGAGACTCTTCTTGGAGCGGTGTAATTGCATTTATTGCTTTATTGCAGCGGCTCCGGTATTTATTTGTAGTTAAGCTGGATTACAGACCCAGAACGGCCCTAAATTTCTTTGTGAAACGGCTCTTTGGCACAGTCATCTGTCTGTTTGTTTAGAATTTTAAGAAATAGCCACCTCTAAATAGCAAATTGCAGGTTAAAACTTGTAAGTGCTTTATTTGGTTCTTGAAACGGATTTTGCTCAAACTTCTTGGAATTGTTGTTTTTAAAAATTATTCAAATAGCCTGCAGAATTTCATATATGTGTCGACTAATCTCAGAACTGCTTTTTGTCGCTGCGTTATCATTTTCTCCTTGCTATGGCACAAAAATAGGCAAAGGTTGTTGCTAGAGCCATTTATCGTAACATGCAATTTTTTAATTAGTCGATAAGTCGGATTAATGTTAATTACCCATTGCGATTATTAATAACTACTTTCACTATGAGCATTACTGGGCAATTAGCCGCTTTATGAATAAATTGAAAGAATGCCGAGCATGCATGCAAGCCAAGACAATAAACTCCTACAAATGCCAAGAATTAATGTATTACGGAGCTGGAGTTCGTTAGGCACTTGCACGACACCGCGTTCAGGATTTTAATAAGTGTATGATTTGAAGGCAACTAACGCAAGTAACTATTTATGACTGCATAGTGCATAAGCATGGCCGTCCAACTCCTTTGCATTTGCATTATTGTGATTTACGATAGCGAGGAGAAAAATTACAACGTCCAGAAAACTGAAGTAATTCAGTATTTCCTAGTTTCTTTGAAAACTTCAAGGATTATTTAATTCCTTGCAAATATTGTAATGGCTTAATATGTAAAAGTCTTCAAAATCATTAATAAGTTATTAGATAGGTTTTTATCAAATATAGATGGCTCATTATTGTCGTCAGTTCTTATTACACAAATGTTGACTTTTCCGTATGTTAATACATTACGGTGTTTTGCATACGTCTAATGTTCAGAGTGTATTTTCACCATTCTTTAGTCCTTTCTCTATTTGCTGCATAGTTCATGGGCATCTGATGTAAACTGGTAGATTCCTGCATCTTATAAGCTAAGGCCAGAAGACTTCAGACTACTTTTGTGTTCTAAATAATTTTGATGAAAAAAATTCCGATACATTTTTTAATTTGCAGTCTGGATATTTTCACGTATCTTTAAAATTTCTTTTTTTAATGCATTGGTGATTTATATATCAACTGCTGACCTAATGTGTAGTGCTGTTTAAAGCTTTTACGAATTTCTTGCAATTATTGTTACAATAGGCGCAAACATTTCAAGGATTAATATCTCACATTACACCAGATATAGAGCAGTCCGCCACAAAGTTAACTTATGTGCCCTGTATTTAATAATTTTTTAACTTTTCCCCAATAAATTGGTTTCACGTTAAGCGGTAGAAAACTGTTCGTGAGTTCATACTGGCAAGAAACCATTAACACACGGTACACAAAATTGAATTATTTCAGTCCAAACATTTCCGAATTTATTAATTGTACAATTGACAGACTTAGTGGTCAGTAATTGTAATTATTGTTACAATGGTGTATACATTTAAAGGACTTTATGTGATGTAAACAGTTCTTCATTGATTAACAAGGTACATATTGTGAAAAAACGTTATTATGGGCCGGTAGCGTGGTGAGGTCCCCATGGGCTCCCTCATATCTATCCAGTACACTTTTAAGGGGGGGGGGGGCTTCAAACGCCCACAAATTCTTTTATTGGGAACAAAATCAACAAGCAGGCATAAAAGAATGGTTATTTGTATACCAAGGCACTGAAGTTGAACTTTTTATCACGAATGTGCAAATAAGCCACATGAGCGATAAAATGAATTTCAGTGCCGAGGGGTACATTAAGTTTTTTTTTGTCTAAAATCGATAAATCATGAAATTACAAAATTTTGTTAAGTTTTTCGTATTTTCGCGAATTCCAGGCCTTTCTTGACTCTTATCTGCGCTGCCAAGCGACTCGAATGTTGGCTTTTGTTTGAACGCATCTCTTTTTCATGAAACACTATGATGGTGACTTGGTTGTAGCGTCTTTGGCAATATGGTTGTTTTGGTTCGTGGCCCCCACAGAAGTTGCGGATGGTTGTAGCCCGGGCGGTTCTGTGAAGAATTTGTTTCTCGCGCCTTGTTGGCGGATTTTATATGCGTTTCGCGTACCATTCAGCGGCATTTGACCCAAATTCATCTAGGCAACCAATCCGGGGTTCCTGAAACTAATAGGTTCAGCATTGAGCATGAAACGGCATCCGCGACCGACTATAAGCCTGTCAGATGCTTATATATAAATGCATTTAAAAATGTTGGTTAATTGATTCGGCGGATAAAAATATTGAACTGAATAGCCGAAAATCACTGATGATACGTTCACGTTTGTTTTTGCTCATTGGTAATCTTGTCTCCATTGAGAAATTCAATTTTAGTCGAAGTCTTAAACATTTCATTGATTATACGTATATATTCTTTTGTACGGATTTATTAATGAACTCAAGAAATCTTGACAAAGGTAGTCGTTTTCGAAATGTCTCTTCTTTTTTAATGACTAAATATGAGACTGCAATGAGTTGTTTGTAGAAGAGTGCGCAGCACCTTCCCAACAATGTTGATGTGTGTAAACCATTGCACCTTCATGTATTCAATAAATTTTATTTGCCTTTTCTAAAGCCATTTTTTAATAAGTGATAATAATGTTTTTTTAATGCTTCTTTACTTACTAGTAGCGATGGGCATAACCGGACAATTTTCATAACCGAATTATTTGCATTCGAATGATATTAATAACCGAATGATTATTTGAATAATCATTCGAATAAATTTTGGCTCTCGATTCGTTTCGATTAAGTCAGCCGGTTTGCCGGTTGGCGGTTCACCGTCATCTGCATCGACATCGGTTCACCGTCATCTGCATCGACATCGTAACTTGCAGATAGCAGAGGAACCAAAACATAATATGTACGGTCGGCGCCTTAGAAATCGGGACACGTAATATGTTCTTCTAGTCTTTGAAGTATTCTTGCTCCGGTTACTTCATTAATGTGAGATGACATTTCATAATTGACAAACAATAAACAATCTGACGTAACAATTAAAACCACAATAACTGTAAAAACCCAGTTTATACACTTAAAAAATACATGCAAAATATATCATAATAGTGTGTAGTGCCCGATTTATATTTACAGAATTTTGAGCACTGCATAGGTCGCTGAGATATGGCACGTAGTACCTTTGAATAGAGGTTTTATATTCAAAGCGTAGTACGTATCAGCATGAGGCTATTTTTCATTCGAATACTTGGAACGAAAACCGAGTTACATAGGTTATTTCAATAACCGGTTATTTTTCATTCGAATAAGCCCATCACTACTTAGTAGCCATGCATCGATGATTTTTTTGTGAAGCTCTTGACCACCACTGATTAATTTTTCACAATTTTTTATATTATCGTCAAATACTTTCGAAAAATAGGTATACATAAAGAAGAGAATCTATAGTAAATAAAAATTAACAAACCTAGTTCAATATGTAAGCAATCAATGAATATGCTTCATATGTGGTCACTGGGAAATATATAATAACAATTTATTCTTACTATGCCACTGACAGTAGATGGCAGTTTGCGCAAAACGTCTTCGTTCGAAAAATCTGCAATATCTTCTACATTTGAGAATACAAATTTATTAGATCACTTATACACTATATAAACGCTTGTTGTGCCTGCGTGTCAGTGTATCTGCATCTGTCACTTTTTCATTGTCAAATAGCGAGGGCTGTTCGTCCGCCATCGGTTCTGTCGTCACCGTATCCTTCATAATGCAGACATAAGCAAGTACGTAAGGTAGCGCAATTTAACCAAGCCCGTAAAGCGTCTATTAATCGGATTCAATCTGCGAGCGGAGGTTCGAATCCTACAGACTGCGATGTTTTTAATTTGTTGCGAATTAATGTAATTCGCATTACTAAGTAATTCGTCTTACTGTTTCAGTATTACTAGACACATTTAAGATATGTTTACATATTTTTTACATAATCTTCAAAGCTCTTCAACCGTTATTCGATCTGGCAAAAGTTTTCTTGCGGTGGGTTTTCTTTATTAAAAAAACATTTCTTATGTAACTATTATTAGAATTTATTTTAATAATACAAAAACGATATTAAACCAAAAGCTTGCAAATCCACATCATTACAAATAACAAGAAAACAGAAATTTAACGAAATATTACTAAAAATTCACTTTACACATTCACTTCGTGAACTAGTTCTTTCATCCTTTAATACAACTCTTTCTTCTATTCCAAACAGTAAAACATCTGATAAACGCTGTTGTCAAATGGAATTATGCATACAATTTTCCAAGATTGTATAAGGGGCCTTGCATCGCATCGATAGCTACGTCATTGTTATGGATAAATACTTCTATGTAAATGTAAATCATTAATTATTGAAAGCTGAGTATTGACTCAAGACCTAGAGTTCATCGAAAGCGAATTTTCATCATCCTGAGCTACGGTCAAAATTTTCCAAGATTTTTTCCATCCTAAATTAGAATGCGAAACGTTACGCAGATGTGGAGGAGCCGCGCAACAAAATTAATTTCCTGTGCCAGCTGTATTTAATAATGTTTTAATTTTCCCGCATTTATTTTTAGTCGGAAATCACCGTAACTTACACCTGGCCGTTTTGGACGAGTTTAAGCAATGGCAGATGCACGTGAATTTGTTCTAGCCGACAGGGACATAATTAATTGTGTATCAGGGCTTCTTGTCAGGCTTCTAACGAATGGTAATCGCATAAGATTCGTATTTTGATAGGATTACATGATTGCAGATATCTATCGATGTCATGCTAAGTGCATATACATTTTACTGAATACTTTGAAATAAAATAAGAATTGCTATTGAAATAACTAGAATTTGTTGTAACTAAATGTGTATTGCAGTAGGAGTTGCAAACAATCATTTGCTCTAATCGTGCTCAATATGTGAAAATGTTTATGTGGAGGATTGTGGCGTATTTATCATTAGTCAAGGATGCTACTACTACATGATAAAAGTTGTAAAATTCTGCGTATTTTGTAACAATGGAAAATGGAGGTTATAGATGACGTACAGAGAATTAGTACACCACAAGCGTAATTATTGACCAGTTGTTGGATATTTATGGGAATCATGAAGTTATTCAGGTTTAAAATCGAGTTGCAATGCATCGTTCTAGCAACTTCGATAATTTCATTTTAGTTACCTTTGAGTCACGCCTGTTACAAAAAATTATTTTTGGAAGTATAAATGTTATAGGTTTTTCCCCAGTATAAAAACTGGTGAAACTTCCGTAGTCGCCCTCACGTACAAAGTAAATATTTTGCCGATAGGACACTGTTTCGAGGTAGCTGTGTTGCCATCAGTCCATATTAGTAACATCTGCAACAGGATAATTAGAGCATTTTACAATAATTGTGAAATAGTATTTTATAGTTGAAAAATCTCACTCAAGCTTTGTAATGTAAGGAAAAGGAAACTTGCATAAAATACCTGTTGAGTTCACACTGGCAAGAAACCATTACACAGATTTATTAAAGTAACTTCGTAACATAGTATATTTGTGTTTTAAAGTTTTTGGAATGCATTATTTGTACCCATAATGTGGTGGTGTAAGTAAAAGTAAATTTACTGTCCAGATAGGTGCATAAAACGAATTTTGAGTTCACACTGGCAAGAAACCAATACAAGTATAACGTGAGTTCTGCGGATTTACAAGTTGCGAGATGTGAATTCTAATTTATAAGAGTCTAAAAAGGACTACGTTGTAGTTCTTTCATTACAGTTGTTTCTCATCACTCGATCGACCCATACCCAAGTAGTTTTTGCCTTGCACGCGTTACAATTTTTTGCGCGCAAACGAGCTAACAGCAACGCACAAGTTTTTCCGATGTAATCGTCGGCTCTTTTTGCGCTCTTGCAGTTTGCAATTAACGCAACACTTAACGTCCGAGTGATGATGCGTGCGTAGCAGTCGCAGCCGGGATTAAATCCGCGTTTATTTCCTTAAGGTTATTTGTAGCCCAAGGTTAAGGTCTGCGGCTAGCAAGCGACACTTCGAACTACTTATCGGCGTTTTTACTGTAGCGGCCGAACGTGTCACGCGAAAGGTGATCAGGATTTCTGGGCCCAGTGATTTATTTGCATTAGAGGTTCTGGACTAAGGACGCGCAGCTCTTTGTTTTACCCGGTGAAAGTCCTTGCAGCAAATTCAGCAGTGAAAATGCCAAAGCCCAAAAGCCAGCTTCAATTTTTAATACTGCCCTGCAGCTGCTCGTTTGTGTGAATTAATAAATAATATCGGCGCGGCGCTGCACCGATAAAAAACGGGCGAAATTAGAGGCGGCAATTTTTCAGTTTTATTTTTGGCAAAAACATCGAAGCTGCGATAGTTTAAAATTTTCAGGATATAAAACGCGAAATTGTATCTATATCACGTCTACCATGAGCTTGTCAGTTTTTGTATTTGTTTTTTATTGCATTGATATTATTGTCCCTGTGCTGTGATTAAAAATTCCAAGATATTATTTAGATTTTCTTTAATTTTAATTTTGAGGGAATGATAATTCCAAATACTCGTAGTTAATTCAAAATAGATAATTTGGTCCCGAAACTGCCTTTGCTTTTTACCACATTGCAACTTAAGGCAAAAGCTAAAGAAACAGTAGTAGAGAGAGTAAAGTTTATCTTTAGGACAAGCTTTCTGCGACAAAGGAAATGGCAGTCGTTTCAAAAGCCTGAAAATATTAAGTGGAAAATAAAGGAAAACAAGAGGAAAGTGGGAGTAGTATTTGAAAACCCTCTTGTTTATTCAGTCCGGTTATTTCTTTTCGTAAAATTGTAAATTGATTTGTAGGTGATTTTTTTGTATTCTGTGAGACAAAATTGATATAACAACCACAAGCAATTTTTTAATGAACCAACGGAGTTGTTTCATATAAAACAGAAAACTGTTTGTGAGTTCACACTGGCAACAAACCATTAACACACCGTAGCAATGTAGGAATATATTACTATGGTTGTTCTTACTGTAGTGTATTATTTAATATTTAAATAAATGACTTAAATTGCATATGGGTTAGGTCTCTAAATATTATCTTGATTTGTATCCATTATTTATATTTAACCACTGGGATCGCTACAATACTGGATATTATTTAATTAATGGGAACTAAATTCAAATATGGCTGTCCAACCTTAGAATTCGCAAAACAAGTTCGCTATTATTCGACAATTATCTGTGATTACGTCATTAAAGCGTTGCCTCGGTGATAACAATTGCAGTAAGCAAATACACGTCACAAACCAAAAAAAAAAACGCTTCTGCTGGAAGTGTACATGAAACCGACGCCACGCTTGGAATTCACTAAATTCAATCTTTTAGGATGAACTTTCTTGATCTTTCTGTTTCTTTTTCAATGAAAACTAGGGCTTAACTTGAGCCCCAGCAAGTTCCACGATGCCTGGGCCCCTCTTTCTCCGTTGGCCTGCAGATATAAGCCACTGAACTCCCTGTAGAACGAGTCCTGTAACTCGACCGCTGCGAAAAACACCTCCAATTCAGCCGTTGCCTCAACCTAGGGCTTCAAATGCTTCCCACTAAGGTTGTTGCCTACCTTCAGCTCACTGGGCTCCAATTGCATTGCTCGAACCCAGTACACAATCACGAAAAAATCAGCCAATACTCGATGCACACATTAAACACTTTTTTAAACCTGTGCTACGAATCATTGCAATCTACTAGAGCACACAATTAACAATTATTTATTGGGGAAGCCAAAATTAACACCACTACACAGTTTGGATGCCTTTCCCTAATTGTTTTTCTTGGATCTTACATTGTTTTACATTATTTTCAAGCCTGCTCTGATTACATTGTGTTCAAATTAAGGCTAACACTATTTTTGATACTGTTTTAAGGTTATTATCAAGGCCAATGCTATTTTATTCTATTTACAAAAATTGAACTAACACATTTCTGGAACATTTTATAAAATAATATTTGATATGCTTAAAATTATTAATTGCTATTATAATCATAAAGGCTTAACATGTGTTCATAGCAATATGTATTAATCTGAAATTTAGAGAAGTACTTAATTACAGAATGAATAGACTTTGTAGTTAGCTTCATGTTCGAACCTGACACTTAAAATTTAATTCGACAACGCGCAATTTTCTTCCTTTATAGCATTTTTCATTAAATTTAATAAAATTCCAAACTGACCACATGAGAGAGCTTTCTTAGTAACAGTGTCATGAAACCGCACCAATTGTATAAATTGGTACTAATAAAAATATGGTGTGACACACGCACCCAACAGTGATCTTGTAATTAGTCAAAAATTTGGTTTTAGCTTACCTACTACATTATATAAAAAACCCATTTTAGAGTTATTCAACTAACTGGAAAATCTCACATCAATGCACATGAAAAATGTAATAAAAATGTAACGTTTAAAAAATAAACGTTAGAGCTGTTTTTGAGAAAATCGAAAAAAAAACTGAAAAATCCATACTTCCGGTTATGAGATTTTCTGTAAAAGCTTGCGGTATCATCTAGATCAGGGCTGTCCAACTTCAAGGGGCCCAAGGGCCACTGTAAAAAAATTGAAGGTTGTGAGGGCCGCATCATAAAATGTGTCGCATGCGACTTTTGAGTGATTTGTAATAAATATAAAACGTGTATATTTCAATACTAATTTTAATTTATTCAAGAAGCTTAGGTTTCATTACAAAAAGTATTGAAACATAAAAGAGATATACAGGGTGTTCCCTGAGGTAACCGACAAACTTACACCTTGTGTTCTAGAAGTGATTTTAAACAAAAAATCCATATTCACTTTAGGTTAATTCCTTTCCGTTCTTAAGATACTGACAAAGGAAAAAAATTACATCAATTAATGTAAATTTACATATAGAGATGTGACGTTTCACCCCCTTACTAAGGGCGTCAAAGATTTACTCCTCGGGTTAAGGTCAAATCGGAGAAATACGTTCACTCAAATATATATTCGATTAGGTAAAACACCAGATAATTACCAAAACAAATATAATGTTTTTAGCTAGTTACAATGATTAATTAAAAATAACTCTGAGTTGCACATTATTTAAAATTAACATGTTCTTCTGGAACGGTATCTGGTTTCGTGGGTCGAGCTGCAACCCAATGCACCGGCGAGTGTTGCGGGTCCCTATTGGTAGTCCGCCGGTACGCACCCCGACTCTTCGGGAAATGGGCTGAGTAGGTCTTTTGTTTCTGCAAACTTGACCTTCCACTCAGCAGTGATTTTAAGCTGTAATTTTCCGGTGAATTTAGCGATTTTAATGGTTAACTGGGGCGGGCGTTAGTGCCTAAATCCTGCTGGTTGTTGGTACCTTACGACGACTAGGCGTCGTTCTTGGAGCGAACGTGGAGTCAAATCCTGCAGATGGAATTTTTTCACCTTGAGCAAGAAAAATTATGTTGACATTCCGCCGGTAGGGAATTTATGGGCTGCGGAATCGAACGTCGAAGTCCAGAAAGTCGCCTTTTCATGACCAAAGACCTGCAGGTGAGTTTATGAAGGGCGGCTATAGGACTCTAGCCGCTCACAAGCGGGGTAGAGGCTGCGATTGCTACAGGTTACAGGTTTAAATATTAGTAAAATGAGGTTATGAGAAGTATTTCACCTCTCAGGGCGACGGGATTTGCGTTTAAAAATTAGGCGGTCGGAAATGGCTTTTAAGCAGTTAGCCCTGCAAGACAATACAGCGTATTAAGACAGGGTTAAAGCCTCAGGGATTGAATTTTCCAAGAAAGTTTAACAATCAAGGTAAAAACGAACTCTAGCGGTCTTGCTCTTGCGGAAAATGGGAACTTCTTGGGCTGACAGTATAACACGTCATATCTCTTAAAGCCTGGTCTGGTAAATGTTGGAGGCCTACTCCGTTAGACAGTTCAGCGTGTCAGACCGGAGGGCCCAGGTAGAAAAGGATAGGACAGGATCAGGATTGGTGGACTCAAGGGGGAATTCGATCCGCGGGCCGCAAAAATTTCCTAGCGGGCCGCATGCGGCCCGCGGGCCACATGTTGGACAGCCCTGATCTAGATAGTACGCAAAACATATATATGAAGTTTCGACGTCATATATCTTTTCGTTTTTGAGATATCCTCTTCACACACAGACAGACAGACTCTAAAACGTGATGATCTGTTGAAAACTCAATTTCGAATTTTTGTGGTGAATTCAATTACTTTATTGTAGAATAAAGTAAATTGATGAAGTAAAAAAATCAGGCTCTGACGGCCATAACTTAATTAACATTCATGTCAAATAACTAAACGATCTACTATAATGCATACCTTCTGGACTACCTCATAGGGCGAGCATGACTGAAAAGCTAAACAACCGCCGACAATACGTAACCTTATCATTACCGCAGCTCCACGTGGAAATTAAAGCAGTCTGAATTAATTTTTCCTTGGAATTAACGTTGCGTGTACTAATAAAGACATCGCATTGAGTCGCTGCTGCACGAGATGCATTTTTCATTAATTTGTGTCTCGCAGGAATTCGCTCCCCGCTTCGTATTTTACTGCGCAATTAAATAAATTAGTTATTGCAATTTATTGTTCTAATTAATTATACTAATGGCGGCTTTCTTTGTCGTTGCTGTGATTCGCAAAGGTTCTGCGTGGGCGCTTCGTACCTTCGTCCGGCAGTTGTTAATTGGTAAATTGGAAATGAGAGCAGCGCCAGCGGCTGGAAAAAGTACAATCGCCGGTGCGTGGAAAACCTTTGTAGATTTTATCAATTTTGTTGTTTTCCATTTTATGCAATAAAATCGATTTGACACGCTTATTTATGAGCCTCTCTCGTTACAACGGCAATTTAATATCTCAACCTTTACATTATCTTTTATTGGATGGAATTTTGAATTAAAATGGAATGTTTGCTCTGACCTTTTCTGTCGGTTGTTATTCTATTTTGTTGTGCTATATGTTATACGTGTAGTACATTCACTCTACTGTGACGTACAGTTTTTACAATTTTTTTCAGTAATGGCCACCTACGCTTCAATCTTTGTTCAGGTGATCATACTACATTCTATAGTTTTCGTCGATAAGCGTGTCGAATTTATTTTTTGCACATTCCACTCCTTTACTCATACTACTTCTCATTCTATTATGCCTGCATTATGTCAACCTGCTTCAGAATCCTTATCAAGTACTTTTACTTCGTTCATGTTTACCCTCTTTGTTGTGACGTATAGAGTAAGAAGGAGAAGAGGTTATCTACTGGTATGTTTATTACAGAGCGTCTTGATTCGAACCACGGGCACTATTATGACCCACCATTATTTCTAGTTTTGTGTTGTAATCAAGCCAGTATTACGCCAAAATGCGTTTCAATTAAACAATTAGCATAAACGGCCAAGGGCGCACCCGAGCAGTCTCATTAAGGGACTCAACCTTGATACACAAACCTACGATCATTAGCAGAAACGCAACAAAAGCAAATGTCGGAAGAGATTACCCGAAATGCCCTATTGATGAGGCTGCCCGCAGAAAACGCCACTTCCAGATAAGCCCCAGGGCGCCTGCAAGGCCAACTTTGGGGCTCGCGTTTAAGACTCGATCAAGAATGTATACGAATTTCGAAGTTCCCTCCGTTAGTATGTTAATTTTTGCCTAATACTTCAAATCGCCCAACTTAGCCCACCCGGAACTTTAATTGGAAAATGTGGCGCGCCCGAACTTACGACGAACTTTTATTTCCCGCTTATACTAAATACCGGTGCATTTTATGATGGCCTGGCAGGGATTTTAGGGACTAGAGTTTTGGAAAGTAAAAAAAAACTGGAATTTTGTGACAAAATATGTTGCTTTTTTATAAGCTGTTTGCACAAATAGATTTGAAATACATAAGGAATTCTACGTTCTACGTTCTACGTCTTTAAACAAATCTCTGGTGCGGCCATGGGTTCTCCTCTTTCACCTGTCGTTGCCAATATCTTCATGGAAGCTTTCGAAACCGTAGCTCTGGAATCTTCAGAATTAAAACCCAAGGTTTGGTTCCGATACGTTGATGATACCTTTATTATTTGGCCACATGGTAAAGACACGTTACCCGTCTTCTTAAATCATCTCAATAGTCAACATCCAGACATTAACTTTACCATGGAGATAGAAAGTAACGGTTCCCTTCCTTTCTTAGATGTACAGGTTTCTCGCCAACCTAGTGGCAAACTTGGTCATTCTGTATATCGCAAACCTACTCACACTGATCGCTATTTACATGCCGATTCCCACCATCATCCTACACAAAAGCTTTCCGTTATCAATTCACTTGTACACCGGGCTGTTTCCATATCCCAACCCGATAATATCCACGATGAATTAAATCACATTCGGAAAGCTCTTAGGAATAACGGTTACCGTGCTAGGGATATACAGTCTGCCATCAATCGCCATCTTCACCCACGGCCACCCAAACCTCCAAAACCCGATCCTCCTGCAGCAATAGTCTTTCTTCCCTATATCCACCAAGTCACGGACCGCATAGGAAAGTTTCTTCGAAAACAAAACATCAAAACAGTATTCAAACCCCCGAGCAAAATCTCACAGGTTCTTCCTTCATCTAAGGATAAATTAAACACTATGTCATCTAATGGTGTTTATAGAGTCCCTTGCTCTTGTAATGCTGTATACATTGGTGAAACAGGTCGTTCGGTAAAAACTCGCATCTCTGAGCACCAGCGCTGTCTCAAGTCAGGTCTCGTTTCATCATCGGCCATCGCCGAACACCAACGCGATACTGGTCATAAGATCCTTTTCGATGAAACTTCCATCATCTGCAAATCCCCATTCTTCTTTAGCAGAAAGATTCGCGAAGCCATTGAGATTTGCAAACACCCTAATAATTTCAATCGGGACGAAGGCTTTCCCCTTCCTTCTATGTGGAAAGTGCTAATTCCTAAGCCCCGCCCTCCGTCACTGAACCGCGACGGCATTTGCTGAATCGCTACGGCGCTTGCCTATAAATTCTCGCTTTTCTTCTTCCGTTAGTCAGTCGAGTTTCGCCTCTGACGTGGTTAACACGTTGAGTTACCGTGCTCTTCTGTCCCTTCCCCTTTGCAAAGAGTTTCGCCTCTGGCGTGGTTAACACGTTGAGTTACCGTGCTCTTTTGCTTTTTTCCTCCTGATGAAGCCCCTTACGAAAGTGGGCGAAACGTTGAGTTCTTCGGTCTCAATCATGACACGGTCCAATCCCGGAAGTCGTTTGTTACTTAATTCTACGTAAATTATCAAATTGTAATCACTAGATTTTGCTGACTCCGTAGGAAAAGCAAATATGCAATGAGAAAATCTGAGTTTCCTATTTTTTATGTCTGTTGAAAAGTTCAATTTTTGTGGGAGGGAGGGAATGCAAATAAACAACGCCAGAAAAGATTTGCAAAACGACTTTATGTATTTACAGTCTTTCAAAGTAATATCTTTCACATTCAATGTGCCTTTGTATTCTTCGAAACCAATAATTGTCGAATCGAAATTAACCCACATCCACGTTTGCTCTGGGAGCTGAGCACATTCCTCATCGCGTGTCTTCAGCAACTCTCCATCGTTTGAAAATGCAGGAAGAAGGCGATATCACAGGGTGCAAGATTTGTGCTGTAGGGAATATTATTGCGCGAAATAAACGACACACGCATCAGCCCAATGGGCAGGGGCATTGTCGTGGTGCCAAAATCATGTGTTAGGCGATGACGTTGGGCGGAGGCTTTTGAGCTGCCGTAGGAGCTTTGCTTTGGAAAAGTCTTAATAGATATGGATGTACCGCAGCATTTAATTACCTACTCTTATAAACAACCTATACGATAATAGTCTAGTGTTGGTAAGTATTGAAAACAGCTTCTCGAAAAAGTGCTAAATTAAAAAGGGCGTGAGACAAGGTTGTATGCGGTCACCTCTATTATATGAAAATAGTTTTAGAAAATTGGGAAGGTGGAATTACTATTGGTGATATACCATTGTCCAATCTACGCTACACTGATGACACTTTCCTCATTGGCAAAGATGAAAGAGAGTTCCTAACCATAATAGAAGACCTGACAATTATTAGTACCGAATATGGCACCCTGGAATTTTTAGATACGCATTTGAGACTTGGACCGTTCTTATTGCAGATTGCTGAAGAATTGATATTGGTATTGGTGTAAAAAGCTCAAGTCTCAGGATAGCAAGAAGAAGCAACGAATCTGTGCAAAACGAAATAAAACCAAAACAGCAACTGTCAACTAGCGTTTACGCCAGCATTTTCAAATTTGTCGGTTCACATTTCGCGAAGTGAAAATCTAAGAAAGTTGATACTGGAGGGGAAACCTGACGGGAAAAGAAGACCTGGTAGATCACCGTGCCGGTCAAGATGGCTGGAATTGAGGAGGAAGGGGAGGATACGAGGTGGGCATCGTTGCGTTTCCAACATCACGCATTCCAAAATACCCTCTGTGAAGAACGCGCGTACATCCACTTTTTCACCGGACGTTATCTTGACTGAAGCGGTTTCATCTTTAAATACGCATTCCGTGTTCTGTGATTTCGTAGGGACATCGTAGTGGTAAATCCAGATTTCATCTTCTGTTACGATGCTATTGATAGTACGAGCCCCCCAGCGTTTATTATTATTGTTTCCGGCTTTTGCTCTTCAGCCTTCATCCATAGAAGACAGGAGGTCGCGAAGAGTTGCGTGCACTGCAGGTGCAGGAATATCCAAGGTTTCTTCTATCTGTGGGTATGTTGAGAATCTCTCTTGCTCCAGCATATTCCGGACGACTGCATTTTTTGTCAGTATCTTGGGTACAGGTTGTTCCCAAAACCCTCGATAAATATAGTAGTGGGATGAGACCTTTACCCGTGGGCCCGCCTTAAACGTTGAGCAAAGTTGTAACCTAAAATTCGACCGTACTTATTTATTGTCTAATGCGACATAGCTCGATGTTCGCCACTTGACTGTTAAATGAGAACATATAGAATATAAAAATTGTAGTAGTCGAATTTTTAGACAATAAATGATTCTTTTTGCGCTCCGTGATTACTTTAAATACATTTTTGAATATGGGCCCTCCCTAAACATTTCCATCTAACCCGATCTTGTGCTGCTCGAATCCAGGTTTGTCAAGCCGTTTTCTTGAAATCATCGTACCAGCTTATGGGTGGTCGTCGTCTCCCTCTGTTGTATTCCGATGGTGTCCATTCTATTATTTTGCGGTTCCATCTGCTTGTGCTGTTTCTGGCTACATGGCCTACATAACTACATTTTAGGTGGGAGATTCTAGCTCCTACATATGCTACTTTGGTGATGGTACTGAATCGGATTTTAGCTTTTTTAGCATAACCCTTTCTATCGCATATTGAGCTATCTGTATTGACTGGATAGTTGTACTTCTTCCATTGTTATTTCTGGCAGTTCGTAAGAACCGCGTTTTGTATTATTTCCGTTATCTTGTTCTCGTTGTTTCTTTCTAGTGTTATCTGCGTAAAATTCTTCCATTATCTTTCAAATTGCATCTCTGTTGTGGACAACAACCCCCTCTTTGTTTCATATCGCGTATGTTTCCTACTTTTCCAATTTTTGTTTGTTACATATCAATCCTTTCTTTACTTCGTTAATTTACTTTTTTTACAGGCATTTTCTTACTTCATTATTTATTTTCAAGAACAGTACTGTTGTTGTTTTGGTTTCTTTTACCACCTGCCTTGGAATTTTCATTAAAAACCTTAGTTTTTTGTTTTTTACGTTTCCGTAGAATTATACGCTTCTTTAACTCTTGTATTGAAGCAACAGACATTACCAATGGCAAGAGGCCACAATGACAACTCGAGCGCTCTGGAGAGAGTTAGACTCCCGGCCCGGACGTTCCGGTTACACTTAGTTAAGGTATGCTAGTTTTAGCGACGCTTGAACCCCCCTTGAAGCAGCTTCGCAGGAACTACTGTAATTATGGGAGGAGGCAAAACATTTTTTTAAATGTTTTTATTTGTTCCTCACTTGTAAACATCAATTTATCAAGTCACTGTACTCTCCTTGAAAATGTTTCTTAACTGGCTAGCCAGTAATTTTTTTACTGGCTAGCCAGTTATATTTTACAAGCGTGCTCATAGATAAATGATAGCGTGCAAAGCCAGACTTGTCTTCCTTAGTATGTGTCATATTGATTAATTTAGTTGCTTGTCAGTGTGACATTTTGAATAAATGGTGAATTTCTAGTTATTTACAAGTGAGGAACAAATAAAACATTCAACAATACACGCCAGGTAACCATTTTTACTGGCTCAAGGATATGACAGGCTCGCCTAACGGCTCGCCAGTCATCCCAATCCTATCGCCAGTAAAACCTGTTTTACCTGGCTTGTAATACTATAACATAACTAAGCTTTATGGTCCAGAACTGACCTAAACCCAAAAGGAAATTCCAGTAGCGTACATATCAAAATTCTCTGAACCGTCACCATCACTAGTAGTGTCACTGTCAGAATTAATGTTGGTAGTAAGTGGCTGTACTATGCATTCAACAAGCGTGTCAAAGTGTCCAAGGAACTTTTTTGTTCTTCCATTCAGCTGTTTAAAGTCACAAAGGTGCATATTCAATCGCCGCCTATACAAACTTTCCATAACGAAAGCGTATCGCTCTGAAGGACACGTGTACCGCATATATTTGTGATACATATACAAATCACCAGTTTTATTACCGCAAAAAGTTAATTGATTAGTATAACATTTTTAAGCACTGGCACAAATGTTCTGATATATTTACCATTTGTTTCATACATATATTTCAGAGCTGCTTTCCTCAGATTGGTCATATTGTTTACAGACACAGAGATAAAGTAACTTCAGTTCTGAAGCTAGTCAGTACTTTTGGTTTAGCTAGTATTCCCTGTTTTTAATGTTCTTCACAATGCATGTAGATCTGTAGATGTGACTTATTTTTTCCCTAAATTTAAATGATAGGTGCACTGTTGCTTGCTACTTATCCACAAGAAGAATTACTACCCTTGAACCTAAGTTAAATGTTTCTACCCGTGGTGGCCTTTTGAAAGTTTGTGAGTATTTCCTAGACCATTCACATGTATAGTTAAAAAGCCTGATGAATTTGAATTTAATTAAATATAAGACAGTTGGAGTATGTTAATTGAAACATCGGTTCCTGATTTTCTAGGAATCCTTATTTTCCTGAGCTGCATGGTTAAATTCGCACCTCTCCGGCTGAGGTTATCCCACATGGCACACATGTATTCCGCACAGATTTTCTGCAAAAAGTGGACTGCTGTTTGCTGATAAGAACGTGCCCTGTTCCGGCATACATTCATACGTTTAGCGGAACAGAAGTTATGTGGCTTGTTTGTGTTTTTATTTGCGGTTGAGTTGTGTAAGCCTTTTTGTAGTTTCGCCTCAGAGCAGCTCTACAATTTTTTGCCCTCAAACCGTAGTATTTAAGCGTTTTATATTTTTTAAAATTATACACTTGAAATGGAAAACCGATTTTCGCAGTGTTAATTTTAAAAGTGTAAGAACATAAATCCAAGAGCTTGTGCCACTTCAACGCATGAAAAGTGAAAATCTTGTTACTTATTTTTAAAATGGAAATGAAGATGTATAATTACTGGACAAAATTGATGTTAGTTTCCGTGTATGTAAATCAATAGTATATTGTAAACCTAGGCGGTAAAGTGATTATTTTCCAGGCTGAAAGAAGAAATGGACAGGCGAGCTTTAGCGAGCCTGGACACTTCTTGAAGCCTGGAAAATCACTTTACCGCCTATGGTTTACACATTATTTTTCATCCGACAACACCATCCTGCAATAATTTTTTCAACATAGCTCTCATCCAGGTTATTATTTTGAAATTGACAGAGCTGTCAACAATAATAAAACAATTTGCAATTCTTGGCATATCGAATAGCGTTCGTAACTGCAGCGCCATCTACCCGTAGTTAGAGATAAGCTTCTACAGAAATCTATCTGATGTTTATTGTATATTAAAAATATAACGAATACATTGCTAAAATTAAGTTTTATTGAGCAAATATTTTTGTAAAAGGGGAATAGCTATTATTTAAAGCAAAAAAGTTAATTATAAACGTGATTTTCTTTTAAATTTGGTTTGACAGATTATTGCAGCGTCCCCTACTGGAAAACGTCAAAATTTTTTTTCTTGCCTAGCCATTGGGGTTTGTTTTGCAGGGCTAGCCTTAGAAACGCACACTTTCTCGTCTCTATGGAGATGGTAAAATTCGATTTTCTAATCATGTAGGATGAAAAATATTTTACTTGTTTTGATCCCGTTAATCGTGTTGCGGAAATATCAGTCTTAATTTGAATTGCTGTGAGCGAGTGGTCTGACTACGTATACATCTGCTTAAAACGCTTGCGGTTGCGAGTTCGATTCCCGCCAGCGACATTTGTATTTTTCACTTAATTGTGGACGTTTTGGTGGCGTCGCTGGATTAGGAATGCAGAAATTGTTTCAAAAGGTATTTTCATGTTATTTATATACTGCCCATTTTATCATTCCCCCTGAATGTTTGCAGATAGCCAACCCATCTTACATTCCGCAGGATACCTTCCGTTATAAAGTACCTAGCCTTTTCATAAAAAACTGGTTTTTTTACTAAGATATTCTCGGGATTGTAAGATGTGTTACCTATTTGCAAATCTTAAGGCGGGACATTCGTTAAGAATCCCTAACCACACAAATATTCAACAAACTCGAAATACGTATTTCAACAGCTAAGCTGTCATCTTTCGTAGACTTGAAGAGAGACTAACACGACATAGCTGACCGAAGATATGCTCTTTACCAAATCACCAGTTAAAGTCAGCACTTTCGCACATTTCAACGCCACTTATAATGTCTGGCCCGGAGGGTGTGTTCTATGCGACCAATCAGGTGTCACCTTCAACAGATCGTAAAGATCAGAGTGGGGGATGGGACCTCCACCTTTGTTCAAGAGTTTATTATCTTGATTCTTAGAAATAATGGTCAAACGAATTTAGCTGCTTCGTTGAAGTAAACGCCTTTACAATTTTTAGTTCTGTTTTTATGTCTACATTCGAAACTAAATTTAAGAATAATGCAGATTTCCCAAGGATTTGGTTCAGTATCTGGTTGAGATTTTTGCTGTTTTTGATTTATCTAAATGTTTTGATAATTTCTTGAATCGGTTGAATTCTAAATTTTGTAGCATAAAATTTACATATGAAGTAGACAACTACCATTATACTAGATTTTTCGAATCTGTTGAATCTAAAATGAGCTATGTGCTTTTTAAACATAGTACCAAAATTACGGCTTGTATGACAATACATCTAGAATTACAGTGAGAACATTTAATTTTGTAAATTCCAGATTTCTCCAAAGCCTTAAGTTTGTTTTTTTGGATTCCCCAATAAATCTCAAATATTGTTGTTTGAACTATAAACAACTTTATAGCCTAAATCTTGTGAAACGGAATTTTGATGTACTTTAGTCCGCGATCCTTCTTGAATTTATGCAAGCCTTCGATTTGTGTAGTTCCGTGGATTATTTTTTGCACATAAATTGTATAGTTGTAGGACCAGGTTATTTTACTGAAGGGTTTACACTTGGTGAAGGGATGAAGGGTTGTAGGATAAGATGTGAATGGATTAGCTAAGCCTAACTTCTTCTTAAGACATTTTTAGCCAAATTTCTTAAAGTAATAGAAAAAAGAAGAACGAATGTATGAAGTACTAACACTTTTAGCGACGTGGTTGAAAATACTCCTCATTATTAGAAAAAAATATATGACACTGCCAAAGCTGTGCTCTACCAGGGAATATATATTTCAAGGAATTTTATTAAAAAATTACAAACGACTAAAAAAATTTCTCTGTATTTTCGTAGAATGGTTTGAGTGATAAAAGAGAATCGCTTTCCGTAAATTTGTTTATATGTAAGTTTCCAAAGCAGAAATTGTTATTCAGTTTCAACACATGTAGACGCCTGTGACTTGTCTCCAACAAACAGTGGTTAGAATATTAAACTGCTCGTGAGTGTTTCTATTTTTACAATTTTTCTTATTTTCTGCTCAACGCACAGCTGTATATCGCATATAAAATTATTTGAACTGGTGGAATTTCTTGGTTTCCGGTTTTAGCTCCTTATTGTCAACGCCTGTTAGCTTCAATTTCTTCAGTTTTTGTGTTCTCGTGCGTGCTATCGTTGTGTTTAGCCGCTGTTGTTGATCTTACCTATTTTGAATGTACTGTTAGTATCTCATTCATATTCCATAATATTTGCAAACGCAAGCTTTGTGTTTTAAAGGTTGTCAGACGTATTACGAATTTTTAAGTTTACGCCTTGGGATTCAGTGCGTCAATAGCGGTTTCTGGATGTGTCTATAATTGCTATGTTTGCTACCTAGACCTAGAGAGTACTGAAGCCCCTTTTGAAATGCTAGTTGACTTGATGTAAGAATTTAGAAAATTGTTTTATGGATATTCAAAAACTTTACATTGTATTCTGACAAATATTGTGTTGTATAAGCTTTCTGTTGGTACAAAGAAGCACTCAATTAAGTTAAGTATTGAATTTGTATAATTAATCGAAGAGCGATGCTTGGTTCAATGGCTGAAATGAGTTCGAATCAAGGACATCATTATTACAGAATCTCTTTATGACTTTAAAATAAGGTATGGCCAGAAATAACCCTACTCGTAACGGCAGTATGGTGTCTGAAAATTTGGAATTCTTCCCGAGTTCCTTCGGCTACGACTAAGATACTGAATAATAAAGAATCACAATTTTCTTTCAAGAATTCCAAGTTTGAAGCTGGCACATGCCCTTCTATTTTTCAGCCCATGAATTTTAATACGGCGGGAAGGTCACCGAAACTTTCCAGCTGAATTTTTATCATAAATTTGCGACGCCATGCGATGGCTGCATGCGGAGCTGCAGGCAGGGTTAAAAATACGCAGTTTCCTTTCCAATCCAGCAACCTGTCGTTTCTAATCCCGCACTTGGTCAATCAGGCGCTATTTAGAGCGGTTTCATTCCTTCCTTTAAATTATTCGCCTCGCGCAAAGTCGCTGAATGGCGCATAAAGCGCGTCTTCAATTATTGTGCTCATGCACAGACGACTTCATGCATTGTTCATGCGAGCTTTCTGGCCAAAAACGATTTGACTGCGCGCGCATGGCAGTACTTTTGCAATCGAAGAACAGACGAGCACAGCTTCCGCTTCCTGCCCTTTCAGAATTTTTGAAATTATCTAATATTTCCCCGTTAAGGCCCTACCGCTCGGCTAGAGCCAGATAGTGACTTTTGTAGTCTGGGCTACTTTCAGGATTTGCAACGCTGATACGATTGGGCTACGGGCACGTAACAGTGGCACTCCATAAACCCTTAAGCCTGCTAGGTGGCTCGTTTTTGGACACAAGATCAGCAGACAGATTTTTTATACAAAACCTGAGAGGGTCTCGCCGTTCGTACACATTCGGGAAGAAACTTTAGATAGTGAAAGGAGAAGTTCCAACAGAGATTGAGTTTAGGAAAAGTCTGTTTACAGGTAAAATAGAGGAAGCTTTCATTTTGAACTGGTGCTCGTGCGTATTCAAGTTTTGGAATGTACTTTCTGGTACAACAATTGTAAAACCATTTTCAGGGCGCCAGGTAGTTAATAAAGTTATCTGCTAGATAGTATTTATGTTAATCCAAAAAATTGACGTATTATATGTAATGTAAAGAGGCCAATAAAAATAAATCAAAAACAATTAGTTGGTATTCTAAGAGTAGAGAACGTAATAAATGTCATCTCAACTTAAAATTATTTTTAGTTTTATATATTTAGATTGTAGAATTTTATCATGATCGCTCGAGCCGGAGCGGTTGATAGTTCAACTCCCGGTACGGGCGGTCTAGATTTTCACTTAATTAAGGCTTAGGTTTAAGTGACACCCGCGCCCCCTGAAGTAATGCGTAAGCGATTCCGGGGGGGCAACGGTAGTCGGTAGGGGAAAATAAAAAAAAAGATTGTAGAATTCTAGTACTATTTCTGACTTTAAGTTATGCAACGCGAGAAAAACAAAATAATCAAATTTTCAATTTTTATAAAAAAACACGGTGCTCTGACATTTAGAAAAACATGAAGGATACAATTTAACAATAAAAAAAATGCCCAAATGAGAAGGGTCGTAGGTATATAATGGATGCGTCATAGCTCATATGCAACAAACAAACATGTTAAAGGTGCCATGACACTACGCTGAACAATAAGAAGAGTAGTCGAGATGAAAAGTAAGATAGCCTACAAAGAGGTAATAAAATAAACGCCCAGGAAAAATAACAACGGCTACTATCGAACATCAGTAATACATTTAGTCAAGAGAACGACATTAATGCACTGAAAGACATGTTGTTCCGGAACAATTATATGAGTACTACACGAACAAATAGTATACGAATATTATACATTTTTAAAAACCCTGATAGAAATGATCCTCAAGGGACGTTCCAACACAGGTATGTAATAGAATAATCCACGTATGGCGCCGCACGACGAGGCCTCCCCGAATGCAGATAGATATTGTACAAATGATCACCAGGTGGCGCATGTAAATTGGTAAAATATGCCGATTACTAAAAGTACAACATAACGTCAGAAAACACGCAAAGCAAATGATATTTGGTATACAACCGATGATTGTTCCCCAGCCACAGAGTAATGATCAAATTAAATTAGTAAACAACTGATTGTTGTTTTATCATTTACAAAATGTTTAACTCCGTTAAAACATTAGTGGAATATTGTAAATGTATTTGCTCGGTTCAGAAATCTGAAGCAATTCATGATGTTATTAGCAAGACTGTGCTGCATTTCACAACAACCTCAGCAGAATATATTTGCAGGACGTATGAAAAAAATGAAACGTTCTATTTGCCTGCTTTTATTTATTAAGTCATCCATTAGACAGTTTATTGTTCATTTGTTTGTGCCTATAATACGAGTATAAAAATGTATATATAATAAATGAATATGTTTTAATCAATAAACCAATATTAATCACGACGATTTTACTCACTCAACATACCTTCCAAGCCATAAACTTGGTCTCTGAAGCTGGAGACCGGCATAACCCTCAACCCCTAACCAAGGATCGCTTTCCAAGCTACTGGATCTGTGAGGCTGTGGGCCGGCAATCCCCCATATTTAACGAGCATTGCGAAAAGTCACTGATACTGGAACCCCAGATAATTACAAACGTTTCAAACAAAAATTTAAGAACTGCGATAAGAAATCTCCATAACGGGCGTGATTGTGGGCAACCGAACGATATGTTACTTCCAAATGCTATCAAATCCTTGAAGTTAAGGCTGCAACGAGCCATAGTTTTTTACTTGACCGAGTACCGAGTAGTCGGCTTAGAGCATTGGCCGAGTACCGAGTACTCGGCCGCCGAGTAGCAAAATGTTTTATCTTTTAATATGCTTTCACAAAGCCTTTTAAAAGACAACTAGGTATTTTAGTTCAGAGATGGCTCTAATATCAGAACTAATACCAAGTGTAAGGGCTCTGAAAAAATTTCTTCTACAATGTAAGACGAATTTAGTGGGAACCATGAAAGATAGTCTAATTAAAGGTTTGGATAGCCGTTTTAATAATATAGACTTATATTCCAATTATTCTATTGCCACTTTATTAGACCCCAGGCTCAAAGATATATTTTTCATAGACAGTTGCAAAATGCAATTAATTAGAGAGAAGCTGAATCAGTGTTCTTTAGAAAGATCATGTTCACGTCCAGCCAGAAAAACCAAATACATTACCAAATGTAGAAAATAGTTTTTCAGACTCTGGCGATGATGATATTCCACTGAACACTCTTATGCCAACGACTAAAAAGATGAAGCCCGAAACTTCTATTTGGGATATATTTTCTTCTTCAGCGTCAATTTCCAGCTCTTCAAGTCGCGTCTTATCAACAAGGGAAATACTGCAAACTGAAATTGATACTTGAAATTACCTACAATTGATAGAACACGATCACCATTCCATTGGTGGCAAGTTTATTAAAATATCTTTCGACGTTTAGTCAAGACTATGAAGCAGTACTTATCTGCTTCAGCATCCACCATTTTTAGTGAAAGACTTTTCTCAGAGACGGGAAACGTCTTTGAGTCAAAAAGAAGTTCTTTGAAAGCAGAAAACGGAGAGACACTTGAATATTTGCATCATACCCTTGCCATTCTTAATTACAAGTATTGAATTTGATTATTGATGACCGGATTACATATTATATCTTCGTAAATTTAGTTACGATAATTATTAGTAACATGGTTATGTTATCTCACTTCATACTGTTTCTTTTTTCTGACAGCGCTCCCCAAATGTTTGTTCGTTCTATAGTTGTTGGTTAAGAATACAGATACAGATAAAAATTACGTGTTCTCTATTATATTAAACTAGCTTTTACCCGCGACTTCGTTCGCGCGAGGTTCGTTATTTGTGTATTAAATAATGACTAATTATTTTCTGTCATCCCATCCCATCCTATCCCCGTCCCCGTCCCTTTCTCCGTCCCCGTCTCCGTACCGTCCCATTCCGTCCCGTCCCGTCCCGTCCCGTCCCGTCCCGTCCCGTTCCGTCCCGTCTCGTCCCGTCCCGCCTCTCCCCTTCCATCCCATTCTTTTCCTCCCCTTCCCTTTCACTCCCGTCCCGTCTCGTTCCTTTTCGTCCCGTCCCTTCCTTTTCCGTCCAGTCCCTTCCTGTTCAGTCCCTTCCCGTCCAGTCCCGTACCTTCCCGTCTCGTCCCGTCCCTTCCCCTTCCATCCCATTCCTTCCCTTTCCTTTCCGTATCATCCCGTTCCGCCCCGCCCCGCCCCGTCTCGACCCTTCCCGTCCCGTCCCGTCTCGCCCCTTTCCCTCCCGTCCAGTCCCGTCCCTTCCCGTCCCGTCCCGCCCCTCCCCTTCCATCCCATCCCCCCCCTTCCATCCCATCCTTTTCCTTCCTTTTCCGTCCCGTCCGTCCCGCTTTGCCCCGTCCCGTCCCGTCCCGTTCCGTCCCTTCCCTTCCCGTCCAGTCCCGTCCCGCTCAGTCCCGTCCCGTCCAGTCCGTCCCATTCCGTCCAGTCTAGTCCCGTCCCGTCTCGTTTCTTCCCTTATGTCATGTTCACCGTCTTGGACTTAAAAATAAATGTAATTTTCGCAATCAACGTCCCAAAAAACCTCAATAACGACACCCATATCGATTTTTAGGCTTACTTACCCCATTTCACCCCCTAAGGGGTTGATTTTCGGAAAATCACGAAATACGTGTTTGATTATTTGTTTTTAGGAGTACTCCTACGAAGTTTCAAGTCGAAATGTCTATTTAATATTATTTCTCCATACAAAACTGGAACCCCCATTTTACCCCTTTAGGGGTTGAATTTCGAAATATCCTTCCTTATTCCTTGTATACATCATAAAGGGAACCTCTGTGCAAAATTTCAGCTTTCTAGGTCCAAGGGTTTGGGCTGGGCGTTGATGAGTCAGTGAGTCAGTCAGGACTTTTAGAAATATATATAAGATTAACTTTTGTTACTCGGCCGAGTAGTGAATATTAAGACCGAGCACCGAGTACTCATTACTCGGTTAAAACTTTGACCGAGCACCGAGTACGCGAGCTACTGGTTGCAGCCCTACTTGAAGTCACCAGATGGGTGCAGCAATTCACCAAACCAATTAGACCAAACCTGCCTCCGATTATCGGCGTTTTTCGGGATGAAATCCACTTGCAAAGCGTTAACACAAGCCTCGAACAAACGGATATTGTAGTTCCGGAAGTAAAAATAAGACTTAAAAATTTCCAAAAAGGAAATGATAATCGGAAAAATATCCCCGTATAAGGGAAATTCTCAAAAGGAAGGAATTCATGCCAATTGTGAATTGAAAAGTCATTGAGAACTTCTTAGGCAGCCTGAAATACACGACATCATTCAAAGTTGCCGAACCCACAGTAATAGGGAGTAAATGGAAAGTAACACTTTCGGATTCTAACGATACATAATGCTGTTGACTAATTTATATCTGTCATTCTTCATTCGTTATATGAATTAATCTTACGTGTAAGAGATTTTAGATAATTCACATATTCGTTGAAATCCACATAGTACCTTCACGTTTCCACTGCTATAAAAGTGTAGCTGAACATCGGGAATCATTTTCTAGTCCGTTGGGATTGAAAATAACAGGGCCTGAAGTTCTTTGCATTAACTGATCGAGCGAAGCGATGTCTCTCTAAACGACATAATAATAATATTATAATAATTTATTTCCAATTTTATCATACCATCTATGTATGTATGTATGTATATGTATCTGTTGTGCATATAGTGGTGACAGCTACGGACGTATTTCCATGAGAATGTTCTATGAAGCTTTAGAACGATGGTACCAGACTGTGGGACTAAACCGCAAGAATGTCGAAAATCGAAAAACAAAATTGTTTTTCTCGATTTTGATCTACATTCTCACCGACGTTGATGACATTTTTCTCTCTTACTCATAAGTGATACGCCATAGTCAGTATCTACTTAAAAATTCCATGGAGGATGACGTGGGGGGGGGGGGAATTTCATACAGACGAATTTCCATGACTATTCAATTCACCTGTCATCTGTCAAAAAGTGACCAATGAAAATCCAGAATTCTGACGTTTCTTGACCAACCAAAAAAATATCAGTGGATATATCTTCCTAGAAGGTATTCAAGTGACTATTTTAAACAAATGTGATTTTTATTAGAAAAAGTCAGTATTAGTGTACTGTTACTATAGAAATTGCGTAGTTTGTTGCTAGATTTACTGAAAACTAATTTGAAAAGTAGTTTGGTTCATTAAATAGTCCCTCGAATACCATTCTTAGTCAAAGTTAAGTAGATTATTTTTGCGGTGGTATCACTACTCATGTCCATTGCGCTTGGGATTAGGACTCGTGCTAGCGCACTCGTCCTAATCGTACCAAAGCGCAATGGACATTCGTGACACCACCGCAAAAATAGTCGACATAACTTTGACTACTCGTGGTATTATAAGTGAGAATATCCGTATATTTTCCATAGCAACGGCGACTACTAATAATCGGAAAGTTTTGGTAATTTACCGGTAAATTTCCACTTATGTTACTGTTATAACAAAAAAACCGTAACATTTGAGTATTTAGATATTAGTGGTATTATTTTTAATGAATGTGTTTTTTTAGTGTTTTTTCATTCGTGATATTCTCAGGGGTAATATAATAAGTAGGATGCCTATTATCCATAATTTTTTGTTTAATATTATGAGTTATAATTTCAAAGAATACAACGAGTCCGTAGGACGAGTTATGATCAATGTTTGCCCAAAATAATTTTTTATAGCTTTTTATGCTTAAGACACACGACCTAACCTCGAAAAATTAGCTGAAATTTCTAAATTCGTTCATTTGGCACGTGAAACAAAACCAAGTTAGCTCGTACCTAATCGAAAATCGTGAATTCGCTATATTGTCAGTATGGTAGAAGGTCCTATTGCCTATGTCTTAAATTTAAGGGATGATGATTGGCTCAAAATTTAAGGGATTCTATTCTCTATCAAAATATAACGCGTGCATAAAAACATATTTTCGGAAATTTTTCAAGCACTTGTTATATTTTTACTAAAAATGTAGGGATTTCATACAGACGAATTTCCATGACTATTCAACTCACCCCCTTCAAGTTAACTATTCACCAATCATAATTTAGTATTTATGTCATTTGCCACCAATCAGCGTAAAATTGTGCAACAATTCCGCTAGCGGAGTTTTAATGACATTTTTTTTCTCTTCCTGTGACATTTATTTAACTTCCTGTAAAATTAATCAAATATGATATTAGAAATGTCAAATTTGACAAACAATTTATTTTACGTCAACAGATTTTTATTTTCAAAGAGGACGTGATAAAATTGATTAATTACTAAGAAATGTCAATTTTGTTCGTTGAATAGTCCTTCAAATGCCGCTTGCAGCCGACGAATTGCATGAATTTCTGTCAAAGTGTTTATTCGTGCTTACTGCTTCAAAATTGGTCTCGTGCTGTCGCACTCGACCAATTTATATCGAAGCAATAAACGCTCATACACTTTGACAAAAATTTTCGGCAATTCGTCGACCGCTCGCGGTATTATATATGACAATTTTCAGAGATGTTCTATGAAGTTTTGGAACGATGGTTACGACGTTCGCTGATTTGTAGTTTCAAATTTATGTTTTTTGTGCATTCCACATTTCAAGCTAACTAACAACTATTACTCTGTGAAAAAGTTAACTGTTTATGTAACAGTTTGTTTTTATTAAATAAAAAAATACGCTTCTTTCCCAATTAAGAACGAAACTGATATCTTTCGAATGAAGTAGAAGAAAGCACATCGAGATTGCGTTTAGTTAGAATTACAGATCGGCAACGTCTCAAATTATTTGCCTTGATTCAGAAAGAAAATATTTTGTTTTATTTTTACGCTATATGTATGTAACAGTATATGTGATGTGATTTTAGCCATAAGTTAAATAAATAATTTTTCTGTTTCAAAATAAAGGAAAGTACTTACAAGCTTTTGTTTAGAAGAAACTCTCAATAATAAATGCCATCGAAGTGCCTCCACTTGCCGATCTATCAAAATTTCTGGGTGAACAAATCCCAGGAGCAAACACAGATATGCACTCGCAATTTCAGATGTCCTGCTAATTTCCAAAGTATCTTCCCAAGGTCGCCCCTTGCAGTCAATCGATACACTCTCAGGCCGCAATTGCGGGAGTTTTCCTCTGACACTTCAGACGGACGCGGAAGTAATCGCCTTTTTCAGTTCAACAAGTAAAAACAAATCTTTAAAATCGGAAGTCGGTCTGTCCTCAGTTTAATTCTTGTTCTGCTAAACTTCGGCCTTTATAAAGGCTGAAGCTTTCCGAAATGTTTCTACACAGTGATGAAGTTTTTACTGTGTTGATTTTAACAATTCATCCAATTGTAATACTGATGCCACTGCGAACAATTTGTGAAAAGGGCTGATTTGTAATTTTGTGTATAAATACGATACGTTTTGAGTAGTGTACCGTATAAAAGCTGTTTATATGTTCTGTAAAAGCTATTTAATCGGTGCTGTTGGGGCTACAAAGGCAGATTTGCTCATTAGCTATTGTTTGATATTTCAGGTGATGCTTGTAACTTCAACGAATTATACTGATATATTCAACTTAATATAACTCGCAGCATGTTACTGAATTGTATCTCTCTAATGTTTAAATTGTTAACTAGTAGTAACCGCAAACTTTGATTAATTTCTATACTTGAGCAAACAGCAAATTTCTGAGCTAAAGCTTGTTCTTAACTAACGTGATTTTCCTCCTCAAACGTGCAAAATACTGTAGACTTTTGTGTGATGTGAACTTTTAGTTGCTATAATTCTTATATCGTTCCAGTAATAGATTTTGAGTCACTGATTTTCGTAATATACAGGGTGTTCCCGAATTTATTTTTAAAAAGTAGGAAAGTATATAGTTGTTCTTGGACTCTGGAAATCTTATTGAGATGATTTTTTCGTCTTTGGGGATGAGGAAAAAGAAACCCGTAGAGGTAAATAATTTTTAAAATTTTAAATATTACTTTTCTAATATAGAAGTTGCTTGTGATAAAGATCACGAGCGTCGTCTAGATTTTTAATTGTCCCACAAGTGATGAAACTAAGTTTCGAAGTAAACAGAGTAAGATTGAAAAAATTATGTCGTAATCGAGCAACCGACAGAGCCTTTCAATCGCGAAAGATCGTTTACAAGAAGAATGTGTAAGCTAATAATCAGTTTTAACCATCTTCAGAAAACACTTCGCTTACTTTCAAAGGAAACCGAACTAGCAGATGTTTTAAGCCTCATATCCTGGATAGGACTAACAGTAAGTATTTAAAATATTTCCCTAATATAAACATAATGTATCGTCGAAAGGTACTATGGCACAATGTAGCCATAAAAAACCAATTTTGCGCTGAAGGAATTCATGGCCTACTTATCGCTGAATTTTATCTTTGATTTATGCCGTCTTCTATCGCGCTTTTCATCGGCTTTTTGTCTTTGAGCACCGAAGTGTCTGCGTTCAAGTTCAGGGAGCAAAATTTAGAATATAAAACAGCTTAATTCATGGTCTACTTATCTCAAATTTCCCTTGATTTATTTCACAGCGACGCCTCCACTTTTTCCGCGTCGCTTTCCGCCCCGTGCAAGTTCAAGGCGCAAAATTGGAACCCAGCGCCAAGGCCAAAACACGGATTTGGTGCGATGTCGACGATCAATCACTCTCAGTTTCGATACGAATAACAGTAAATTGCAGCCGACGCATTTGAATACAGACCTGAAAGAGTGCAGATTCTTTGCAGACAGGAAATCGCGGATTTCCGCCAACTTTTGGGGACGCCAGAACAAACAGGCGCATGCAGCGAATTCCCCAATTCCCCGAAGTTATTTGTTCCTGCGCTACTTAATTCAATAACGAGCCTTATGGTCGCTCCACGTAACATTATTAGGTCAGACGGTCCCATCAGTAGCGCCAAACGAACAACCGTAGGTGTATTTATTTTGGGGATTTAAACGCCGCTTGGCTGATTGCATCGCGTTGATGCCATCCGGAAAAAATTGCCCCGGAGCTGGACCACGATCGCGCTGGCGATTTTCGCATGAGGAAGGTGTTTAGGCTCGGATTTATTGCCGACTTCTTGTCGGGGAGCCGAAAACGACACGTTCGCTACTGCAATTCTGTCATCGCGATTTAGTTTGAGAGGTCGGCTGTCAGAAGCAGATATCAGAGTCGAATTCTTGTTTATGTTAGCTAAAACTAGTGGACGATGTCCATGTTGATAATTGAGAAAGAAGGGAAGCTTAGATGTAATTTTATTCCGGTTCTATCGAACTCCTATTGGCACAAATAATATTGAAAATCGTTACGTTTATAATTAAATACCACATTGTACAACTACGTAAACTCGAAGGAATTATCGAAATGTGCCAAAACGAAGTTACTAATATTTATTTTTTAATATCGAATTTTAGTTGAATTTTCGACTCCATCTAACTTATATAGTAGCAATGCGAGCTTCACAAATCTTTGCATTTCTTGTAACTTGCCAGGTTTTTTGTAGTCATGCCAGCTGTAGAACGTTCTCTTATTCACTCTTGTCCATGTCGCTTATTTAGAAAGAAGGGAAGCTGCGATGTAATTTTATTCCGGTCCTATCAAGCTGCTATTGGCACAAATAATCTTCGAAATCGTTACGTTTATTATTAAAGACCACATTGTACAACTACGTAAACTCTAAGAAATTATCGAAATGCACCCAAACGGAGTTACTAATATTTATTTTTTAATATTGAATTTTAGTTCAATTTTCGACTCCATCTAACTTATACAGTAGCGATGCGAGCTTCACAAATCTTGCAATTTCGTCTAACTTGCCAGGTTTTTTGTACTCATGCCAGTTGTAGAGCGTTCTGTTACTCACTCTTGTCCATGTCGATTATTTGGAAAAAAGAGAAGCTGCGATGTAATTTTATTCCGGTCATACCAAGCGTCTATTGACACAGATAATCTTAGAAATCGTTACGTATATTACCAAGGACCATGTTGTGTAACTACGGAACTAAGGAATTATCGAAATGCACTCAAACGAAGTTACTAATATTGTTCTTAATATCGAATTTTAGCTAAATTTTCCACTCTATCCAACTTATATAGTAACGATGGGAGCTTCATATATACTGAAAAACTAGTCCATTTTTTGTAGTCCTGCCATCTGCCAGCTGTAGAACGTTCGATTACTCACTCTTGTCGATATCGATGATTTAGAAAGAAGGGAAGTTTTAATGTAATTTTATTCGGGTTTTATCAAGACCCTATTGGCACAGACAATCTAAAACATTACGTAAAATCTAATGAACTATCAAAATGCACCCAAACGAAGTTTACTAATATTTATTTTTTAATATCGAATTTTCGTTCGTCTAACAACTTATACAGTAGCGATGCGAACTTCACAAATATTGGCATTTCTTCTAACTGGCCAGATTTTTGTAGCCTTTCTATCTGCCAGTGTAGAACGTTCTGTTACTCACTCTTGTCCATTTCGATGATTTAGAAAGAAGAGAAGCTGCAATATAATTTTATTCCGCTCATATCAAGCTCCTATTGGTACTTACAGTTTTAGAAATCGTTAAGTTTATTATTAAAGACCACATTATATAACTATGTAAACGCTAAAGAACGATCGAAATGCACTCAGACGAAGTTATTAATACTTATTTTTTAATATCGAATTTTCTGCTCTTTTTATCTTATACATTAGCGATGCGAACTTCATTATACTGGCATTTCTTCGAACTAGTTCAGTTTTTGTAGTCATGTCCACGATTTTTGGCTCAGTTTTCGAGTCTTTCTAACTCATACAGTAGTGATGCGAGCATCATATATTCTGTAATTTCTTCTAACTAGCCCAGTTCGTTGTAGTCAAGCCATCTGCCAGCTGTAGAATATTCGATTATTCACCGTTGTTCATTTCGATGATTCACAAAGAAGGAAGTGTTGATGTAATTTTATTCCAGTCCTGTCATGCGCCTATTGACATACATAATCTTAGAAATCATTCGTTTATTATTAAGGACTATATCATATAACTACGTAAACGTTACGGAATTATCGAGAGGCACCATATATCCGAGAGTGTCTTCCAATTAGCCCAGTTTTTGTACTCGTGACATCTTAAAGCTATAGAAGGTTCTATTACTAACGCTTGTCCATGTCGATGATTTTGAATGAAGGAAATCTTAGATGTAATTTTATTCCGGTCCTATCAAGCTCCTATCGGCATACCTAATCTTAGAAGTTGTTACTTTTGTTAAGGACCGCAGTGTACATCTACGTAAACACTAAGAAATTATAGAAATGCATCCAAACGTAGTCAATAATATGTATTTTTTATTATTGAATTTTAGTTCAATTTTCGACTCTTGTAAAGTACATTTTTTTTCTATAATAATTTTCAAGGTCAACTTTCTAGGGGATAAGTTGCATTCCTGCAGGGTCCCTAGTTTTAATAATGTTGGTACATAGATTTTTAGTTCTTTTCTTCCACTAAAAAAGAATGATTGTTATTTTGACAGATATGTCATAATTTAATATCACTTGCTTCATTTTTGCATTTAAAATATTTCTTTGTTTTCTATTTTTATCCGATTTTATTGATGATTCCATGTTAAAAAAGAAATTTGTTAAGTGTTCAAATTAAGAAACTTTGACATTCAAAACTAACACATAACCATAATTTTGAAAAAGTTCTACCAACACGAGGTATAAAAATTTCCTAGCGTTTTAATCACATTTCTACCAACATTGTAACAGTTTGACAGTTATTATAGAAAAAAGCCGGGGTCGGTAGCTCAGTGGTAAGCATCCTGACTACTGATCTAAGGGTCGCGAGTTCGATTCCCGGTCCCGGTGAGGTTTTCAAAAATAAAAAATCCAGATGAAAGCCTCTACAGAATGCCATCATTCGGAAGTGATGTAAAACAGTGGGTCCCATGTTACTACGATGTGTAGCATGTAAAAGATCCCTTGCTAGGGTTGGAACTCCTTAGTCTCGGCAAAATTATTCTAAGTAGGACTTTGACCATATGACCCAAGCAGTCGGTGTCTAAGGTACCTGGTACTCTGCATGCCTAGACCTTGTCCATTAACAAACAAACAAACAAAAATTATAGAAAAAAAACGTACTTTAACTTATACAGTAGCACTTCATATATCCTGGCATGTCTTCTAATTAGTCCCGTTTCTTGTAGTCATGCTATCTATCAGTTGTAGAATGTTTGATTACTCACTCTTCTAGAAGGGATTCTGGATTATGATATAATTAATTTCTTCTTCTTCTTCTAATCCTTCTGCTCTTAACGAGCGTCGGATAAATTAATTTCTGACAACTTTATTATCTTAAACTCCCTTTTAAATTGATTGTCAGGTATAGTGACATGTATTTTGGCAATGATAATCTCAAGAACTGTGGTGAAATAGTCGAATTACAGTGCACCTCGCAAATGCTTCGCAAGGTTGAGTATGTAAAAAGAGCAAAGACGTGTATATGCCATTTCCGGAATTTAAGAAAATAACCATCTGATCTTGTAAACGAAAAATAATTCAATGAGACTACAAGGGACTTGAAATATAAAAAAGAAAATATATCAATGCCGAGATGTTTACTAAGAACAACCTTTTTTTCTGAAATTAACAATGAGATGACATTTTTCCAATAAAGTCACTTGTGATTTTGTAAAAATTCTAATTTGGAAGCTGAACTTAAAGCTTCCACAAATATTATTTTAGTAGCTATTTAGGGATTAATCATATTTATTTTCTAGGATATTGTGATTAATAGATTTTCTAGTAAATATTGACTATTGAGAACCTATTAATTTTTAATAAATAATTTAATATTAGTTTTTGTTATATTTGTGACGAATGAATTGCAGCAGTAAAATAGCTACATAGATAAATGTAAAGATGACGACTAAATGGGTAAAATATAGCAGAATAACAATATTAAGTCGACAAATCTTTTGTTCCCTAACGACGTTGCCTTGGCACAATGCGCATACCCACGGCGTAAAAAAAGATTTTAGAGATTACCGTGCCATTTAAGACGTAATCTGAAAATTTATTGCCTGCAATTTAATTTTTATTAAAACCTTGAACGCTCCAGCTGGTGGACGGATGAATTCCTGCTTTGACCTTCGTAATTAGCACGGTGGGAGATGGTTGAATTCCTACGACTTCCAAAGTGAGGCTTATAATATTCAGGTTTGGGTTTTCAATTAAACAATAAAAAAGTAATGAAAATTGGTGAGTGAGGTCACTTCGAATTTCCTATACCCAAAAAATTCTTATATTAATATGTTAGGCTAAGAACTAATGACACGCCAGAATGTTTAAGCAGCTTCAATTTGTAGAATAAGGATCTAATTTCCTACTATAACCTCATATGTAGATGATATAATCGTCAAACCTCCAAATAGTCTATCAAATTTTTACAAAATCGATAGTGCCATTTAGGCTGCAACTAATGTTCACGCACGCACTCACGAACCCACCCACTAAAGTACAGATTTTTATTTTTTTTTTCAAAATTATTAGGGTTCTAAACCTGTATTTCTTAATTTTCTTGCATGATTAATCCGCGTAGTGATCGTACGGTAAATTAAAAAAATGAGGTCGGGTGTGCTGTTGCATTAGCCAGGCTTATGCGTAAAGCATTTTTGCAATTTCACGTTTCGAGGTAGCGCCTTTGTAAACAGCAAAAACGCGAAGCTCGCCGTAGCAAAGAACTTCAGCAAACATAGGCCGGAGGCACTCGCCCGTGATATTCGAGCGTGGTTGTTTTTGCTATTGTCTGCAATATGTCAAGAACAGCATTTAGCCAAAGCGCCCCAATATGTTGGGAGTCTTTAAAGGATTTAGCTGGCACTCCACCACAAGTCAGCGGTGCTTGCCAGCCGCAACACCAAGCTGCTTAAAACGCAACCGCAGTTTCAACTGCTGTTTTAAACGAGTTGGAGTTCCACCCGGAGGGCAGTTTAAATGCATTTAATCCCATTATCAAAGCCCCTGTTAAGTAGGGCGCCTCGTTAAAGCGTCGTGTCAGAAAGTGAATTCATTTCCGCGGATTTATTGCTGACGTTATACTTCCCGGGCGCCTCGTCCGCACATTTTTGCTAATCTTAATTTTCCGTTTGCTCGGCCTAAGTTCCAGAAGTTCACGCTTCTTCCTAAATTTACCGTAGAACAAAGAGTTTGGTATGGATATAGTCTGAAAGCTAAAATTAACGTGCTCTTTCTACACCTTGTTTATTTTTTTGCGTTCAGTGTACCAGAAACCTCAGGTGAGTTCATTTAAAAAATCTCATTTATGTTTGAAATAGCCTAAAATCGTTTTGGAACTTTCAAGACGAAAGCACAACTCTATGCCACATGCCAAAACAAAATTTAAATAACCCAACGCGTCTGGTATGTCAAATACGAATATGGTTGTTAAATACTTGCATACGCTTAAAGTAGTTCAGGGTTGCGGCGGTTTTGCATGCAAAGAGCATTGATAAAGCAACCTACGATAGGAGAAAAACACTAGGTGAGTGCTAATAAAACTCGTGAAATACAGTGATATCTAAAACTGACGTGTAATAAGCGGAGAGATGTGAGGTTATAAAGTGCTACGAATTGACAATTGTCGAAAAACAGTTTGGTTCTAAATAAAACATTATACAAAACTTACTTCTGAACAATTGTATTAGTTGCTAAGATACGTGATGTTCGATTGTTATTATTGACAACCCAAGCCATGAAAAAATATCTGTGTGCAAGTTTGGCTCGTAGAAAGTTGTAAATTTTTGATATAAAAGTTATTTGTGTGAGTCCAAAAGCTGGTTTTATTGTTCACCGGTCCGCAGAGTGTCTTTGCGTAAAGTTTCATTGTGTCAGAATCTCCCAGTGAAGAGGGAATTGCTCTGCAAGGTTTGGGTGGGTCCAACATTGTGGCCAAGTTTTCTACCACTTTCGGGTTAGCAGAAAGGAGACGCCAGGAAGAATCCAGAGTTAATTGAGAGCCGTGGTGTCCTTTGATTTTGTGAACCAGCAAAGAAGCTCTACTTTCAAGGTAAATTTGAACAGGAAAGCAGGTCCGAGGGCCCATCAGCTTTTGGCAGCATTAAGAATTGACATTTTACGAGGTCCAGAGAGAGTTTTCCAGCCCCAGGATCCTAGCAGAGGATTTTTATTGCGATAGCCTATCTTGATTTTACTGTTGGCGTCAGATTTGGATTGAGTTGTAGGAAGTTGAACAATTGCAGGTTAGCACGTTCTCTGTCACGCCACGAAGGGAAACAACAGGTTAGCCGAACTGCTTAAATCATAATTACATTGCATATTTATCTGACGCGAAATTGGTTGCTTGTTGCGGAAATTGCATTCAATTATGTTGGATTTTTGGGCGATCATTCATTTGTATTATACCCGTAAATTTAGAGGGTAAACTGTCAGACCAGAATATTTGGACATTTGCCATACTTGTATAAAAATCATACTCAACAGTAAATGTTATACCGGATGTTACAACCCTACCCTTTGATCATAGTTTTCTCATGCAAAAGCCGGAGCTTTTAGATTACATCTTATTGCAAATAAATAAAATAGTAAAAGCAATAAACCATTTATTTTGCAGTAATCAATACAAAGCGTAAAATTTTTAATAAGCCCTGAGATAGACAACATATTTGAATTCTTTAATAAAACTGAAACTAAAACGTATTTGTATTTGTGGTGATTATCCTTAATTATTTATTTATTATCACCAATTATAGCGTAGGGGTGTCATTACAGTATATATATATAGCTAAGAACTGGAGCTCTAGATTTATTCAAAGCCTGTAGATTAGGTCTTAATGACGATATGTTGTTAACATGTGTAATGCTACACCATAATGCACATTAATTAGAGGTAAATGATTCAAACTACATAATAAATATATTGCTTGTTGGCATGCTTACTTAACAAATTGTTGCCAGGTATACACCGTTAAGGAATAATGTCAGTTTCTAATAATTCAGTTTGTCTTTTGGCTTTTACGTTCTAGTAGCCACGAAAGTACTCAATCAAGTAGTCAAGTACAATCAAAACAATATTTGTTAAAAATAATAGGGAAAAGATCCCTACAATTTACTATTGTTATAATTAGGAAAATGGGACTACCGAAGGCAGAAACTGAATGTCTAGCAACGAGACTTGCCATGTACTTAAAAACAATTAAAGTATAAGTGGTTATTATTCCATTTCAAAGTCCACTAGGATCTAGTTTTTTCTGTATTGATACGAAAACGTTGCACATCGCTATAAATACATTTCCTACTAGACAGAAAAATAAGCAAGGCCTACGTTGGATGAGTTTAAAAATAGAGACGATGCTGTCAGAATTCACAATATTGTCACAGTATTTAAGTACAGCGTAGGTCTAGGTCAAAACAGTTGAAAGCTACCATGTTCATCCATAATAGAAATCTGCTAAGAAACTCGTCACGATTTGTACAGTGCGAAGGTTGTATAATAGTTCGTCAAAATGTTTCTTCTAAGTAGTTTTCCTGAATTGAATAGAATTTTCGTATTCTTATACAGCACTGATCAATTAATTTAGTGCTACTCAATTGTTTTCTTCTTTGAAACTGATTTTAAGAACTAAGAGAAATCGCTTGGTGTAAGGTTTAGAGAATATGGTAGCTGATCGAATGCGTCAAGTTCAGCATCTTCAATCACTTTCAGGCTAAAGTGACTCTTCAGGGATGAAGCGAACGTCGAATAATATTGTCTTAAGGTATTGTATACACATTTTAAATAATTTAATAACATTCCTTGAAGTTATTTTAGTCTTCATGCAGACGCAATTCTTCTGGATTTGCAACTAGTTATCCTCGGAAATTGGTAAAAGCAGAAGGAGCATTCTTCTCCGTGTATCAAATATTGCATCACAATCATCATCAAACAGATTTTCTCATCCACTGTAGGATGTAGGAATTTCCTAGTTTTTCCATTGATTTTTATCTTTAGCTAGTACTTGTATCAGTTCCTAACTAATCGCTGAACGTTATCTGTATTAGTTGATGGTTTTCCTGTATTTATTCGTATGTCTCATGAACACCAATGCATTATCTGTATTGCCCATCTATTATTCGTTAGTGTGCCTATATATCTTGCCCAATTCAACGTCATTTGTGGTATCCTTCTTATTACAACAGATTTGGTTTGTCGCTTTATCCAGTATTTTGTTTACCTATTAATAATTTTAAACCAAGCATCGATTTTTCCATAGTTCTTCGTGTTACTTGTAATGTTTTAGTTGCTTTATGAGTTGACATCAAAATCTCTACTGAATAAGTTAGGTCAAATTGCTACAGTAGAGTATTGTGGACAGTTATGGGACCTCCCCCCGCCACTACTGAATGTTTCATGACCTTATAATCAACGGTAAGTAATTGGGGCAGTTCTGACCTTGACATTAAACGTGGCTTTGTTCTTGAACGTGCCCTTGACCCTGAATGGGAGGAAGTTCCAGAATTGTCCACAATACTCTACTTGCTTCCATAGACAGACAGACGCTTATATTGCTTTTAGAAAAATTTCTCATTCCTCTGAATATCGTTCATCCCAAACTGAGAGCTTGATTATTTGTGGAACGTATTGTTTTTGTCTTGTTACGTGTTAAAGTTTTTTTTGTGGTTAGTAGGTTAGTTCTTGTGAATTTGAAGTGCTATATCTTGGGTGATTGGTTTGGTCACTCTAGGGGTGGTAATTTTTCCTGGTGACGGGATTTGCTTATGTTCTGTGGGTTGAATTAGATTTTGTTTCTTGCGTCGTGATGTAGTGTTCATGTTTTGGCCATGTGAACTTGTGTATTGTTAAGGATATACGCCAGTCTGAGCACAAATGCACCTTGTCCATCTAGCAACGAAGATATTGAAGGGCTGCCCAAACTTAAAGGTGGATGGTTTTCAGAGCTTGTGTTCTAGGAAGGATCCCAAACTTTCTGTCTTTTGTCTTACATTATCTTTGCAATCTTTGACAGTTACTGTGCAAGTTGGGTTGCTTACACGTTTAACAAATTCTGATTATCCTTGAGCATATAATTTTTGTAACTTTCGATTTTCAGTTGGTATTGTCTTTTTGAAAATTGTCAGTTTATAGGGGGTTACTTCCAGTTCCCATTTTAGAAAGATTATTTGATAAGATTGCTTTCCATGCCTTAGGGCGCTTGTTGTTGGGTTCTTTTTCGTGTACGCTCGAAGAGGGGATCTAATCCTCTTAAATCACCCATAATCGGGTTCAGCATTGATGATTTTGTGGTTTGCCTTAATCTGACTAGTTAAACCACGATCTCACGATATTTAAGCAGCAACTAATCTTTGGCCGTCTTCCGCATGAGGTATAAAACCATTCCCTTCCCTTGCACGTTGTTTGACATCTTCTGCATTATTAAAGGCCTTTTTCCGTTTACCGTCAAGTTGGTTTTTTCACCTAAGTCAAGTTCTATTTCAAGCCACCTTAAAGTTTTGCACCTGTAGTGGTTTTTCTAGTTGCGTTAAGTTACGAGCAACAACTGAGAGCTCTTAATTCACACGGAAGTACTGCTCGAACTGTTCTCTACATCCATCACCTCTCCCGAGTGCACCTCACACTTTGGGGAAAAGCTTTCACTGCATTGTGCCGAATCTATTCTGCCGGCCAGCAACCCTCTTGGTTGAATCGCACTAGAGGGTAATTCCTTTAGCCCCCTGAAGTATGGCACAGGTCAGAAATGTTTACTGTTCCTGGTGCGTACGTAATATCGTAGCGGGTCGAATCCACGCTCCTCACTGAAAACAAAAATCCAGTAACTTGACTTTAATCTTAAGGAAGATGACGTACGGTTTCGCTTAAATTCATTGTAGTTTACATTTAACACTCAACCACTTGTTTTGGCAAAATTTTACCGACGTTAGTTGTACTTGATTAAATTAATTTGTTAACGATAACTGCCTTTACAGCATTCAACTCATTAATAGCAAACTGGTTCAGATTTATAATTCTGTGTGACAGTAATCTATCTTGTGGACCCAATTACTGATTATGGTTTAAGAATTATGCGCAGAGGCCCTTCCACGTGATGTGCGGCGTGTAACGTATTAATTTAGTAGATTTGCATATGATTTCACCTTCGCTTAATCGCTTCCGCGCGCTACAAAACAATTACATTTTTATCTTTACCATTATATATCCAGTCACCAGGTTCTTAATTATTTTGATTTGTGTTTGTAAATTGTCGTTTGCGTCGATTCCCTTTTCTGAAATCAGCTTGTCTCTTTGGATGGTGGGAATTGAAATTTCCCTTTCTTGTGTATTGATATAATTATCGTTATTTTCTTTCGTGGCGTATCTCTATTATTTTCTATTAAACAATGTTTGCATAGAACTAGATGATTTGCTTAGGCAGCTAGATTAGTGACAATAGATACAGCATTCGTAAAGGTCCTTAGACAAGTAGGACTATAATTCCATATTGTTTGCGGTCATGTCTTCTGGTAGCTAGAATTTACCCTATAGAACAGCCCAGAGGACCTCATTAATCTCGCAAGGAATAGGACTGCGCCCAAGAAACCTCAAAAACTTTCAATTGTTTCGGATTAGCCTTCGCAGTAAGCAACCCAAAGCCAGCGCTTGTTAACGAAATTGTCCAAGATTTTGACGCCGGTCCCTCGGAGCATATTTGGGTCAGCGAGGTCGTGTGGCGAAGTTGTCCAGAATTATATTGTTCTCGCTGGGAGTGCTCGATGCAGTCAGTTACTCATCCAGCGCAAACTGGGCGTCGACGCGAAATTGCGTTAGTTAAAATCGCTGTACTTAGCTGCTGAACCAAAGTGCAAACTCGGTTATGAATCGCTCCCACAGGAGCGCTTGTACACATTACGGCTCGCGTTTTCCGGAAAAAAGCTGCAGCTCTTCTTACAGTCCGCGCATTGATAAACGGCCGCGCCCTGCTCCACGTCGCTTTGTTTTAATATCGCGTTAATTTTTCGCTAATGCGCCCTGAAGTAATCCAATTATCCTGCATTATGCCGGATCGGGATCCTGCACTTAGGCGGGATTTATTCGGCCGTCACGGCGTCGGAACGTGTTATTTTTCTAACCTCGCGCCGCCGTAATTAGCAGGCTCGAAAAATGCCCGATTTTCCGTCATTTCGATAACCCGGGGGCGGAATTAAGTGCGATGGCCCGATATTCTCGGCCTATTAGCGCCAAGGCGCGATCTAGAGCATCCTGCGTGAATTTCATTTGCGTAATTCGAATATTTAATTTCAAATCGTGTAAATGTGATAACTCGTATCTCCCAGTCCATGTTTTAAGATAGAGATAAATATTATGGTGTATAATTAAGAGCAGCAGATAAACTTGTTTAATTTTCTTTCATAGTGGCGCTGTGCACAGCAGAGGCGTCGCATAATGGTTATATGAGGGTCCCGAGTTGCGATCTCAAAGCAAGAATCCGTAGCTATCGCAATTAATTTTTTATTCGCTCTTCCTGCTGAACCCTCTTTAAACTGTCAGCATCTATTATAGAGCACGAACTCGATTTTGTAGGGCACGTGCTGCTCGGATCCGGCGATGTAGTTTCCACTAGGGATACAAGTCGGTCTGTAGGTTAGCTACATCAGCATTTAGGTCAAACTATTCACTTATGTAGGTTACGGTTTCGTATTAATAATCGTTCTCATAACCGTTGTAGGGTTAACCCCAAACATTTAACACTGCCCAGACATGTCAAAAACCCTGAAAATTATACTATGCGGCTTAACCAAACAGAATGCTTTAATTGATCGGTTTGGTGGTTTAATCAATCCACATCTGAAATTCAAATTAGTCCACAAATTAATGTTTGATTTCGTTCAACATGCAGTCTGTTGAAAAAGGATAAATTTGAACTTCCTGTTTACAACTCTAAATTTATCTCATCAGTAGAACAATGTTTGAGCACTATTACCTCTGGTTGTTTGTGTTTAAATCTTACGTATTTGTTCATGCGTCATCAAGCTCCCTATTATTTCCAGTAGTTTAGTGGCGAAAAGTGATTATTCAAGGGTTTATTTGGTGAAACTTGTCATGTGGATAAAACAAATGTGAGGTGTGATAAAGTACCTTTAAAACAAATTGTTCTCTCGGAGGACGATACACAGTTATAACAAAACTAGTCTTACTCATTTAGATGTGTCTGTGAATATCATCAACAAATAAAGCATACTAATCCATTGCAAACTTACACATAAAAATATAAGTCGTCTAAATTAAAGAACAATAAAGAAGAAGAAAGCTGACACGTCTACACGAAGACTAATGAGTATGTAAGATTTGCAACACTTGATAGTCTTTTCTGTTCGTTCGAAAGTGGTTTCTTTTTGTTTCCAAATTTAAAACTACCCAATAGTAATAGACTGAAAATAGTAAGAAGTATATCCATGCTATGGAAAAAGAACAACAGTGTGCAGCGTCTATTTTATTTTTAAATTTAAATATCTGTTATATGGCATTGAAACTTGGACAGTAACGAAAATGAATGAAAAACGTGTGCAAGCTTGTGAGATCCGATTTCTGGAGCTGTTGCAGGTTATAGATTAAACTATACTCAAGAAACATGGATATAAAATATGAAGTAGGGACAGACAGTATATAAAAGACAAGCCAAATCATTACAAACAACAATGGAAATGCATTTTGACAAAGTGTTAGAAACTCGTTTAATTAATACCGGTTACATATGACAAAAAACACTAACAGAAGCCTTTTTTATCACAATTTTCGTCAAGATAATGCAAAAACGCAAATGATTTCGAGCTGTGATTACAATATTCATATAACGTCCTGTAGACCAGGTTAGTTTTTACTTAAAAGTATGGTTATATTTGGCAAACCCAGCTATGATTAGCTGTAAACTTAATGAGCCAAACACACAAAGATCGATTAATTAGAAAATTTGTTTTACAAATGGCCTGTGACTGTACGCTTAGTGGATATGTGTACGCTTAAGTGAGCCAGACATTAAAACATACGTTTGTGCTCTGAAAGGTACACTTAACATTATTGACTAGTGTAGCAAGGTCGTGGTCCATAGATAAGTCCCATAGCTGAACTTCTTGGCTAGATATATCCAGAAGGTTATGGTCGTATCTAAGCCGATTTTGTATCAGGAAAACATTGCAATTAATCCAAGGCACAAAAGGGGTGCCTGCAGCAAGACAGCTCTTCGTGGTGGCATATAGGAGGCTCCTCAAAGACAAATAGTGGAATAAACTATTAGAATTGCTTGCCAATTATAGAAAGTGCTAAAATTATATTCCCAAGCTGCATAAAAATTATTGCAGATGCATAAGGTGGATAAGAGGGCCACGTTGCAAGACGAACGGAAACCATGTTGACGAGGCACCAACACTCATCGGACCAAAATTGACATAAAATGGACTTGTGAGTTGGTGAATCTAAAAATCAAGATTAGATCAGTAGTTTTTGTGTAATTTTAAATCGAAATATGTTTATTGCAGCCAGCGTTAGTTTTTACATGTTCAAATAAGCCAATTATAAAAGTTGTTATTAACAAATATAATGCGTTTCCAGAGGCTACCGTAAAAAACTATAAATAAATACAAGAGCTTCGATAAACGCAAGAGGAGATTAATTTTTGTTATGCTAGCGAGCCTATTCTACTTTATTAAATAAAATTCGTCTGACCAGCCTCTATGAGTCCATGAAGATATTTGAATTCTGTGTGTGAATTTAGCAATCGATATATTGATTTGCCCTGAGATTGTTTTGAGCAGAGTTCTATTCGTTAGTATTTAGTTTTATAATGGAAAAGTTCATTTCAGTACAGGTAGACTATGTTAAAAATTCTTCTATAAGTAGAATAGGGACGTCAAATACCGTACAAACCTGGCATTTGTCTATGATATAAAAGTAAAATTTGATATTCAGGATTTGCATTCAAGGTTCGTTTAGTACATCTAATATATGTTTATATTTTACAAAAAAAATGCGTTTCAAAAATACAGATACTTTAATCAAGGGAATTTGCGCATAAACATAACAATAAAAAATCTCTGGCGCTGCGTTAAAGTGCGTGGAAAAATGAGCTCCGCGGAACCGAGCACCCCAAAGAATAGGAAGTCCATTAGGAGGTTTGATGAAACATCAAATAATAATTTGGGCTGTAACGTCTACGGTAAAACACACGAAAACAATAACGGTTCCCAGGAGGATTCGAACCCCAATCCACCAGCTCTATATGACAGTGGTTAATGCCAGAAGGGGCGAGATTCATGGAAGCTTTAATGAAAAGCGAGGCGAGGAGTTATCTCTAGAGTGTAAAACAGTGTATAAATAAGTAACGTGGGGATTGATACCACGCTAAAAATGGGTTTTTGTAGCTTAATTACGGCTGTTGCGGTGTACGGTATTCAATTCTGAAAACTTAATTTAGAATACTTACTTTGTCGCCCACTTCAATTCGGATTTGTATTAACTTGGGAGCATCATTGTTGAAATCGTCTGAAACATTCTATTGGACAATTTCTGCCGTTATGTGATTAATATATTTAGCGTAATTTAGAGACGTATTTGATGAAGTTGAAATTTTTGAAGTCATACTACAACTTTGGAACTGTTAAGCCACATCTCATGTTGTACTAGAACTCTTCGAGTGCGCCTTTTGAGTTTGCGTAGCAATCATTGTGTTAGGTATGTGTGCTGGTGATGTGTTGACCTGGTTACTCTATCTCTTAGGTCTGTGGTTCCGACTAGAACACAGTTAATTTGCTGCCCCCCTGTGAATGGTCTCACCGAACTCGATACCGATCACCGGAAAAATTCCGCCCACCGTGAGATTCTAACTGAGGACTTGCTTAATGCAAGCCTAACACTCTACCAACTGCGCTACACGACTTATTTTTTATGTGCTATAATTATATTCGCCAAATTTAAATGATTAGGATCGACATTGAAACTAGTAATGCTAATAAACAACTCAAGGTTTTCAGAATCATTGCAGCATATCTTTGGTGAAAATTAGAGGGATGTTGTGCTTAATATATTAAAATGTAAGAACCTCTCAACCATAGCGTATATCCAGGAATTATGTTTTCATAGTAGGTAGTTTTAATTGTTGATTTTTTATCTATTCAGCTAGGGGGGGCGATAAATGAATAAACATGAAAAAAAAAGAAGCAGAAAAAGATTCAGACTAAACCTTGTAAATCAACCTTAAACAGATAGACGTGCAGAACGAACGAAAGAGACGGAAGGACGTCTAGGTGCACCTAGTAACGTTGACTGACACGCGATCTAGTCTTTCCGTGTAGTTAATAAAACTTGTCGTTTTGATGCGCTTCTACCAAATTAGCGGAACGAAAGTTTCCGGAAACGCCATTCCAGATACCCTGCAGGGAAATCTGCAGTTCGCTTCTCGGCCTTAATAGTTGGAGGCCGTCGAGGCGCATGCATATTGCACAGATGATGAATCGCCCGATTAGTTCGGTCGTTGTCTCGGCTTGCTTTCATATACAAAACAAATTTGTCAAGCCAAGTATCTAATTTACATTTCAAATTAAACTTTGCGCAGTTCGCGGCGGCACAGTTATCCCATTTATTAGATGTGTTACTACTGTAATTAATCCCTCGTGGTGGTATTTGCAGAATTCTGCAGACGAGCCCTTATTAAATTTAAGATTTGATTAACCGGGAACTTTCCGAAGGTGGATTTAATTCGGCTGCTGGAAGGCTTTTCGCCCGTTGCGTGCTCCTTTCGATTGTCCTTTGAGTGCTTTCTTTGCACGGCTCGCTGCCTGATGAATATTAAAGGTTTATTAGGCTGGGGAGAGGCGACGAGAAATTGTTATGTAATTAATTGCTCGTACTGGGAGAAAAACAAGAGAGATCTTACGGGTTCATAAATTAGGAATGACTTGCAGTTCTACGTCCCCTTTAGCGTTAGTTCCACAGGTTATAAATAAAAAGGCAGCGTAGCCAAAGTAATTAATTATCGGTGCGTAGGTTAATGTAAATAAATAACAGATTAAGGCAGTACTGATTTAGTTGCATCATGAACTTATTCGGGAACGTTAGTGGGTGGAATGGGTGAAGTGAACAACAAGGTAATATTTCGATGCTTCAAGTCATCACCAATACTGTATTCTTGGTCTTCCATCTATTACGTCATCGTCGTCGTCAACCTTATAGTCGATATCACCACTACCCATGCATAGACCTGTCCATTTAAAGAAGCTTTAAGTAGTACGACATTTTGTGGCCGTTGGCATTGCTTAGGATAAAACCAGGTTTTTTGCTTTAAAGCTAGGGGCTACTGAGCTACACCCCATCACGTGCACGTTTCGATTGTTTTTGAGTACATTCGTTGAACGATTCTGTACTTTGTCAACATTAAAGACTGGGGAGATATTGCTATACAATTAATTGCTCGCACTCTTATGGTAGTCTTCTATGGACAAGCCCTGGATTCAAGTTTTCTCTGGCGGGAGCTTGTTTCGCAGGATGAAGCGGAGCTCTCAGGGCGGCAGCTTCCCTCCTGGGCTGGGGCTACCTCGCCGAGATAAAGCGGTACTCAAGAGTGTCCTGGAGAGGCTGGGTACCCGTTCGAGCTTCCTTCTACTTCGATTATTTTCTAAGGGAAAAATGGTGGGGTTGTGCTGCGGGTACCTGCTACACGAATTCGCGAATCGCTGGGCTTTTGCCTGAATCACCAAGCACACGCTCCCCGAAAGACAAACGTTTATTGTGGCTAAGATCGCGACGTGCAAATTTTCGCTTTATCCACACCCACTTCTTTAGATATTGTTGATGTATCGTTGCCTTGATGTACCAGGTGGTCTCCTCTAATGGTTCGGACTGAAACAGCTGGGGTAGGAGGATCCGTCCGTATCACATGTCCGGCCAATCACCGCATTGTGCTTATGATTAGGGGTTGTTCAGATATAGTTCTTTCATCTTTCGTTGTTTTTTTTTCTTTATTCCATGTTTTCATTTATTATTGTACCCTATATTTTCTTTAGAATTTTGCCCTCAAAATCTAACAGTTTATGTTGGTGTCATAACCCATGTTTCACAATCCAGCGGCCAGGTCTTACGCCAGCGCCATTTGAAGTGATAAAATAAGGACTTAAGACAGTACTAGAACTTATTCAAGTAGCAAGAACATGAAGAGTTGAAGACCCTTAAGAGGGTGGACTAGCGTTACTGGTCTAAGGCTAACATATGATCGACAGTTCAATAGCGTTTTCTTGTCCCTGAGGAGTTGTTAGGAGCCTAGATCTTCTATATGGTCCTGCATATTTTCACTTACCATCAGCGTTTTCAATTACCATGTGCCGACGTTCTTTACACGGTTCGCTGGCTACTGAATATTGCAGGTTAATCAGGTTAAGGAGAAGCGGCGCGAAATTATTATGTAAGAGAAAAACAAGAAACTTGCGGTACTAGTTACTGTAACGTTATTTCTACAAGCCATAAATAGAAAAGTACGAGGTAAAGAAGTCATGGACATGCGTAGGTTAATGTAAACAAAATAATAAAATTAAAGTAGCAATGATTGAGCTAGTGAAGAGAACTAAGAACTTATTCGGGTTTCAAGAACATAAAATTACATTCGTGAAGTGAAATAATTAAAGGGCAGTTGTTAGGTATAAACTGTCCACATCTTTCTATGCTACGAACTTACAGTTCTCAAATGTCAGATTTTTACAATGCTAATAACAAATCTGCAAAGTAGCAAAACCGTTTGTGTCAAATCTAAACATATTGTAGCATCATTAAAAGATTCAAATATGGCTCTGTTAAGCGCTTCATCATTTTAACAATTGTACAGGCACGTTTTGCAAAATAAAGCATATTAGATAAACCGGCGTGTGCAAATAGCGCCGCGTTCGTGAACCTCGTCTTTGTTTGCTAAACAAAAGTTTGTTCTTTTTATTTTATCATAATTTTTAACACGAGATCTATTTCGGTCGTAGGCGCGGCCTGCAACTGTACAGAGTGAAGTTTGCGCGAATGTTTGTAAACATTATTTAAACATATTTGAATATTTAAATTTATCCCGGTTTGAGGTTAACGTTCAAGCTGTGTAAATCACCGGGCGTGAAATCAACGGTTTACTTCCAAATTTATTTAAATTTATATGGGCTATTTCCAGCTCGCGAAGTTCTTTCAACCTCTAAACTGGCCATTTAAATAAGCGCGATAATGTTCGGGTGGGCTCGTAGATATACTGATAGCATGGAACTGAGGCTTTTACATGAATTGTGTTTAGTTGCCTTAACGTTTTTAATTTAGCTATTTTACACCTTAACTTGCATATATCAGAAATTGTATTTAGACGAGATATTTAAATTGTCTTTATTTGTTTAAGTTATTTACCTTTTGCTAAACTTTTTGTAGGGAGAATACAGTTTTTGATAATAAAAAGAGAGTTATTTTTTTAAAATACTTTACAATAAATTAACTTTATACAATTATTTTGAGAGATCGGATGGCTGAACCGGAATATGGGTGACTCAGAAGGCTGGAATGAATTCGATTCCTGATAACTACACAGGAATTTTAAGTAACATACGCTGTCCGAGGGACTATGCAAGCAAAACAAAGGTAGTGATCAAATAAAAGCACCCGGAATCAATTCGGGTGAAGTTTATCACACCCTAATTGAAGTGACCATCAGCTAGCTGCAAAAAAATGTAATGACATGATCACGTAGCGCCCCACAATGGTCAAAGAAGCCTCCCGGGAAATATGACGCATTTATAAATGAGACAATGTGTATGGCATTAAAGAAAGTTCTTCGCATAAACGGCAGGTGGTGCGAATATGTCAGTGAAATTGCCTGTTTGCTATTCCTGGCAAATAACAAGTACAGAATAAATCGGGAAGAAGCACTAAGCAATTAAATTGGATAGAAATTTGGAAATGAGTGAAATTGATAAACAACTGGGGGTTAATTACTGTTTAAGAAATGTAAAAAGGTGTTGGTTACCACCAAAGATATAAAAATACTGACCTGCAACTCGTCTACCACTTGCTTGGGAGATGTTGTAATCGAGCCAGAACAGATGCGTTTTACCAGGTACGGTACGGTTTTTTTTCCAGCGTGTGGCGTGTCGCTTAACAGATTGAGGACACCATTGTGCAGCTTCGACCTCAAAGATAGCGTGAGAAGCATCGGAGTTGCTTGAAAACAAGCTAAGGAAAGGAGGCCTTCGATTTCGAGCTGTCAGCAGGTGTTTACTTCCAAATACTATCAAGTCCTGATTTAAACAGACAGGTGGAGTAATCCAACGAACCAATAGAAACAAATCTGCACGAGATTATGTGCGATTTTTCTGGATAACATCACTTCTTTAACTATACCAAAAGAAAGCACAAAAATGCACCTTGCAGCATTGGAAGTAAATTTAAGACTCCCAAAATTTCCAAAACTGTGCCAATTATGAATCTCAAAAACTACCAGAAAGTACATAGGCAACCATATATACAACAAGCAAACGAAGTTTAAAGCTGGCGGATGTAATAGAGCTGGAGGAAAAATATCCACCTTTGCGTACACAAAACTGTAAAATACCTAATTTTTGTTAAATTATTTAAAATAGCAGTGTAAATATGCGCCAAAATATATGCACTTGTACATAATTTAAACGTAGAGTGATTGTGATCTTGAGACACATAACTGCATTATTATTTATAAATAACAAGTGAGTGCTTGGTTAGGATTAGAGTTCTTATATAAATAAGAGTTGAGATAACGCAAATGTCAACGGCCATTTTTGTTTCGAAAATAAATGATAGCATACAAGGCCAGATTTGGCTTTCTTAATATGTGTCACCTATGAATTTAATTACTTATCACTTTGAAAATGTCAGAAACTGGTAAAGTTAACGCATTTATGAAAACACTGTTAGGTATCTACTACGGATCCTATATGTATAAGTAATCTTTGATAAAGAGTGGAGACAACATAAACGAAGTAGGTACAGCACTGGATTTTAGTTTTCGTTTGCCAGCCACACGCACTTTTTCCCACCGATTCTCATCAAAGTGGATTTCACATACTCTGGTTCTGCTTGTTCAGTTTATTCTGCTTATATCTTTGAGATATTCTGCTCTTTGCTTCTCGTTTTTAGGAGCTTGTGTCAATAAACATAAAGCCTCGTTCGAATATACTTTTGAAGCCAAAAATGCAACAGCCCGTCATTTCAAAAACTATAGAAAAATAATTATTTGGCAACTATTTTTTCAGTAAATTCCATATACATACCTACATATCTTCGTGGTAGTCGGCTGCAGCAGCTTTTATATTTTTTGCTGACTAAAGTAGTGCTCCAGGAACCCGACCATTTTCAGATCCCGCATGGAGAACAATAACCCTTTTGGTATCTTTTGGAAAACTTTTCATTATGAAATCTTGTTCCGATCGATGTTTGCATCCAAAAATACAGCAACCCCTCATTTTACGCACACCTATTTGATAAAGGCTTGATGGTAATATTTTTTCTTGGAACATAAAATACGCTTACATACCGTTTTTCAAATAGTTCTTCAAGTAAGAAAAATCTTATTACAAAGTTATGTAGTTTTATGTCATTAAAACTGTCAATGTCAAGGCATTAAAACCGTCAGTGTCACGGCACTGCTTCCATAGTGTGGTTTAAATTTACCGCGGTTTTTAGTGATACTTATTGCGCATGCGCAGTGGATCACAGCCAATCAGCATCTATTCTCGAGTTGGCTCAACTCTTATAATATTTAGGAACTCTAGTTAGGATGCCTGGATATTATGCGACAGTTTATTTAGAGCTCACTGGATCTACTGAGATCAGCAACCATTCGCTGTTGGTATACGCGATACCTGTGAACGTCTATGACTCCGCGCAACAAGACTATACACAAACATATTTACACAATGGTGTAAGGTAAAGGAGGTTAAGGATAAACAGAGATTCCTCCAATCCATAGATTTGTCTCGAAGTTTATGTAGAGTTATAACCACCAATGATGGGAATCAGTGAGATAAGTGAGAAAGGGATGGACTACCCCGTAAGTCAGGTTACGTGTTAATAAACTAAAGTGTTGGTTGAAAGTTCAAAATAAAATTATGCAATACAAATTGCCGATTAGTAGTTATCTTGCTCAATAATTACTTAGATAAAAGGTTCCCAAATATATGAACAATTCCTGTGATATTGTTAACCTCACTGTTTGTGCCACCTATGTAGTATAGAAAATCCACATTAGTTAATGTTAGAATATACAGGGACTCTTAATTAATGTTAGTGGCCAACGCCCTCTGTCGAATTTTGTGATATTGATGGCTCTAGCACAAGCTTATTGTCTGCCAAATTTGATTAGAGAGGTGAGGAGATTTTTGAAACATTAAGAGAAGTACAGTTTTGTTATAAAATCCATTAAAGCTGCCTGTGCAGCAGCGAAATGTACACCAAAATATCAACACTTTTAGTGTGATTACTCCGGCATATCGTGTCCTGCAAAAAGGTGGCAGCGGCTCGCAGCGTAATCGCGAAAGCCGTTCGGATCGACGCGAATCCCATGATTATTCTCGTGTAAATAAAAGAATTTTCGCCAGCCATCCATTTTTACCCGGCGAAGTCGCGCAGTTATCTGCCATCGACCTCTGAACTAGAAACTCCATTTATCCGCAGTGTCCCGAGTTAAAAGCGAAACCAGAAGAAGGGCGAAAGCTGGCGGCTTCCTGAAATATTAAAACCCCAAGGCGGGGTGGAAGGGCGATCGCAGACGAGAACTTCGGTAATCTATAACAACTAAATCCGTGCTTGCTAATCCCGCTTTGTCTAAATTGCTCAACACTGAAATCGGGCATCATCCAGGCACAATGCCGCTGCTGAATGGAGTCGCTGACTTCTGTACTTTCGCGCACTAAGAAGCCGCATTGTCTGGGATCTGCTGGCGGCAATATTAATTTGTTGGAATAGGTGTAAGGATTTCGGGGCTTCCGAATTGAAAATGCCAAATGTATAGGGGGCACCTCGAGATTAAAATTGCTAGACCTTGACCTGCAAACATATGATGATATTTCTCAAAATCTAGCACTTTTCTTAGAGAATTTGGCATGTATTGAACACGTTTCGCAGCCAAAAATTATTTTTGAATACTGTGTGCAAGACAAACTCAGTCCAGCCATGCGCTGTAAAAGACGAGAACTGTTATCAAAGACTGGGACTTCATCACGATAATGCTCCTCCACACACAGTCGTAGAAACTATCAAAAAATTAAATTGGAGTTACTTCTTCATCCACGCTATTCTTCTGACATAGTTCACAGTGATTAGTTCATTGAAATATGCTTTGAAGGGACGTCGGTTCAGCAATAATGGTGAAGTGAAGGAGCAGTGCCGACAACCGTCAATATGGTTTTGTTTTCTCAGGAAATAAGCATTTAGAGCTCTGTAAAATGCGGTGCTAACCAAACCCCAAAATTAAAGTTAATGAAGAAATTAAACTAACCTCAAAAAGATTAAAACAGGAGAAAAGAATAGTAACGAAGAAATTTTTTTTCTATAGCAAATGTTGAAGTGTGCTTTAATCGACTCAAAAAAAAAATATGAAGTGTTACTTCAACAGAGAGGGCAAATAAAGTAGCACTTGAACATCAAGGGTAGATAAAGTAATTTAATTTTCTAACTTTTATTAAATTAAATATCACAGCTTCGTATTATCCTAGCAACCCAATCTAGCTACTGAAATTTTAAAATGTGATTGACTTTCCCTATTTTCGTTTGAAATTGTTAAAAGTTCTTGCTATAGAAAAAAAATGTATTATACACGACGATAAAGTTATTACTATCCACTCTTGAATCATTAACGATTCACTCGTGGATAAAATTTAACTTTATCGTCTTGTATAAAAAATTACTATTTTTAAAATGTGCCTTTTTCTCTAGTCGTAACTATTGAAACGCAAATCCAAATTCTAAGTAAAAGAGAGAAATTTCTACCTAGAAAACAACTATAATCGTCAAAATTATGCGAAAATTCTAAAGGAATTAAAAATTTCTTCTGTAAACCAATTTCTAACTTATAATTAAGAATAAATCGAAATTACAACAATAAACTTTGAAATTCTAGAATTTCCTTCTGGTTTGTAATTGTACGTTTATTAGCACCGTTGTCGTGTTTTAATTTTTATACTTATTTGCCCTTTCGTTGCTAGTAGCAAATTTTTCAGCAAGAGAACTCTTTTTTTTTCATTCAAGGTTAGGTATACTCAATGCAACAAAGCTCGGCAAGTTAACCCAATGTACTTAGAAACACTGAAAATATCTACTCCAATAAAAGGGAATCTGCTCACAATCAGGGTAACACAAAACTATATTGGCTTTAAATAAACACAAATAAAACATTAAAGCAAGTAGGATTACACCTAAATAAATGGCCATTGCTACCATACGGTGTTTGTTAATAACATAAAAACTACGTGCGATTGCTAAGTCTTGCACGAATTTATCAGTCAAATGAACTAGAATAATTATGACTGGCATTTATATTTCAACCATGTTGAAAAGAAACCAAAATAACTTTGGTCGCTGTATGCCGCTGAGTCTCGTGAAGTAATCCGATAGTCCAGTGACAAGTTGACATTTGACGTCACAAGGCACCATAATCGCTTTCGACCAAGCCCAAAAACGTCTCCAGATTTGGGACGCGAGGAGATGCAATGCGGTGCTAATTTGAAAGCTTTCAAACGGGAAGACCACCAACCTTTACTAATTGCATGCGGGTACGCAAAACCACGTTCCTGCACCTAGGCACACTTCGTCACATCGCTTGATGGCATGAAATCCTCACTCAAAGTCGTGCAGCTCCTGGCTGGAGAAGCTCTCTGCTGATATTCGCAACTGATTATTATGCTAGAACCCGGAAAATTACCTAGGGGTCTGACTCGAACCAATTTCTGGAGACATTATTTCAACGCCTTGGACTGAATTTGGGCTTTGGCCTGATTTTGCAGCGCGAAGGAACAATCTGTGTTCTTTAACTGTCAATTGCTTTTGGCGACTCTTGCGAGACTACAAACTACTTGCAGGTGAATATTACAATACACAAACGTTGAAACTGAGATTATTAATTACTGTTACTGAGCTTAGTTGTAGATGGGCCAAATACGGTTTCAGGCTTACGAAAGCAAAATTATACGATTTTTTTACAGTAAACTTCCTATTTATTAATGAATATTCCATATGCACGTATTTATATGGCAATAATTCGGGTTTAAAGCAAACTTTCGTTTTATTCAGAAGAAAATTTTCTACCAGACGAAGGTAACCTTTAACTAAAAATTCTACTTTCGGTATTAGAAAATAAATTTGGCAATTCTGGAATTTACTATTTACATCTCATTTTTGTGACATTTCAAATTTAAACGATTTCTCAGTTAGATAAATTGGCAAAAATTTTGTTCCTGTCGGAAGATTACGTCTACTTCAAATTCCGGCTGTCTTGCCTTCGAATAAAAAATCCTGCACACCGAAAATTGGCATTTTTAGTCTTGCAACTCCAGTAGAGAGTTGCACTTTCTATAAAAGCAAAATGTGCATAGAATATGGTGCGAGTTACTTAACAATTTTAACTGCAACGACACTTCCAAAATAGTAAAGAAAGTGCAATAAAAATTCTAATATGTGGCACTGCAATAAAACTCCTTTTTTATTAAAGCCATTAGCAGATTTAAATATAAAGAAATAAACTGTCAAACATATTGACGACTGAATGCGAAATTTATATATAAGATATCCGTTTAAATTATGATTTGGAATAAATGTCCAACGAAATTGTTTTTAACCTAAAATGCGTTATGCTGTTGGAAATATACCTAAGTTATAGACAGTTTTGGTTTATACAACATGACAAAAACGGATATTGAATTATAGTATTAGCTTTCAAAAGTTATTTTTTGTATAAAAAGAAGCCTGTCTGATTGAAATTGCGGAAAATATAAAAAATACTTAAAAGTCTTTCACGCCGGTCAAAAACGTCACAAGAGCACGCGACCTTTCCAAAAATTACACTGTAGAGACCGTTGACGTAGACAGGGGACGAAGTTGAATTTAGGCGACAAGCTCATCCGCTTAAAACATACTTAAATATACGTCCCACCCGAAATTTAAAGGAATGCCGAAATTTGCGTATTAAGTAGAGCGAAACATTTCAGTCGCGAGAAGTCGCATCGAAGCGGGCGGAAGAATTTATATTGGAGAAAAAAGGTTTGGCGCGGCAGAATTGAATTTTTTAAATTCGAAACTCAATCAGCGAAAGTTCAGCTTTTCGAGGTAATTGAATCCGAAGTACCAGATAATTAGCTATATATTTCCGATTGACGTTTCAGTTAAGTCGGAGCCCTATTATTCAAAAGTTGCCTTGGCAATCAGGGGAGCGTATTTTTGTTGCCGGAATTGCTCGTGTATTGTGCATTAAACAGTAATTAATTTTGTGGATTACTGATAGTCAGCCCATGGAAATGACAACGCAGAATGCAAAATAAAGTCACACAGCGATTTTAATCTTGCATTAATTCGCTGCAATCAAATCCACTCCATTTATATCCTGTTAGTCCCATCATAATAATCCGGTAACTGTTATTAACAGCGGTTGCAATTTCAGGATGATTACGATACCATCTAAACAAGCTGCGTGGAGCAACGTCGTGTGCCACAGACATAGTTTCGATGATGGTGTCGAGGTAGATATCAAATCTAGATACCGAGAGGACCCCTCTCCATTTAATTTATTCCGAGAGGTGGTGGCCGTTTGCAAATTAGGCTGAAATTTTGGCCACCCTGCATTTAGAGCATTTAGCACTGACAAATGGTCAGCTGTTCGAACGTGTAGGGCTCAGCCACACCATTAGTCCTGAATTTGTAACTGACCTAATTTTTATAGCGACGAGCGGTCACATGATTGCAGTTGTTAGTTTTATATCGTTTTCAAATTTAATTTGAGGGATGTAAAGGTGATTGGTCAACACAGGGTTTATATATTGAAATAGTGGTTTCGTGGTAGTTTGTGGCTCCTTGCCTTTCGATATAGGCGCTCGACTGTCAACATTTTAATTGTCTAAACTCCATAGGACACATGAATATTTCCGCAGAGTTTTAGTGCCTGTTCTTGATATTAAATTACTCGACTCTGCAAAGGATTTCTGCTCCCTTTAATGACCGTATATAAAACAACAAACTTTCCTCATTTTTATTGAAAATTCGTACGTTTACATCTCACATTCTACTAAATGAATCGAGTCATAAAACAGTAGCAAGGATAATAATTTTCTATTTCTGATTAAACAGTTTCGTAGAGAAATTATAATATCTTAGTAACAAGTTGGTTCCATTTCTGCCTGTTGCGAATCGGGAAGGCCAATGACGACGCCTGCGACTACGGGGAGGGCTCGGTCACGCGTAACACATGTTGTTCCAGTGTCTGTTGGAGGCGCAGCACAGAGATCTGGCTGAGAGACGTTTGATGGCAGATTTGGTGGTTTTACGATTAATAAATTTTAAAAAAATGTTAGAAGTTGCTGTTTCTTATCGTGTTTCGTCAATCGGGCGTTTGTTATTCTGTGGTATTCTGTTGAGATCAGTTACGTCGACCTCCTTTCTCATTTTTAAATGTCTCTATCATGGTTTGTTTTTCTTAATGATTGTCTGAGAATCGTACGATTTTTATTTTCATTATCTATATTTCACTTTCATGCTTCTATTGGGTTGGCCAAAATTTACAATTATTTGGGATTGTCGGGACTAAGGTATTATACATTACGTGGAGAAAATTTAAATATTGTAGTAATAAGTAGCTTTTGATCCTACCTGGCGCGGATCTAGAAGGCCAATGACGGCGACTGTGGTGAGGGCTCGGACACCGCGTGGCATGCCTTGTTCGAGGGCCCGCTGAAGGTGCAGCACAGTGATCTGGCTAAAAAACGAGTTTTGGCATATTTGGTGATTTTGCGATTAATACATTTTAAAAAGAGTAACAAGTTGCTGTCCCTCATGTTGTATTCGCCAATCGCCGTCTACATCGATTAGGTTTCGTTCACACGGTTGTATCAGAATCTGCTAAGTTTTATTTTCATTATCATTATTATATTTTCGTACTTCTATTGAGTTAGCCAAGATTTACAAGCATATTCAATTGTAAAGACTGCGATAACATTATAAATTTCCTGACGAAAATTAAGTATCGTAGTAACAAGTTGCTTCCGTTTCTACCGGGTTCGGATGGGGAAGGCCGTTGACGAAGCATGCGACTGCGGCGAGGGATCGGACGCTGCGAACATGTGTTATTCGAGTTCCCTCTGGCGGGGCAGCACAGAGGTCTGGCTGAGAGGCGCTTGGTGGCAGATTTAGTGGTTTTCTGATAAATATTTTTTTTTAAATTGTTTTTTGCCATTCTATACCTTCTCCCATTCTTTTTTTTCCATACGGATCGAGTTTGGTTATTCCTAGAGAATGTCTGCGAATCTTATGAATTTTATTTTCATCATTGTTATTTTATTTGCGCCCTTCTTTAAATACTACTATGATAACATTATAAATGTGAGCTTTTAGGTTAATTCCAGTTTAGGTTGATAGTATAGTATTGCAACCTTTTTCTGCTAATTAGCACTTAAATATATGCTCTGTCCTTACTGACGTTTGTTACTTGATATTCATAAGCTGTTACTACTTGCATCATCGCTCCATTACGTATTAGGTATTTAGAAAAAACATTTAAATTTTATAAAACCGCAATATTGGATTAATCTAATATGTATTTATTTATTTCTGTTTGTTTCAGGTGAGTTACAACTTTCTCAAAGACTCGGCTTGAAGATAAAACCATCTCGTCGTAAGCGGTGAGAAATTCTTAGGTTTCCAATTTGGGTAAATAAAATCAGAAAGGAGAAAGAGTTGATGACACGAGTGGTCTTCGGGGTATATAGTTATTAAACTAAACTAAAAATATTTGTAATCATTTAAGTCTCACTTTGTCCCATTGTATCTGCTCTTTCAAAATAATTAACTTTTATCTAGCTTGACCTTAGCTTAAAGCTTCTTTATAGTGCTCTATAAACAGTATACACACAGACCCCTCGATACGATTTCTCATTGTTCTCTGAATAGCAAAGTATGCGGATTTAATTTTTAGAATTGCATAAATTATCGTTTATCACCATGTAATTTCGTATTGTCGTTTATTAACCTCATTTGAAGCGGATCTGGAATTCCAGTAGCATTTTCTCGTTGATAAAATCCAATTTATAGCCTGCATTTGCTAGCCGAGCTGAGATTAAACGTCAGGTAGTCGACTAGTGGTCGTGTAATCGGCACAGTGAAGTTAAAAATGCAAATATTAGAAGAATTTCAGAGAGAGAAATAGGTTGAACGATTGGATCAATACAATTTACAAGTCAAGTAGAAGGAAATTAGCTTAAACAAGCATAATTTAATAAAATATTTAAAAAAACAATTGAGGCGTAAGTAACTTAATCTCCCCTATACAGTAATTATAATTTAAATTCGCACTAAACGAATGTTCACATAGAATTATAAAACTGAGTAGATTTTGTGAGGCGACGCCGACGTCGAGATAAAGATCGAAATACTTTCATTTTCACTCAAAAGTGTTATGAATTGAGCATTTCAGTTTTGAATATGTAATCAACAGTATTCGTCCAAGGGAGCACTCGACTAACTAATAACGTATTCGACAATGGAACAGCGTAATTCTTTATTTGCGGATGGAATAAATAAGTAGCTACATTTTAGATTAAAGTAGATGCTTAAATGTCAATCTATAATTGTCTCTAAATAGCACATTCATCATAGTTGACTGTTACTTATATTCTGCAAATATGATTATGAATTATTAGATTCGTTGGTTGATTATCTCAGAAAAAAGATTTCTCGTTATTAAATAGTTAGGTAGTACTTCATGGAGATATTAAAAAGCTTTTTATTAAACAAATTAAACGAAATTACCCTCGGAAAAAAAAACGTTGATCACGTCGCCGCTGCTCAGAGCTGAAATGTTCATCCCCACGCTTTCTCGCGAAGATGGAGATGGTTGCCATGATGTTCCTCACCTTGTGCAAGTAAATGGGCATCAGTCTGCTTTAAGGTGACAGTCGACAAATAGCTACGGGTAATTTTGTACGCATCAGTTGGCTTTCGTGAAAAGCAGACCTACAGACGAAATCTAAGTAGCAATTCGTCTGAGCGCGCAAGCAAAAAATACCTCCCAGACTTCTTCTTTATAAAATTAATTAAAGTCATGCTGGCTGCTACATTTAATATTCTTTTCAATCCAGCCCTTAGTGGAAACTCGTCCGCCTCGATACGCGTTCATACCATAAGTGTGCTCTTTTGCAAAAAATTGACGGGAATCGGACGAGCTGGAACTTTTCTAATTCTTATCAGAAGTTCAAATGCTGAAGTTTAGTTTCGAGCCAGGTCAACTCGCTGGAAATTAAACTTGGGAGTTCTGATGAGAGATAGAAATATTGACGCGAATATTGGAGGGGAAAAGGTCGTCACTGCAGCCGAACCCGACTTTTCAGGTTGATAAGGTCGGGAAAATAAAAGTTGGCATTCGCTCGAAAACTTCAATTAAAAGTACAATTAATAAACGGTGGCTCAGTTGAGAGTTTCAAATATTTTAGCAGACTTAAATTCGCGTTTAGAGGAAATATTGAGCTACAAGAAGTATTACAACTGTATATTCACGTTGGGGAAAAACCATTACAGGAACGATTATCTCTGAAAACATTATCCATAAATTAACCGATATGTACACTCGTTTTCGAATTGACATCGATATTACTTACCGAAGAAAATAAAGTCTCCCCCCCCTCCCCCTCTTTCCATACCAGACAACTAGTCATTATTTTTATCAGAGTTCTGAAAGCTGTTGTAATTATTTCTGGGTCCTTTAAGACATAATTAATAAGCAGAGCTACAACCAGTTTTTACAAACAATTATTTTTATTGGGAGCTTTTTAACATTATAACATTACAAAAAAGCAAACAAAAGTAATTGTTCAAATATGATGACTGTTTTGAGTAGGCCGACGTGTGCTGTTGATGAACCACAATATTTTAAGGCAATTTTAAATAAATTTCATAGTTTCTAACGCATTTATTATAAGCATAATCATTTATCTGTAATATATTCGTTGCAATTGCCATCGAGAAGAACATATTCACACTGGGGAAAAACCTGGCGGACACTGAGCAATTAATAAGCGGGCGTGCTTATAAAACCCAATAAAAGCGAAATAAACGATCTCGCGGGGACAAAACCGGCCATATATGCAGTAGGTTACGTATTTAACGAGTCCACCCAGCAGGGCTGCCACAATAAGCGGCAGCATTCCGCGAGCGACGTGCCATTGCAGTCGAGCAACATAAAAACCAGTAAAAACTAACTGGATACGTTACGATTCGTATTGGCCTCTTGCACGTATAAGGAATTCGCGAATGCCGAGCGGCTCCGCCGTCTGCAGGAAATCTGCGACGTCGCGGGCGCCCGCAGAATCAACAGAGGTAGCGATTTTAAAGTTTTTTTTATAGAGAAGGCTCTTTAAAAAAATGTAGTAGCCAGATATTTAAAAAAAGGGGGGAACACTAATATTTCACAATTTTTCAAATTTCTATTTCTAAATACTACAAGAAGCATATGTTTAATACAAACGATGTCACGTTCATCTTCAAAGTAGTTCTATGACAGCGTTAACCGGTCATGAAAAAGACAAATGTTCATTTAATCTATAGGTCTTGATATACGTTTACATTAATTAGAACATAAACTCTGACGTATTGTCTGTGTGACTACTATGAAAAAATTGATTTTGTAATTTGTTGTATGTATAATAACAAAAAAAAAATTATAATGATCAATATAAACAGGATATCGGACTGTGAATTCCCAAACCAATCTTTTAACCAATAGTGTTCAACGAGCCAGCTGAGCTACTCCGGGGGAAGGGTTGAAATGATAGAGCGCCACCAAATTGATTACTGGACATCTCGCAAACCTAATTTGAAAGATTCCCCGGTGATCTAAATTTGGATGTTTAGTTTCAAGAGCGCCCAGAGCAACGCTGAACTCAATCTAAATATTTTGTATTTTATAATGGTGCTGTTTATGAACCCTGATACGGGTCAAACCACACTATATATCCAAGTCTAGTTGCTTCCCTCCAAAACTTATATCATATCGCCCTCTGATTGGTTTTGCACGAATTAATTGTTTTGTACCACGTTTGCGATTGCTTCATGTAGGTTATGAAATCTCTAGGGGGTGCCAAATGCAAGAACCGTTTGTTAAATATATCAAGCAATGGACACATTTTTGAGAATTTATGGTCTATTCGGGTAGGCGTTGTCCCTACAGTGAATATTTTGCATCGTGTATCTAAAATTATTCGTGTATGCGAGTCCTGTGGATCCCTCCCCTACATTTCATACACATATATACTTAACAACAATAGACTTAAGAATAACTCAAACAAATTTATTAGATGCAGCCTCTTTGATAAGCTGTAATCTGTTATATAACGAAAATACATAAATACATAAGAAATCGAACTGAACCCTAGATTAACCCACGACGTGTATACGTGACGCACATAGCGTAACGTATATTTTTTAATTGAAATAAAAGCTTAACGTACGAATAAAAAAAGGTACGTAGAAAATGCACATCAAATTAAGTGGTAAATCCAGCATAAAAAAAGAAAAATGCCTGAAAATATAAGGCACAATTAGCATACAGAAGCGAAACACTCTCGAGAAAACTTACTTCGGACTTAAATCGGCTTAGCGATCCAACTCCAACCCTAAAATAGGGTAATATAGAGGTACTGACTGAACGTCATTTAAAAAGGGATGAAAAATGGATAAAGACAAATTTGCCAGCATTTTCTCACTGACGGAAAGTTACTAACAGAACGAATCTCCGTATAAATCTACAAAATTGTTTTTCCAAATTCTATCCTAAAATATAACCTACAAGGATTTGTGAAATAACTGAAATAAGACAACCATTTAATTATAAATTCTCTATAAAGGCGAGACACGAAGTCCACGAAAATCTAAATGATTACTCTGTACGTTGAAGTTTAAAGCGGCAAGAAGCCCGTCAATTCAAAAAGTCGATGGTGAAGATGCAATCACAGTGAGGTGAAATAACACTATACAACCTGACCGCCGAAGGGAGTTACTAAGCAAGCTCTAGGACTTTTAAGCAGCAAGACGAATAACTTAATGACATAGGTTCAACGAAACGTAAAACTCAACAGAAAACGCCTAAATAGCTAAGACAGTACGAAATACTATACACAGGTACATTCAGAGACCAAATAACGGAAACGAACACTGCAAATAATGTCCCCGTTCAGGGACCACAGACACTATCTAGGAAGATAAATTACAGAGAGTTAAGTTCATTAAATACACTAAAAATAACTAGCGCTAGCCAACCTTAAAACTCAAAATAAATAATTACTTTGAAGCAGGTCAATATTAAGCTGTTAGGGCTAATTAACCATAATAACGCTTTCAGAGGGGTCTAACAAAATCAGGAAACATCATATCGTTAGAGAAGGGAGAATGAGAGAATTCAAAGCAAACATAACTGCGACTAACTTCAATCTTAATAGTAGCAGACAAAACTAGATCCTTAAAAAACGGCAATTATGTAGTTATTAATGAAAATTAAAAGTGAGACAGATGCTTACATCAAAACGAACGTAACACTGATGGTGTGTCGACTGTTAAGACGATCATAGCTTTTCAGTTTCACACAATTTGGGTATTATTCATGTATTTCTCCGGCACGAGGAAAACGCGTTAGTTCTATTATAGAGTGTATTGTGAACGAATTTCCGTATTTATCATTTGCAAGAAATATAATTTTGTCAGACAACGTACCAGTACACAGGGGTAAGCTTGAAAGGACGACTTTCTAAGTGAAATTTCAAAATAAATAAACTTGATGAATTAAACATGAGTTAAATTTTTAATTTTTGCAAAACCCAAATTGAGGAGCATTCCATTTGCGTGCCGCGTGGGGGCGCAGGGAGCCGCGGCGAGCACAAGGCAACCGGTTACGAGCGCGGTTTAGGGTCCTTTTTGTTGGGCTCGCCACGTTGACCTCTGCGAGGAATGACTGTAAAAAGCCGGGCTCAGACTTGGTGGGTGCATTTTTGTTGCACTTCAGGTTGCTTATTTTCAGCCGCCCGGCTCGAGAGCCAACCCTCGCGGGAGCAAATTGAGTTATTTAGAGCCGTTATGGCTCATGATGTTCGGAAATGTGTGCTTATGCAAAGCAGCCTGCGCCTCCGCGGTCGACGCCCGCTAATTAAATAATTATGTTTGTTTTAATTATTAGCGTATGAAAATGAGTTCGGTACTTAACCGCTTAGAATGCTTTTTCAGCGGTGAAGTTTGTCGTGCGGAACTGCTTGAACGGGCCTGGCGAAGCCGATCGCCAATTTTTGCTTCTTGGGGCACTCGAGCGAAACTCGGCAAAAAATTGCAGCTAAACGGGTGTTCATTACTTATTTGAAAGGTTTACTGTGTTGAATAGATTCTCTAATTAATTTCTTCGTTTATATCGTTAGCTTTTTTCGATTTAAATAGATTGTTTATTGATACTTGCCCGCGGCACTATACACACTGCAGTGTTTCTCAACCTGTTTCTCTATAGTGGCCAGGCAGATACTTACTTCTATTGTCCAATTGTCTTTAAAACGACGTGAGAAATATAATTTATTCAGGAATTTTGTCGATAGTGTTTTTAGTTTTTTTAAAATACAGTCCTTTATAAAGGACGGTGGCGCGTTTAACTACTATTGTTCTATAGTGGATTAACTTTTGAGATCGAAAAATGTATAAAACGAACCATAAAAAAGGACCTGTAACAAACTATAACTTAAAGAACTGTCATTTATATGGAGTAATATTGTAAAAACTGTCTTTGGAGTGTAATGCTACGCGTCATTTTGAATACACAAAATTGTCCACTTCTTTGTTCTCCATCAAATCTAGAACTCTCATGCAGTTGTATTGATGATTCACTGGGTCCTCTTTTCATTTTTTTCTTCAATGGCCCGAGCATACCAAGAACAGCTGAAAATCCAAGTGCTCAAGTTTACCTCCTTCAGCTCTACACAACTACGAAACATTTGGTCTGCCATATCCATAGTTACAGGGAAATATCATTTATTCCCTTTAGTTGATATTCTGTACCAACAAATGTTTCATCAGTTGGATCACCCCCCCCCCCCCCCCATCTTCAATGTTTTTTAAATCATATGTGGTTGCTGTACTTGTATGAACTTTTTTCTTTTTGGGAAAATGATTTTATGGTGCTGTTGGAAGTGCTGGGGTGCAAGAGTGACTACTAAGGTTACTAGATTAATACACTAAGTGTAAGGTAACGCCATTCCATTCCCCGCGTGAGAATGTGCGAAAATTGTGAGGTAAAGATAACAAATACAAATTTCCCAAGTGCAATAGGGAAGACACTAGTTTTTGGGGATTATCTTTTTGGTGTAATGGCACTGCTGTAAAGTCAAATTATGATAAGATTGTGTTTTTATCCCCAGTTGGAGAATATTGTGCAACAAGGATAGTTATAAAAATCACTAATGGCGGTACCTTACACTTTAGTGTGTTGATCTAGTGACCTTAGTGACTACTAGAGTTCCTATATGTATTAAGAGTTGAGCCATTGGATCCACAAATCAAGGACCATTTGATGTAGCAAAGATATATTTCATTTGTTTTAGTTGAAAGAAGTATGCATAAAGTTTAAAATCGGCAAAAATCAGGTACTCCATGGTTTGTGGATCCAAAACAAGTCACCCTACATGTCCCAACTCTTTATATACAGGGACTCTAGTGACTACACTATCGCCATGCCATCTGCTGACTACAATCCCATTATCCTTCATCGACGCATAGTCAAATGTTCCTCTTTCTCTTTTCTTCATAGTCGTGTATTTTAAACTTTGCAGTCCGTCCCCGGCCTGCTCTTCCTTGATCCTCTTCATTTACAATCGTGAACTCTTCAAGCAGTGATTTTTCCAGCAGTGTAGATGAACCCCTGGTACGGTTAAAACCACTCTATAGTTTATATCCAAGGCTAGTTGTTCCTGTTCAAAGCTTATATCCTTATCTGATTGGTTTTCTACAAATAAATTGCTTTGTACCATGTTTGGTATAGTATGGTACCATTAATTTCTGAAAGCTATCAAATTCAAAGCAATGCGCAAATATTTTGAGAATTTATGGTCTTTATTCAGGTTGGCGTGAATATTTTGCATCATCTCTCTAAAATGATTTCTTGACATAGCTTTACGTACATTAATGTTATTCGAGTCATGTGAATTCTCCCATTACATTTCACGCTGAGGTAGGCATGCATGTCCGCCCAACATTAGAGGAAATATTGCCTTCCCCATTGTGTGTACAGCATAATATAATATTGGAAAGTATATTCCTCCTAGAAGTGTAATAATTTTTTTGTTCATTCTCTTTTTCCTCTGTACTTCGTTTGTCATCTCCTATCTGTTTACAAAATCCGACAAAGGAAGATTATCCCGGTGTCAGTATTGTCAGCGGAAGCTTCTCCAGTATTTGATGTTTTCAAAATCTGCACATCCGCTCTTAGTTTTGCCCAAGAAAAGTTGTACATTAGTACGTTGTCTTCTTCACCGCTATCTTCGTAGGTATTTTCATTGTTTGCATTTCCTGGTAGGTAGATTATAATATTTTCCGGTACCTCAACATTTATAATATTTTCCGGTACCTCAACATGATCATCCAAATTTTCGAGTTCGTACATAAGCTCGTTCAAAGTTAGATGTCTCTTCCAGTGACTTTTAAATAAACAAGAACCATAAGTAATTACATAGTACATCGTACATTACACTACTAGTCTTTATAAAGTACCGACAGGTTTATGTAAAAATATGACATACCTAACCTATCAATAAATGTATGAAGTACCTATGCAACATAATGTATCATATTTCGCAAAATTCACTTGTTCATAATATCGCAAAAGAAACAGTCATTAACACCAACAAAAGTTACTCATTTATCACTCCAGCTGATTTTAGTACTTTGACTTATGTTATTTCATGATTTCACGATTTAGACTCTCTCCCTGCGAAAATTAATAGGTGCTAAACATTTTTGAAATTGACTGTGTAGTGTATTTTTAAACTGACGATGGTGCTATGTTTTGTTAAGTATATAATAATGAATTGCTATATAAACTTATTTAAAAATTTTTGAAATAGCTGTGGACCTCATTCAGCTGTGCTTGATATCCAATTTTTTTAAAGCTAAACGAAGAGTTTCATCTAAAATCTATAAACTAAACGATTTCTTAGTTTCTTTATCTCATCTACATTGCTGAGAATCCTACTTCGCATAAACAAGTTGTTACAGACAGTATTAACCTACTAACGCCTTATCAATGAAGACGTAGATGGTCGCCCTTAATATTAGTCCATAATTAATTTAAATTCTTGGTTACAAAATTACAAATCTGAATAATTCACTATATGGTTATTATTTTTCTTGCTATACGGAGTGCTACATTTTATGAATCTATTTTTTATAAAATTCTATATTGTTTAAATTATTTTTTCTGTGATTGAAAATCTTGCTTGTTACTTTCAAAATATCAAAAAAGAAAAAAACTGCATTGAAATGCCTAAAAATTTCAACAATGCACATTTCGCACAGATCCTTTTCTGTAAATTCAGGCCAAAGAATCATGTATGTATATAAAAACGATCGGACTTGCTTCGGCCGCGATCGGGTTTACTTCCTTACGTCGTCACCCTACGCTTCATAATACAACGATACGCCTGTATGTTACGTAGCCCTCCTGGTCGAGCGGTTAAGTTTTCTGACTAGTAATCAGATTTCATCTGGCAGCGCAGGTGCGAATCTTACCGACTACATTTTTTTCTATGCGAATTAATGCAATTCATATGACCAAGCACTTCGTTTGACTGTTTAGTCTTATTAGAAACATTGTGGTTATTTTACCTATTTTTCACATAGTTACGAACACCTCGTTTTGATTGGGCCTGCTTCTTTGGCGCCATGTAATTGAAGTGGCACAAACAGACACTGATACAAATAATAAATAAAGAGAAACTGATGAATTTCTCTACGACCCCAAAAGTAGGTGCATCACCCAGCCTAGAAAAAAGGCTAACAATTGTATAAGAGAGGCGTAAAATTGTAGAAGAAGAAAGGTTAATGGTGGTAGAAGAAGAAAAACTGAAGGAATATTTAAAATAAGCATCATAAAAAACATTTTCCACTGATAGAGATTTAGGAACATTTCGGCTTTCGTGATAGATAAAAATGCACAGTACTTTTGCGTATATTTGCGTTCCGGTCAAAGTTCTTCACGGACCGACAGTTGGGACACAATAGTATAGTGTAAACATTAAAAAAAAAGTGATATGTTATTCACCCAATGTGTAACGACACCTATTCATTTCAAGTAGTTCAGTGAAAGTTATTATCCATCGAGTAAGAAAATGTGGCATCGACTGCAATTAATAGTCTTCATTAAAGCCCATTTTGCCAACCCCGTGGACAAGGTCTAGGCATGCAGAGTACCAGGTACCTTAGTCCTACTTAGAATTTTTCAGAGACGAAGGAGTTCCAACCCTAGCAAGGGATCTTTTACATGCTACACATCGTAGTAACATGGGACCCAGGGCTTTACATTACTTCCGAATGATGGCGTTCTGTAGAGGTTTTCATTAGAGTTCCTATATGTACTAAGAGTTAAGCCATTGGATCCACAAATCAAGGACAATGTGATGTAGCAAAGATATATTTCATTTGTTTTAGTTAAAAGAAGTATGCATAAAGTTTAAAATTGGCAAAAATCAGGTACTCCATGGATTGTGGATCCAAAACAAGTTATCCTACATGTCCCAACTCTTTTATATACAGGGACTCTAGTTTTCATTAGAGACCCTTGAATGAGAGACTGGACAATTTCTCGCCAAATTTTGATTGGTGCCGTCATTTTATATCACATTTTTAAAGTTGATGGTTTTAATAATAACAGAGTGGTATGTGATAATAATGAAATGTCAAACATGTCATTCACATGCTGCTGAATAAACAAGACACCAGAAAAGGTATTAAAATGAGAGCATTCCCTCGAGATGCAAATAGAAGAAGATAATGGTCAGATAACATTGGGAGAACGAATTGGACCCCTAAAGATAGTTCAAAAATGTGTGAAGTACCTTCATGGAATTATTTCCGTATTAGGTGATGTTAATCAAATACATTTTTAGACACATTTTGCTTCTAACATGTGGGAAAGTAGATGGTAAATTGGCGTTAAAGTGTAATGAGGTTCTGACAATTTGTGGAGAGCCCGATGTACAGAATCAGGAGTCACCGGTTGAATTAACTGGAATCTCTAAACATAAATCTGATATTAACCAACACATACAAAAATAAATACTTAGGTAGAAAGAAAATGTTTTTGATATATTTATTCATATGAAACTGGAAGTTTGTATCATTTTAGATACATCCAGGTGATAATATTCTTAGTACTAGCACCATGATAAGTATTAGGGACAGCATAATATAAATTCACCAAGTCCTGAATCCGAAAAATTAGAAAAGTTACTCAAAATTGTGAGAAAACAACATTGTATGATTGAAACGATGAGGAAAAAACAGCAGCGAAGTACCTATAGGGAAAAAGAACTGTTGAAGAGACCTGTGGAACAAACCGGAAGAGACTTAAAGACATTGCCATGCGTTTTTAATGAAGATCAGATTCGTGTTTTGCAAGGATATTGTAGCAATAAATTGCCATAATTTAAAGGACAAAATAATTAAAAGGTTTGTTCTGTTTAGATTAAAAATGTCTTGTAAAAAAACAGTTTAAAAACCACACGGGAGTAAAAGTGTGCATGCATATGTTAATAAAGTAATCGTTTCTAACACGTTTGTTTTTATTTTGCTATCTTTTTAGTAAAAAGTCTACTGTTATGTTGTATTTCACTATTTTGTTTATCAAATACCAATGATTTTGTTAAATAAAAAACCTAAAATAGACAGTAGGTCATAATTTCAAATGTCGCGCTTTTATTGTGATATAACATGGCCGCCTTGTCCAGTCTCTTATTTAAGGGTCTCTAGTTTTCATTCGCATTGTTTTATTTTTAAAAACCTCACCGGGATCGGGGATCGAACTCACGACCTTTAGATCAGTAGCCAGAATGCTTAGCACTGAGCTATGAAGCCCGGCGATAACAGAATTTAAGTATCATTTCAAACAAGGTTACCTGAAACGCGACAATCACGCATTTGAAACGTTCTACTTACATCTACTTCATTAGAAACTGTTACAGAATGAATGTTAAAGAGTGAGGAAAGAGCGGAAAATTTTGAATTAAATGCTTGTAATTTTTACTTCCTTTTACAATAAAGGAAGTATTGGAAAATTCGAAATTGAGTTTTCAACAGATCTTCACGTGTCAGAATCCGCTGAACCCAAAAAACTTTTTTTTTTCATTGGTCTGTCTGTGTGTGTGTGTATGTGAACAGAATATCTAAAAAACGAAAAGAGGTATGGGGTTGAAACTTCATATATAAGTTTTGTGTACTATGTAGATGCGACAGAAAGCTTTTGAGGAAAATCGCATAATCGGAAGTAGGTGTTTACTCTTGTGATTTTTCAGTTTTTTCGATTTTTTCAAAAACGGCTCCAACGATTTTTTTTCAAACAATTCATTTTTATTACATATTTAATGTGTATTGATTTGAGATAGGTGATTTTCCAGTTGAATACTTCTAAAATGGGTTTCTTTTGTTTTTCTTTTAACTCCTATTTTAAATAGAACACCCGGTATATTATTACATTTTTGAATTCAACTTAAAATTCTAGAGAAAATTTATCTCTTCACCTAACGCTCTATTTTGCACCGTTTTTGTAGAATTTGTAATTTTTTAAAAATTTTGACAAATGCTTAAAAATTTAAAATCAAATGTTTGGCCAATTATAAGATCACTGTGAAAGGAAGTTGTATGCGTGTATCACACCAGATTTTTTGCTTTTTGCTGCGTTCGGAAAGGTACCTCTGACAGCTCTGTTTCTTCGAAATCGTTCATTCATCTCACTTCCACTCGCGCCGATGGCTATTGTCGATCTCTTTCTGCGAATGATTTCGAGGAAACAGAGCTGTCTGAGATACCTTTCCGAACGCAGCTTTTGTGTTTCTTAAATTCGAGGTTAGCAGGTTAGGTTTTGTATCAGTTTTGACACAAACTGACGCAAAACCTAACCTGCTAACCTCGAATTTGACATTTGCCACCAATGACATGGAAACAGAAAGTTGGGGTGATACACCTGCGAGAAACATAAAAGCAAAGAATTACAAGGATTTAATTAAAAATTTCCCGCTCTTTTTTCACTCTTTAACACTCACTCTGTATAAGCATTAAAACAATTTCAGCGGCCGTTTTCCCTAAAAGAAAACAATATTTCACACATAATCTTTGTTCTTTATTATCAACCCTCACGAAAATTGCCAAATTTACTTGCAGATACTTGTAAAAAATTCAACATAAAAAAGTCAAACCCAGAACGACGCCAGTTGGCAAACTGAGTCAGAATAGTCTTGGCTCGCGACATCTTTCGGCGCATTGCACCACTACTTTGCATTTGTGCGTCGCATTCGAATTCTGGTTTCTTTTGGAAACCCCGTCCTACGTTATAAAGTTGAAATTACCCTTCTGGCTGCAGATGGCTTGCGGTGACATTTCTACGTTTAGCGATTACTGTTTGGTTCTCAGGGCTGTGAACGTATACAATATACATATATACGTGCGCACGGATGAAAAACTAATTATAGGTATCTAAATATTTTTTGAAATATTTCTGGTAGTTTAAATACTTCTGTAATAAAGAGAAAAGCACCTCTCAACAGACTTGTTTATTTAAACAATTTATACATAACTAATAAATCTCTTAATTACAAATGCTTGCGTAAAGGACGAGTAGATTTTTTGAATAACCCAGATTATGTACAAATATTCATCATTGTCAAAACATGAAAGTTATCTTTAAATGATGACAGTAAACAAAATATATAAATAAAAAATATCTACAACTGCACTTGTAAATATTAAACCATATTCAAAATTAGAAAGATTTCTCTGTTCTCTGTTTGAATTGATTTAAAGTGTAAATAGAGAAATCATATGGGAACGTAAACCTGAACTAATTCCATCATTTTAATAATATTCATATTTGAAATTGACAAGGTAATAACTGACGTAAATCGCAGTGAGCCAGCTCTAACTTATCGCCATTAAATGGTTATTGTCATTTGTGTATGTCAACGTTCGTTGTGTAGCGTTTTCCATGGTCAACTGCTTTCTACCGGTATTTATTTCTATTGTTGAAAATTTTACGATATAAAGGTTCAAATTAGATTTTATGCCCCAAGAAAGCAATCGTGATATATAGATAAAAAAAAACGCTAAGAAAAAATTTATTAAATAAACAAAATATTTCCATGTATGTATATAAAATGTACCCAGGCTTGTTTAATTATTTATAGTTCGGATCTTTGTGTCTGTTTGAGAAGGAAGACAATTTAAAAGTAAAATATATTGACTAAATCTAAAAAACGCGGGAATTACATTTTTATGGAATGGACCAGCTGACCTTTTGGAAATGTTGTTGTAAGCAAAGAAGAGCGGAAAGTTTACCTTGAATTTCGACTAATTAAGAAGCAGGAAATTCTCGAAAAATGGATTCTTCTGAAACACCAATTTCAAAAGTATAAGTTCACTTGATGGCTTTGTTTCTGGAGGACACTTGACAGCGTGGAAGAAATTCCAAAGCAACACCGGAGAACTGCACATGCATCGGCGGATATACAGTTAAAAGGAAATCGCCTTTGCCAGACGCAGTCAAGCCCCGAGCCGATCGACGCGAACTCAACAACGCCTTGGCCTTCGGTGGTTTCTGTGGCGATTTTTACTCGACTATAATAGAGGTTGTTGTTATTTACCATTGTTTGGCCGTAACAATGCCTACATAAAGTATTTATAGATATAATAAACCTTTTAATTTAACGCTGCATATTCATTGTTGCAAATACCAAGCATTCGACATAGAAAATCGGCCTTTCAGTACACGGCTAAAAGCCTGCTCGGAGGTATCGCGAGTTCTCCAGAGCAAATGAACATTAAAATACCTACGAAGTAATCAGTATTAAATCTGTGGGAAACGCATACATAGCCTCAGTTCATTTGAAAAGAAGCCTGTGTTGTCAGGGGACCAAACATAGCTGCTAAGACAAAGGTGTGAATACAAGGTTTCTTTAAATTCGATAAAGTATAAATAAACGAAACAACTATTAAACAGTGGGCAAAGAAGCAAAAAATCGCAACTAAAGTTGGTTGACAAGCAATATACACTCGATGTCATTTAACGGCATAATGGACTAGCTTGTTCGGCTTGAAAGCAGAAGGAAGTATCGGCAAAGGAAAAACTTTAAATTGAATTTACCGCCCGAATTAAACTGGGAAAATCCAATTTAGACTGCGTATTTTTGATAAAGTTGCAGTTAACGTGTTTCTGGGGAATGAAATGCTATTAAAGAAACATTGCTTGGATTTAGCGTCGAGGCAGCAGTTAATTTCGCTTTCAGCCTGAAACAGTGCTTTTGGGAAAATTGTTCTTAGGAGGTAGTTCTTGAATTTTCAGGTAAAAATTGTGCCCTTGTTTTCTATAAATATTAATAATTTCCAAGAGTTTACAAAAGTTTTGTGTAGTTATAACTTTTCTTTTTAAAATCTGAGATCCATCTAGCACTAAAGCACCCGTAACTCAAATGAATAACTATTATGGAATCGGAACTATGATATATAAATAACTTCATTTGGCAAATCGACAGTAGTTTTTACCACTACTGTTTCTTTGTAGCTGTATACGACTTGTACGTAGCTTTTCGGGTATTGGGAACGTCGTAGTCACCTTTGGGAGGACGTAAGGTTTTAAGAACCTGAAGATGGTAGCGGGGGCTAATTCATGCTACTGAAATACTGCTTCACAGTTGCAACCACTTTCAAGCAGGTTTGATAATTTTCCATAGCCCTTTAAAGCCGTGGAACGTGTAAGTAATATTTTATAGTGTTAATAACGTTTCCGGTGCCTTCAAAATGGAAACACACTGTGCACGTTTACTATAGAGTGCTTGTTACTTCTTAAATTCATCATGAAGTAAACTTCACCATCTGGTGCCGGTATGTATTGATAAAACTTCTTGCTGTACATTGTTGTGTAGTGTGTAGTAATGTAGGTACATATAAGCACTTGGCAATAATGACGTGTGCTCATACATGCAAGGGCACAAAAAGCAAACATTTTACCAACATTCTAAGACCTTTTACAGAAAATTGAAACTTTTCTTTTATATTTCATTAAATATAAACCTAGATAGAGATTAAAGCTCCATTTGGAGTAATGAGGTCGTAACGGAAACTTTGTACGGACAGTTTGTGGTAGTCACAACTCATCCGGGACTTTAAAGTCATGCTACAGTTCCACTTGGTACTTTGCAGTAAATATAACTTTAAAGTTACATATTTGCAGTTCCCGTACCACTGTTGTGTAGTAGAAATTACTTTCAAGTTATATTATTCGGTTTAAACAACTTCAAAGCGCAAAACTTACGACGCCATTATTAAGAAACCATGAACCTTCACATCACAATGATTTAAAAAAATAATGTATCATAGTTTCTGTACCAGATATAATTAATTAATACATAATATTTAGTTTCTTCAAGGGCCAAAGAACAATAACAACAAGTTTTCAGCATTTAGGTTCTCACACACTAGCATGATATTGAATAATTTAATTTAAAAATGGCGCCTAATTTGATTTGGACGTATCATCATATTTGACAATAAACTTGCATTCGTTTTAATTTTGTCGCTCAGACCACCGGGAGAGAGCACGAGTTTTGCTCTCTAATACTACCTTTATGATATTTGATTTAGTTTCTGAGCTAGAGAAATCGACAAGGATCATGGAGGAATGAAACAAAAGTATAACAACATCAGTTTCAAGACAGAGCAAATAACACCAATCTAAAACAGTAGCGAAGTTCTGTGAAAGTAGTGGCAACCAAGCCGCAACGTCGCCGCCATGTATCCACAACGTCATTGAAACGAAGCCGGACAGTTTCAGAAACGTCGCTATCAAAAAGTGGTTTCCATTTCAGTCGCATTCACGTGACTAGTGAAAAAACACTTAAGTACGTTCCAGTGACTATGTGGAAGCGACAGTAACATGTTTCTATTAAGAAAAATTCAAAATTAGATTTAGTTAAACAAACAGATTTAAAGAAATGGCGTTAGGACTTTCTCCCACCGTTTATAGTCTTAATTTTCTTAAAGGTTCTCGCCAGGCAATCCCAATTTTTACAGCATCGCCAACTTTTTGGCGTTACAACGTCGGAATGCGCAGTGCGAACGGTGTATTTCACCGTGCTTTAAAAAGCTCTGTTCCGTGAAATGGAATCTTATCATGGCGGAAGCTGCCATTAGTCAGAAACGTTCAGCGCACATCTGCCTGATGTTTAAATGCTTTCACTAAGTTCCTACTTTCGTCAAGTAACCCTCAGAATTACCCTTTTACCTTCTGTCATATTTGCTAGATCTCCCGCAAGCCTGGCTGATTTAAAAGCTGCCCTCAGCACCGACAGGGGCAGACTTTTACAAAGGGAGATTTCCGCGTTTTATGTTGATTGGATCATATTTTACCTCGCGGTTTACTTCGTCAAGGTGTTTGCTCAGGATAATTCAAATTTGGCGCTTACACCAACTGCTCGACTGCATAAAATTTAAGGTTACAGAAGTGAGTGTTATTGTGAAACGATCGTGTATTATTAGATGCCATTGACAGATCAGAAGTTTCCTTCGATTTAGTAGTTTTTTTCACAAACAAAACAGATTTTGGTGGTTACAGTAGCTTTACATCTCAGGCGATGTTCAAAAGCACCGTTTCACACATTCACATGATTTATGAACGTGAATAGCAGCTACTTCTGAAATTATTACTGCAGTAGCAGGCATGCAGCTGGGAGTTTTAATCAAGTAGTGACACAAGATTGGAACGGTAAATCAAAATAGTAGTTTTAATAATAAGGTTTTGATGAGCCAGCATTCTCTGAATGTCTTTCAATTTTGCAACTTGTTTTTCCTGACACGTAACGGTTTAATAAACTGGAACTTGGTGTCGGATAAATATTTCACAGTACATGGTGGGGATTATTTACGGAATCTGCAACACATTAGTGCATCAAATCGATCAACCCTTGCCCTCGTTCTCTATCCCGATTTCCACACATGATCTAGTTCTGCAACTAGTTCAAGGCCCTATCTACAAAAATGAGCACGTATATCAAATAATCGAGCCCCTATTTGAATTGCTAATGCATCCCATGGGGGATTCTCGCGGATCTTCCTAATAGTAATGGGGAGGGCAAATCTGCTCCACTGAAATTTTTAGACACTCTTCAGCGTAGTCTAATTTGTTTACAGGACAAACTTGAGATAACGCTAATGTCTCTTCCTCAAGTTCTGTATTGTTAGCAACGCAATTACTTGAGCTTTCGCAATGTACGCCTCGCTAGATAATCCTAAAGCTACAAGTAATGAAACGCAGTTTGCGGCGAGAACGTTTGCTTCTAGTTCCAGAGAAGCTTCTACGCGATGGAAACCAAACAGCAAAGTTATTCATTTCATAAAGTGTTAGGTTGTTCGTCATGTCGCGTGAAATGTCGGGAGCGGAGGTGTCCGTTCCATAAAAAAGATGGAGCGTCCGAGTTAATGAAACTTCTGATAATTAAGCCGGGAAAAATGGCCTTTCCTCCGAGCTGAACGGCCGCCTAATGAACGCAATTGAAGCTACAAGTTCGTGTTAGATAATCAGATGTCCGTTTGATGAAATGGGCAGCGGATGTGGCATGTAAACTGATTCCAATTAATGTCGCGCCTGTCGGAGCTTCTTAATCCAATGCTCTTCGATAAAAGTGTCTCTTATGTCGCATATGCGTTTTTTCTTCTGCCACTTAAAATATTTGTTTTTTGCGGCGGCATTAATTGAGATGAGGCGATAAAGAGCAGATAAATTCTTGTTTGCATATCTTGTGGATACTTGAGAACTTCTGTTAGTCAGCTTCATCTATCCGATTTTAGATATCGATGTATCTTTTTCCATCCATGGTCATCGGACGAAGATATATTACTGCATATCAGAAAACGCATTTACATTTGTAATTAACATCTTAAGCAGCTACATCTTTGTCAAATATTTGCTGTAAAAATCTCCGAGTTATATTCAGGAAACATATTAAGAAATGCGGCAAATGTAAACTAACTAGAGCACATTGGAAATAGATATACCTCAGTTAATAATATGTACCAAAATGTATGCCATTGATGGTCAATTCCAAGACCGATCTTCCCAATGGTCAAGTCCAAGACTGATCATCCCTAATAGTCCCCAATTAAAAATAACTGATACAACTGGTTCAAGCAAAAACATTATCGACCTGCAAAACTTGTCTGAGAAAAAGTTCACAAATGCTTTCTGCGAAAGAGTCTTCTTCTTTCTCTTCTTGCAGCCTTGTGGCGCCCAGTATTGAGCATAGTTCTCTCCTTTGATTCTCCAACTATCTCTATTATGTGCTGTGTCCGTCCATCTCAATCCTGCAACCCTCTTAATATCGTCGTACCAACGTATAATTGCTACGTTCCACCTGTTATCCGTTAATCGTGCTACATGACCCTCAAAGCTCCATTTCAATTGTGTGATTCTGTTTATTATGCTTGTAATTTTGGTTCTTTGTCTCATCCATTTATTCTTTTTCCTATCTCTACGGGTGATACCTCTCTGTGTAACTCCCAGCTTCGTGACTGTTTGGTAAGCGTCCATGTTTGTGCACCATACGTTAGTATAGGGAGTATATATTGGGGGATTTTCTTGTTCTTTAAAATCTTTGATAGCTTGCTAAATGCTGCCGATCCTAATCGCCATGTTCTTACCACCTCGATGTCTTTATTTTTTCTTTAACATCCTTCATTATTCATAGTAATCTCGATAACATAATTGCAACAATATATTCCTCCATAGGTCTAACAGAAATCAGCAAATCATTCTTACAGCTTGGTTTTAACGACAGTTTGAAAATCCTTGGCTCGTTGGAGCTTCTCCCAGACAAATGATGTTCAAATTTGAAATTTCGCTGAGCGAAGCTCGGAAATGGTTTATTTATACAAAGGTGCTTAGTTTGTATGGCTTGTGCATAGGGTATACAGCGGGCAAGGGTTCTATTTTAGTAGATCATTCACTTTGATATTTCCCTCTAAATTTATATAAGTAGATGTTGTTCTTTGTTTGTCAGCTAGATGTCAGACTCGCAACACTGCTGCTTCTGTAAATAAGATAAATATCAAGACTGAAAAAATTAGGAGCAATGTTTCCGCAGGAGCTCTTAAGGTTGGGGATTGGAACAAAGAATATGCTCCAATCTTCCCTCTCGCTTTAATGTTTTGCAGCATGCTACCACCTGGAAATTTATAGTCAAACTAGTTATAAACATTTCTACTTTAGGTAAGTATACGACTAACTAAGGTGGTGTTCTCTGCTGAACAGATGTCAGGTGTTTGTGTTTTGTAACGTCGTGTCCAGACAACAGGTGCAAATAGATTATAAAAATGACAAGACATAAAAAGCTATCTGGTAATATTTGTAACTCCAATCTCGTGTATTGTATTTCTTTGACCTGGCAACTTTGTGCATGTGCGATATCAATAAATACGAAGAATTTGACGTTAGTTATACAAATATAACAATGGTTAAACATAATTTCGCACGTCGAAAGAGAAGAAATAATAAGGCAACTGCTTCAAGGAGGGGTACGCAGATACGATATACAGGGTGTTTCAGAATAACTGTTCCTAATTCTCAGAATTGAGAGAGGGCATGTTATTCAACACTTTTTAATGATAAACTAGTGTTCGGAAATACTTCCGTTTCGAGATAATACGACATTAACGAATTGAGTACTTGAAATAATCTCAATGTGAAAAGTAACGATTTTATTGATTTCCAGCGGTTGCAATTTTTATTAATATTTAAAAAAATGTATTAGACAAAAATTATAAGAATTGTTGAAAATTATGGCCGCCATTGTCGACACACAAGGTAATTCTTCGAAATATCTGCGGACGATCACGAATGTCATCAAAAGCCAGAATAATTCGAGCCACTAACTCCTCTGCTGTGTCCACAGGTGTCACATAGACGAGTGATTGAATATGACCCCAAATACAAAAATCAATTGGAGTCATATCTGGCGAACGTGCAGGCCAAAGAATAGGACCTTGTCTCCCAATCCATCGGTTTCGAAATTGTGCATTTAGATAATCTCGAACATTTAAACCGAAATGCGCTGGTGCACCATCATATTGAAAGACCAAGTCTCTACGAATATTAAGTGGCACATCTTCAAGTAACTCCGGCCATGTTGCCATGGATAAGGTTCACTATCTGCAGCTATTTTGCATGCATACGTTACTTTCCACATTGAGATTATTTCAAGTACTCAATTCCTTAATGTCGTATTATCTCGAAACGGAAGTATTTCCGAACACTAGTTTATTATTAAAAAGTGTTGCGTAACATGCCCTCTCTCAATTCTGAGAATTAGGAACAGTTATTCTGAAACACCCTGTATAAGAAAAGACGTAGAAATTCTTTTTAACAGCATCATTGAGAAAATACCTTTGCTGACACGTATGTTTTCATTCAATAATGAAATGGTGCAACCTTCTGTTTTTTTTTCACAGAAACAGGCCAATTTTGTAGGGGTATTTTAGAGAAAATTGTCGAAGATTGTAACCGCAGCGAATCTCCAGTTTCAAGTAAACAAGAAACATCCGATATTACTGCAGGAATCATTGAAGAAAATGAGTATGACTTTACATTGGGGTCTGTGCAAGAATACGAAGAGTAAGTAGTACAGGGTCCGGCAGAGTGACCGACCCTATTTAAATTGTTAATAACTGTTTCAAAGTTTACAATATTTTTAATTTTTTTTCAAAAATGTAAAGTAAAAACTTTCCAATTTTAGCTACAATATAGTTTATTTATTAAAAATATTAGCACTTGCTCCAAATTAATTTGGTTATTATTATTCAGTACTTGAAGGAATTGTTCACAAAACGTAACCCGAACTTCTAAATCTCGTGGTACCTAGTAACTGGTGCACGACTTGAACTTTGTAAGGATGAAATTTTAAATCCTTTAAAATACAGCAAAGAGTTCTGTCTGATAGGCCCAACTTGATGAATTTAATCAAATTAAATATTAGGTTAATCTGTATTAGTGTGAAAATGAAGTTTGAGTTTGAGTGATGTTATTTTCAAAACCTAATATTTTTAATAAATAAATTATATTGTAACTAAAATTGGCAAGTTTTTATTTTACATTTTTGAAAAAAATTAAAATATTTTAAAATTTGAAAGAATTATTAATAATTTAAATAGGGTCGGTCATTCTGCCGGACCCTCTATAATTCAGGATACTAGATACTATCAAATAAATTATTTTTGAAATTGTTATATGTATTTACACTCATAGACACTGGCCTTTCAAAACGGTTTCTTATTATAAAACAGTTTTGGGTAATCCTGCTGTTTACGGCTCCCATTTCGAACTACCACTCCTAGAGCCTCTAATATAGGAGGGAGACTGCAACGCTGTGGGTCGATTATACCTAGGTACTACCGTTTAGAAGCAGCTCATTTTGAAAAAGAAATTGCGAAAACTAGATAAATGCAAATTAACAAGGCAAATCAATTTTAATTCATTTACATTATATTACAAATCAATTATTACCAATAAAACTGTTTCCATTGCAATTGAAATTCTACTATTTTTCTGATTTTGAGTAACTTCTTAAATAATTTCTTTAATAAAACTAAGCCTACTACAACTTTTCAATTTCCTCCATTTATTTTTGATGGCAGTAGACTACTGGCGTGCAGTAAAATTATTTAAAAATTGCAATAATAACCCCGAGTATAATTGAAATAAAATTAAATTTGTCAGAAAATGGGTAAGAAAGATGCAGGGGTGTGTAGAGAAGAAATGAAATATACTGTATTTTTAAGTTAATTGAATATAAAAAGAACTACGAAAAAGAAATTAAATTGTTTATAAAGTCAACACGTACTTATAAAAAAATAAACTAAATTGTTAATACAAAAGTGCATATGTATTTAAAAAAAAATATTAAATTGTTTATAAAAAAATAAGTAAATGTATTTACAAAAAATAAACTAAACTGTAAATAAAAAATCTTTGGTAAATATGTATGCACTTTTTTATTAACAATTCGGTTTATTTTTTGTAAATTTCTACTTTTTTATTAACAATTCAGTTTATGTTTGGTAAATACATGTGTACATTTTTTTATAAACAAGTCAATCTAGTTTTAATACATTTTTAAGCTATTTAGACAATTCTTACAAAACATCTATAAAGTCATCATATCAAAGTTAGAAACAAATAGTAATTTTTATTAAATGTAATATAAAATATTTTATTTCTTAAAAAAATAGTATTTTGTAACTAAACAACCAAAAGTAAGGAAGATTAATACGTACAGCAGCTGAACAAGTCAGGTTAAAAATAAAGTTTTTTCATTTTTAATTTCAATTTCTTCAGTAACTGTACCTTGTATAAAAAAAAGTTTATTAAGCTTTCTTGTTTATATTTTTGTTGTTTAATTCAAAATTCTAATAACTTCACGAAATCTACATTCATCATGGGCAAAAATGGTTTTTCTGCATAGGGTTGCCAACATTGTGCCAATCCCCGACGAAAAAATTGAGGGGGGCGGGGTGATAAAATAACTGAAGAATATCGATGGTAACATGAATCAATAGTACTTTCTAACAAGGAAGAGAAAGGCATACGTTTTTTCAAAGTGTGAGTTTGAGGCGGAAGTGCGAAACGCGAGGACTACAAATACATAGAAGAAAAAATGGCGTTCTCTCCTGCTTATATATAATTTTTTCCATGACCGGGATCAGAACAACACGAAACGAGTATTACTGCAAATTAGAATTATGCTGCAATATTTAGCAGCCTTTGAATTGTGCTACTCTGCGAATACAAACAATATCATCAGAAAGTATCATAAATACAATGAGCATTTTTTTCTTTAGAAGTAATAACTTATGTTAAAATTTTTAGCAATTTTTTGTACTTATTATTAATTACTATCTTCGTTCAATAGAGAGGACGAGTACGACCGAAAGCAAGACATCAAGACGAAATTCTAAACCACTTCGGCCCAGGGCGGTGACCTCAATCACAGTGTATCTGCTACTAATCTTGTATTGAAAATAAAGTAGTGTAATAAAAAAATACTTTTTTCTTTGTCAATATTTAAAGTTTTTGATATCTGTTTAGGCAAATACAGCATTATAGGAAGTATAAATTGAGTTGTAAACGTATAACATTTACCAATATATCGCAGTAAAATTTGGTAACTATCTGTTTTCTTGTAAGGTGTTGCAAAGTGATTCCGGTGTGCTGTTAAATGGCAGAAAGGTTTTGAAGGTAAATATCGATTGATAAATTTGAATATATTATCAAGTTGATTAATTAGGTACCTAGTTATTTTCAAAAACTATATAGTTGTAGATAAAGTATTGCACTTGACTTGCATATAATGGCTGTATTACACTTGGATGATTTTATCTTTGCGTAATATAGCCTACATTATATGCTTGTTAAATAAAATAGTATTTTCCGCAACCAAAAGTAATTACTTTTATCTACTCCAGTGGGATAATTAACGCATTACGTCACTCATTTGACACTATTTCAGTTATGTAATGAAGCTCATTACACCACTCAGTTATGTAATGGTTTCATTACGCAACTGAGTTGTGTAATGACTTTATTACGTAACTGAAATAGTGTCAAATGAATGACATAATGACATTTGCCTACTAAAATATTTTGAAAATGACAGATCTGACCATATATCTAATACTTACTATATTGCTAGCGGCTATGAGTGGGAAACTGGCCGATGAAGTGAAACACACAACCAACTCCTTAATGTATACGGTGAGCTGTGCGCAAGCGCGGCGGCGTCGTCCGCCCAATGGGGAAGTGGTCCCGCCCAATGGGGAAGTGGTCAAGTTTAAAATTCGCTTCTAAAGGCGGAGTTCGAATTCTCACGCATGCGCACGAGACGCGTTATACTATAAGTGAGACTATGTCGGCGCCGTAATGTTTTCTGATGTTTCCAGGCCCTACCAGCAATATATGTGTATTATATATATGGATCTGACATTTCTCTTAATGCACTTTTCTCAATTTTAGGCAGTCGTAGATAAAATTTTGTACAATACATGTATGATAATGCATCATTAATATACTTGTGTGCTTACATAACTCGTGCTACACACTCGTTTGTAACTTACACACACGTATATTAATGATGCTTGTTATTCCACTTGTATAGTAAATAACTATTAATACCAAAATCTGTCATTGAAGTTGACGTTTCTCTTACTGACACAAAAAGTGTATGTTGCTATGTAACACTTTTAGTTCCTAGGAAGTACTTTTACTTCCATGGAACTAAACGCAACTTCCATTTGGTCGTCTGTGAATGTAGTTGTCATAATGATTTTTAAATGAGAAACGTCAAAAGTAATCAATCATCTAAAATTTTTAATATTTTGTACTTTTCTAGGTTGCAGAAAAAATAGTATGTATTATTTGGATTAAAAGTGACCCTGTTTGACTTGCAATTTTTGCATTTGCTCGGCTACGGTGCGCTTTGTCTTGCAAATGCAAACATAATTGCTCGTCAAACAAAGTGCCACTTTTAATTCTAATAAAACAATATACTATTAATTCTAGGAACTAAAAGTGTTGCATTGCAAAATACACTTTTTGTGTCAGTAAGAGAAACGTCTACTTCAATGACAGTTTTGGTAGTAATCACTTCAAAAACGGTTGCCGAACAACATTCTTTTTCAACCTAAAAATAATAGATACTTATGCATTAACGGAGATATGAATATGTTTTTCCCTTGGGTTGACATGTGTTACAGACCGAGGGCTTCTAGTCTGAGGTCTGTAAGTCAACCGAAGATAAAGAACATGAATATCTCCCATGGTGCATACAATATTTTATTTACTAGCAATATTAGTAAAAATTAAATTTTGGGGTTACAGCTGTTTTTGTATATAAACTAGTAATTTGGAGATGAAATCAGCTATGTTGGCATTGTATTAGCTCAGCTACTTGAAATTTCTACATGAAAAATAAGTTTCAATCAGAACTCTGTATTGTCAAAAACACATTAAAATTTTATTTAAAAGGTTATTATAACGTTTCGCTGGTTATACAAGCTTCATCAGAGAAAATAAATTTAAAATACAAGCCTTTTGCAGTAGTTATTCTGAAAGTTTAAACAAGCAAGCAATAAGTGAAAGAATAAAACCTCACATTTAATACATACCAAGAAAAAACATATCGTATCTTAATAATTAGGATTCATTACATCTTCTTGTTTAAAATTGAAATATAATTTTTCTTTTTCCTTCAAAACTCCAACTTTTACCAATAAGTATTGAAAAACAGGATAGAGTTGTGATTATTTTCTGGTTTTTTCGTATGTTTTCTTAAAAATTATTTTGCTAAAAGACAGATATTAATAGTTAATAGAAAACAGTTTTTGTTAAAAGAATAGAAATCACCGTTGTAGTTTTTGTCGTTTTCTTTTAAAGTGTATTCTTTTTTATTTTTCTTGATTAGTCATTAGTCATTTTACCTTAATCCAAATACTCTTAAAAATTAAAGGTAAAGATTTAATCAATAAACTAACACTTTCTTAATAACATTAACATTAATTAATTTCCAGCCAAATTTCAATAAACAAAATACGACAAACATAAACCCAAACTGTTACAGGAAAAACAAAAATGATTGAAAATACAACATTAATTATGGATGTTTAATAAGATTATTTTTATTCTAAAAAAATGCTACTAATGACTAATCAAGAAATATAAAGAAGAATAATAAAGAATACACTTTAAAAGAAAACGACAAAAACTACAAAGGTGATTACTATTCTTTTAACAAAAACTGTTCTCTATTAACTTTTAATATCTGTCTTTTAGAAATATAATTTTTAAGAAAACATACGAAAAAAACAGAAAATAATCACAACCCTATCTTGTTTTTCAATACTTATTGACAAAAGTTGGAGTTTTGAAGGAAAAAGAAAAATTATATTTCAATTTTAAACAAGAAGATGTAATGAATCCTAATCATTAAGATACGATATGTTTTTTCTTGGTATGTATTAAATGTGAGGTTTTATTCTTTCACTTATTCTCTAATTGCTTGCTTGTTTAAACTTTCAGATTAACTATTGCAAAAGGCTTGTATTTTAAATTTATTTTATCTGATGAAGCTGGTATAACCAGCAAAACGTTATAATTAACTTTTAAATAAAATTTTAATGTGTTTTTGACAATACAGAGTTCTGATTGAACCTTATTTTTCATGTAGAAATTTCAAGTAGCTAAGCTAATACAATACTAACATAGCTGATTTCATCTCCAAATTACTAATTTATATTAGTAAAAATAGTATGAAATTTCAAAATGTCATAATGACATTTAAAATTAGAATGTGTAAGTAACATCAAGAATTGCCTCATTGTATGGTTGCTAAGACGTTGCCTATAGTTGCATTGTTACCATGAGTTTGAGGGAGAAATAATTTCAAAAATCCCTTGGGGGTTATGAGTACCTTTTCATATTTTGTATCTACAATTCGTATTTCATTCTAAGAATTCCTGTTCAGCTATTAATTATTACGTATAGTAAAATAGCTAGAAATCTACGCTCTAATAATTACCATCCACTATCATTTGAATTCGTTATTTACCGTATTGTAAATTTCGGATTAGCCTGTATACTGCAAGTAGAAATTTCCCGGCATTCGTGCAATGTCACAACCTTAATTATGAAGCGACATCTGTCTTACAATGGCTGAACTATATGTGCGCTATTTTTGTGGAAATTTTATCAGGTGTTTACAAAACCGGCACGAATTTCTGACGATTCCAATGAAATATTCGCCCTAAATGACAACCGCTTCAAATTTTTTAGGAATCACTTATTATCAAAAACTAAACGTCAGAAATAGTTCAATGGGGTCTTAAATGAAAGATCAAAGTCGTATCTTCCTGTAAGCCATTTTACAGTTTCTGTTTTCTAATTTTCACAAGTAAATTTTACTGTTGGATGACAGAAATACAAATGAAAAATGCCTACAAAAGCGTCGATATTTTAAACACAATTTTACAGCGCAAGCGAATCTGTTACCATTTATAAAATTGCTTATTCTGATCAGCCAACATTCGTCTTTGAAATGAAGCCTTGTTTAACTTCATACGACGCGTGTGAATCGATAGTAAGTGATTCCTATGTAACAATCTGTCCCTATTATTTCAACATAAGCCAAACGCCAGCCTTAAGGACATGTGCAAAGCAGAACATTTTAATGATAGACCGTTGTCACCGAGTCGGACGATAAATTGATAACAAACATCGTGCTGTGATTGTGAAGTTTACCAGCTTTAAAACGAAAATGTTGTTTATTAAAAATAAGAAGAATATTACCGGTATACTCGTTTATGAAGACTTAACTAAAGACAGACATGAATTACTAAAGTTGGCAGCGGATAAATTTGATTGGAAGAATTGCTGGACCAAAGACGGTGTGATTAACATAAGAGATGGGGCGAAAAGGCACAGGATTACAACTGCAGCTCAATTGGATTGCCTCTGATCCATAAACGTAACTAATCTTTACTTAAATCATTACTATACCTAAATACCGTTTAATTTTTTTAAATAGTCAGAGATAAATTTAAATGTACATGTGTGACATAGGTTGTATACGTATGTAAATTTATTTTTTGCACTCATGATTTCAAAATTCATATTTCCCGGTCATTCCCGATGCGCCGAAAATGACTTTTCCCGCACCGGGGTGTTTTTTACTTTCCCACAAAAACTATGGCAATTGTGTGTTCCAGGGGCGCTGTAAACGTCAACATAAGCTATCAGGTGCTAGGATACGTATAAAAATTTAGTAATTTGTGGTGCCAACTCAGTAAAGTTGTAAAACACTAAATAATATTTTTTTAACTTTTTTAAATATTTTGAGTTATTCGTTACAAAAAAACATTGTACCTAACTCTTTCGGGAAGAATTTTCCCGAATTCGCACTACATGCAGCACTCCCTTCGGTCGTGCTGCAAACAAAGTGCTCATTCGGGAAAATTAACTTCCCGAACTTGTTAGGTAAATAACTATTTTCGACGACTGACATCGAAAGTAGATTTTTCTCACTGTCATTTGACAACAGAAAGTTGACATTTGCCGCTGAGCGTGCGTTTTCATCTTTTTGCCGCTCGCCGAGCGTTTTGGGTTTCCGCGTGAACAAAATAGGTAGCCACGTCCGAATGTTTCCTTGACAACGCCCGTCATTTGTGGAAATAATCGCGTCACATGTCATATAGACTGCCCGAGTAATGTTAACTTGATTGTCAATTAATTTTTGCGATAAAACGAAATTTCATATTTTCCTTTAATAATATGCTCAGTCGTCGAAAAAATAGTATGTATATTTCGAGGTAAAAGTGCGCTTGCCGCTTTTGCATGATTGCTGGTTTCGACTTCGTCTCAACCAGCAATATTCATGCGCAAGCGGCAAGAATGCACTTTCAGCTCTTAACATACAATATACTATTATTTTATTTGGGCAGGGAATCATACGCACTCACACACACTACACTTTTTCCTATGCGTGCACTCAGTTATTTTAATTTTTATTTTGTACCTATATAATTTTGGAGAGCGGTGCACATGGATGGGTCATCTTACTTCATTTACTTTTTTTTTATCATTCATTTTGGATCTTTGCTATATGTTAGTATGAATCAGTATATAAGAGATAATAATTTTGTTCCTGTAAATGCAGTTCAAATCAATTATCCGGTAACTGCTAATATTTTATTACAAAATGATGAAAATAATAATAAATTTAATCTATTTCACATAAATATACGCAGTATTCATAAAAATTTTGATGAACTGCAGATATTACAAATCAACTTGAATATGATTTTATAGTAGTAACTGAGACCTGGCAGATTCGAGATCCTGATTTTTTTGTGTCCTATTGATTACGATGTTATTTATAATAAGGGACTTTATAATCAAAATGATGGAGTTGTGCTGTTAATTAAAAAATCATTACATTTTCATTACAAAATAATAAATATAAAAAAAATCGAGCAATTCAAGTTAAATTAAAATTTTGTAATAAATTCATATTAATTACAGCCATATACAGATCACCTTCTAGTTGTTTAGATTTATTTTAACACAATTCGATAATTCCTTAAATTCTATTACTACTGAAAATGCTGACTACAGTATTATTGTTGGTGATATAAATTTGAATATTATAGTGAAAAATACTGTTTCAAATAAATATTTAAATATCATGAGCAATTTTGGATTCATATCAATGATAAACAGTTACACAAGGGAACAACAAAATAGCAAGTCTTGTGTTGATCATTTATTTCTAAAAACGAAAGAGGATATAAAAGATGTAGTGTCAGCAATTTTTAAAACAAGTATAACTCAGTAATAAATCAAACTTGTCCTAACGTAAAACAAAATAAGTTACGTACATTTTTAAACTATGATCAATTGAGATTAAGCATGAAAAGCTTGCAGTGGGTTCAATATTATAATACAGAAAGTACGGACCAATTGGCTGTTTTATTCACAGATAGTATAACAATCGCATTAAATTCTGGTACTGTTACAAAAAAAATTAACACAAAGATACAAAAAGATAAAATTGAATAACTGATGGATTGGTGACGTCAATACACAAAAGAGATAAACTATATAGGGAATTACAAAAGAATCTATTCGATATTAAAATAAAAAATGAATTTAAAACGTATAGAAATAAATTGAACAATTTAATTAAAGAAACGAAAGCTAGTAGGTCAGTCGATAAGTCGTTTTAAATGGCCGTTAGCGGGAGCAATTCCGGACAAGGTGGAATAAATTTTAATCTGTTTGATTGCGTTTTAAGAAATGTCTTTTAAAATTGCACACCCTAGAAAGTCCGGATTTAGCCGCCATCTTGAAAAAAAGAGCAACAATTTTTTTTTCATTATTTGTAAATATCTCGGTTAGTATCAACTTTAGAGTGAAATATATCTGTATCAAAATTGAAGGTGAGTAAATTATCTACAAGAAATATTCTATACATTTTTCTCGTGCGACTACCTGTTTCAAGGTTATATGCGTCGAAACCTGGATATTCTAAGGGAATTAGCTATTTTTTTTATTTCAAGCATTATTGAAAACATGCATATGCTTTTATAGATTGTCAATGTATTTTCTATGGCAATTAAACATAAGACCAGTACAAGTACCTCTGCTAAAATTAGAAAAAATCCATCTAGAAGATCTGAGAAACAGTTAGAAGATTACTCTTTCAATACGAACTAGCTCCATATTGACTTTCATTCTTCCATGAGATAGGAACGCGCAAAACTAAAAAATCAGCCCTGTACAGTACGTGTGTACCCATTGAAAACCAACTAGACTCTGAAAATACTCTTCATGTGATGGACGGGTGATTTCTACTCCACAAAATTGTCTGGCGTCAATAAGAACCTTACTATACGACTTTGGATAAATACGTCTGGTATCTAAGACATTATTCAACTAATGCAGTAATAATTTTCGATGGACACCCGGAGGACGCTACAGCAAAAAGCACCAAGACTGCTGAGCTACTTCGCCAATTGAAGATTGGTTCATCAGCGGAAATACATTTTGATGAAAAAATGATAACAACTGTCTCCCAGGGGATATTCTTGTCAAATGAGAGGAATAAATGTCGAATGATCCCGATTATGTGTAAAAGATTAACCAACGAAGGTGTCAGAGCCAAGCAGGCTGCCGAATATGCTGATACCTTAATTGCCAACACTGCAATTGAAGAATTAAATCACTACAAATCGGTAATTATAATAGTCGAAGACACTGATTTATTGGTAATTCTTAGCGCCTTGAATCAGCCTCGCTCTAACATTTAATTTCTAAAGCCAGGCAAGAAAAAGACTCGAAGCCGGATATGTGCACCCTATAATATAAATTTGAATCTTTCAATTAGGGACAACGTTTAATTTCTACACACATTTAGTGGATGTGATACTGTTTTCGCATTATGCAAGCAGGGAAAAATGAAGTTCGATAAACTACAGAGAGAGAAAGACTTACAGAAGCCTGTTCAAATTTTCAAAGAACCAAACCTTTCCCCGGAGGAAATAAATAAAGTGGAAGAACAATTTCTTCGTCTTCTGTATGAATCAAAACACTGTGAATCATTGACCAAATATAGATACCACTGTTTCGTATAATCTATTAACAACAGTTTACCAAATCGGTCGTTCCGTACAACCAAATTGAGCTATGGTATGGAAAGAAAGCTTTGACTGGGGATGGAGAAATTCAAAGAATGGGTTAATTCCCATTCCTACTGTACAAGACGCAGCTCTCCAAAAATTACTGACACTAATTTCTTGTAAATGCACCAAAGGTTGTAATGTAGCTTGTAGCTATCGCAAATCAGGTTTGCATTGCTCAGTAATGTGTGATTTCTGCCACGGCAAATCTTGTTTAAATACTATGGACGTGGTCTAATTAGACGACGACGAGGACTTGCATATCGATAGAGAAAAATCAATAGAAAATTCCGAAGATTATGAACCAAATCCGGAATATGAGACAGATGTTGAAGGCAAAAACAAATGATGAGCCGCCAACTTCAAAAGAAACTTGAAGTTAACAAAGTTTGTATAGTGGATTAGGGCTATTGGGGATACCGCTTAAAAAAACGCGCCGAGTACTCTACCTCTAGGTGGTGTGGAAGCGAGTACAAAGTAAGCGACATAATTTATTTACATGAGTAATAGAAATCGTATATAGTACGAAAAAAGAATGTTTGTCGCATCGAACGTCAATAATAATAAAAAAAAGCAAATGCTCGAAAAAATGTGTATATTTCGAAGCGTATGAATTCGAAACAAGCGAATGTATCATAACAATGCAGGGAAATTTTTTTGTAGATAATTTCCTCTTCTTTAATTTTTATAACTACGTATTTTGCTCAAAAGTTGATAGTAATCGAGATATTCACTAATATTAGAAAAAATATAAAATTTTTGACCTTTTCTTAATCATGGCGGTTAAATCCGGGCCTGTCAAGGGGTGCAAAACTAATATATAGTTTCTGAGTCCCAACGAAACAGATTAAAATGTATTCCAGCTTGTCCGGTATTTCTCCCGTTATTAATGTGCTTGTCGACTGGCCTATATGTATATTAAAATAAAAATAGAGACTATGGCAAATAACGACAGTAAATCGTTCTGGAATATTTTTAATAAAATTACAAATTCTCATTAAAAATTAGTGATATTAAAGAAATTAAAATTAAAACTGGAATATTGACTTCCGGCGTAACTGAAAGAACAAATGAATTTAATAAATTTTTTGTTAGTGTTGGTAAAAATGTTGCCTCTGAAATTAAACCGATAGCTAATGCTCCACCTAGATTGCAATCATTATCGTCTTCTGTTTATTTAACGCCAAGTAATGAATATAAAATTGCAGATATAATATCCAAATTAAAAACCAATGTTACACCTGGATTCGATAATATCAAAACTGAAGTTCTGAAAGTAATTTCAGAAAGTATAGTTTCACCGATTGTTTTTTTAATAAACAAAATTATAGAGACTGGTTCTGTCTCGGAATTATTTAAAATAGCTGTTGTAAAGCCCTTCCATAAGAAAGGCGACAAAACTGAGGTGTCCAATTACTGACTAATTTCTGTAATTAGTAATCTGGCAAAAATATTTGAAAAAGTTACAAAGAAAAGTATTAATGATTATTTAAAAAAAATTAATATAATATCAGAAAAGCTATTCGGATTCCAAGAAAATAAATCTACGCAAGATGCCGTAAGTTACTTATATTCTCTTATTAGTAATTCCTTAGAAAACATCAAGTCTTTTCTGTGCGTGTTCTTAGATCTGGCTAAGGCCTGTGATACTATAAATTATCTCCGTTTATTAGATTCGCTAGAAAACATAGGATTCAGAGGCATTGCCTTAAAATTAATGAAAAGCTATTTAAATGGTCGAAAACAATTTGTATAAATAAACAAACTGAAGGGCCTTGACTACACAGTTGAATATGGAGTGCCGCAAGGCACTGTGTTAGGTCCAATACTTTTCATTGTATATCTTAATGATTTATTTCAATTAAATACTTTGGGCACAATAATCAGTTTTGCAGACGACACAGCAATTTTTTATCAAGAAGACTCCTGGTCAGGTGTTAGAACACAAGCAGAGAGGGATCTAAAAATTGTAAAAGATTGGTTTGATTATAAATTACTAACAATCAACTTCGACAAAACCAAATACGTAGCATTCACTTGCTACAAAAGCAAATTGCCCCTATTCATACCATTAGTAATAGATCTGCGGACCAAAGTGGATGATACCAAAAACATAAAATATCTGGGTGTAATTATAGACTGGCATTTGGGATAGAACGATCATATAGATAATTTAGTCCAGACGCTAAGATCAATATTATTCCGTTTTAAACAATTAAAATCTATTTTAAATAGCTTTGAACTAAAAGAGGTCTATTACGCACTGATCGAATCCCGATTATATTATGGAATTATTGGATGGGGCAGTGTTGTTAATATTTACAAAAAAAAATAGTTTTTAAAAAAATATCCGTATTGTACTAAATAAAGAGGCCACTTATCCATCAAATTTACTTTATTGTGAAGCAAAAATATTGCATCCACAGCAACTATACTTTTTTGCAATGGTGTTCTTTATGTATAAGAGTAAAAACAATTTGGTCTCAATTGATTATCAGTGCCAGACTCGTCTCAAATCATTTGCATTCAAAACTCCGTTTTCAACAAAATCTATTGGACAGAGAAATCATGGGTATCTTGACCCGAAATTTTACAACTTCTTTGCAGAAGCTATTAAATCTTCTAGATCGTTACATCACTTTAAGAAATCTGTAAAAGCATTTTTATTCACCACTGATATAGATATTTTTTATAACATATTTCCTTAAACAACTATGCTTTACAAAGTTATATTTATATTACTATTGTGATGTGTTTTAACTGGATCATCGATTTCAACTCTCTCCTGTCTCTCTCTTTTCAATACTTCTTATTTTTGCTTTCTTATTTTTTGAAAATTAAGTTAGATAAATTAATTTAAATTCTGCTTCAACAATAATATTATGTTTAAAAAGAAACCCATAGAGAGTTATTTAAACTTTATGGGTTAAATTTGTTTATTTGCCAATTAAGAAGATATATAAATATATTGTAATATTTTGCAAAATATAAAAATTATATTATGTTTGTAACATTTTACAATTAAACTTTATTGTTATTATTATTAATTATTATAATAGCTCTTGAATTAAAAGCAAAAATGGGTGGATTTTAATTTTTTTATGATTCTCACGCTGTATAAACTAAACTAAAATTTTAGAGGTTTCAAGACGTATAACCCGCATGCAAAATATCGTCTTCCTACAACAAATACTTTTTGAGTTATACCGGCAACAACGATACGTACGGACAGACAGACAGTTGGAATTGAGTAAACCTGTTTTTCGTCATCTAGCGATCCTGAAACGTAAAGATCTTCAGAAATTTCGTAAGGTTTCCTTCTCGCGATTGCAATACTTCGTCTTTTAGACGAGGCAGGTAAAAAGTGAATGGGATAGGACTAATGGCTTAGTTCACGGCTGGTAACCCAGTTTAAAAAAAGACCTTATTTTTAACGTTATAAACACTATACGTCTATGCTACTTAACCAATAGCGCAAGTACGTAGAAACATGTATGTGCTGACGTCACGTCGGAGCACTGAGGCCTCGTCTCTAGTCGGTATTGCTTCCTCTCGATTGTTTTACGTGTAGATTGCAACTGGTGTGCAAACTGCTGGACACTGCCTTTGCCCTCCATAGTTTCAGGTATCCTACCGAATTCTCATTTTTGCTACATTAAATGTATTTGAGTAACTTCTGCATCCTGTGACGACGTTTCAGCGAATCACCAAAAATTCAATTATTGTTGCGGTATGCAGTAAATAGACTAGGTAAAATCTATGTTGAGAAATTATATTGCCTACCACATATTTACTAAGAACTACCAAAACTATGTACATATAAAAAAGATATCCTGCTTCGTAGCTCCTCTATGAGAAAAATCTCTCCCAAATTTGGAACAATCATACAAAAAATTACAAGCCTTTACACTTAGTATTTTGAGTTTTGTCACCTACAATAACATTGGTATAAAAATACTTTGGAATGACGTAATCGACATTATTTGCATAGTACCTGGTTCCAGGTGACGAAAAGCCTCGGGGCTGTAGTTAACGGTTTGGAGTTTAAAAGATAAGTAATTGTTGGAAAAGTAAAATATAAAAATGAGCACCAGCTGCCGCACCACAACACAAAAAAATATAGAGAAGCACATACTTGAACAGTATCTGATGTAATGCAAATTGAAGGTGTAGTCTGTACAGCATTATAGTTACTTGGTGCACAGAATTTAGACTACCTCCATAACCCTGAAAAATTACTGTAGCTTTTGTGCAACCCCTTTATTCCATAAAAAATTAGATCATGCAAATTTGCAACCAAATATCAGCGGAGTAAGATCTGTGGTAAAAAGGCATAAGGGTATAACTCAACTTATCGCATTTTTTATTTTATTGATGCCCCAGGTCCAGAGCAATATCGGGCATCGAAAAACAAGATGGTAGAAGTCTACATACCGTAGCCGCATTGTTACAGCAAGTTTTCTGAATGGGATAAGTAGACTTATTCTGTAAAGATTCACTAAAAATTAATCGAAAACAAATTCAGTCAATTGCAAATAGATATATGTGTACCTATACCCCTAGTAAAAGACTTTCGTAGAATTATCTTCAATATATGTTAACTTATACCCTTTTGCTATTTCATAACTGTCCGCTTTTGTTGGACACAAATAACTTATGTACACTTATGCTAGGAATGCATTTCAATGCAGTGTAATAACCTTTTTTAGCGGTCGTTGTTGTCCAGTGTTATGGACATGCAATAGGAATAATAATACTTATTACAGTGTAGT
>OW679198.1:41829441-41890922 GCA_940337035.1 Agriotes lineatus
ATGAGAAACCACACGTCTTTTGGATGCAATAATTACAATTTTGAAAATTGGTCAACATAATGCACAATTTTATGTACCAACAAATATATCAAACGTATGTATCGATACATGCAAAGCTTTCGCCCCTTTCTTTTCATAAAGGGACAAAAAACCAGCTTCTAACATGCTTATGAGGTCTTGTTTCGTTTCAATAACTTATTTATTTTTCACCTGATACATTTAATCCCCTTTCCACATTTCTAAAAACATTTTAGAGTACCAAGATAAAAACTGGGCAGTAGCTTTATCACTGATTTTTCCTACGAGTTCACTGACTGTGGAAGCATTCATCAAAGCTAGTATTATTGTCCAGGTCTCAATGGCATCATATGCTTTCCTAAACATCAAATATCAGCGGAAGTGCTAAATACTGCCCTAAATCCAGATTGTTCTTAAACTGATGTAGTTCCAGCTGGTGCTCGATAATATTTGTTACTATTCTTGCGAACAGTTGGTATGCTTGAGAAAGCTAAATTATAGGTCTGCAATTCTCTAAAAAATCTTTTAGGTACCGCATTTTTTCATCATGTTTTTATATTCCCTTTTGTCGCACAATCGTTAAAAAGTTTTCTTGATACACTCACATCTCCTCATACCTTGAGCATTTTTGATATTATTTCATTACATCTGCTGCGTTTAATAGGTAAAAATGGGTCTGAAGTAAAAAAATCCTAAGGAGAAATTTCAATTTTCCGGAAAGAGGAAGCTTATACATTGTGAAAATATTTATTATTCAGAAAAGAGGAAATGGATATGTATATCCAAATTTTGCCTATAATAGACTGGAAGAAAATGCACAAATCAGCGAGTTCAGTGACACAATAGTTTCACAAAATAAAGAGCATTTCACAGAAAATTACTCCAACAGGCAGGGAAAAAGAAGAAATATTGATACAAGAATATGAACAGAACGATAAGACAAACGGTAAAACTATAAAACCCAATACATAAAATACAAGGATTTGAAGATGTTCAGAAAGCTACTTAATGCACTAAAAAAAATGAATATAGAAAAAAGTAATACATGCCCACAATCACGTACCAGAAATTCAAAAATTCGTAAAGTTCCGAAAAAGTATGTTCATAGTGCAGTTCTTGCTACATAACAAGGCTTGTTTGGCGGCTTGACAGCTCGGACGTCACTTAGGGTGTGACGTGGCGGCGTGACCCAGCATTGACGGCCAGAGTGGCCAGCGTCAGTTGTATCTCGCTGTGAAAATGTCAAAACGAGCTGTATGGGCATATGGGTAACAGTGAGAAAACGAAAAGGGAGCAATTGACGTTATCAATAAACACATAAAGTAGAGATATTGCAGAAGCTTGTTATTAGTGAACAGTATTCTTACCTTGATTCTTGAATCTGAAACACAACTGGCCTCAACTGTTTCGGAAAAGGGATTGAGGACCGTCTTGATAAGGGATACGTTCACTCTCAGATAAATGAAAATCCAAAACTGTCAGTAGAGAAAGCTCTACACCTATGAATGGATCCTTTTAATAGGTTTGTCAGTATAAAAAAATTGTTTTTATTGACAAAAATTTGGATTGTTCAAGTGAAGACGTGCCATATACAGACATATCATCATATGGATCCCCATGAATGCTTTGCGCCTTAATCCCGCCCTGTACTAAATCGATATGACGGACGATTTTGGCTGCCAGGAGTGGCTTAGAGCCCCATGGAGCGCGGGTTGGCTTCTGGACGCCCAGCACCGTCGTTCGAGATCTCACATGGAACTTCGCCCATTTTTCATAACCGAGAAAGCCGCACGCAGAAGAGCGCGCTTATTTATCGCCAATTTATGCCGGCCGGCAAATTAATTCGGCAGATACAGTGCAAGAAAAATCGCGAGGACTCCCACGCCATTTCGAGGTTCGGGAAAGCAGTTTGCATATAATTAAGCGCGGCTAGACAAAATAAATAAAAACAACGCCGCGATCTGCGCCGCTCTCTAATTAACGCGCCGAAAAAAGGGAAACAGAGACGGCACTTCAAATAATTTACCTAACTTAATAAGCTGGAGCTGCCGAAGCCATCGCGCTAAGCGGAATTTATGCGATTTCGACGATTTGGGCAGATCCGAAAAGGGGCCGATACGGTCTCCACCGGCGGCGCGATGACATTCCTTACATTAATGCAGCACCGACTACGGATTTTTCGATCAGGACACGCGAATATACTATGTGTGTGCGCAAAACACAGTAATATTGAACAGAATTTAAAAGCTTTAATGGGTAGACCCCAAAAAACTAGAAGAGTAGTAAACGATAATGATCAGTTTCGAAAATAGGTGTCAGGTATACTATTATGTAATTTAGAAAATACACAGCCCTCCATACGGAAGCCGCTCTTAAACCTCATAAAAAAGGCATTCAGAATGTGACCCTAGCATGAAGAATCAAAACTAAGTACATTTGCAAATAAAACAAATAACGTTAATTAAGTTTATTGCATGTTAAAAGCAATACTAAACATAACCAGTTGAAATGCCTTGTAGTAGTAATAAAAATGTAATTGTTATTATTAAATTTACGAATAGTAACAATTCAAACATCATCAAGTAAATATCCAAAATCTTTGCTAAATATCTATGCAAATTTATTGAATAAATTGTTTTGCAAAGATCCATACATACATTCCAGTCAAATAAGTTTCAAGGCACGATACCAGATTACATTCAGTGAATATTTTAAGTTATAATCTTGCAAAATTGATGATTGCGCTGGTTTCTGCGCAGCATTCCGTCTAAAACTCTTCCACATCTATTTGAAAGGTAGCAATGCAAAATTCGATCAGATATGAGGATGTGACACTCCAAGATAGGTGCATACAAATCATATTTAACCAGCAGATATGCCGTACGGAAACCTTACGCGTTATGCTGTGATGCTATATTCCAGAATTAATTAACGATATCGTCTGATATATACCTATAATTTGAACTATTGAACTGTTCTCGCCTCTTAACTTACCAAACGAAATACGCGTCGCCTCCTAACGCAGACTCTGTTGCAAAATAATGCTTGTAGTAAAATCGCGTTAACGGGAGAAGTGAATGCTAGCGACGAGACACCGGAAACAATATAACATACACATAAACAATGTTACATCTACTACATCAATCATTTCGATTATAAAAACCTTTTGTTCTTGATTAAACAAGTGTAATTTAAAATTTGATAATTTAGACCACTTGACACTTCTACTATTATAATAACCGTCATATTTAAATTAAAAACATCAGATGTAATAGAGCACATAACTTAATTTTTTAAAGCCAAGCTTGATTTCGTTTTCATTTGCTCACATGTTATAACTATTTATCGATCCAAATTACAAAAACAATGTGAATATCGCTCGCTACCTACATCATAATGTTCCGGATCCACGAAGTGCGCCACTGTTACTACAAAAACGAACCGTAACAAGAAGTCCACCCCCTAAACTTATTTCACAGAGTATTCTTAATCGTTGAATCAAGATTAGGACAGTGCCAAACTTATTGGACGAAATATTGCAGGAAACTCAAAAATTTCGCTTTTTATTATCAAATTATAATAATATGACTATTTCCAAATTTGCAATCAAGACTAAGACTTGCTGTCTTCTCGTGTAAATTGGACTGGTGCTGTACGCAAACTGCTAAAGTCGATAATACGGAAAATAAGCCCTGACTTTACTAGGAAAGTAGGCTTTTCAATATTATGCAATTGCAAGACCTGAGGAAAACATTCCATCTGCTAGTTTGTTTGAATGTCATGTTAACAACATACTCGATTCACGTTTAATTGGGCATCCTTGATTTTAAAGGCGTGCTAATGGAAAAAATATTGTTTAGAGTAAGTTCGAAAAGAACTATTCGACTTTAAATAGCTTCTTTGTAAAAGGCACTTAACAAGACAAAATAACAACTTTAACCTATAAATGTGTAAAACGGACAGATACAACTGTATTAGTACATAATAACAACGGTAATACTTAAGAGTATAAATTATAGCAACATCGTTCCTATATTCGAGCTCTGATTGGCCACGCGTTCAATATCGACCAATCAGCGCTTAGGTCGGTGTACGAACGTAGGGTGCGATTTCACGCCAACCGGTGGCCAGTTCAAGTTGATTAAATCCGACTTCGCGCGTTTGCTGCCGTGCTGGTGCGGATCCGAACAACCTAATCCTAGATTGTACAACTACGGCAGGAGTAATACATTAATAAGATGCAAATTAAATCAAACGGGCGTCCACCTGTATTCGACGCTAGCTAGCATTTGCATCGAGTCATCCTTGGGAACTCGCGGATGATCTATATCGCCGCTTGCGAGCTAACGGAATGCATAGCACATTAAAGCGCACTCGACATTTACTGTTCGTTCAAGTACGTAATGCATCAGTAATCAAAGCGAACTGCTTTTGAAGTTTGCCGGAATAACAAATCGCGAACACATTTTTAGGCGTATCGATTGACGCTAGGCCGCCACCAAATTAATCCTGCATTTCAGCGCCGAGAGCAACATTACGGGGAGTCCGTTGTGCTATGGGTTAATTACGATTTTTTGATTAGCGCAGCGCGCCCTGGAATAGAGCCGTATCTCACATTAGTCTTTCGTTAAAGTTTCATAGAAGTTGTATCCGTATAATTTATTGTATTTATACATTTTAACTGTCCACAACAAGTAATTGTATTCAATAAATATGCTGATGCGTAACTGCATTTATCATGAGTAAGAGATGTTATTGTCTACCAATTACACCAGTTGAATGTACATTAAGACAATTCCTGATGGTAGCAGGATGGAGCTACGGCACACAGTGTAACTAGAAGACGAATGTTTTAAGAAATTTATCCAGGGATCGCATTACTTCTAGATTTGCTAATAATCCCTGGCCCAGCAAACATTCAGATCTTAGCTCTCTCTATTATTTTAATGGACCCAACAGATATTAGCATGTGGGTAAACGATCCGCAGTAGCGGTAATTGACTAGCGACGAAGATCATTTATTTTGCACCTAACTGGAAACATCAAGTACATTCTAGTACAAAGTGAGAGCAGTGCGACGCCTTTGGCTTCGTTTCATAATTTTCATGTCTCGTGCATAAACGTCAACTTTTAGCACTTGTAGCATAAATAGCTATTAGTAGGCATGTTTATTTGACTTATGTCATAATTAAAATGAGCGTCATGCCTACTTGAATATTTACTACTATTTTTATCTCTTTCTTACTCAAGCAATATGTGTTATTTTCTTATGCATGTTATCTCATTGCTGTTGTATATAATTGTGACCCGATCGGTACATATTAAGAAACAATCTTAATAAGTCAAAGAAAATAACAAAATGATATAAACAACGTTGTATACCGATAGGACCACAATTCTGTATAACAGCACATAATACTTGAGTAAGAAAGAGATAACTGTTCAAAAAAGTTATTTTATTAGCCATATTTAGTTGACAGATGTCATAATTAAAATGAGCGTCAAGTCTACTCAAATATTTGTTTCTATGTTCATCTCTTTCTTCTTCAAGCATTTTCTGTTTTTATTCATACTATCTTATTGCTGTTATACCTATGCAAATTGCCTAAAATTGTACGAAACATGGCAATTTCATGTGTTGGAGAATACTATTTGCCATAAGAGTAACCGAAATAGAAAATGCAATAATTACTTTAGTAGCTAGGCAACAAGTAGCTATTGCGACTACTTATTGCCTAGCTACCAATGAAATTATTGCATTTTCTATTTCGGTTACTCTTATGGCAAATCGTATTTGAACCTTTTCCAACTCATGGAATTACCATGTTCCGTACAATTTTAGGCAACCTGTATAATTATGGCCCCATCGCTATTTTGGGTAAGAACTGTTCTCCGTACAGCTATTTTTTATACTACCTTTTTATAAAATTCGAATAGAGCACCTTCACTTACCAATCAATTATACTGGTTAGATTAGCTTTATAATATTTGTAAATAAGGCTATAAATAACCCCCGGGTATTTACCCCTAAAAATAAATACCCCGGTAATTTACATCACTAGATGCAACTAAAAACTGGTTTCTGCCTTGCAATACATACTAAGGATTGACGCCTTCTACTTTTATTCCGCCATTTTATTAATACCCTGTATATGTACAAGATACGATCAAATCTACCAAACAAGACCTCGCATCAAAATACGCACTGAAAAAAAATTAAGAAATGTGTTCCACTAACTAGTTGCAAAGAATTATGGTGAGCTTCAGAGAGAAATTGTAAATTATAAAATAATATTTGCACAATTATCATTCATGTGCTTAACATTGCACTACGTTACTTCTTTCACATACATAATCAATCACACACTCTTCAAAATGCTGAAAAATTAACTTAGAATATGCAGTTAAACAAGCCGCAACTTACATTTACAAACAATCGATTTGTTATTTTTAATTATATTTATTCAAGCGAAATCTCACAGGAAAATGTAATTCGCGATTTCTGACACGCCTGTTGAATTTAAAAAGGCTCACAGAGATAAAGCACATTTTACACAGCAGTCAAAGTCATTAATCACGAGGCAGAATTTCATTTTTCTTCAAATATTTGAACTTCTTCTATACACTTTAAATATCTGTTAAGACAGCAGTGGCTGCTACCAGTTGAAAAACGCAGCCGCTGCTTCTGTTTAACAGCATTAAGAGAGGAAACGTGGATATAAAATTCGCATCTTAAAAGTTTCCACCCTACTACTGATTGTAACGAATGGTATGCGTTTCGAAATCGTATTATACTAAATTTGCAATCGTTAAATTGTGTATTAACCTTAAAATTACACGGGAGAGAACATGTTTACCCGTATTTAAACTTGCAAGCGTGAATGTAAAATTAATTTCTCAAAAGTTTTCACTCTGTGGCTTGTATAATACGCGTTCCCAGATCGTAAGCATTTCATATTATACAAGTTAATATTTGCATGTTTGTTAACCTTGCAATCTACACGGAAGAATATGTATTCGCATGTCAAAAGTTTCCTCCTTGCTACTGATTGTGGCTTGTAGCGTATGATATACGTTCTGAGATACGCATTTCGTATTCTACAACTTAAGTTAAATTGCTTGATAATCTTAAAATCTACAAAAGAGAGAGTACGTTTACCTGTACTTAAAAGAGGAAACGTGGATATTAAATTCGTATCTCAAAAGTTTGCACCCTACTACTGATAGTGGCTTGTAGCGCATGATATGCATTTCGAGATTCTAAGCATTTCGGATTATACAAGTTAAGTTAAATTTGTCGTAATCTTAAAATCTACAAGGGGGAGAATACGTCTAGCTGTACTTAAAAGAGGAAACGTTAATGTCAAATTCGTATCTCAAAAGTTTCCACCCTGCTACTGATAGTGGCTTGTAGCGCATGATATGCACTCCGAGATTCTAAGCATTTAATATTATATAAATTAAGTTAAATTGTTTTTTAATCTTGATATCAACAAGGGAGAGAATAAGTCTAGCCGTGCTTAAAGGAGGAAACGTTAATGTTAAATTCGTATCTCACAAGTTTCCGCCCTGCTACTGATAGTGGCTTGTAGCGCATGATAAGCACTCCGAGATTCTAAGCATTTCGTATTATATAAATTAAGTTAAATTGTTTGTTAATCTTGACATCGACAAGGGAGAGAATAAGTTTAGCCGTGCTTAAAAGAGGAAACGTGAATGATAAATTCGTATCTCAGAAGTTTCCGCCCTGCTCCTGATAGTGGCTTGTAGCGCATGATAAGCACTCCGATATTCTAAGCATTTCGTATTATATAAATTAAGTTAAATAGTTTGTTAATCTTGACATCGACAAGAGACAGAATACGTCTACCCGTGCTTAAAAGAGGAAACGTGAATGTTAAATTCGTATCTCAAAAGTTTCCGCTCTGCTACTGATAGTGGCTTGTAGCGCATGATAAGCACTAAGAGATTCTAAGCATTTCATATTATATAAATTAAGTTAAATTGTTTGTTAATCTTGACATCGACAAGGGAGAGAATAAGTCTACCCGTGCTTAAAAGAGGAAACGTGAATGTTAAATTCGTATCTCAAAAGTTTCGGCCCTGCTACTGATAGTGGCTTGTAGCGCATGATATGCACTCCGAGATTCTAAGCATTTAATATTATATAAATTAAGTTAAATTGTTTGTTAATCTTGATATCAACAAGGGGGAGAATAAGTCTAGCCGTGCTTAAAAGAAAAAATGTGAATGTTAAATTCGTATCTCAAAAGTTTCCGCCCTGCTACAGATAGTGGCTTGTAGTGTATGATAAGCACTCCGAAATTCTAAGCGTTTCGTATTATATAAATTAAGTTAAATTGTTTGTTAATCTTGACATCGACAAGAGAGAGAATACGTCTATCCGTGCTTAAAAGAGAAAACGTGACTGTTAAATTCGTATCTCAAAAGTTTGCACCCTACTACTGATAGTGGCTTGTGGCGCATGATATGCATTCCGAGATTCTACGCATTTCGTATTATATAAATTAAGTTAAATTGTTTGTTAATCTTGACATTGACAAGAGAGAGAATACGTCTATCCGTGCTTAAAAGAGAAAACGTGAATGTTAAATTCGTATCTCAAAAGTTTCCACCCTGCTACTGACTGTGGGTTGTAGCGCATGATATGCGTTTCGAGATCATAATAGGAATTTCGTATTATACAACACAGTGGCGTATTATGGCAGAAGCCTGAGAAGCCCCGGCTTCTGGCGTAAAAATGGAATGAGCGACAGAAAATAGTTTTCCCTTTGCAATCAAATATTAATTCCCATGCATGTACCTACTGGAAATTGCAACCTCAAATGATCCCAACAAATAATATCGGGATTTTTCTCACTACGTAAAAATGGGCGCAACATTTTTAGAGTATTCAGGCAGCAACCATGGTTAATACGCCCCTGATGCAAGTTAAATTGTTAATCTGAAAATCTACAAGGGAGGGAATTCGTCTACCTGTGTTTCAAAGAGAAAATGTAGATGTTAAATTTGTATGTCAACGTGTCCACCCTGCTACTGACTGTGGCTTGTAGCGTATATATGCGTTCCGAGATCCTAAGAATTTCGTATTATACAAGTTACCATTTGTAATATTTAAGTTGTTCTTCAACTTTCAAATTTACAAGGAAGAGAATACGTCTACATGTATTTACAAGAGGAAACGTGGACATTAAATTCGCATCTTAAAAGTTTCCACCCTACTACTGATTGTAACGAATGGTATGCGTTTCGAAATCGTATTATACTAAATTTGCAATCGTTAAATTGTGTATTAACCTTAAAATTACACGGGAGAGAACATGTTTACCCGTATTTAAACTTGCAAGCGTGAATGTAAACTTAATTTCTCAAAAGTTTTCACTCTGTGGCTTGTATAATACGCGTTCCCAGATCGTAAGCATTTCATATTATACAAGTTAATATTTGCATGTTTGTTAACCTTGCAATCTACACGGAAGAATATGTATTCGCATGTCAAAAGTTTCCTCCTTGCTACTGATTGCGGCTTGTAGCGTATGATATACGTTCTGAGATACGCATTTCGTATTCTACAACTTAAGTTAAATTGCTTGATAATCTTAAAATCTACAAAAGAGAGAGTACGTTTACCTGTACTTAAAAGAGGAAACGTGGATATTAAATTCGTATCTCAAAAGTTTGCACCCTACTACTGATAGTGGCTTGTAGCGCATGATATGCATTTCGAGATTCTAAGCATTTCGGATTATACAAGTTAAGTTAAATTTGTCGTAATCTTAAAATCTACAAGGGGGAGAATACGTCTAGCTGTACTTAAAAGAGGAAACGTTAATGTCAAATTCGTATCTCAAAAGTTTCCACCCTGCTACTGATAGTGGCTTGTAGCGCATGATATGCACTCCGAGATTCTAAGCATTTAATATTATATAAATTAAGTTAAATTGTTTTTTAATCTTGATATCAACAAGGGAGAGAATAAGTCTAGCCGTGCTTAAAGGAGGAAACGTTAATGTTAAATTCGTATCTCACAAGTTTCCGCCCTGCTACTGATAGTGGCTTGTAGCGCATGATAAGCACTCCGAGATTCTAAGCATTTCGTATTATATAAATTAAGTTAAATTGTTTGTTAATCTTGACATCGACAAGGGAGAGAATAAGTTTAGCCGTGCTTAAAAGAGGAAACGTGAATGATAAATTCGTATCTCAGAAGTTTCCGCCCTGCTGCTGATAGTGGCTTGTAGCGCATGATAAGCACTCCGATATTCTAAGCATTTCGTATTATATAAATTAAGTTAAATAGTTTGTTAATCTTGACATCGACAAGAGACAGAATACGTCTACCCGTGCTTAAAAGAGGAAACGTGAATGTTAAATTCGTATCTCAAAAGTTTCCGCTCTGCTACTGATAGTGGCTTGTAGCGCATGATAAGCACTAAGAGATTCTAAGCATTTCATATTATATAAATTAAGTTAAATTGTTTGTTAATCTTGACATCGACAAGGGAGAGAATAAGTCTACCCGTGCTTAAAAGAGGAAACGTGAATGTTAAATTCGTATCTCAAAAGTTTCGGCCCTGCTACTGATAGTGGCTTGTAGCGCATGATATGCACTCCGAGATTCTAAGCATTTAATATTATATAAATTAAGTTAAATTGTTTGTTAATCTTGATATCAACAAGGGGGAGAATAAGTCTAGCCGTGCTTAAAAGAAAAAATGTGAATGTTAAATTCGTATCTCAAAAGTTTCCGCCCTGCTACAGATAGTGGCTTGTAGTGTATGATAAGCACTCCGAAATTCTAAGCGTTTCGTATTATATAAATTAAGTTAAATTGTTTGTTAATCTTGACATCGACAAGAGAGAGAATACGTCTATCCGTGCTTAAAAGAGAAAACGTGACTGTTAAATTCGTATCTCAAAAGTTTGCACCCTACTACTGATAGTGGCTTGTGGCGCATGATATGCATTCCGAGATTCTACGCATTTCGTATTATATAAATTAAGTTAAATTGTTTGTTAATCTTGACATTGACAAGAGAGAGAATACGTCTATCCGTGCTTAAAAGAGAAAACGTGAATGTTAAATTCGTATCTCAAAAGTTTCCACCCTGCTACCAGTGGCGGATTTAACAGGTGGGCAAAAGCGCGCTTGCCCACTGGGCCCCCCCGACGAAAGGCTTTCAGGGCCCCTGAAAGTTACACCTTCGATTTCTTTTTTTATTTTTTTGTTGAAAAAATGTTTCGGTGAGTCCCTTGTGGACAGCACAAGTTCAATTTTCATTCAGGGGCCCCCTGTTTTCAGAATAATTGCAATGCTTGATAACTATCGTAAATTAAATATAAAATCAAATAACTTTTGTAATCAATCAGTTATTTAAAACGTCTACGATTTTCTCAAGGTTTGTCGAATATTTCTGACTTATCAAAAACGTTCTAAAGGGGCTCCCGGGTGCCCCCGCGCATCTAAATTCAGTTGACAGTCAACTGAACACCACTTTCGAAAGTTGGAATTGCCGCGCCCAATAATGAGAATTCACCGAGCATGCGCGGGAACTGTCACTATAGTTACCGTACTGGATGAGTAATTTCTACGAGTTCTGTCGAGTTCCGTGTCAATCGAGTTCGTTTATCATTTATCCAGTGTTTATGGACAAGTGCCGCAGTGGTTTGCAATGTAAAATGTGAATTTATTCGATAAAAAAACCTGATTCCAGATACTCTAGGTATGTACATTAAATATTGCTCCGTGTGAGAATTTTGCTTACTATAACATAACCTAGTAATTCATATTTTTCCATGGTAGATCTGATTCTACTATATATTTTGCTTAAAACTTTTCTGTCATAGTGATCTGTGCGTCCATCATTCAATTACATGATGCATTTTAGAATAAACCGCTTTTTTTTCAAAAATCAACATCTCTACCCCTAACCCTCACTTTTCCTCGCCTCGGTAGCTTCGGTGAAATATTTTGTCACTGCAAACAGTTGTTCCTTTATAATTCAATAATTGTCTATTAATGGTTTTAGATGACATGGAAAAAACAAAAGAAAAAAGTGGATTTGAAAAGAGAAAAATTAGAGAAAAAAGAAAATTGGAAAATGCTGGAATTGACCCTAAGCAGACTAAAGTCAGCAAATTCTTTCCAACTTCAACATCAACACGAAAGTCAACATCAGTTGAAGTTCAAAACGACGATGATCAAAACTCCACGGAAATCGGATTTCTTTCAGCAGAACAAGAATCCCTATCCGCCAGTTCATCCACCAAAAGACATACCGAATCAAGCGATGAAACATTATCTACAAAATCACCGCTAATCCACGCAGAAATTTATAATGACGAAGGTATAGTAGAAATTCTGCTCATACAAATTTTTGGTCCTTATTTCGAAATGTTTATTAAATATGAAATGTAGAGCTGTGAAATCTTGAAAAATGCTACTTTATTTAATATATAAGTTTACATCAGTACGAACATTGGAGTAGAATTGGAATGCAGAATTTCTATTTCAATTTCTACAAAAACGATTCAAACATTTTCATAAAGCCTCTACGATTTAGTATGATCAGAGATTCCGTACTACATCAGATAACTGTTTTTTAATTTTGTTTTTTTACTGTTACAGAAAACAAGCAAAAGAACAAGAAAATGAAGAGCGGATACAATGAACCGATAAAAACTGGACCTGAGACTAGTGTCAGTCGAGAAAAATCCTCCGTCGACAGAAGTGTTAATGGCCAATCGTTTTTCAATAATGAACAAAAAGATAACTTCGCACTCACTGATTCATTTGATAAAGAACCAATGTCCGAATCTGAATTATTATTTTCTGCGAATGCACCGCCAATAGTTTCGAAATTCAACAATGACAAAGGAATTTATAAAAATCAGATTTTAAACGAAGATCAGAAAAGAATGCTTTTACTTGCTGGCCCTTGTCAACCTACAGAAGCTGATATGCCCAATGGCAAATTCAAACTCACAGAAAATGGGCGCCATTTCAACTCGCAGTATTATTATAAACGTACGCAGAAGCCTTTCGAAGAAAATGATCTTAGCCCTTGGTTATCATACTCACCGACTCTACATCATGCTTATTGCCATTATTGCTGGCTATTTGGAAATGAGGATACGAAAAAAGGTATATGGTGCACTGGATTGGAAACATGTTCAGCGATCCATTTCAATACACAGTTTGAGCAAGACTCATCTCCAGAATGCAGTTGCAGCAGCAAGTTTTCTCAAGAAAGCTGATATCCGTCATCAACTAAATCAACAAATTAGCGAAGAAGCGAAAAAATGGCGTTACGTCCTGAACATTTTTTTTTATACCATAAGAACTTTGTCTGGCTTGGGTGTCGCGTTTCGAGGTCATCGTGAAAAAATGGATGAAGAAAATCCTGGTATATATTTGTCTATCATCAAACTCATCTCCCGACATAACTCGACTCTACATGATCACATCGAATCCTCGAATCGGATAAAGTACTTGAGCAAAACGATTACATTCGAATTATTGAATATCTTGGCTGATCAAACGCGAAATTTTATTATTATTGAATGCAAAGAAGCAAAATTTTTCACACTGATCGCTGACTCAACAACTGATGTTGCTCACTTGGACCAAATGGCTATATTGGTGCGATACGTTACAATCCAAAAAAATGAGACAGGAGCCAAGATACTATGCGTCAAAGAACGTTTTTTATGTTTCATTCGAATCAAAAAAGGGGATGCTGTCTCGATTTCTCATGACATTATTGGGGTCTTGTTTGAAAAATATCTATTCGAAAAAATTCATCTATGTGGTCAAGCTTTCGATGGCACGCCCGTTATGTCAGGAGAGCTGAATGGATTACAAGCACGTATCAGAAGATATGTTGGAGAGAAGGCCTTCGTTCCGTACATCCATTGTACAGCGCATCAACTCAACCTGGTTCTATCTCATGCAGCTAAAAAATCCGCCAGCCCTTCAATCAAACTCTTTTTCGCAACATTACAGCGAATTTTCAACTACTTCTCGCAGTCTCATCGGCGATGGGAAAACCTTTTGGAAGAAAGCAAAAATCTGTCTCAAAATAGAAAATCTTTCGGCATCCAACTTCTGGAAGAATTGAAACTAGAACTTTTTGAGACCAACTCTGACTGTCGAAGAGAGACACAAGATGAACAGTGTGCTGTGCCATTGGAAGATATCGAAAGCGAAGCGCTGTCACAGAAACGAAGACTCCACATCAAAGGCTTGAGTGATACTCGTTGGTCTGCACGGCTGAAAGCAGTAGAAGCAATTATCCAAAATCTTGACTGTGTTGTCAACTGTTTAGAACGAGAAACATCGAGAGAAAAGGCTACTGGAGAAGATATAATGGACGCAAATTCTCTACTTTCGGCGATCAATTGGCTATTTTTACTAAACTTGACATGGTGGCATTCAGTCCTATCATTCATTGACATTGCTGAAGTGCAATTACAGAAAAAAGAAGTTGATCTTTTGATGGCCCAAAATTGTCTCGAAAATGTAATGAAGAACTTGCAAAACTTGCGTGAGGAGAGCAAGTATGATTTCTTCGTTTCGAAAGCTAAATCTCAATGGGAGAAGATGGGATGGAAGAATCCGGATTTTCCGATCATTAGACAACGACGAACGAAAAAAATGCCAGGCGAGAAAGCAGAGGACAGTTCTCTGGATATGGCAACGAAACATCGCATTGGGTACTTTGAAGTTCTGGACAGAATGTGCAGTGAATTACAAGAAAGGGCCAAAGGTTTTGATGAGATAAACTCACTTTTCGGATTTCTCAAACCTGAATCCTTCAAAAACATGGAAGAGAAAGAATTTGAAAAAATTGTGTGCAATTTGATGGAGAAATATCCAACTTTTTTTACAACTGCCTTGAAGTATGAGTTAATCAGTTTTGCGGATATATATTTCTCACAAGAACAAGATTCTACCAAGCATACTCCATTGCAATATTTGAACTTCATCGTTGAAAAAAATTTGATCAGCAGTTTCCCGGAGTGCTGCAGTTTATTGCGTTTATTCTTGACCCTTCCCATCAGCACTGCCAGCGCCGAACGAACAATGAGTTCATTGAAGAGAGTCAAAGATCGTCAACGTTCTACAATGAGTGCAGAAGCATTGGACGATTTCAGCGTACTTTTCATCGAACACCAAGTCGCCAATCAAATTGATCTGGATGCAACCATCGAAGTGTTCGCGGAGAAGAAAGCGAGAAGAGGATTCAAAAATATGTGAATTTTCTCGATGTAAAAAAGAATACAACTTTTATAATGCTCGATGAATAAATGAAAACATTTTTATATTCATTAAATTCTTAAAACATATCTTTCACTTTCCATGGAACACCTGACACAACATAATTTTCTAGGGGATGGGGGGGGGGGGGGGGGGCTGAAAAAATTTTGCCCACTGGGCCTTTTTCCTTAAATCCGCCACTGCCTGCTACTGACTGTGGGTTGTAGCGCATGATATGCGTTTCGAGATCATAATAGGAATTTCGTATTATACAACACAGTGGCGTATTATGGCAGAAGCCTGAGAAGCCCCGGCTTCTGGCGAAAAATGGAATGAGCGACAGAAAATAGTTTTCCCTTTGCAATCAAATATTAATTCCCATGCATGTACCTACTGGAAATTGCAACCTCAAATGATCACAACAAATAATATCGGGATTTTTCTCACTACGTAAAAATGGGCGCAACATTTTTAGGGTATTCAGGCAGCAACCATGGTTAATACGCCCCTGATGCAAGTTAAATTGTTAATCTGAAAATCTACAAGGGAGGGAATTCGTCTACCTGTGTTTCAAAGAGAAAATGTAGATGTTAAATTTGTATGTCAACGTGTCCACCCTGCTACTGACTGTGGCTTGTAGCGTATATATGCGTTCCGAGATCCTAAGAATTTCGTATTATACAAGTTACCATTTGTAATATTTAAGTTGTTCTTCAACTTTCAAATTTACAAGGAAGAGAATACGTCTACATGTATTTACAAGAGGAAACGTGGACATTAAATTCGCATATAAAAAGCTTCCACCCTGCTACTGATTGTGGCTGGTAGCGCATGACATGGCGTTCCGAGATGCTTAGAACATGGTAGTATACAAGTTAAGATTTGTATTATTTAAAAATGTTGGTTCCCCTTGAATTCTACAAGGGAGAGAATGTGTATTTATCGGTATTTAAAAGAGCAATCCTGGATAGAAAATTTGCATCTCAAAAGTTTTCACCATGTTACTGATTATAGTTTGTAGCGTATTGTATGTGTTTCGAGATCGTAGGAGTTTCATATTATACCAGTTAATATTCAAGTTATGTATTAACCTACAAGAAAAAATGTTGGCTGCAAGTATATATTTTTGGAGCAATCCATTCATCAAGTAAATAAAATAGTCTTGTTTTTGTTGTAGTAATGTAATATCCATGCTACAATACTGTTGCTGGAGAGATATACGCCAATGGTTTGTTATTTTATATTGGAAAAAGGCTCTGAAAGAAATAAAATATAAAACGACTTATACCCACAATTCTTTTTTCCTGCACAGAACATGTCACACTTATATGAAGTTTTCGCGGAATTCCACGCGTCCATACATATTTCTCAAATGAAAAAGGTCAGCGTTTTGAAACCGTTCCAAATCGCTGCTCGCCGGCTATAACTATTTAAGCAATAATAACACGAATCGTTCTCATATTCCACGAATAGCTAAGCACATGCAAGTAATTCGCACGAACTCCTTCCGCAAAACTGGCAATTTGCACGTTAGTGGGACGGAATCGGCGGGTCCACTTTTCGCAACACGTGCGATATGGGCGCTTCGTGGTAAGTTTTAGGTCAACACGAATCATGTTTCGCCCCGCAGTTGTGAATTTTGTATGATTCACGCGATTTTATGACAAAAATCTAAAACAATACTATTGCTGGTCACGTAAGGAACAACTGGACGAATGTTGCTCCGTAAGTGATGATTCATCATGTCAGGTAAAAACTATTTTCGTTTAATCAAATAGCTATTGCCACCGTAACACAAGCTGACAGTGGGCAAAGTATTACTGGATTCTTATTAATTTTAAAAATTCTAAAATGGAACCAACCAATGCAATGAAGAGAAATCTATTAATTTCACATCGCCCTTATATAAGTATTGTATTAGGCATTAGGGTAACGGGTGAAGGTTTCGTATTAATTTCAGTCTTGTTGGATGAACTGTAGTTACACCATAATCGTTTTTCTATTATTTTTATGACTTCTTTGGTATTTTGTATAGGTTATTCCTGTTGAACGTAGGAAATTGCATCCCCACCTTAGCAACACACAAAAATGAAGCTACTATTTATTTAAAGTAGAAGAGAATCTCATATCGCCACCCTATCCGTAGGTTTTCTAGATATATTTCTTTTACGATCAACTGCATTGTTTTCGTTTTAATAACTGTGTATCTTTCTTCCTCTACCATCCACTTGTATATGGGTAATAGTTACTTCATATTATCAGTTTAGGTTCTCTATGGTGGCATTTTCTCCAAATTGTATCAAAGGGAACATATGATTTGATATTTTTATTTCCTTCCGCCTGTTCGTATGACCTTCATGGTAACATGGTATTCCTGTATTTAGAAGACTTCAGACCTTTTTTATAAAGAACCTTTTTCCATTACAAATTTATTTTCTGAAATATTTAGTTATAATTTGGGTTCATGTGGCCTTTCTCTTAACCCGCTTCTTTGCGTTTTGATGCTCTGGTTGTGCAGTTCTTTCATTGTGACACTGTTCTTTTAACTTTCCTCTAGTTCTAGTTTATACTGTGGTGGCTTTCGGGCAGTGATTTGATACATAATTTTAATGAATCTAGAACCAGACTAAAAAATTATAGCACCATACAGTAGATAATTCTCGTTACATCTATATACAGTTTGACAACTAAAAACCTACTTGGTCTATATTATACTACATGCTCCAATAACGTTATGGTGAAGCAATCCTTAAATTATTGAAACAAATTATGGTGGATTCCCTGTCTCGACCAAACAAAACATTTGCTACACCACACGGTAACAAGGTAATGGGCCTCGAAAGTTACCAGGTTCAATTTTGCGCCACGGTTTCGAACTTGAGAGCTTCATTAGTTCGAAACGCGCTCTTGCCTCTGCACTTTTGAACTGAAAACGAGCACATAATAAGAACAAAAGTTGTGCCCTTTCGAGCCTGACGTTCAAATGGAATAAACAACTCGAAATGATAAGCACGCCGAGCTCAAAGAAGGCTGAGCAAATAACATCCAGTCCAATTATGAATATTAATCTGGCGTGGATGTAGATGACAGGATAGCCGAGTGCCATTATACAATTTATCGTAATGTCACTCCCTGCATATGAATTGCGTGCTGTTTGCGAATTAAAAGAAATTATAACGTCACACAGGACGTGCACGAGCCCTCGTGGCGCAAATAAACTGCCGCTTTGGCGCTCCGACAAATTGCTAGTCGAATTCGCGAGAAGGACATTCATTAATTAATTGATAATAAGGTATCGCGTCGCCCTTTGTAGATGCACCTTTGTATGCTAATGGGATGCGGAAGAAATTGTAAAATTTATATATTGGAAACTTTGAAATCATTATATTTCATCACTATATTTCCAGTTATATATAAATATTAGTAGATTGATAAAAAACTAAAAGGGTAAAAATATAACAATGGAAAAGTATGGTTGCTCTTCTTCTCCATTCACCTTCTTCCATCAGAGACGCATTGTTTTTTTTTGGTTTTTCGCATTTCATCATCAGTACAATGTATGCCATTTAAACCTTTCGTGGATAATCCCAAAGGTCATTTGGTGCTGATAAATTGCAGTTTCCACGTTTTCTATCCTTATTGCGGTTTCCATCTAGTAAGGAAAACGAGCGAAAAGCTTTTAACAAGCGATCCACATCGTTTGGTTCGCATAGCCACTTTCAATTTGTCTTTCAGTATGTTTCAATAAAAAGTAAACATGGCCAACAGTCTTTCCAGCTGATAAATGTGGCCATTATTTCATTGTGGTTGAAAATGGTATACCAAGAATTCACGTTAGTCACTATCTAGTCTAGAACATAACAGTCGAATTAGTCAATGGGCCCGATGCAGCTCCGCGAAGAGGTGGTCGTTCACGTAAGACGTTGCAGCAACTGCTGTCGAATTCAGTCGGAGGTTTTTCAGGTCGGCGGTAAATCCAAGCGATGGTACTTTACGTCGGTGGTAGTTTTTTCCGGTTGTTTGCATTCTGGTTGAAAATGGTATATGTACTAAGAATTTACGCTAGTCACTATATGGCATAAAACCTCAATTCCCTCTTTTAGGCAACATTAATTATCTAGAACTCGATTTGCACAAGCTTTGTGGCAATTGATGTTTACAACTTTCTATGAGCATAAAATCCAAACTTGAATCTAATTTCTTAGAAACATTTTCTTATGTTACATAGAAATGCCTTCCCATACATACCAAACTGTCATCGGTTTCTATCTTAAGTATCTTCTACTTTAGTCTACCTTCTAGTCTAATGTCTTTCTAGCTTTTGCACTCCACACCCTTCTAGGAATTTTTAGTTTCGTTCTTCCAAGAAACAACCTTTGGAACAAGTTAAACAACATAAGAGGTGATCAAACCAATATTCTCATGCTCCCTTTTAAATTGTGCTGGACCCATGAGCTTAGTTTAACTTGACCCTTCAAAACAGCTGTGTACTTTAAATTTCATGGGATATTTACAGTTGAAAAGGGGAACTCAAAGGAACCAACCGCTAAGGTGACCCTAAACCTGCTGCAGTGCTACACGAAGTTGTGTGCGCTACACCATTCTCTTCACTTTCATCATCTAAAACTATCCAATTAAAATTAGGACTATTATGAAATATTTTGTTATGTTCTAACCCTTTGTTCAGAGTAGTTTTACCACAAAATTGCTCCAATTTCGAACCAGTAGTGGCTGCTCATAAACCTAATCAGTATTCAAACGCGACTTCTGAGTCCGCAGCCCATGCGAGATGCTCCAAAAAGCAAAAGCGCAAATTGAAAAGGACCAACGAACTTTGCATTTGGGTCGTGATTCAATGGCCATTCTGAATAGCAGGGTGTCCCGGATAGAACTACATGCCGATGAAAGCCAACTTTGGCTCAAATTTATAGTGAAGTTACTGCGAAACCGCACGCTGTGGGGACCCGCTCCGGCGACTGCCGCTAATTCATCGTGTTCACTTGGAGATCACCCAAATTAACGAGGGAAGGTATGTGACATGTCGATATTTGACGCCGCCCCGTGAGGAACTATAAAAACAAACAAATCAGAAGTGGGATTGTTGCTGCCAAACGATTATTGCTCGAATCGAAGTCTGCTGAATACTTGGATAAACGTCCAAATCAACAACTCTCAGAATAAGAAACAATATATAAAGCCCCTGCGACTTAACAACCCTCGCAATTTAAAATCCCAGTATTGATTCGAGGAGCACGGGGTGGAAACGATATTTCGTGGTGTTTTGTAACGACGCTCTTAATGATCCTTCATCAAAAGCGAATTCATTCAACCGGCGCTGAAAGAGATCAGTCTGGGCAGGATCGAAAAAAGCTTAGTCAATGTTTAACCCTTTTATCGGCATCCCCGAGCGGCGCTAACTATGTCAAGGATTCTGTAGGTTCGCACCCGAAAATAGCGCATGGAAGTACGTCTGCCAAAGCAAACAGGATTTCCCTGTCCCGAAATAAATCGGCCCTGAAAAATACGATTGACGGTTGGACCATCCTTAACGCAACAATAACCACCGCTGTTTGCAACATTTAGCCTTGCAGTATTTCGAAGCAAATAGAAGGATTTGGGAAAATGGTAATCTGACATCGTTAGCGGATTGAGGGGTGTTTTTGTTTTAGAATATCCTTGCAAAATTAGCGAAGACGTTTAAGTATCACATCTGAATTAACGACAAGTGCTGAACTGGAGACCTATGGTAAATTGTTGTCAACTCTAGAAAAAGCCAAGCTATTTAAGGGCTAAGGAAATTTAAAAAAAAAATCTGAGAAATTACAAAACTCGAGAAACGATCGCTCAGCGTTCGATTCGGAGAGAGTTATCAGGTTGATAAAGATAATCAAAATGTTCCCAAATATGCTCAAAAATTTCCAAAATTGGATAATTTGATAAGAGCCGGTGACACTGCAATGACCTAAATACAAACATTTATAAATTGAATGAAAAATTGTCATTTGCCTAGGCAAATCACAAAATAAAAAAGTTGCCATCGCTTCCCAAACTGCACCTACCCAGGATAATAAGTAGGTAATTAAAGTAACTACAGCAAAACACAATGGTAATTCACTCAGCAGACAATAAATAGGTCAAATTCATTGAACACTGATACAAATTCAACAAATAAACATTCACACAATAGCTAATGTTGATAGAAAAGATCAAAACAAGCGCAATCCCTGGCGTTAATAATTAAAACAAATAAATTCAGAGAGAATTAAACAATTTTAAATTAAATAGGGACGGTGGCGGAGTTTACATTTTGCACCTACACTTACAGATAATCAGCCTTGCTGCATAAATATTCATATTTCATTTTAATGGACATTAACTATGTCTCATAAATACCGCGCTTCGGGATTTCTGCAATCGCCCTTTTTGCTGTCTTCGTGGAATCTCATGAATCCTAAATATGGAACAATTAACAACCACTGCAGCTGATTGCGCGGTAGGTAACGTTCGCAATGCGTCTACGAAACGCTCGTGACGTCATATCGATATCGTTACGTTTCAAAATGTGCAGCTTGAACCGATCGGAACTTCAGTTTGCTATGTACAGTCGTGTGCAAATAAATCTGGGACAATGTTTTTTTCACATGCAGATTCAGTTAAGAATTGAAGAATATCTCCATGGATTTCCTGCTATCAGAAAGAGTTACATTAAACTGTAACAGGTACTGAAACCCGTAACTCTCTCTGATAAGAGGAAATCCATGGAAATATTCTTCAAATTCTTAACTGAATCTGCATGTGAAAAAAACACTGTCCCAGATTTATTTGCACACGACTGTACATGTATGTCATTCAGCGATTGAATAAAATTTTATTTATACTTCAATACAAAAACATTTATAACAAATTCCGCTTCAAAAATAAATAATTTTTTAAACAATAATAGATGCACAAACAAAATACAACGGCAAGCTATTATATAACACGCAGCAGAAACAAAGGCATCTCATTAATTTTACACAAGAAGTGTGTTAACCGGGAATAACAATCACATAAACGATAACGTGGCAACGACAATGCACTTATAATAGCATGCACCACCTGCGAATTATACGAACTGTACGTAATCGACGTGATTGTATAAATTTTAAATTCCTAATTGACGTAACTCATTTAAATCAGCATGCTAGTACTACCAACAGCGGCAATAGATTGTTGTTAATGTGTAATAGCCTATTATACTGGGTAAGCAAAATAAATATAAGTGACCCAACATAAAGTTGCTACTTTTATTTAGTAATTGTGCAAAGCAAGAATATGTATTCCATGCTTTTTTAAGTAAAGAACATTAAATCATATTCGGCTGATTTACAATGACGAGCTTTAAGCAAAATTATACATAGTTCACTGTACAATCTAGTGGATTAATAAATAGAAATGACTTTTCCATTAGCAACTACATCGGGTACTTCTGCAAAATATTTTTAAATTTACGTTGGGCAATTACACCCGTGAACAGATTCAAGATTTCACAACTCGCTAAATTTGTAGTGGGCATCTGAATTCATTGTTTATTTATTATTGCTATTTCCAATTTCGTTATCAAAAACAATTACGTAGTCCAATGAAGTTATAATTTACACTATGGGATTTAAAATTACAGTTTTGTTATGGTATAGCCCACAGAAAATGCACATTAATTAATATTCCTGGTGCGTAAATTTTAGTTATCAGTTTCATCCTCAATTTCTCAATATTATCAATCCAGGTATGAATGTTGCTTTATTATATATAATGAAACATATTTAAAACAGTCTTAGTTGTGTCAGCAAACCGGTTAAATATCTGGTTAACTAATATTTGTACAATGGTAAATATGTAGGTAAATCTATTGAACCCTAAAACTACTTCATTTACACAATTTGATATAAATAAGAATCAAATATAAAAAAAGTGAAACTATGTGAAAACGTAACATTTATACTACAAACAGCGATGTGTCTTACAACCGATATATCACCGTAACTGACAGTTGATAATTTTGTTCAAAAGATTTACGCGTGACGATGATAAAATAACTAAAAGGAAAATACGTTATGGGGGAAGCTCTACATCAATTTTGCGTAAATTGAAAAAAATATATCTCTCACCACGGAACTGTACGCAATTTCAACCCAATATACTATACTAACAAAATGCAAAAAATTGGTATTTACATAAAATGGAGACGCAGATCTATGCGAATTTAGATCAGATTAAAATTACCACAGATTTGGATTTACATCCAACCGAAACTACTCTCGACGTGGTTTACTATCGACTTTAAGAATTTTATATAAAATGGCACCGCACTGAAGTACCACCAATTTGGTTTACTACCAACTTGCATTACCTACCACCGATGTGGATTCATATCTAATTGAAACTATCACCGCTCGAGTCACCGATTGAACATACCTTCAACCACATTTAACAGTAGTTGCTGCAACATATCTTATACTTGCACGGCCACGAAATTTATATACAGGGTGATTCACGAATAGTGTCTGATTTAGCGCATTTATTCCTTGAACAAAAATTACTCTCTCATAGAATATAAGTGTCAATCAAATTGTGTTGCAGAAAAAAGGCGCTAAATCAGACATTATTCGTCAATCACCCTGTATTTACACATATAAGTAAATATTTACTGATCTTAATTTATACAGATAATGAAAGTAACTGCGAATAATTTCATATTATTCTGTAATCGGCATTCTGTGGGTACATTACAGTCATTAGAGCGCAGATCATAACTTTTTATACGGCTTTTCGCGGAGTCGCATTCGGTTCATTGACAAATTCGACTGTTTTCAGTATATTAGATACTCATCGTCAATCACGTAAGATTTTCCTCGCTCATCTTGTGCGCTATTGATGATCATCAATCTTACCGCAGTTTGTAGGCGAGTTGTTCGCCTATCGTTGAGGCAAAGAAAGCGGATCGGTAGTATTTCCATTCGGTAGTAGTTCAATTCAGTGGCAAATCTACAAATTCGCTTCAGTTGGTAGTAAATTTATGTGGTGATCATTCGTATCGGTGGTTATTTTGAGTTGCAGAAAAATTCTCAGATTGTCAAATATTAAAATAACATAAGTTCGGAAGTAAAATCACTCGGTGTTAATTCATGCTGTGGTGTGTTTGATACAGTTGGGCGAAAGTCAGTAGTAGCCCACAACTGCGGTGATCCACATAGATGTTACTGTGTATAATCCCAAGGGAACTTCAACGGAACGTTCGCCAAGAACAGAAAGGAACAGGAATGGCCATTATGCGAAATCAACCTTTAATCCATAAAAATGATACCGCTCTCATGCAGAAAACACAAAATTCCTCACTAGGAACGAAGAAGGCATTATAACATGATTGAGGATCGGACATTCGCGACTGAGCTATCATATGATGAAGAAAAATGGATCCGATATAGAGATTTATGGCACAATTAAAGTAAAACGCTTTTTAATTGAGTACCCACACTTCACAACTACAAAACAATCTTTCGTTTAGTCTCAACAATTTCAGCGGACTATACAGGGTGTATCTAAATTGGCGGGAAATTTCTTTTGGGTAGAAAATATTCATACTCAAATGGATTGTTCTTCATGAGTCCACATGAGCGGTAGATAAAAAAAACTTTTTTCAGATAAAGTACCTTTTTTGTTTTAAATACGTCAAAGTATCATCAAATAAAGTAAAATGTAAAATTATGGTCCCATGCCGATATTTTTCAAAGTTTTTACTCAGAATTGTACGAAAAATATCGCTACGTGTTTTTTGTCGACATTTTAGATACACCTTCTATAAAAAGTTACATAACATAATGCAATTGCCAAAATACATATATATCTTTCTACAAAATATCAGTTTGGCAACATAGCAATCGGTATTCATCTTGACCGTCACTTTGAAACCTTCAAACATAAAACTTTGGCTAGAAAAATCTTTGGCACACTGTCAAAATGTGCTGTAACTTCTACTATACGATTTTAAATCCAATATTTATTTACTACGACTGCTTCCCTAAGCAGTTACCAAAACCAATGCTGCAACATTGCCAAACGAACAAGTTAGTTCTTGAAACTACAACATTTCCTATGTGACGATTTTCAACTTTTACTGCTCGACCATGATCAGTACCATTAAAATAATTATAACATGCCACTGCAACACATTCTTATTGTTTGTCTTTGTAGTGTTATAGATACACATGACTCCAACATTTCTAAGGCTCCTGTGGTGGATTTGCTTTTTGCACGTCTACTTGCGCGGCGCGAGAAAGGGTGAGCACTAGGAGTAACAAAGACAAGCTGAAGTCGCTCCACTGCGTTAACTTTGTACTAGAATGTATCTGATGTTCAGTTAAAAGACTACGTAGTAAACGCGCTCGTTCGCTAGCCCACCATTTCGGCAACTGCGCATCGTTTACCCACATGCAAGCTTAACTGTACGGATTTGCAGACTGACTTTTGGTTCTCCAATTTTAATTCTTTTGTCTTACGTACTACGCGATCATGTTGCCATTTTGTCTCAATATCAGACATTGTTGTCAAAATTGTTTAATAAAACCATGTTCTTGAATCTCATTTCGTAAAAATATGATTAAATGCAAAACATTTTTGTTCTTGTGGTAAAACCACGTGAACTAATTAGCCACCCTTATCCAAAAATATGATCGCACTGTAGATAAGCAATTTAAAAACAATGATATTTATTTCAAACACAAAGTCGAGCATCCTTTCGCAAAGCCATTTCGATTTTGGTATTCTACATGCAAATTTGAGCTCCAACGTCGGCACCGCAGCCCGAAATCCATTTTCCAGGCAATGTATTTAAGCTGGCCTATTAACGTTTTGCCAATAATAACAGGCCGTCGCGTCGTCCGCATTATCGCGCCCACTACAGGCCAACTTGAAAACTAATATCGACGAATTAACCGCTAGAACTTAATTTAACACACAAGTCCTAATAAGAGCCAAACTGCCCACATATATCACAATAAAGGAAAATTAATAGCCTCGGGCCACTCGGAACTGTATCGGGGCGGCGGCAAATAAAAGTTTAAAAACGCCCGGGCCGGAGCTTTCCCGTTTTCAGCAACTTTCTTGGCGTGGCAATTTTCCTGGTGTGCATGTCGGTCGTTATTGCCGCCACACACGAAGGAAGGCAACAGAAATAACACCGCGCCGCTATTAACAATGCGAGGGCGATACGGCAGGTTGTAGCCCTACGACACGCTGATCAACGAGGGCAGGTGTTTGTTGGATTGTGCATCATCAACACGCATCAATAAAAAGGGCGAGGGCGCGAGCCACCCGAAATATCAAATTTCCCAGTCCGAATCCAAAATTGCCCAGATTAATCAATCGCGGTGATCATAAATTTCGAGGCCCCAAGCGTCTGATTAAGGTGAAAAGAAACGAGAACCTCCCTCCACAGACCTAAACACATCAAAATATGTGGTTCCATGCTACGCAGTTGCTTCGATTGGCATCGTGAGCATAGCAGGGCATGAAACGTATAAAATACACAATCTTGACGATTTTTTTTTCAGGACACAGTTAATAAATTCATTAGGATCTTGATAAAATGACCATAAAATCTAGAGAACACAGCCAATACATATATCACTACCTATTATTTGGTTATGTTAATTGCAAATCGATAATATTGCAATATTCTTTTTGCACTTCGGGACAAACGTTGATACTTTAGTCCCCGTAAACAGGGACTAAAGTAGCTCATTTAATCCCTAGGGACAAAAGTAAAAATGATACCGTAACTATGGTAAATTTATGTACACACGAAGTTAGTAGGTTAGGTTTTTTTTGTCATTTAATACACACTGACGCAATACTTAACCTGCAAATCTCGAATTTGACATATACTGACAATACATTTCACCATTTCAGTACTGCCAACTGATTCAGGCTACCCAGGGCGTGCTGCAATTCAGTTTTAAAAAAATTGTAATTGTCAGTTTCCAAATTGACAGATTCCAAATTTTGGAAATGTTTGATGATAATGTTCCCAAAAGTGCAAAAAATAGCGTATATACCTCGGGACTAAAGTGCCTAAATCCCTTCAGTAGTTGTTGCCCTCGGGGCTTGGCCATCGAGGCAACAAACTCCACTCGCGGGATTAAATGGTGCACTTTAGTCCCTCATGATACAATATACTATTGTGGATATATGAAATATGTTTTTTGCACTTCCGGGACTAAAGTTGATACTTTAGTTCCCGTAAACAGGGACTAAAGTAGCTCATTTAATCCATACGGACTAAAGTAAAAATGATACCGTAACTATGGTAAATTTATGTACACACGACGTTAGTAGGTTAGGTTTTGTTCGTCATTTAACACACACTGACGCAAAACTTAACCTACAAATCTCGAATTTGACATATACTGACAATACATTTCAGTACTGCCAACTGATTCCGGCTATCCAGGACCTGCTGCAATTCAGTTTTTAATAAATTGTAATTGTCAGTTTCCAAATTGACAAGATTCCAAATTTTGGAAATGTTTGATGAAAATTTTTCCAAAAGTGCAAAAAATAGCGTATATACCTCGGGACTAAAGTGCCTAAATGGTGCACTTTAGTCCCTCATGATATAATATACTATTATATTACAGATTACAGTTATTTGCTATCACAATTACTTCTCACACAAGTTTGCACAAATTCCTTTACATGTCAGATCGACTTAACCTACGACAGTTATGGTTATATACTTTGTCATATTAATCATTTACCCGCTATATCTACTACTAACTAAGTTCTGTTAACTAAACCTCAAAACTTGCACAGTTAAGATTTTTTTAAAACATAAAACTCTTTACTCAAAGTTGGGAAATGCATTTTTAATTATTCTTAATTTAAAATAATTTTTTACGTTAAAACGCTATCGAATATGCAGACCTCTTTTATCCAAAGTGTACGTTGATAGTTCATCAACCTTTTAATTCAACATCTCTTATAAATATCATTCAGACATTACATGGTTTACTTTATTTATAATAAACTAGCAACCAGTGAGACAAATGTCTCATTTAATAAAACAAAAAAGACCGTCCCGGACGGACCAGCGTCCCGGACGGACGGAAATCACGTGATTTCTCGAAAACCGGAAGTGTCACGTGACTGAAATTCGGTTCCTGACCTGACATGACCATTCCAAACATATAACTATCATAACTTTTTTCTCTATCTCTTACGGTTTGGCTGCTGAAACAGCGTCCCGGACGGACGGAAATCACGTGATTTCTCGAAAACCGGAAGTGTCACGTGACTGAAATTCGGTTGCTGACCTGACATGACCATTCCAAACATATAACTTTCATAACTTTTTTCTCTATCTCTTACGGTTTGGCTGCTGAAACAGCGTCCCGGACACACAAAACAGCGTCCCAGACAAGCCTATTATATATATGGATATTTTCTTTCAGATACATTTAATTTCAATCTTCAACATACAAATTTCTTTAAAAACTCTGATACTAGCTCAGAGTAATAATTGATGAACTCCAACCAGCCCACAGCAATTGTACTTGGTATATGTCTATAAATAACACCTAGTTTTACTTCTAATTTTACTATAATTGGAAATTATTCACTTTTTAGTTTCTTCTACATTTCAGAAAATGTGTATATTCTATGTATTTATTAATATTATATTTTTAATATCAAAATCCAGATCCAAATTTTATCATCATCCTTTACCCCTCCAAAAGCTCACATTCCAGAACTGCATTCTTATCAAACTAAACGAACATTTTCTTGTTCCTTACACATGTTCTTTAATTGCAGGTCATCCATCTGTCTGTACACGCCTTTACATCCTTACTATTCTACTTACCGTTATGAAGTGAAGATAAAGTGACTTGTTATTTTCCAATGAAAAGAAACTATATTTTAGTGCCATACCTACTAATTATTGTATTATTATTTCGCTAGCAATTCTAAATAAAGTATCTATTCCATTATTTTTTTGTATAATTATTCATTTAATATCATATTCCGAGGCACAGAACCATTGCAATATACAGGGTGTTTAAAAAATACGTTCGGATATAAGACCTAATAAACATGGGCTCGGAAACGCTTCGTTTCCGAGATACAACGTGTTAGTCTTTAAAAAAATCCTGGCCGCCCCAGTAATAAATTATTTAAATGTAAGTCCACCAAAACATGATCCTTAATAGCACCAATAAACTTTCAAAGTTTCACTAAAATCGGCTAAGGGGTTTTTGAGATATTGAGCATTTTAGTTTTTGTCTTAACAGGTACATTTACATTTTTAGTTGCTTTATTAAAAACAAATATGAAAATTGCAAAAAAATGATGTGCGTTATTTTTATGAAATAAACCTAGCCGACATGCCCGTGGGCACGCCCCTGAAATTACTGGATCAAGTGTAACAGGTCCAAAAAATACTTCATAAAGTTTTAAACAAAGTGTAAAAATGTCATTAAAATTGCCCAAAGCGTTCTTTAGATAACAATAAAAAACGGATTTTCTGAAAACTTAACACCCTGTATCACGGAAAGGAAGAGTTTCCGGAATTATGTTTATTAGGACTTTTTTGTTTGTATTGATGATATCTATAAGTGGGTAAAATATCCGAACGTATTTTTTAAACACCCCGTATAGTAAATTTCGAAAGTACACTGGCTATTTGATTATGGGCGGCCTGGGTGGCTGAGATTTAAAGGCCCACCTTATATACCAGGTGGATATGGGTTTAAACCTGATCAAGCTGCTATGGATTTAAACTCATTAGTTAAGTTAGCTCTAAGTTAGACGAAGGTTTGTTGAATGTGTGGTGTGTTAGAATGCGGGGAAGCGTAATGCAAGTCGCATGCGATCCGTTACCTCCGTTGCAATTTCCGAGCGGTATAAATGGTCCTAGACACCAAAATGATGTGTGAATGTGTACTATTTGATTATGCGATTAAGTTTATTCTTGACACATTGACTAAAATTAAATAAATGCGAGTCATTTAAAAACAAAAATTATTATCATTGTAAAAAGGTTAGTGTTGAAATTTGCCTTGTTTAGGTTTAAAAAAAAATACAAGCATTTCTTAAGTATTTCTACGTGAATCTTATATTAATTATTTCTTCATTTGTCAAATAGTTATTCATCTATTTACTTTTATCACCAATGTTTGGCATATTAGTTTGTTTGAATTGTCATTATCAGGCGGTTTATGATAAAACCGTAAATCCTCTAATCTATAACTAAGTTTATATACTCCAATGGATTAATTGGGTTTTCCACATTATAACAACTAAATAAGGAAACATATCCTATAAACAATTGTTGCTGTTATAAATGGGAATATTTAATATGTCTAAAATTTTATTTAAAGAAAATTTACTGTCCGGGAGGGAAACGAAAAATTATCGCCTTTTCCGAGCATATAAAAACAGAGAGAAATCTATGTTTTCTACACGATCACATAGCACAGCATTCGAACTATAGAAAAATTCGAGAAAACGGCCACAAGGAAAATTTATTCATAATTGTCTTCCTCTTCCTATTAACATAGGCTGAGCCCTATCAAGGGATGTTTTACATGCTACACATCGTAGTAACATGGGATCCAAGGCTTTACGTCACTTCCCAATGATGGCATTCTGTAGATGTTTTCATCCGATTTTTTTTTAATTTTTAAAAACCTCACCGAGACTGGGAATCGAACTCTTGACCCTTAGATCAGTAGCCAGAATGCTTAACCACTGAGTTATGGAGCCCGGCAATGTATGCGGTATGTGTAGGTATATCGAACAGAGTATAACCACCTTATTTTCGCCAAACAATGGATTGAGGACACTAATTCTATGGTGACTATTTGTTTTCATAATGTTTGAGATGTTGGTATTAACGTTCTTATTTTAAATACACATCAAGGGTGGTTACCGAAATTTTGAAATTTTTTTGTTCGATTAATTCGACAACAAATAAAAGTTGCAATTTTAGTAGTGCTTTAATAATTGTGCAGTCACATAATTTCTGAAACATCTTGAGCATATGCTATTTGAACAAATAACATTTTTTGCGCCGCAGGATGCAATGTACTTATATAATAATAAGTACTTATTGTTTTTTTTTTCAATACGATAAAATACAGTTATTATCAAACAATTTAATTACATTACATTCTATTAAATGTTACAGCATCCGTAGTTCGCAAATCATGGCCATTTTATGTTATCATGGCGCATCATAAAGTCAACTTTTAACGTTTTATATGAACTACTCGAAATAAATACGTAAAATACGCCGAAATTTCTCAAAATAGGCAATTTCTCACAAAACATTTGATTTACTGGTAAATATTTTTCAGGACAATTATTGCAAGTTAGTTATAAAAAACTAAATATGTGAATTTAAATAATGTACATAAATTTACTTCTTTCTAATGAGTATGGAAGCTTTCCTTGGTTTTCTCATCGATCGATCACGACCTACTAACAAAAAATCTTTTGCGCATATCTCGGTCATTTATGAAAATAAACGTAGCAAACCTTCTATCAGTAAAAAGGCAAAACTAGGCTTTTTTCACAATGCCATAGCTACCCTCAACGTGTATTTGATATAAGAAAGCTAATACAAAAATTGCGATTCTTAAAAAAAAGATATTTATTGAATAAAATCATTGTTTTAATTTAAATCAAACATTTATGTAGGTACCTAGATTGCCTTCTTTTTCTTTATTAATGTCAATATGTCAGTTCATGAAAATACACGTGCACTAATAAGTGAATTTATCAATGTACGTGGTAAGTATGTAACTACCAGTGTTGCCACCGCTTGTAAATTTAAATCCCTACTTTTCCCTAGAGAGCAGGATTATGTATTCTATAATAATCTCCAACTACATCAGCCTACTTGTATGAAGTATTTTAGAAGTTCAGACATGTTTAGCCTTTAGTAATACATATTATATGTAATTACATTGTTACTGTTCATAGCGTTCATGGTGGTTTCCTTTTTAAACAAAACTTTGTTTTTAATTAGCAATGTTTGAGGGCCACTTCTTTGGTGAATTTTTTGTTAAACTAGTAAAATGTAAACACTATGATTTAAATATTTCTTTTTTAAATTAAATCACTTGATTGCAATTTAAGTAACATAATAACTGACGTATAACAACAAATTAAATGGTGACGGTGACCCTCAAAATTGTATAGTCCTATATACGGGTATATATGTATAATATCTTTCATGCAAGCAAATATAACATTAGAATTAGAATTTTTCTAGACATTTTGGTCTAATTAAAAATGGCAATAAACTAAAAATGCATATTTAATGTTATGTGTGGTATGTTAACCATTTGCTTCACAAACAATAATTATTTACTACTTACTACACTACTTCTGTTTTTTTGGCATACGATATTGTTTGCGCAATTTAGGGCTTAATGACTAAAACGTGGACTAAAAAGTAGAAAACGGGAAAAAACCTTTTTTAATTCCAAATTTTTCCAGTCCTTGAAACTGTAATTGTGTGATGTAGAGAAAACCTATATTTAGTATACGATCACATAGCAAAGCATGTAACTATAGAATATCTAAAGAAGACATCCAGCCAAGTCAATATTTATTTAACAACATTATTTGCCTATGTTAGTTGAGTGTATAACCTTCAAGAAAACTTGCAAAATCAATTATGTCGATAAAATGATACCAATATAAAGTAAGGCAAACTATTTTTTAAAAAACTAGGAAATACTTAATTGTTTAAAAAATTATTTACACGTCTTACAGCGTTAGACACTAGGAAACTTAGGAAAACCGGTTGGTTTTCCATATTTCTATAGAACATTATAGTAACCAGAGGGAGAATTATATGCACATATTTTGTTTATCAATATGCAGCACGCTCGTTTTTTGTATTTCATCATTTCCGCTTCCAGGGATTCTAAATTTAATATTTAGACTAATTGGTGCATATTTCCATGTAAGTGCATACTGATGCATACATATATGACATTGTATTACTGCATATTGCGAGACCTTCGGGAAAATTAGAAAAAATAGAAATTGCGTGCTATACTATATATGTACTACTATATACTACAAAAAAAATCATATTTTAAATGGAAATTTAGATGAAGATTTTGATGGTTTGGAGCCTGTAGTGATTTTAAAAATGAAGGATGCTCGTACAACGTCTGTATATGTCCATGGACGTTTTTTAATCGATAAATACAGAACGCAAGGTTTTTATCGGAATAATTTAGAGAAATATTTAATTATCTATTGTTTCACTAACAATAATTTAAAAATGTAGATTCTGTATCAAATACTACTACTTCACGTATTGACTCATTTATGAGTGGAATGTTGGTTATGGTTATTGTTTTTGTGTGAATTCATTCAGAAAAGTATTTATGTTAAAAGCACACGTGTTTATTTTTTGTTTTAACTTTTTTTATATTAAAGTTGCTATACCAACAAGCTGTGTGGTATTTTTTTTTTCGAGTGTATATTTTGTATGTACAATACATATTCAACATAAATGGTGCATATTAACACATATTGTGGGTATTTTTAGAACGTATATAAATACGTATATAGTATGTCGCCGTATTTAGTTTACAAGAGGGAAATCTGTTTCATTTTTCATACAAAAGTAATGCTTTCTAAAAAATAGCTTTTTATGAAAACTGCAGTATTATGGAGATATTTTTTAATGTTTGATATAGGGGGTGTTTAAAACTGAACAAAATATGAAAATATCTAAAGAGGAAAATACCTTTAATTCAGACTTTAGAGGAAAATGCTTTCAGAAAAAGTTGTTCGTAATGAAAAAATTAGTCCAAATACAAAATTTTAGATTTATATTAGTAACGTTTGTTTCTTTAATTTTAAACAATGCGAATCGCGTAATACGTCAGACATTCTGCAGTGAAACGGGATGTTTTAGGATTCGAAGAAACAGGGTTGTACAAAAAAAAGGAAATAAAAATATAATGAGTAGGATGCTACTACCATAACTGCTCTTAATGATAATAAATTATTCCTAAATTATGATTCTTAAAGGATATTAGAAATTTTTCAAAATTATCACTTAGAAAACATCAGAATTTAAGCATTAGTAAGAAAAAAAAGATGCGAAGTAAATAAGAACAAACCGTACAAACCAACAATTTCGCATACTTTCAAGGAATGTGATGATGCCAAACGTCTAGATTTTTATTTATGGGTCGGATAAAATTTGATTGGGGACAATCATTTTGCTAGAAACGTAATTTTTTGCGTTTGAATTAACTTTTGTAACGGACAGACCAGTAAGTTTACAAAATTGCATAAATTGTGCATAAATACTTAATCCAAATTTGTTCTTCCAGTAGAAGATAATATTCAAGAAAAATTCAACGTTTGGTGGTAGCATATAATTATGGCATACCTTTTAGACGGAAATTTAAACCAAATTCTTATTTCAAAATGTTGGAAAATTAATTTCTTACATTTTTATCACAAATATCTTTGAATGATAGAAGAAAACTTTATTTTCAACATGATGGTTTCATTCAACTCTCCTCGTTCGTACTTGATTGGACGATAATTTTGATGATAGATGGATAGGAAGATAGGGGCCTATCCTGACCACCTCGGAGCCCTTGTGGGAATACTTCAGGTTTATATAAGAAATAATTTCGAGAATATAGAACAACTAAAAATTAAACACAGAGAATGTGTTGACAAAATTTCTAAAGACGAGATAAAAAGAGCTATCAAGAGTTTGCAAAGAGAATGGAGATATGCGTAATGTCAGGTGGGATGCCATTTGAATAGTCATTTATTTTTGTTTTTTATTGTGTAATATTAATTACTTAAAAATGTAATTGCTAATTTGAAGCTGAAATGTTGTATTTAGACTTATGTTATCATTGCAAATATTTTTTTCTTATATTTCCCTCTAGTCAAAATTAAATGTACTTCTCTCGTCAGCTATTTTCATAAATTTTGAACACCCCGTTTTCATAAGCAAAACTTTTTATAAAGAATGAAGTTTCTGTGAAGAATGAAGAGTTCAATCCGGGGACACTGTATAAACCTCCCGCTGCTTATTACAAACTACCTATTTCTAATGTATAAAAGGGTAACAAAACTTAACAGTAAATTAATGATATCCATGAAAGCAAGTCGGTTTACAATATTAGATTTCACAAACGCACCGACACCGTTAACTGACTACAATTTTTCGCGAGTTATCTTATCCACCTTCGCTTGTAAACAAACGCCAAACAATCGTCCAAAACAAAAGAACGTAGCGCGGGCCGATACTGTTGTTTTGTTGCCTCCAGCGCTCTCGCGAAAAATTAAAAAGTGCCACTAATAATTCGGTTGGCGGAACTTTTTCAAAACTTCGTTTTGCACACATCGTGCGCTCGTAAACGGGAGCAATGACGTTCCAAACACATAAAAAATACCTAAAAATAAATCGCGGGAGCCTCTGCAAACTCGGTACTTGCACAAGCGGCCTACGCAGATCGGGCGCGCTTCAAAATTGTAATTACCTTTCGGTCTGTCAAAGGGTTGCACGGAGATGTTTCGCATCTCGAAAAATGGCCTCACAGTTTCACAACTTTTCTCCAAATCCTTAGTAGTCCTCTTTGTCCGCGAGCTTTCCACATTTCGCGACGAAGCGGCACACAAACACGAACATACCAAGACGAAAAGCGCGAAATTCAGACGGCAAACCATGGTTGTCTCGACGCTATAGACGCAGTAATTCAAAACCGGAGCGAGTGGCAACGAAACACTCTCCACCGTCGCTTAGTGCATACTGAAAAATGCCGAAATGAAAATCCAGACCGGTCGGCTTTGAACAGATGGGACGCGTGACGTAACGAGTCAGACGCGCGCGCACGTATCGCATCAAAGTTCGCGCCTTGTCGATAGGCAACTTTACTGACGAGTTACTGTACGGCGGGCGATCGAGATGGTATTCTACCGGGTGTCTTAAAATGAATTACATCTAGTATGCTTTGAATTTCCCATAATGCAATCTAAAATTTTACTTGAAATTGGCAAGACTGTAAGTCTATGTCAAATTCAAGGTTAGTAGGTTAGGTTTTGCGTCACTTTTGACACAGACTGGCGCAAAACCTAACCTACTTACCTCGAATTTGACATAGACTTACAGTCTTGCCAATTTCAAGTAAAATTTGAGATTGCATTATGGGAAATTCAAAGCATACTAGATGTAATTCATTTTAAGACACCCGGTATAATTCTACCGTATGATCGAAAACTTTTATCGTCTAGAGCAGTGATTCCCAAAGTGGGCGATATCGCCCCCTGGGGGGCGCTGGAACGATCCAGGGGGACGATAGTAGCCTCGGGTGCATTTGGGGGGCGGTGAATAAAATAAGGGGGCGGTGAAAGCTTAAAGAAGGAAGAGAAGATAAGAAGATTTAGAAATACCATTCGTACATATAGGCCATTCACTAAACACAAAAACACTTTAATGTTTTTGAAGTTGGCATATGTATACAATTTTAGTACTGGGGATTCTGTATTTTGTTTTGCAGAGGTTTCCCCACCTGCATAGAGGCAGGTTTGAATTTAAGAATGACAATTAATATTTCTCATTATTTCAATGTCAAAGTGGATATTTTCCAGAAATTCTCGCTAGAACTTTTATAAAATGTAATAAAAATACCTATTAATAAACGCTACGTTAATAGTATCCACCAGAGTATTTGTATAATATCCTCAATAGTAGTTATTTATAACACTTATGACAGATTCTAAGTAAATGTCACACATTTAACCTATTAGTTTTAGTAACTTTTTGTAATTACATTCCTAGACAAAGATGAATTTCAGAAGTACACTCATGAAATATTGGAAATCAAAGGCCACTTTGTGTTTTTATGTTTAGTGAACAGACTATATTTTACCTGTTGTGTAATATAGTGTAACATTATTTTCCAAATAAACAGACAAAATGCAAGTTACAGATTTATTTATTCCATGAAGACTATTTACCATTATTAAATGTCCTTATTCTTCTTCATACCATTTATTACTTTATTTATTCAGTCTATTTATTCTCCGTTTCTTTAATTTTACTTTATCACACCTTTTAATACACCATCCAGAAAGTAAATACTATTATAATAAAGGGCTTTTATTATTCAAATTTGCTTACTCAAAATACAGGTTACAAATTTAGAAAAGATTTGTTTATTTTAAAAATATCATTTTCTCTACTAATAATAATCTATACAAAATTTCGATATGGTATATTTTATTATAACATTTCATAATTGACTTTTTCAGATAATCATTTGAGTTTGGCTCTCACTTTAGTTATTCCGATTTTCAGTTAATACCTGCAAATTAAAATCTAAGCTCTGATGTTACCAAACAACTATCCCAACTAAATCAACTTATATGCTGGAACCTTTTTAATATACTATTCTCAATTTAACAGTAACTGTATCTAATGTATCATTCATTAAACAATTCTCAAATATTTATGTTGTACTTTTAATGTATAAATTCTTCCTTGTACTTTTTAATTGCTAACTAATTTATTCCAACAAAATAATTTTCTACCTAGAAATACTCGTATAGATAATTATCAGTCTCAAGAAGCTACCACTACAAAATATTTGTTTGTTTGCTTAAAGAATGTAGATTTCCAGGGGGCGTTGAGTATTTTTTTCTCTGAAAAGGGGGCGGTAGGCCAAATAAGTTTGGGAACCACTGGTCTAGAGGGTTGTGCAATTATTTTGTTAAAAAATTATGTTGGCAGTCGTGGTATGAAAAGTCACATTGGCATTTTATATCTGTCAGTTTAAGGGCTATATCAGTAATGTAATTTTAACAAATACCAACATTTCTGTTGAATACATAAAAATGTGTTTCTTCAAACGGCAGTAAAATATGGCATTATACTGCTGGATTGATGATGCTAAACTGTCACTTTATTGCCAAGCGGCAGATAATATTATCTGCCGCTGACGAGCGGCAGATAAAGTTATTATCTGCCGCTGACGACTTTATCTGCCGCTCGTCAGCGGCAGATAATATTATCTGCCGCTGACGAGATCAAGTAATTTTCTTCGAATTTTGTTCACAAAGTTGTAAATAATTTGTTATAAAAACGTTTGAAGAAAAAATACTATATGTTATTCGGAGCAAAAGTATCTTTATGTGGCTCGGCAGATAACCCGTCCAGCCTCGCCCCATAAAATATAATTTTTGTTCCTAATAACATAATATACTATTTTCTTCAAACGGCAGTAAAATATGGCATTATACTGCTGGATTGATGATGCTAAACTGTCACTTTATTGCCAAACGGCAGATAAAATTATCTGCCGCTGACGAGATCAAGTAATTTTCTTCGAATTTTGTTCACAAAATTGTAAATAATTTGTTATAAAAACGTTTGAAGAAAAAATACTATATGTTATTCGGAGCAAAAGTATCTTTATGTGGCTCATCTGTACTTATCTGCCTTGCAAGCTCGGCAGATAACCCGTCCAGCCTCGTCACATAAAATATAACTTTTGCTCCTAATAACATAATATACTATTTTCTTCAAACGGCAGTGAAATATGGCATTATACTGCTGGATTGATGATGCTAAACTGTCACTTTATTGCCAAGCGGCAGATAATATTATCTGCCGCTGACGAGCGGCAGATAAAGTTATTATCTGCCGCTGACGACTTTATTTGCCGCTCGTCAGTGGCAGATAAAGTAATTATCTGCCGCTCGTCAGCGGTTATATTATTGACTACAGTTACTCACGACTGCCAACATAAATTAAATTTTTTAAAAAGTCACAGTAAGTAAAAGTTTTTGGTCATACTGTAATTTTCTTACTATCATTCAATATAGTATCTACATAGGTCATATAGGCAACCAACCAGAGGAAGTCAATTAGTTTCGAAAAGTCATCGAGTACAAATTACAAGTTACTCTTCATGCTGTTTCTTTGGAAATTTCGCCACACTACAAAATGAATAATTCCAGTCCCACAAAAATGTTTTTTACACAAGTTCATCACAAGTTACTCTCCAAAAAATCAATTTGAGGACCGAGCAATAAAATTACTAACGTTAAAAAATAATTCTATTACCAATTACTCAGTAATGGTAACTACTGTTTTAATAAATTATTTTTAAAAGAAACATTTTGATATGGTCATAAAATGACAAACCATTTTAAAAATAAAATAATAAACATGCAGCTTAATTATAATGCACATAAAAGGTTATTGATTGCAATAACTCCGTTTTATCATTAGAATTCCTATTTTCTACAATGGTATTAGCAAGTCAATAGCAATTAGTCCATTTGTGGTTGCAAATGTAATTCAAATTAATTGAAGTTTATTCTGTTAGTCAGGCTTTATCTCAAAGAAGTAAATATTATCATAAAAGAAAAAAACAAAAGTTTATTTCTTACATATTTGCTGTATAAAAGGATTAATATAATCATATAATTAGAGACATATACAATTGAGAGCTGTTAACCTAAAAAATATGATTGATGACTATTACAAGATGTCATAAAGATTAAAAATTAGGAACTCTCGATTTGAATAACCAAGGTTTTTGGCGGGCTTTTTAAAAATAACAAGAAGGATGTGTAAAATTTATTAATTTGAATGACACCAGTCTAAATTTAAAAATGAATTAAATATTCAATTTTACAAGCAATAACACTGGTATGTACAATTTTTAATTGTAATACAAATAAGTAGTGCATTAAAGAAACAATGCGTGGTCTAAAAGGATTGCTGACTACTTACAGAACGACAAGGAACATGATACAGCTAATGCAGATTTCAATTTGATTGGGAACAATAGAGTGTAATTAGAGTTCGAAGAAAGAGGACATTGTCAAGTAAGTGTACACAAATTTCAATTAAAAGAAACAGATCTGAAGATGAAATCAGTAATTATAAGAATTAAACTGCTACTTAAAAATATAAAATTGATTTCAAAAAAATAACAGAAATACTAACATCAAATAAATTTAATAAAACAAACAGTAATTCAATAAATGAAACAATAATTTTATTATTCAATAATTAAATACAGAGTTTATGTAAACATACAGCATAACTAACATACAATTGAATTGAATTGTAAAAATCTGGTGTGATACACTCACACAACTTCCTTTTACAGTGATCTTATAATTAGTCAAAAATTTAATTTTTAATTTTTAAGCATTTGTCAAAAATTTTCAAAAATTACGAATTCTACAAAAACGGTACAAAATAGAGCGTTAGTTGAAGAGACAAATTTTCTCTAAAATCTTAAGCAGAATTCAAAAATGTAATAATATACCGGGTGTTCCATTTAAAATAGGAGTTAATAAAAAAAATAAAAAAAAACAAAAGAAACCCACTTTAGAAGTTTTCAACTGGAAAATCACCTATCTCACGTCAATGCACATTAAAAATGTAATAAAAATGTAAAGTTTGAAAAAGATCGCTAGAGCCGTTTTTGAAAAAATCGAAAAAAAACTGAAAAATCACAAGAGTAAACACCTACTTCCGGTTATGCGATTTTCTTCAGAAGCTTGCTGTCTCATCTACATAGTACACAAAACTTATATATGAAGTTTCAACGCCATACCTCTTTTCGTTTTTGAGATATTCTGTTCACAGACAGACACACAGACAGACAGACACACAGACCAATGAAAAAAAATATGTTTTTTGGGATCAGGGAACCCTAAAACGTGAAGATCTGTTGAAAACTCAATTTCGAATTTTTGGGGTGAATCCAATACTTCCTTTATCGTAAAAGGAAGTAATAATTAATGTACAATAATTTAAAGAAATTTTATTAAATATTACACATACAGATTCATTGTTAATAAATACAATTGCTCATATTAAAGTGGTATGAATTTCTATTGTGAATGTCCTGATTAAATTCGACAATAACCCAGAGATAAAGAGTAATATGCTACTGCCAGGGGCATACTGGCAAGGGAAAGTCCTGTCGTGACTTCAGCCCTAAAAAGTTCATACCTATTTGTAAAAACCTGTAAAATAAATAAAGTAGGTACAAAAAAAAACAGAAGTATATTGTTAAAAATGCCTTTGCTATTTAAATACAAAGCTAGCACTTAATTTAGCGTTAGACAATGGTCGAAAATTGGAGATTAGTTTCTGGTTTTATTGAAAAGTAATAACAATCTCCTTCAAAATAATAAAGACACCTAATAGTTACTAAGTTCTTAGAATGAACCGCCCTTAGTCTAGATTTGATTATTATAAAAAAACTGTGGTTAGGTAAGAGTTAATATACAGGGTGTCCCAAAATTCACCGACTGTTACAGCATCCTAAAATAAGAAAATGTTTCATTTAGAGAAGAAACCGAAAGTGCGTCTTAAAGGAACTACAGCCCTGAGAAGAAGAACCGAACAACGGTTTTGGTTTAATTAAAATATTACACCAGTGCCCGATTTTCATACTGAATTAGATGATCTTGAAAAACAATTTAGTATAAAGGTCAGAAGGTAGGTAATTAATAGTGTGGGGGATGTTCTATACCTGGTATTTCATAACGTACGGAGGAGACTGAAAGGGTAGCTAGACCGGTCCAAAATAATGGAGAACCGCTGACTATTTAATATTAACTAAAAAACAAGTAGTAGAGCAAAGTTGAAATGTAAAGACACCAGCACACCATAAGGTTATGCTGGAACGCTGGTGTCTTTACATTTCAACTTTGCTCTAGTACAAATTTGTTTGAGTGTTAATTTATTTAAACGTCAAAATTAAGATGCATCAGCTATTAAGTGTTTAATTTGACTTAAATGGCTAACTACAGTAACGAACAATATGTAGATATGATTATTATGTATGGAGCTGCTAAAGAAAACGCTGCACGTGCAAGACATAGGTATGTATTCGGAGAGATTTCCAGATCGTCAAACGCCTTCCGAAAATACTTTTCTTCGAGTAGTCCAACGCGGAAGAGAGACTGGAAATTTCCAACCTAAGAAAGGCCATGGTGGCGGCAGACCAAATCAACATGAGGTGAATGTGGAGGAAGAACTTTTAGAAATGGTTGATGCTGATCCAATTACAAGTACACCCCAAATTTCCTACCAAGTTGGAGTTTCTCCATCCTTTATTTGGCGTACATTGAGCAGCGATAATTTGTACCACTATCATCTGCAAAAGGTACAAGGAGCGACTCCTACGGATTATCCGTTGTGACAGCAGTTTTGCGAATGGCTGTTAAATCGTACTAATAGGAAATTAGAATTTCCAATACGCGTACTGGCGCCGGATGAATGCAATTTTATTAGGAACAGTGTTTCCAACTTCCACAATTCTCACATATGGGCTGATCAAAATCCGCACGCGATTCGTCAGAGTCGCTTTCAGTAATTCAATAAATGAAACAATAATTATTCAATAATTAAATACAGAGTTTATGTAAACATACAGTATAACTAGCATAAAATTGAATGGAATACTAATAATTAATTTACAATAATTTAAAAAAAATTAAATATTGCAGATACAAATTTATTATTGTATGTATGTATGTATAATCTGTAACATCATTTACCTTGCGGTGTAGAGGCTGGTGCTTTATGCGCTGGCATCTGGCGGTACAGTGCTCAACTTGCCCCGGATTCGGGATACAGAGTTGGAGCGCGCCTTTGGTGCTTGCGCAGCAACCATTGTGTGAGTTGTGTGTCTTGGTGATGTGTTGACCTTGTTACTCTATCTCTTAGGTCTGTGGTTCTGAGTAGAGCACAGTTAATTTGGTGCTCAACTGTGAATGGTCTCACTGAGCCCGATTCTAATCTCCAAGGATACGGAAAAATTCCGACCCCAGCGGGATTCGAACCGAGGACTTGCTTAATGCAAGCCTGGCGCTTACCCATCTGCGCCACGCAGCTTCTTTAGATTTATTATTAATAAATATAATTGCAATATGCTACTGCCAGGGACGGACCGGCAGGAAAAGTCCTGTCGTGACTGCACCCCTAAAAAGCTCGTGCCTGTTTGTAAAAACCTGTAAAATACATATAGTAGGTACAAAAAACAGAAATATAGTGTTAAAAATGCCTTTGCCATTTAAATACAACGGCAGCACTTAATTTAGCTTTAGACAATGGTCGAAAATTGGAGATTAGTTTCTGGTTTTATTGAAAAGTAATAACAATCTTCTTGAGAATAATAAAGGCACCTAATATTAAGTTGTTCGAATGAACCGCCCTTAGGCCAGACTTGATTATTATAAGAAACCGTGGTTAGGTAAGCGTTAATATACAGGGTGTCCAAAATTCACGGGCTGTAACAGCAACCTAAAATAAGCAAAATGTTTCATTAATTAAGAGAAGGAACCAAAATTGCGTCTTAAAGGAACTACAGCCCTAAGACGGAGAACAGAAAAACAGTTTTGGTTTAATTAAAATAATACACCAGCCCCCGATTTTCATGCTGCATTAGATGATCTTAAAAAACAATATATTATAACGGTCAGAAGATAGGTAGTTAATGGGGTGGGAGATATTCTATACAGGGTGTTTCATAAAATACAGAGAAGACTGAAAGGGTAGCTAGAGGGGAACAAAATAAAGATATTTTCTTAATAAACTTGCCCAAAACGCAACACCAAGAAAGTTACAGCAAGTTAAAGTTGAATAAATTAACGAGAATTATTTACAAACTGATAGAGGTAGTAATTTACGTTTAGTTCAAGAAGGGGATATTTGAGAGTTAACTAAGCAATGTTGATATGTAATAACAAATAAATAATATAGAAATTACGGCTACTTAAATTTGTCTTTTAAATGCTTAAAAATTCATGTTCACTGATGGAGAACCTCTGACTACTTAGTAGCAGAAATGTGTTTGAGTATTAATTCATTTAAACGTCAAAATTAAGATGCATCAGCTATTAAGTGTTTCATTCGACTTAAATAGCTAACTACAGTAACGAACAATATGATTATTATGTATGGAGCTGCTGGAGAAAACGCTGCACGTGCAAGACGTATGTATTCGGAGAGATTTCCAGATCATCAAACGCCTTCCGAATATACTTTTCTTCGAGTAGTCCAAAGCGGAAGAGAGACTGAAAATTTACAACCTAAGAAAGGCCATGGTGGCGGCAGACCAAATCAACATGAGGTGAATGTGGAGGAAGAACTTTTAGAAATGGTTGATGCTGATCCAACTACAAGTACAAGCTAAATTTCCCACCAAGTTGGAGTTTCTCCATTCTTTATTTGGCGCGCATTGGGCAGCAATGATTTGTACCACTATCATCTGCAAAAGGTACAAGGAGCGACTCCTACGGATTATCCGCTGTGACAGCAGTTTTGCCAATGGCTGCTAAATCGTACTAATAGGGAAGCAGAATTTCCAATACACGTACTGGCGACGGATGAATGCCGTTTTATTAGGAACGGTGTTTCCAACTTTCACAATTCTCACATATGGGCTGATCAAAATCCGCACGCGATTCGTCAGAGTAGCTTTCAGCAGCGTTTTAGTTTGAATATGTGGGTTAGTATTTTGAACCACATCTTAATAGGGCCTTACGAATTACGAGCACGCATTATTGGCTATTCTTATTTGCAGTTTTTACAGGAACTTCTGCCAGAGCTCCTCGAAGATGTTCTTTTGGCTGTGTGCCGTACCATATGGTTTATACATGACGGCTGTCCTTCACATTTTAGTCATGCTGTACGAGATTACTTCGACACCATGTTTCCACAAAGATGGATCGGTCGGGGAGATTCATTTTAAGACTGCCACGCAGTTTAGATCTCAGCCCAATGGACTTCTTCTTATGGGGTTTTAATAAGGAATTGGTTAATACAATCGACGAATTGCGCCATCGCAGCAACGTTGCATCAACAGAGCAGTTACGCCAACAATTTCCAAGAGTATCGGATAACTGGATTCGTCGAACTCAAATGTGCGTTGAAATGCAGGGTCAGCATTTCGAACACCTAATGTGCGTTTTTTTGTTATGGTGAATTGTTTGTAGCTTATTTAATAATAAATTTGTAATTTATAAAATAACGTTTTCTTTATTTAAAAAGGTATCGTATTTTTACTGTTTTTCTGTATAATTTAAAATTAAACTACCTTAACAGCAAATTATCAGGTGTTGTAAGAAATATGCTTCTAAGGAAACGAAAACGCAATGATATTCTTTCTAATTTTTCCTCATTAATACCAGCGGTAATAAAAAAATGGGCATTATTTTACAAGAACTTTACTCTGCTGTTATTTTTGTTATTGAGTGTTGGTCAGAAGTTTATTAAGAAAATAACTTTCTTTTGGTTTCTTTTAGCTACCCTTTTAGTCTCCTGAGTTATAAAACACCCAGTATATTAACTTTTCAGATCTCGAAATTTTTGTTAATTCCAATTAAATATTCTGAAAACTGTTTTTTACATAAAAAATATGCTTTTGTTTGCAATCACTGGGAACATTAGTATTTAAGAAGATTCGTCCTAAACATTGAGACGGGCTTAATCATTACAAATACAAAGTTGGCTAATAAATAATTGTACTTGCTTTCAACCCCTTTTTATATGTCTGATCTTTTTGTACTTTTGACTGAAATAACAATGGAACAAAAATAAACCATGTATTTTATGCATGATCACTTTGCCCAATAGGTTAGGGTTAAGGAATTACTTAAACCCGTTTTTCAATAAGGATAGGTATTTAGATAATGTAAAATGAAGTAAATTTCCTTAATCAGTAAACTTTAAGTTTTTCATAATTAAGCACATTTGAATCTTTTGGTTCGATTTGCTAGCAAAATACTGCTCTCCGTTAGTCCAAACACTAGTATATTTTTGTGGTACAAAGTCCTACGAATAGTTTTACGACTCCAAACATTTACAATATAGGACATCCTCCCATCCTTGCATAAAAGGCCCCTTCTAAACCTTATAATTTTTGTTCAACCTCATCCACTTCAGCATAAAAATTGACTAAATATACCAAATTAAACCAAATGTTCTTCATCTCTGTTTTTTATTAAATAAAATCCATCTTTCTATCAACCTTCTCTCTTCGGATCCATCTTTATGTAAACATTTTGCTCGGATGCTTTATCAGCTGATTCATTTTGTAAACATTTATTTTTGGGCATCCGGTGTGTTCGTACGCTAAAAATATATGTGTTATTGTTGCAGTCTGCTTATTACATGAACATGAACATTTTTTCTCTTTCCTTCACAACGCTTTACCTTCTCTGATTTTTTAGGTGCATTTTCTGGCACATTGATTGCTTGGTCATTGTCCACCAATCCTTGCAGTCCTTGCGGTAAAATTTTTTGTGGGAAGCAATTTATCAAACTGCAGTCATTCGTCTCTCAAGAGAGGGATACTTTACTCTAGCTAACGTGGCCACTTTTGAGAGTTGTTTCTCTGTGGAAGCCGCCATTATTTCTCAAATTTGGAAAACTGTGGATCGACATATTGCAAATATGCAATCACTTCCTTATTTTCTGGAAAACCTTTCATTTAGATCAACCCTGTTTGCAGCTTTAATATGTATTTCGTCAGTGCACTCTTCACCGTCCATTTTTGTTTTCCTGGCGACGCGTGTCCTATTTGGCAGTTCCACTTCTATACAAATTTTGATATCTCAAACTTAGTTTTGAATCCATAGATACTATAGATCTGTGAGCATCACTGACAACATTTTCCATTGTAACTATTTTACTTTGTTCAACCATAAACCAACTCGAAATCAAATCCAAATTCTTTGTTTGCAAATACTTTAATATAGGACAAAATTCTTAACAAGAAAAATAGGTATCTACGTGTGCTGTTGAAATGGTTTTGTATGTACTCCAGTAATCTTATATTATAAGAGCCGATGCCCTCCGTAAGCTCTGGCGCGCGCGCACACGCAGCATGAACGGCCTGCATACTAGCAAATGGCGAGACCGCATTTGTATTGTTAACGCTGGCAAGGCCGGACGTCGGCTGCCCACCAGCTTAAGCAAGCATTTTTATTGTTAACCGTTTCTTTACGCTGGCAGGGCTAGACGTAGGCTGGCCACGCGTTCTAGTTTGTCGTATAAATATTCAGCTTCAGAACTTGTTTTAGCACCAAATTTACTTTCCATTGTTTACTCTTAATAATATTATTTATTAGCTCTGGTATAACATTTTAACTTTAATCTCAGGTGAGTTCAGTAAGTTTGTAGATTCAATTTGCGTAATGCGTATTTAAAATACTTAGCATCAATTTCTATAATCTGGGTATTTTATATTTAATAATGTTTTTTTTAAATATTAATTAATCACTTTTATTTATACAGATACCTTCAACTTAACCACTTACTCTACACTGACACTCCTAAACTCCAACTAGATGCCATACCTTTCCACCTGCAGCCATGTTTACCATTCCTCATTCCGCAACATGCCTCATCTGCAATATACTGCACCTCTCCATGGACAACCAGGCTGATAACTTAATAATCTGCAACTTCTACGTGGACTGCTCCTTTCCACGGACGGTTAGGACAACAATCCTCCAGAGTACAATTGCAAGCACCCTCTACATGGACTGCACCTCTCCACGGATAACCAGGCTGATAACTTAATACTCCGCAACTTCTACATGGACTGCTCCTTTCCACGGATAGCCAGGTCAATAATCCTCCAGATTGTAACTGCAAGTATCTTCACAATAGACTGCACTTTGTTACAGGTCAAATTGACTTTAACAATACCGTGCCAGCTCATACAAAACGTTACGAAAAAGCTAGACGGCCCGCGCCGACGATAATACTCAAAATCGGGACAATGACTCACCTAGGACCACTGCCCTGCCCGTACAAGATATGCCGACTAGACTCAGTGAAGTAAGGGGTGGTCCTACACGAGATTACCTACGGGCAACGGCCTAAGGGACGGTAAACGGATATAAAATAGATTGAGAGCCACCCTTTCATCAATCAGAGCGAGAATACAAAGGTAATCCCACCGAGAAACCAGGAAGCAAATGAGCCTACCTTTTAACTTTACACCTTGGCGAAATCCAAAGCTAAACGGGATAGAATATATGTGTACAGCTTCACGATTCCCAGCACTGCGGCGGCGGACGCCTTTACTTACCTGTGGCCCTTAAGAACTTCTTGCAGGCCGGCCTCACATAAATATTTACACAGTGAATAATTCACCCTGAAAATAAGCATGCACAGGCACGTGGGGAAATCATAACACAACGTACAGCAAACCGGTCTATTGGTCTAACGCATTGCTAAATATATAAATAAATACACAGGCGTCGACGTTTGTCAGTATACAAAATAAGAAACAGTAAAAAAAGGGACTACAACTATAGGCCCAGCTGGGATCGCTTTACCTCTAACTTACTGCGAGAATATGAATATTTACATACGACCTAAAGCTGACATTTATCTAAAGGCACGTTTATGATTTATTTACATATAGCCCAAAGCGGGTGGCTGACATTTATCTAAAGGCACGTTTATGATTATTTACATACAGTCCAAAGCGGGTGGCTGACGTGTATCTAATGGCACGTTTATGATTATTTACATGCTACACACACTACCTTGTTCAATTGGAGCTTTGCCTGGCCGCATCGTTAGTGTCGGGAGCTCGCCTACCAGTGCAGAGAAGCCACGGCCGCAGCTATATGCGTGGGTGCTGTACGATCCAGGATCGCCTGACTCACAGGGCTTGATGCGAAACCCTCATGGGGCAAAGAAAACTGTAGAGGCCTGTTGATTGCTCGTCCTGAAGATTGGATCCCAGCTGTTTAGCGGAACAATTGCCCTTCAGGCATTCGAAAATTACAGAACGGTGGTAATCGAAAAAGGAGATGCACAAACACCAAAAGCACCACTGGCACCGGAAACGCTCTCCCCGAAAGCAAAATCACGCTGTATCAGCACGCTCACTCGGCAAAAAAACCGCGCCGCCTCACACGACCTAAGGGCCCCGGAGGCAGCGGAGCCGCTCGCGAAACCCTGCTTGCAATAACTGCACAAACAACTCAAACGTTCAATCGAAGCTGGCTCCTTACTGACTGAAGCGAGGCCTACGCCACGCTGTCTCATTCCAGACACGCTGCGGGAAGCGGCGTGCAGGGGGAACCAGTTTGCCGCGTGGCCTGACCACCTGCAACCAATCACGAAGCGGAGAAGGCTCCGCCGGCAATCCAGCTCGTCGAAACTTCTAGAAAAAGGCTGCGTGCTAAATCGGCAGAATTTTAAATAAGCCAAGAAAATAATTATAAGCGAGGCTACCAAAACGAGTACCTTACAGAAAATTACAGCGGTTGTTACAGCTGTTTAAAACTAAGAACCGTTAGCTGCCGCTGCCTGCACACGACTTGACAAAATATTAAGCTTAAAAATATGACAGAAAGACTATATACAAGCGAAGTCGTAATCTTTGAACAGAAAATACACCAAAAGGTCATACATTCGTAGGATTTGAAAAATGTCCTGACAACCTCTCTATTGACAGATATGTCAATGGTCTTCTACCTGGCAATCGACTGCATACCAGAAATGTCCATGCATACCAATCCTCTTCATGATCCACGAATTTAGCTAACTTAAATGTATTCTTCTTACTCGTAATAGCCCATATATGCACCAAACTTTACACCTTCAACCATTTTTTAAATTTTTACCTTTAACAATTTTCCAACACTCCTCCATTCATTTTCATAAAATTAGAATTTCTTTAATACTGTAGTTTATTAGTTCTTTTTAATATTACAAAATCAAATCTTTACATTTGTAATAGTTATTTTCATGGCAAGCGTCCAAAGCAGCAAATATCGTGCTAGTGTTCATTAGACAAAACGAGGGCGTAGAGTAGCGTAACTCGAGTGGATCTAAAACACGAGCACAGATATTTGCACTCGTGTTTCGATACATTTTTGATATCCTATTGGGGTCTTTCGATCAAAGGTTTTTGCAAAACAAGAACATTTTTGATAGTCTTGCATTATTGGATTCGAAAAGATTTGATGGTATCAACAATGGGAAACTCACGGCTTCTGTTACTCTATTAGAATTTTTTTCTTGCAACAACTTCAAAAAGTGACTGCAAACAATTAATTGTCCAACGTACTGCTTGGTTTTGCTAAATCCTACAACGGCATGGTTTGCGAGAAGAATATAGTGGTTGGCCATAAATGCAAAATGTGTGTCTTGTGCATTTGAAATATTAAAATGTTACATAAATACAACTTTCATTGTGCTGCTCACACCAGTTTATACATTGTCTACAAATAGTTATTAACTTTGGCATGTACTCAAGTAAACTGTGAAAGAACTTTTCTAAATTAAAATTAATTAAAAGCCGTTTACGATCATCTATAAGCAAGGAACTATTGGAATCGTATATCCACAGATACGAATTTAACGCCATCCGTAGACGCCATAATCGACCAGTTTGGAAGAAGTTCGAAACAGCTAGAAAAGGAGCTGTTTATGTTGGGAGGGGGGGGGGGGGTAAGTGTTTCTAATATTTTTCTTGCGGGCCTCCACAAATATTTACGTCCCTGAAAAAATATAGCCAGTCGGCCCCTGGTTAGGAGTTGAGAGTTTGATTTCTAAACCAAATTTCAAGGAGTGTGCGATCTTCACAGAAAATATGGTAACGATTATTATGGATAAACTGCAGATCAAAGATGACAAACCGATTTACGGTGGTTTCTGCATTCTGGACTTAGCTAAACTGGTTATGTAGGTATGATTTTTATTACAGCTTTATCAAGAAGATTTGTGGTGAAAATGTCAAGTCAACGTATACCGACACCGATAGTTTGGTGTTGGAAACACATACAAATAATTTTTATGAAGAATAATTTGAATAAGTATGGTACTTCCAATTTTAAACATGACAATCAATTTGGAGTGCCTCAGAATGAGTCTATAATTGGAAAAATAAAGAATGAATTTAGTGAGAAGATAATTTGAGAGTTTATTGGAACAGGTGCTAAAGCTTACGTTGTTGATGTTGAAGGTGAAATAGCCTAACCTGCAGAAGAGGTACAAAAAGATGTTATTTTGAGTTGTCTGTGGAGGATTACAGAAATGTGGTTTTCCACAATATGAACATTTATAAACAAGTGCGATTTTTTTGATCATATAATCATCAACTGTATTCTGAATTAAAAAACAAAATTGCTCTATCATGGAGAGATGATAAACCATATGTTATTCCTAATGGCGAGGGCAATACTATGGCTGGGGGCACTATAAAATAGCCTCAACATCTTCTTATGCAGCTATATAATTGCAGTGTACTTGGGGGAATAATTGTAAAAGCTATTAACTGTTGTAATCTAACTTGGTAGTTAACTGGGTAAGCAGCTTGCTTAGTAACATGGCTTAAAATTTAGTCGTAGCTGAGAATTTTCTCGGAGCGACAATGGATTAGAGCTCTTTAGTTAAGTTAGATTAAGGTTCGTTAAATATGTTGTGTATTTGAATGTTGGTGGGTGTAATGCAAGTCGTACGTAACCGATTAACTTCGTTACATTTCCAACATGGTATGAATGATTCTTGTCACCGAAAGGTATAAAGGACTAAAGATTATGAATAAATGGCCTCCTGCATTTTACCCTAAACAAAAAAATTATTTACTTACATTTATTAATTTTAGTTGATGATGAAGGGAATTTGCATTATTTCCTTATAAGGAATTTACCTAGACTGGTAAATAGTTAGTTGTAAAAACATTGGCATAGAAAATTTATCTGTGATAGTTGCTTGATTAATTTCAGTAATGAAGATAAATTATATATGCATCAAAGAAATGATTGCAATCACATCACGGTTAAATTACCAACGACTGAACTGTGTCTAGATAAATTTTGGAAATATGGTGTCAGACAACATATTAAAATGAACAACATTCATCTTACTACGTATGGTCTCTTCTAATTTAGATACTTTCTAAACATCGATTACATAGATGTTTAAGACCTTCGAAGTATATGATACGAAAATAAAAAATGTTTTATACTTATATGTGTTCTGTTTTATTGAATTAGCATTGATTGAAAGTTATACTGGTGTAGGTGTGAGTTGTGATGGTAGTTGTTGGTGTTGGTTGGTGGAGATTAATGTTGGTTCGTTGGGTTAGTTGTGATAGTAGTTGTTGGTGTTGGTTGTTTGTGGTAATAGTTGTTGAGGTTGGCTGACGTAGATAGATGTTGGTGTTAGTTGGTTTTGGTTGTAAACATTCTGGATGAATGTCGATTAGTACAGCGTTGTGTTGTTATTGGTAACTTTGGTTCTCATCTTTGTTGGTTGGTTAGCTGTATTAGTACATCTGAATTGTGGATTCAAGTCCCTTATTCAAGCATGCCAAGTGTAGCTTGTTGTACATACTATTTTAAGAACAAGTGAATTACATGGAAATGACATTATCATCATCTCCTTTTTGCATTGAACATAAGTCCGTTGCGTTACTACTTTCATTGTAATTGCAGCGTTTTCGTGGTCCGCCTATCGATCTCCCTTTTGCTCGGTATCTGTAGTATCTCTTAGATACTCTGTCGTTTTCCATTCTTTCTAAATGTTGGTGCCACCTATCTCTATATTCATTTATTTTATCTTGTATGTCGTATATGTTGAGTTCAGCTCTTATATCAATATTTCTTTTTCTCTCAATACGGCTATATCCTGCTGTGTTTTGTAGAAATCTCATTTCAAATGTTGTTATTCTACGTTCGTCATTTTTGGTGGTTGTCCAGCATTCGCAACCGTACTTGAGACTTCGAACAGATACTACTTTATAGAATTTTATTAATGTTTCTGGATGTGCTTTATTTTTAAGGGTTTTGTGAATTGTACCATTGATGTATAATTAAATTTTTGTATTTTATGGTTTATATCCATTTTGCCAATATACGATATTGTACAACCCAAGAATTTAAAACTATTCACTTGTTCTAGTGTTTCATCATTTACGACAATTTTTGATCGAACAGGTTCGTTTCCGCAGAAGGCCATTACTTTGGATTTGTTTACAGATATATGTAAGTTGTATGCTTCTGTTATTTGTTGAAGTTTATAAGCTGCTCTCTGTAATGACTCTTCTGCCACCACGAGTTGATCGTCTGCAAATAGATAATTAGCGACATATTTATTTGTATTTAGATCTTCCGTGTATTCAAGTATGTTGTTAATCCACTTTCTGATAGCTTCGTCAATATACAGGTTAAATAAGATTGGCAATAGACTACAGCCTTGTTTTACTCCAAGGTTTGTTGTTTCTGTTTCGTTAATATTATCATATATACTTATTCTTGAATTTGTGTATATATTTTTGATTACTTGTATCAGGTGCTCTTTTCTGCAATGTTTCCCACAATTTTTCTCGGAGTATTATATCGAAAGCTTTCATGTAGTCTACAAACAACATTGTTGTACTCTCGGTGTTTTTCAATTATTTGTTTCGTTATGAATATGTTGTCGGTGCATGATCGTCCTTTTCTAACCCCCGTTTGTTCTTGTAGAATCAGATTGTCTACGATGACTTGCTATCTATTTGTAAGGGTTTTGGCATATATTTTGTAAGCTGTGTTCAATAGACTTATTCCTCGGTAATTATCGCATTTGTATCTATCTCCCTTTTTACTTCCTTTTACTATAAAGGAAGTATTGGATTCACCCCAAAAATTCGAAATTGAGTTTTCAACGGATCTTCACGTTTTAGAGTCCCCTGATCCCAAAAAACATATTTTTTTTCATTGGTCTGTCTGTCTGTGTGTCTGTCTGTCTGTGAACAGAATATCTCAAAAACGAAAAGAGGTATGGCATTGAAACTTCATATATAAGTTTTGTGTACTATGTAGATGAGACAGCAAGCTTTTGAAGAAAATCGCATAACCGGAAGTAGGTGTTTACTCTTGTGATTTTTCAGTTTTTTTCGATTTTTTTCAAAAACGGCTCTAACGATTTTTTTTAACTTTACATTTTTCTTAAATTTTTAAAGTGTATTGATGTGAGATAGGTGATTTTCCAGTTGAATACTTCTAAAGTGGGTTTCTTTTGTTTTTTTTTCTATTTTTTTTTATTAACTCCTATTTTAAATAAAACACCCGGTATATTATTACATTTTTGAATTCACCTTAAAATTCTAGAGAAAATTTGTCTCTTCAACTAACACTCGATTTTGTACCGTTTTTGTAGAATTTGTAATTTTTGAAAATTTTTAACAAATGGTTAAAAATTAAAAATGAAATTTTTGACTAATTATAAGATCACTGTAAAAGGAAGTTGTGTGAGTGTATCACACCAGATTTTTTATATTGGTTTTATCATGGCGATTTTCCAGTCACGAGGAATGGTACAGCTTTTCCAGCACATGTTTAGTAGGTGGATAAATCTTTGTATTACAATTTCTGAGGCGTATTTAATCATTTTGCTGTTAATGCCATCCGTTCCAGCTGCCTTGGAGCGTTGTAGAGTTCTGTTTTTTCTATAAGGTCTATTTCTCTATACTCAATTGTTTGTTCTTCTGTTTCCTCCGCTATTCCTAACTGTTCGGTATACCATAGGTTTTTGTAGTATGCTAGCCATGTATTAGAGCATATCATGTTCATGCAAGCTGTATCATTTTCGACTTTATTTAGATTTGTTAGAATTTTATATGCCATTTGTTGTCTCCCGTGTACATCATTCTCTATTCGTGAAATGAATGTATCTATCTTGTTGTGATCGACGATTGAGATCTTTAACAATTTTCGTTAATCTGTTATATTCTTCCGTATTGTTTTCTGTTTTTTGTTGCAGCCATTTATGATACGCTTGATTTTTTTGTTTAACTGCTTCTGCTCGTTCTTCAGATCAAGGAATGATGTTCTTCCTTTTGCAGTTTTTCGATTGCCTTCCAAGGGCCTCTGATGCTGCTTTCTCTATTATATTTTTTATATTCGTCCATTCATCACTGACATTATCTTTCTCGGGAAATTGTTGACTGTATTGTGCTCGTCTGCTCTGATCGATTATCGAGTATTTTTCTTATTGGTTTTTATCCATTTTGCGAGTATTTTTACTTTTGCCTCAAGTAGGAAATGGTCTGTATTTATATCTACTCCTCTATAAACTCTTGTGTCGTTAAATAGTGTCGCTGTCTTTTATTTATTTATTTTTCTATAGCACATGTTAAAGTGTGCCTTTATCAACTCAAAACAAAAGATCAAGTTTTACTTTAACAGCAAGGCTAGATAAAGTTGCACTTTAACATCAAGGATAGATAAAGTAATTTGATTTTATAACTTTTGTTTAACTAACAGCTTCGTATTATCGTAGCAACCCAATCTAGCTACTGACATTTTGAAATGTGATTGACTGTTCTTATTTTCTTTTGAAATTGTTAAGCTCTTGCTATATAAAAAAATATTGTATTATACACGACGATAAAGTTATTTCTATCCACTCTTGAATCATTAACGTCTCGAATTCGTCTCGAAGTTAAACAATTCACTTGTGGATAAAATTTAACTTTATCGTCTTGTATAATAAATTACTATTATTTGTTTCGTACTCAGCCAACAGCCGTTAGGCCAATTATAGGCGTCGCTGTACAGTCTTTTCATTAACTAGGAAATACTTTATGACTGATGTTTGGCCTCTTGCTTCCCATGTATTGTAATGGTATTAAGCCCAAGACTCTACTCTGCTTGCAGTACAGTTAAAGAAACAAGTCAACAAAGCACAGAGTTGGGGTCTTTTATGTAACTGCAATACTATGCTTAAATTTCATTCAGTAAATGCATTGGAAAAGAAATGCCAGTATTATTAAATTAATTGAATAAGGAACGCACTGGGCAAAGCTTGCTTTTCACAGGGTTGAAGTTGGAGTTCAAATTAATTAAATATTAGATTTGGGCAGAATGAACAAGCCAAACCAAAAGAAATGAATAATCACAAAGAGGTTTGCTATGTGCAGGTCAATGAAGCGTAGATTTCAATATAGCTAAGTAGGTCAAGTTGTGAACAATCTAAAAAAGTATAAGAAGCCAGAAAAATAATAATGTTGCAACAAGCAATTAAGAAGGCAGGCATAAAGACATAAAATAGCAATTGTGAGAAGCAGACAAGACAGGAGAAAGCAAGGGAAAAGTAGAGAGCAAGACAAGAGAAAAAGCGAGTGAAAAGAAGACAGATGGACATCGAAAGCATTTATGAAGGAAGTGAACTCTTTAAAAGGATCAGTGCAATTACGCGAGTGAACAGAGCAAAGCAAATAATAAAACATTTTGACAATTAAAAATGTGGACAATATTTTAGATATAAGAAATTTTTAAATTCAATAATTTGTAAGTAAATTTATTTCAAAATGTATTTGATTTGAACATGGCTAATTTCTGTTTGTATAGTATTAGATTAGCATTTGTTTATAGCGGACTTCATCAGATAACAATTGAATAAATTATAAGATTGACATGAAATTTTGTGCTCCTCTTAAATACAAGTTTTTATATAATACAATTAAATATTTTGAGCTAAAAAGTGTTTCACTGTGTTAAGCAAGTGGTATAGTTCATATGAGAACGTTTGTGGCGATTTCCGCAAACATAAATTATTTCACCAAGAGCATCTCCGAGGAAACGTTCGCCACACACATCAAGATTACGAAGAAGGGTTCCAGCCGAAAAGAGGGCCCAGAGCCAGGGCATTCTACTGCGACGCATCAGGCAGGAGTGCAGGACACCGACCAGCAGCCAGACACCGGGGGAAACCGTTCCTGACCAAGATACGAGCTGGGGCCCCCTTTCCAAAGATTGAAACAAACACGAAATCTTAAGGTACTGTCTAACCCTAAAAATATTTGCGTGAGCATCCAGAAATTTGTGTGCATGCGAGAAAATACCGTACTGAACAAGATTCAAGCCTCCAGCGAAAGTGCTTTTCAATTATTACACACTGGGTGTGAGGTTAGATGGAGATTAAACAATTGCAGAAATTCAATCGGCGTCCCTTCTGACGTCATAAGACAAATTAGCACTACGATTTAAATAAATACCTCTTTGAATGTTCACAAATTTGATTTTTAAAGTCAACAACGCTTACTGCAAGATACGAACCATTTTGTGTAATTTTGACAGCAGCGCATACATTAGCGACTAGGTATTTGGAAATAATTCGGGCGCACAGTGGCGTCCCAGTTTAGGTAAAAAGGTTACAAATTATTAGGAATTCACCTTTTGAATAGAGTTGATTGTTCTACCGAGCTAGCGTTACAATAATAAATTGCAGATAAATACAATACGAAAAAGGGCATAATACTATTTACTCGTATTTGGGTCAAATAAATTAAAAATACAAAACAATCTTATTTTACCCAGTCCAAGTCTTGAAATTATAATTGCTAAAAACACATATCAGAAGTGGTGATATCAAACCATAGCAGTATATGTATGTGTTCTTCTGTGTTTGAAAAATGTGTTTATTATTTTCATATTGTTGTAGCATGAAAAATCTCTGAGCATTCTTCCATTTTGGTTTAGAGCGTCTTCTTAATTCGTGCCAATTATATTTTTAAATTTTTGTTTACCAATCCTAACTTTTAGATCTCCCCCTATTATTATGTGATCATTTTTATTGGTTTTGTTGATCGTTTCTTGTAGTTTAGAGTAGACATTTTCCCTGTCATCTCTTCTTCCTTCGTCAGGGGCATATACACGCATATTATGGTTAGGTATCCTGTCTCTATGCAACACCTTATACTTAAAACCATTCATATGATCGAATTCTGTCTGTCCATCGCCTATTTATTAATATTGCGACACCTGCTGCGGCTCTAGTGCCTTGTCTTATGCCATTATAAATTAGGGTGTATTTTTCTAGGTCTTGGGTTCCTTTTAATTTTTTCTTTGTTTCAATAATGAGAGCTATGTCTATTCTTCGTTTTTCTAGGTTTTCTTGCAGCTCTTGTAAGTTGTTCCCCAGACCGCGTACATTCTAAGTACATATATTTAAATATTCTGTTATTCCTAATCGCTTTTCCTTAATTCGTTTGCGGTCATCATCTGTTAATTCTGTCCTATCCGAGGCTCTTGTATGTTGTACATCCATTATTTTATTTGTTTCTTGTAGCAAAAGGGTTTTACCATCTAGCCGTTTCAGAATCAATTTTCCTGCCATTTTCTTAGTAAAGTGAGTCAGTCTTCCTTGAGAGGATGACCACATGGAAATGTGCCGAAACAAATACGACACGGCTTTGACTGGCTTGAGGTTAAGACACTTTTACGAAGGTGTTGAGGTTACCTAGACGCATCGGTAAGCTGAGCCTGCAAAACTCGCAGTTGTATTGTTATTGGTTGCTTTACTTCTCGACTTCCCTGGTCAGTCGGTTGTATTAATGCATTAGAGTTGTGGGATCATGTATATACCGGGTGCTGACTTGCGCGACGCACCATAGGAATTTGCATAGTAAATTCTTTATGTTCAATTATTTGCTCCCCTAATTATTTTAGAGCTAAAGTGTAAATACATTTTTTGTAAAGAAAAAAATACTGCATCCATTCATACTGTTGCTAACAATTTTTCATTTTCCGGAACTGAAGGAATGCCAAAAAACAAACTAGCATTTTCACAAAAATCAGTGATGCCATGGAATTATTGAAACAAGCCAATGCCAACGCAAATGCGTGCGGAGCGACAATATGTGTTGTTTGTTAGTTTGTCATTGATGTTTCATTATTAATTATGTTCAGCTTAATGTCTCTAAGGTACCTAGACCTTGTCCATAACAAAAATAGTTTTACGAGTATGATGGACGTTCGTTAACTGAGCTCCTTGTTTATTGTAAAATATCCGTATCGGCAAATTCCAAACAGTACAACCATTAAAAGACTGATTTATTTTAAGTTTAAGACTACAGACACCATACTAAATAATTGTAGGTGTAATAATGAGGTTCAGAACTTACATCAAAACAGAAAAACGACAATAAATTCAATCTTTTGACGGCAGTGACTGGATGATCGCCCCGCACGCACTTGCGTTGGCACTGGCTTGTTTCAATAATTCCATGGCATCACTGATTTTTGTAAAAATGCTAGTTTGATTTTTTGCATTTCTTCGGTTCTGGAAAATGAACAATTGTTAGCAATAGTATGAATAGATGCAGTATTTTTTTCTCTACAAAAAATGTATTTACAATTTAGCTCTAAAATAATTAGGGGAGCAAATAATTGAACATAAAGAATTTACTATGCAAATTCCTATGGTGCGTCGCCCAAGTCAGCACCCGGTATATCCGAGTAACTCATTAGACAACAACAGAGAAAATTTAAATTTACCACTTAAATCTAGTGAGAAATTCTCAATATAATTTTCAAAGTTTTCAGCAACTCTCTGCGTCTTGAGATTACATGCTTGACTTACTTGACTTATTTCCTGTTATTCTGCTTTGGAACATAGCAGCTGACTGTTTTTGGCCATTTCTTTAATTTCGCTTCATGTGTTACCAGTTGTTCTGATCTCTTCTTCTATTGTTCTTCTGCAGCTTGTTTTAGGTCTTCTTCTTTTGCATTTGCCCTGTGGATTCCAATTTAGTGCTTGTTTTTCTGTTACTGTTGGGTCTTTTCGTAGGGTGTGCCCAATCCAATTCCATTTTCGTTTCTTTATTTGAGCATTTATAGGTGTTTCTTGTGCTCTTTCACATAGGTCGTTGTTTGAGATGGTGTTTGGCTAGTAAATTTTATATATTTTCCTGGGGCATCTATTTATAAACACTTGGAGGCTTGCTGTGATATTCTTCGTGGTTCTCCATGTTTCGCTGCCATACAAGAGAACGGATTTTACGTTGCTTTTGAAAATTTTGAGTTTAGTCTTTATTGATATTTCTGTTGCCTTCCATACCGGATATAGTTGTATGAATACTGCGTTTGCTTTTTGTATTCGTGCTTTTAAATCTTCTTCTGTTCCGCCCGTGCTCGTCACTACAATGCACAGATATGTAAATTTGTTAACCTCTTCTATTTCATTATTATTTAGATAGTAGCTTCGGTTGTTAGTAGTGTTTGTTCTGAGTGATTTGGTTTTGATGCTGTTGAGCTTTAAACTATTGGTTTTTCCCTTTTCAGCTTTTCTGTTTAGTTTTTGTTGCATGCGATTGTGTGTGTGGGATAGTAATAGACAGATATCATCAGCAAGTCAAAATCTTCGAGTTGTTCTGTAAACTTCCAATTTATTCCGCATCTCTCTGTCTTTGTTGCTTTGGTCAATACTTCGTCTATGACCATTAGGAACATTATTGGAGACATTGGAGACACATACAGCTTTGTTTAACTCCTGTCTGTACTTGTATGGGTTCTGATAGATTGCCTTCATAAATTACTTGGCACGTGTATCCTTCATATGTTTGTTTTATAAGTTTAGTATGTTTATAGGTATTCCATACTTTCGCATTGTATCCCACATTTTGTCTCTGTTCACTAGGTCAAATGCCTTTTCGAAATCCACGAATAGTAGATACAGGTTGACTACGTATTCGCGCATTGCTCTATTATGATGTGCAGTGCGTTTATTTGGTCTATGCAAGATCTATTCTTCTTCCTATTCTGTTTAGCAGGATACTGGTAAATATTTTACTTGGAATGGAGAGCAGGGTGATTCCTCTCCAGTTTTTTCAATTTGTAATGCCTCCTTTCTTTGGGATCTTTATTTAAAGTCCTTTTTTCCATTCTTCAGGTGTTGTGTTGCTTTGCCATATTTTGACAAACAGTGGGTGTAGTGCGTCCACCGTTATTTCTGTTTTTTGTTTCAGGATTTCTGGTGGGATCTTGTCCATACTTCCCGCTTTGCTATTTTTTTGGTTTTGGATTGCTTCTCTAACTTCTAGTCTTGAAGGTGCTTCTATTCTTATTCTTTAGGATTTTCTCTGGGTTTGAGATTACATGTAACCAACTATATTGCATTAAATAGCCTTCTAGGTCTTCAGAAGTTATTATTTACATTACTCATAGTCGCGAAAGCGGGCTTATGAGGGCGAACAGAGTTTATCTTATATACAGGGTGTCCCAGATAAGAGCAACTACATGGGGATTTCGGAAACGGCAAGAGATACAGGGTGGCTTAAATGAGAGAAAAGTTGCGCTATTCTGAGCCCAGTCAGAT
>OW679198.1:41891022-42096183 GCA_940337035.1 Agriotes lineatus
ACATTACATTGAAGCGGGTTACCCTTGCAGCTGTGGACGCAACAAATAAAAATTTCAAAGAATTTAAGGAATTTCTACTTGCTCGTGATAAGCAAAATATTCAAGTGTTTGCCTGTGAAGCGCGCTGAAGGTGTTACTGCTCTATGAACGGGTATACGCCCCAAAACTTATTTTTAATATGCAGATTACTTGCTAAAACACATACCAAAATTGACGATAATCTACACGTATAGTAACATTAATTCTATTCTAGTGAATTTTAAATTTGCGGTAAATGACACATGCAATATCAGATTTTAAACATAAATTCTAGTTAGCTGAAATGCAGTTCCGTCGACGGAATAATGGGAAAACCAATGGAAGTTGTAGAGCCTGAAAGTCACACAAAATCTTAGCCGAACCTGCTTAATCGCTGGCCACCAAGGCCGATAAAGAATTAACAGCAGCAGTTCGAAGGTTTTCTATGAGCAATTAGCGTGAATCAACACGCAGTGAACGGAGGGCTTATCTAGAGCAACAATACAAGGGCAATACAAGACGTAGCTGAACGATAAAGGGTGTTCCTTTGAATCTATACCATCATCGGTTAGTGTGAAACTTAGCTTAGGGACATATTTAAAATCGATGGTAAAACACAAATGCAGTACGATATAATAAACCATAAATTTACCATTGCAGTTCTATCAACGGTAAAACGGCGAAAACTAAGGACAGTTATAGATAAATATGCGGCCGCCAAAGTTAAGCGAGATTTACGGGCTTGCCAGTGGGGCTGGTTGCTATAGAACGGAAGCAAAATTAATAGCTCCAAGGATGTCGACGAGTTGAATTTGCATGGTTCTACACGCGATGTGACTGATAGCCTTTTAAGAGCTGCGCCGGGGAACGATAAAAACTGAACAAAGGCAGGTCTGATTTTCTACGGTTAGTTAGCGTGAATCCACACGCGATGAACGGAAAGTTTTACCAGGGCGGCTGTGTCGCAGTTGAGCATTACTCTACACTCTACAGGTTAGTTGCGAAGCGGTACATACGAGGACGATACAGTTCTTTCCAGTGTATGCGACCGTTTGTCGATCTAACATTCATTGAAATTCAAAACGAGGGAGAAGCTGGATATATCCAATAATCGTTGTAAATTTGCTAAATCGGCACGGTAAAGGGGTTCCCAACCGCTATATTCACGGCACAGATAATACACCACATACACCCGCTGTGCTCGACTATATCTGACCAACTATGATCTGTCCCCGCACCTGAAATCTTGCCGTGAATAGCAGTTTGACGCAACGAATTACACAGTCCCCGTGCATTCAAAAGCCAGGAATTTTCAAACTGAACAGTTTTTAATATGTAAGTTGACTCAAAGCAATACTGGACAGAAGACTTTCTTCTGCCACGCAGTTGCTGTAAAGGTTACGTTACATTTTAATATGAAAATAATGTACTATAGGTTTTTGAAGTGACAAATCAATTTCATGGTGTGGTAGAAGTCTCCCAAAAAATATTTTTTTTAATTTCCTATTCGCGATACTGGCTCGCCTTGAGCAGAATATTAAAATTTTCCGGGTAAAGAGCAGATCAACCTTTCATTTTATTTTAATCGAGCCGAAGCGCGCGGGCAAATTTTATTTCGCCCCATATTATTGTCTGCTATCCGGGGCGCGAATTTTTCCCAATTTCCCCGGCATCTAGCCTGATAATGACAGTTTCCGGCGGAGTCAAGGTGAAAGCACTCTCATAAATGGAAATTTTTGCACGCATACCTTTTTCGTGCATTTCAAGCATCCTGAGTTGAATGCGCGCCATTTGGTGGCGCTTCGAATCCGTTAATTATTGCAGTCGGCTCGTCGGGGTGCTGAATGGGGCAATAACGCTCGTCTTGCTCTAGCTGCTTTTTTCAGAGGCTAATTGAACGGGCACGTAAGTGGCTTTGCGGATTGAATTTCCATTGGCAGACGGTTTTATTGGATGTAAATTGGGCAGTGTAATAAATAAGGACGTTTCCTGCCTGTTGCCCCATTTTAAACCCAGCCGCGGGTGAAGCCCGAATCTGCATAATTTTTAAAGCCGAGCGATACTAGGCGTAAAAACGAATTAATTATTATTAAATTAGCGACAGTCGGTGTGTTTACCTCCATGCCAGCATTAATTTGCATGAATCGCACACGAAATTGCATCAAATTAGTTTTTTATCGGGCGTGGTTTTTCTATTAACCACTGGGCGTTTCATATTTCCCTTCAGTTTATCGACCTTTGACACTTCACTGCATTAAGACAAAACCCTTATCGGGAGGAAAACCAGAATTTGAGCAGTGCTTCAGCGTGCGGTAATTAAGTTTTCGTGTTTTCATACCGCCTGGTGGCTCCTTGTTTGAAAAGAGAAAGTTGCGCTACGCCAAGGTTCAGGTTTTTATCAGGTTCTACATGTTCGCTGATAATGCGGCAATAAATACCTATGGGAATAACGGATTTTGTTGTACGACACTAGAAACAAATTACTACGAGTTTGTTTTATTTCGCCATATTTGAATGACAAGGTGTAGACAGCTTTGCCATGCTAATAAGTTATTAGAGGAGCCTACGGTGTGATTTTGATGACTCATAGTTTGATCGTGGGTTTCTAATCGCTGCGTTTTGTTAGTGCCCGAAGAAAGTCCAGATTGTGTATGCAATTTACACGAAACTTCAATTAGTTCCTTGTGGAAAATCATTTCGAAATTTGAATTAGAATACGTTTCCCCCATGATAGTTTCTGATACTATTTCCTATTATTTCTTCCCGTAGGAACTACGTGTGTATTTGAGCGTAATTTCTTAATGAATGTAATATTTATGTCAAAACATAAATTGAGATTTACTTAAAATCGCAATGTGATTTAATTTTGAAGTTTCGCCAAACGAGCAAAAAGCGAGCGGTCTGCTCTAATAAGCTAAAAAGTTAGCTAATAACTCGTCGCAACCTGCAGATCATATTTTTTGTCTAAATAACCCCAGAAGTTTGACCAAGCCGCTTAAAAGCAGCGCTAACTTCCTCATTATCTTGGCAATCAGCAAGTTTCTGGTTGTGGCAATACTCGATGAAAGGATTCTTTAATGCAGTCCTTTGGACCAAACCGAAATGTTTACTTGTAAAAGTTTTTAAGGAACGTCGTTAAAATTTTTTAACTTATTTATTTTCTTTGCGTCTACAACTTACTTTTGAATTGTTTCCAGCAAGTAGCTCACTAAACTATGTTAATTCTGTGATATGCGGTATACCACTGCTACTGTCAGATTGAAATTGCCTCAACTTTATTGCCAACGGTGATAAATGGGTTGCCTATATTACGTGTTCATGCGGTGTTAAATATTTTACAATGTCGTTGTATATTTACTCTCCTAAATTAAATGCAGATTCCGTAGATAAGCAAGACTAATTGTTGTTTTTTTCCAGGTAAGTCAACGTGCAAACCGTTGTTTAAAGTAGAAGATAGCTGACATTTCAGCAATTTGGTAAGTTTTCTTAAGAAATTCCATTCGAACGTGATACTGTTCTAATTATAACACGTTATAGCTTATTTACTTACACTCTTATCTAGAACCCCAAAAAGAGAAATATTTGCAGTCTAATTAAATCCTCATAAATTCTCACAGTTACACTATGTAAACAGTGAATCTAAGCAAACTCCACTCACTCGAGACAGCGAAAGGTCAAATTCCGCAAATTAATAAAAACCGAGCCGAGCTATCCGATTTAATCTTTACAAATCGCAGTGCTGCTGCTGAAATCCCAAAGAATCGCTGTGACTTGATATGCCTGCAACGTAACGGCATTCTTGAAATCGCAATAAAGCATACTAAATCAGAAGATAGAGAGCCATAATTTTCTAGTTCACATAGTCGGCCAGCTTCCAGTAGCGGCGTTTCGAAATTCCTGAAATATTGGAATCCCCGCGGAGGCGCTGCCTTCAGGAGTTGGTTTCGATTCTTAGTTTGAATTTGGGACGCCCGCGAATTATTTACGTGCTGAATCCGGGAATCTGCACGCTATTTACATGCCATTAAGCAGGTTGGCGCAGTTAAGGGGAGTTAACGGGGAAATAAATCGCAATTACTTCGGAAAGTAGCAAACACGTCGTAAAATATAGGTTATTATTTCTTAAACATAGTCGACGAATCGTGATAATCAACAAACAAAATCCCTCTTGGCGACCGGCCAACCGCCTTGGCTGTGGAGTTTCCTGTTTTGTAGGCAAGAATTTTTAAATGAAAACAGGGCTTATGAGGCACTGGTTTTCCGTTGTACCAGCACATTTACTACTTAACTAGCAAAATATCCTGACTTGACTTTTAAAATGGCACAGTTGCTCTTCAATTAGTTGTTCACACATATTTTCGGTGCCCTGCGCTAATTTATTTTTTCCTAGATTCAGATCGATTCACATGCATAAATTTACAAGAACTTGGGACTTACCAGAAATTTCATAACGCCCCTGCGGTCTGGGGGTTGTAAATCAGAAACATGATACTGGGGATGGATGGCGAACGGCGAGCTCTTTTATGTAGCAGGTGGTCACACGCTCTAGCGCGAACACAAACTCAGCCAATTCCACAATCAGTCATGCAAGTAAAGCAACAAACATTCAGCTTTTAGCAGTAATGTGCTCATTACATAATATTTACAGGGGGTTTTATGGTCCCCCCGCTGCGTTCCCACGTAGCTTCTCGAAGAGGGATATTCTTCCGTGCACCTCCGATGATGTACCTATAATAATCCTGCAAACACGGATGTTAATCGCATCTAGTATGCATTAACCGAACGCTAACTGCATCAATGGGCCCAACCCATCTCAATGTAACCCGCAATTGCGGTGGCCGCATCAGCTGCAAAAGGCACAGGCACAAGGCATCTTTGGAAAACGGGCTTCCCGGGCCACTCAGTCGCGCTCACTGGGATCACTGATAAGCAAGGTGCTTAACAGGTCAAGGATCGTGGACCATCTCGCCGAATGGTCACGGATCCAGGCACGATTACGGCAAGTTGACCCCAGGCCAACCATAACAATGAACAACGTCCCAATTAATAAAGCAGTTTACAATCAGCATCAGTACGACTCCGCTGTACAATAACTACATTTGCAAAGCTACGCAAGCACTAGTATTCCTTTTTACAAACCTCATCGGTTCATTCGCTCTCTTATGATGCATATAACTACCACAATTCAATTCACTTCAAAATCACATAATCGCGGGGGAATGACACCCGCGGTAGATTAGCTTCCGCGTCTACACGTGTGCGACCTCGCCCACAGACTGCCCGCTTCCAACGCCCCCGATTTAAAAAACCACCCTCGGTCTTTAAATTGGCTTTGGACTCGTTTCGATTCTGTGCTAAATTTAGAACGTATCATATTTCAATGGCTGGTTTAGTTGGAAGCCCATAATTATACGGATACAATTAAAATAATAGAATATTTTCAAACAGCCCAACGAACACAAAAAGTAAATATTGCAACACAATTTGTCATCAATTAGTATATAATTCCAAATATTACGCCATTTTGCTCCTCTTAGGGAGTGGGTAGTCCAGCCGGCTGGTAAAGCATTTGCGTTTCCAGTCGGCAGGTAGTGAGTTCGATCCTCGTGCCCGGAGATTGTTCCTGTCATCATATTAAAATCTTTGATGGTCGTGACCTCTGTGAGAGGATACTCTTTATCAACGCGTTATACTAGCCTCCTGCTTTTTTTATGTACATATAGCACAGTGGGTTATGTACCATAAAATTATCGCAGGTTTATATATATGTACTTGCAATGGTCTTGTAGCTGTGGCTATTTCGTCAAAATTAAGAAAATTATACTAATCTTATGCCATTTTCAGTTTAAAAACACCATTTTGTTTTCTTTTGTAACAGTTTATTGAGCATGAAGTAAACCAAACCGTACTATATCTGCCGCTTCGTGTGAATTAACTAATCCAACATCGGCTATCTAACTGAATCAAAGTTTTGTAATGACACAGTTGGTCTACTGTGAAATTATAAAGTCGTTCATGCCCCGTTGCAATGTTCTTGCAAGTAACTACATCGTTAGTTTTCAAAACAGTGAACGAGAGTAATGTTACGGTATCTGCACTTCCATTTGGATATACAGCATCGGCTATCGAACTGAATACAACTTTTATAATGGCATAATCGGTCTTGTATTATGTCGCCTTGTGATGTTCTTGTAGAGATGTCTATATTTTTACTGCTAAATATGGTTAACGATGATTAATCGTACTACGTTATTTCCAGTTCCTTGGATAAGCTCGGCTATCTAACTTAACCCCACTTTTATAATGGTGGTAGTGCAGAAGCATATCTTAAAAATATGCAACTGAGATTTATACAGCTCTGCCTATGTCAATTTTTTCCTCTGTTTCATTATTTGTACATTTTACAAAAAACATAAGATGGAGCGAATAATCAACACCCAGAAACCAAGGCGCCGAACTATATTCCGCCTCCTTACGATTGTAAGCATCTTTTCTGCTCAAATTCTATCTCCTTTAATTTTCATTGAGTTACAGCAAACTGGAAAATCGGCTGGCGTTTATTAGAATATAAATTCCAAGGCAAACGTATTAGCTGCCAGAAAAATTTGTCATTGCAAACGCATCTGGCGTTTTTTTCGCGGCTGGAATTTATGGGGCAATTTAAGAATCACTCGAAATAAATGAACTGCAAATGAAGATTGAAAACGCGAAATTTTTGCGACCAGGCGCCGAAATACGAAGACCTGTCAACGAGTTCGCCAGGAATGTAGCCGTTGATAGGGGTTTAGAACTACGCCCATGGCTAATTTATTGCGTCTTGAGAAGACACTGCTGTTTAGATTGCCAGTGTCATGGGCACCTCTCGATTAAAATAGCTGATTTTATGGCCGTATTATTCGAGTTTCCATCTTAGAAGTGGCCGCTCAAGGCTGTCCAAACGTGAGGCACGAAGGGTTTTCTGACTTCCTCATTTGCTACAGACAATAATACCTAAATGCGTTCAAGTGTGGTTCAGTTAATCGATGTATTGTAGCGTCACAAAATATTTTTAGTGTACGAAAGTAAGGGCAGCATTTCAGAGAAAAACGTTGAACACTTGCATAAAACATTTTGCATGTTGAATGGAGTTGTCATAACAGTACAAAGATAATTATTGTGATTAAAAAAAAAGAACGTAAAAGTAGGTTGTTTTGGAAAATGTTGGGAGCTTCTCTCCTTGTCACACTCTTTTCAAGGTTAGGTCAACTAAAGTGAATATTCAAAAAGCCATTGTTAAAGTATTCGTTACTAAGTGTGAACAATATTGGAAAAAAAGGTGTATTCAGTATCATTCCATGTTTATGTTTTATGTATAGGAATTTTGTCTTTTGATATTGTAACGATGCACACATATGTTTCCTGGGTATTACGGCGTGCTTCGGTTGAGTTACAGACGATTAACCTAGACGGTGGTACTTAGATTAACATTAGTTAGGTCGTATAGAGGCTGGAGTCCTTCGCTTCTTACACCGAAAGAAAACAACGTCATGGAGTCTACTATTCTTTATTAGGGCCAAGTGTAAGTGTACTACATACTTTTACAATTACTGCGGGGTTCCGAAGACTAAAATGACGTCAGACAGTTGTCGGTAGCTCGTCTAGCGGCAAGAAAGGCTGACTGTCGGTCTGGGGTGGTTACTGTGGTGTCGAGCAGTGTTAAGTGAAGTAAGAGAGAAGGAAAGAATTGGTACTCACGCAATCGTACTAACAGGTTTCCCCTGCAATTCCGGACTGTGCTGTACCTAGTGAAGTAAGAGAGAGGCAAAAAATTGGTACGCACGCAATCGTACTAACAGGTTTCCCCCTGCAATGTCGGACTGCGTGACACCTAATGACGTAAGACGCAGGCAAAGAATTGGTACTCCACAATCTTACTAACAGGTATTCCTGCGATGTCGGACTGCGCTGTATCTAGTGAAGTAAGGGTTAAATAACTTATAAGCTGTTACAGCAGTTCTCCATATTACGCGTAGAACTACCACATGCACCAAACTTCGTTTTCTTCTTCCCTGCAGTCCTATCAGATGCGTTTTATACAACTTACAAAAACCCCTCCATTCCTGGTCGCACCGTGCCCAACCAATGACAAAAAATCTAAACTTCGTTGCCCGAGCGGCGCTGGGTGAATTAGTGGTTGTCTTACCACCCCACTACTGCTTAACCCTTTTCCAATCTAGTTTTAAATTGGGGTTTCCCATGATATATTCGAAACTGCCCTCAACATGTGTTCCTTTGGTTGAAACAACAACTTCATAAACTAAATTAGTTGGCGGTTTAGGCTATTTGTTTCGACCACCGGCCGTTCTAAAATGGCCTAATATCTCTGTCATAAATGTAACATAGTTTTCAGCTCTCGTTATGTCATGCGCCAGGATATTTTATTACGTCTTGCTGCATTCTTAACAGCTGCAAAAGATATCGGCTTACACCCTATTCCAAACGAAAGCTTTCATTTAAGATCTATAATTGTTTACCTACAACTACAAATAATTCCTTACATCTAGTTACAAAAATAGGAGTCTAAGACCGTGAAAGAGGAAAGAAACAGTATCTCAGGAGCGTAAGAGTGGTCATTTGGCGAAGAGAATCTTAGAATAGGCAAAGAACATATTTACGCCCACACATAACTTTACTTCGTATAATTTATGTGGTGTTTTCGATGTAATGGTTAACATGGGCAGATCGTTATACTTTGTTTACCGCCACTTCTGTTTTTTCTTTATTATGTTACTTATGTATTTCTCACATTTCTGTTACTGCCAATCCTACAATTTCTTCCCACATATTCCAGCATGCTCTTAGCATCAGCTGTCTAGAAATTATAATCCTGCGATGGAAGTCTACAGACATACTTTTAACTTTTAACCTTTGAAGGACTGTCCGAGGACAAAGAACCAGAGGAAGACATCGGAAAAGTTATAAGGGCAGAAACAGTATCTTAGTAGCATATCAGTGGTCAGTTGAAGAAGATAATCTCACGATAGGCAAACGAGCAGGCTTAGACCCACGTACTATATCTCCTCTGTACTTTTGTATGGAGTCGAGTCCTGGACCCTCGCAGAAACGGCAAGTAAATGATTGGACCCGAGATGTGGACATATCGTCGCATTTTAAGAATTTCATGGGTTGACCACATCACCAACAAAGCAGTTTTGGAAATAATGGAGAAAGAAACGGAAGAAATTAGAAGTGTAAAAAACCGGAAATAGACCATTTAATGAAAAATCCAGAAACATGAAATTTTACAACTGATAATACAAGGAATAATAGTAGGAAAAAGAGACCCATGAAGAAGACGTATATCATGGTTAAAAAACTTAAGACGATGGTACGCCAAGACAACAACGGACTCTTTAGAGTAGCCGTTAACAAAACTAGAATAGCCATTATGATTGCCGACATTCTGTAACGGATAAGAACAAGAAGAAGAAATATATCTCGTCTGTAAATGTTATATGGTGTTTCCGATGTAATGGTCGAAATGGGTAGAGCGTTATACTTTTATGGACCACCACTTCTGCCGTCCTTTTTTTACGTGGCCTATGCATTTCTCCATATTTCTGGCCTCGCCAATCATACATCGTATTTCCACAAGAATATGCTGTTGATATCAGCTCGTTAGAAACGACAATGATAGGGGGTAAGTCTTTATTCATCACACTTTTAACATTCGAAGGATAAATATAAAAGGGAAGGAACCAGCGGCAGACCGTGGATAAGATAGAAGGCCAGAATCAGTATCTCAGAAACATATAGGAGTGGCAGTTGAAGAAGAGAAGCTCAAGAAATGCAAAGGAACAGGTTAATACCACATATACATATATTGTCTTTATATAATATTTATATGTGTTTTTTTACGTAATAGTCGAAACGACTAGAGCGATATACTTCTCTGGACCACCACTCCTGTTTTTCTTTTTCTACGTACTACATTTGTGATCTCGTTAATCCTATAGCTTCTGCCCCTATATTAGAGTATGCTCTTGATATCAGCTGCTTAGAAATGACTATGATATTGCGGAAGTCTTGGCACAGGCATCATAGTTTGACCCTTGAAGAACATATGCAAGGGGAAAGAGCCCAAGGAAGACCGTGGAATCGGTAGAAGAACAGAAACAGCTACCGGAGCATAAGAGTGGTCAGTTGGAGAAGAGAAACTCAAGATAGGCAAAGGAGCAGGTTCGCGTCCACATATATCTTGTCTCTTTTATATGTTATGTGGTATTTTCGACATCATGGTCGAACTGATTAAATGTATATAATTCTATGAACCACCACTTCTGTTTGTATTTTTTTACGTGCCCCATATATTTCTCCACATTTCTGGTGTCGCTAATCCTACAGTATCTTCCCGCATACTAGAGGATGCTCTTGATATCAACTGGTTAGATACAATGATATAGAAGTTTTAGCACAGCTATCATATGGAACAGGTAGAAGGACAGAAATATGCATACTGTGTAGCAGATTTTAGTCGTTGAGATTTAGGCATTTGCAATTAATGACACGAATGCAAATAATTACATACAACTGTAGCTTGTTGATTCATTTACACGCAAATAAATAATATTCGAAACCCTTTAATACATTATACAGTGTTGCCTATTACTTATTCTATCTGAATTTCGTAAGTTTTTAACTGCTTGGTTTCCCGGACTTCCCAGACAATGATCAGTCACGGATGTCGATAGTTTTTGAGGGATTGCGCTATTTGCAATGCCTGATACCCAGTATCGGGCAGTAACCGCCACTAAAGGGTTGTTAAAAAAACTAAAAGCCATTTTTGGGACTTAGCTTCAGTTATGGCTCTATCATATAATAGAGAGGAACTTACATAAAGAATAAATAACACCAAGATGAACTTCTGAGGGGAAACAAAATGAGCGTAAAGTAACCAAGTCAATGGAAATAAGGGAATTAGATCAATCAAGAGCTAGAGAATTCAAGAATGGCCAGACATACCACAGAACGAACGGTAGGTAGCTTATAGTACAATAATTTCATACTCGTATGAATGCTCCTCGACACCGAAAGGTAAAAGAGGCTATAGATTATGAATGAATGAATGAATGTTATTATCTACCTTCTACATGACTTACTTTTATAAAAGTCTTTCAAGGACGATGTCTACCTGGTTTCGTAATCACAATCATAATGATAAATCTTATAAAATGTTGGATTTTAACCTTATAATGGGAAATGAATGATAGGAAATCCTTTCGAACTACATTAATACACGGAATATCATGCAAGACCCGTTTTAACCAGTTCTGGATGTAAACTAACCTCTGTAACCGTAAATGCGACGTCAGCTATTTATTGGGCGCCGTCCGCACTTTTTGCCTCATTATCCGACTTTTGCTAATTAATTCCAAGATTGTGGCGTTCGTTATGGCGTTCTGGCGCGATAACCGTTTCGAAATTGATTTTTCATTACAGGTCAGCGCTATCCGGGCGTCTCGGCTTATCCGCCTTTTTGTAATTAAAAGATAGCGCCGTGTTTACAAACAGCTGTGACGTCACGCTCCCGAAATGCATCGGTTTTGAGTTTCGGAGGGCGTGCAGCCAATGCGGAATGCCGTGCAGTTCGGCGACCAGTTTTTATTAATCGAAACTATAAAATATTGCGCAAAAAGGCGCAAACCGGTCCTGTGCAATGTCCCCGGTTTTACGAGGGATTTGAACTGGTGCTAGGTGCAACGATCGCTGCATACTCCCTCATCTGCTCGACAAATTTGCATTGTGCAATTTTAATTTCGATGTAAATTGCAGCGCACTTTGCTGAAATGCTAATTGGTTTTGTTTGGCTGTAATTTGTTTACGCTGACAGTGTTTTGAACATTTCCAAATTGGATTCAGTGGTTTTTTCCGATAACTAAACTGTTCGTGTTTGGTGTTTTAGGGGCGAACTAGCAATGCTTTGATTCCAAATTGTCAGTTAATAAACAGTTCGTTGGTTTATTAGAACATCACAATGATTGTGACCAGACATCAGCTTATACCTAGATGTTATACTGGGATAACTAAACAGATGGTATCAATTTGTGGTATTTTAACAATCATGAAGGTGAACTGCAGATAATCAATTTGCTTTTTTAACAAGACATACAGTTTACGTTGGTTGTCCAAAAGCGATTTTATGTAACTTTAATTTCAAAAGATAACATTACTACTAGTAATGGTTTTTTTTTGGACATCTTGTTACATTTTCTTCCTCCAGTACGATATATGGAGAGATTTGTGCGTACCATATAGATTAACTTTTTTGCATTTGAGCCTGTAGCAGTGTTGAATTCAGACTCATTACTCCGGGGGGGAGGGGGGTATTTTTACCTATTCCCGCGCTATTCACCCATTCTTTTATAGATAGAAAAAAGCCATGAATATGAAGTGGTAATGTTTCTGGGGATGAATTTTGTACTGCCCCGGGGGGGGGGGGGGGGATTTCCTCCCCGGTCACCCCCCTGGATTCAACACTGGCCTCTAGGGTTACATATACTACTTTGAAACGTTCAACATTTGATGGTAAGTAATGTGAAACACATTTTTGAAAAATGTTTGTTACTCTTAAGACAGTCATCAAAGAAAAAACAAGTTTTGTGCTTTCCACGTCATATTTTAAATATGGATAATCACGCTCTTGAAGTGGAATATACTATGATTTAACTGATTGTCAAAGATGCGATTATCGTTATTTATTGAATTCCACAAGCGAATTGCAGTAATTTCGCATTATTGCGAAGTCAGATGGCTGTGTGCAAAGATCTTTTTCAACGTGGAAGTAAGGGTGGTTTATAAACCCCTATTTAATTTGTGAAACTACTAAAATTAAAATAATTTGAGTGCTTCATTATGAATGTTCTATTTAAAATACATACACTGCGAGGTATACCTATCCATAACAATCGATCTAACCTGGGCGTCGACCTAATAATGTGTATTCAACAACCTATTGTCGTCAGTGTGAACCAAACAAGTGCTGTAGAAACTGTCGTTTTGGTGTCTTCCAACGTCGTGACCATTTGCGGTCCAATAGCTGTCGTGTTGGAACTGTATTGGGGCTGGAGCTGATGTGCAAGTTGCTACATTTTACTGCCTGCCGTTGTTTATGGTTTTGCTGAAGCTCGACATCGTACCAGGTCAGATCGTTACGCTCTGTTGTTGAGTTGTTGTATGTACTTTCTATTTAAGTGCACATGCGTGTGTCATCATAAATATTGATGCAATTAGAAGTTGTTTGTTAAATTTTTGGGGTGTTAGAATCGATTTTTATATTTGATTTTATTGTATAATTGAAGTATTCATGTTTATTATATAAACGTTTATTATATCCATTTCGCCACTTATCGAATCAGTTTATTAAACTGCGATTTAATTATCGATTTTTAGTTAGATTAATTGTTGATTTGTTTTTGCCATTTATGATGTAAACAGGTTTAGCAATTTTCATATTTCAAGTGATTTTAATATTTCATAAGACAATTTTCAGTTGCATCGAATCTAATTTAGGTTAACTGTGATATTTCACTGAATTGATATTTATCATTTTAGTGAATGACTTGAATTCAAATCTTATTATTATTAATTTATTTGATGGTGCTCTGAATTAGGGACGACCTTTATTAGATCGTTAGGCGTTCAGTACCCACGCAAATTTTGACTCATTATCTACCTAACGATCTCACAAATTCGTTAAAACCCCTCACCACACAAATATTTAACAACTGCTAAATACGTATTTCGACAGCCAAGCTGTCATCGTCAGTAGCTACAGATTCGAAAAATCCAGTATTGCCCAACATATTTACGAAACAGGTCATAGTATAAAAAAGGATAACCTAAAAATTGTAAAGGCGTTAACTTCAACAAAGCAACTAAATTCTTTTGAAAGCTAGGCCATTTTTAAGAACCGAGATAATAAAATTTTTAAGAAAGATGGTGGACCAATACCGTCTTCCATTTTGTATAATTTGTTGAAGTTACATTGACCGTTGGCCATGTTCATTGACCCTCGGCCACGCCACCCCTCCGGGTCAGACAGTATAAATAGATGTAAAATGCGCGGTCATCGCCCACTTCCATTTGTGATTTGGTCACGAGTATATCGTTGCCTTTTTGCAGTGTAAGTTTTTCGTAGCTACTGATGATGACAGCTTGGCTGTTGAAATACGTTAGCCGTTGTTAAATATTTGTGTGGTGAGGGGTTTAAACGAATTTGTGATGTTTTCAAACCACAGGCTCCAGCAGTGTTTTATTTATTTTACCTAACGATTATTGTCAATTCCAACGTTTTTCTATGCTAGAATTATTTATATCGGTGCGAGAAACGAACACTTCTATCCAGAAATATATGAATTGATCTTAAAGCTTGCGTCCTAATAAGTTAATTTTCAAATATGCCAAGATCTGGTTTTACTGCTGTATTTTACAGCCTTCGGACTGATTGAGAGGAAGTTCTAAATACTAAATAGAGAACCTAATTTCAAATTATCAGATTAGATTCGCTAAAAAAGTTGACATTTATTGCCTTTTCGTTGCCGACTGTTAAAATATACACTTACATATTACCTAAGATACTGTACCACATATTACCTAAGATACTGTACCTTTTGACTCGGAAAACTGCTAGGGTGCTTTCAAAACTGCAGCTGCAGCATTTTAAAAATTAAATTAAGAGATACGTCAGGCTCCGAGAACACTATTAAACGCTCTTAATGTAGTTCTAGTTTCTGCGTTTGCTTAGCCGTATACAGACGATTTACTAATAGTCATTAGATGTTTTAATTTTCCCGCGCTGGCTTTATGTCAGCAATAAAGTTAATAGTCAAAATTAAACTGCGAGCCATTAAAATTAATTGGTAAGCAAAGAGCAAAAGTAACGCTGAGGTGAATTAATTGGGAACAGCACACGTATAAACAAGCGGATTGCAGATCGAAATGATAGGGCAACATATGTAAATTCCGCCCATAAAAGTAAATTCGTTAGTTTTAGTTCGTTAGTTCCGTTTAAATGAACGTTATGGCGCAAATAAAACCAAGTGGACAAAGAAAGCACTGACATTCAAGAGAGGATTTTATTGCGACTAGTTTATATTTTAAAAATGTTACGTGTACCTGGAAACTAAAAATAAATTAGTTCTAGCTAATAGCTCGTTTAAAGGTAGTAAAGAATAGAAGTGTCGCCAAGCTTTCAATGATTGACTGTAAGTTTCGGATTCTCTAGTCGCCATTGACTCTTTATAAATTGCATAGTGTGGGAGCTAAATTCAATTTTTTAATTTATTGCAAAAAATGTTCTAAATGACAGCAAAAAAATATCAATAATACAATTCATTAAAAAAAATTTAGGAAAAGCACTAATGAATATAAAAAGTAGGCTGCAATTCTGCAAGAGGACTTTCTTGCTACAAAATTATAGTTAATTAAGGACATCAAGGGAGTGCCTGGAAAACTCACAAGCTGGATTAACTTCGGTAATTGAATGAACACCTTTTAAATTCGATTGACCTGCACCATCACTGAAACTAGGTGATTCCGCTATTTCACTGAAAACCAAGCGCCTTCATTTATGTGCTATTAAACTCCTATACTTTTTGAGCGGCCAATTGGTTATCATTTTTATTTAATTTAGAGTAATAGCAATCGACGTGGCAAGTTTATGAAAATTTGAAAGTTACAACAGCAAATGTAATTACAAATCGTCGATGTGTCAGCCGCGAGTTTTAAACAAACACCAAGCGCAAATTAGAAAACAGCCGATTTTAATTAAAGGGGAGTAAATATTTGTAAAATTTCACTAATATTTACGACTTTGGACGACGAGCAAATATGTTATTCCCGAAACCTGGTAATTAATAATTACTGCTACAATTGTGATATGAAATGGGCACCCTGTATATTGTATCAATTTAAAACATAAATAATTGTTGTGATGTTCATCGAATTAAAATGTATAAACCAGTTTGGCTTAGACCGCGTCGTCTTTGCATATAAACTCTAATGCTTTGTCACCTCAAACAAGGTTTTTCCTAAGATCTATGGATGCTGGTTGCTCAAATTCGTTGTAGTTTTGTATCAAACCCAGTAGGTCGACTTTTACACAATGGTATAACCTCAACTAACCTCACCTTTGTTTTTATTCGCCAAGGCAGTTTTATAACCATAATGAACCAATTAGAAACCAGGCCGTTTAAGCTATTTTAATGGAGGCGGGGGAGTGCATAATTGTCTATGAAGCTTTGCGAATCGTCGTTTAATTACTTATCGTAGTGGCAGCTTAATAGAGGGGCGAAATCCCCACTCGGCGCGCTTATTTTAGCGCATTCAAAAGAAACACTGGCATGTTATGTAGCAAAACACCGCCAGAGAATTTGCGTAGCTAATCTGGCTTTTAATTAATACATTAAATGGTTGCTAAAATCCACACAGCGAGCTAACAAATTGAGCCGTTTTAAAAGGGTCTTAACGATAACACGTAACAAATTGCTAATGCCATTAGAGTGGTATTTTGTTAGAGGGGATACAGGTTTTTCTAAGTTTCGCACGGAATTGTACCGAGGATTTATGCCTCGCTCCTGCTGCTATCGCCTTGGCTTATCGCAGTTTTTGGCCGAAATTTGAATACCATATTTTTATAGTTTCGTTGGGTAAACGTTCTCCGGTTGAAAACTTGGGAAAATATTTAAAATATACACTATCTATGCTTTTAACGGCTGTGTGTGTGATACCAAGGGAATTAATAATAGGATATCAAAAATTAGTAATAAAGTATTGTGCTTTATCGTAATGTGAACATTTGAAACAATAGAAAGATACCTTTATGATTTTCGAAATCACTTAAGGTAGCTACACACTTGTTGAGCATGCCACCAATTCAGGAAAATGGGTCACGCTCGACGTACCTTAAAATGTGAACTAAATAAAGGGCACCGTGTTGTTCTATCTGGTACATTCAATTTCGCATATTTGAGACGACTAACCACGAAGTGCCTCAAAGTAAGCAAAAAATAAATCAAACCCAAGGAGTACGAGTAGTATCATGATAATAAAATAGCACCTTTAGATGGTAACAAATATGAGATAAAACAATATGTAATTATGTACTGGTATTGCAGAAAAGCAAGTTACAAATGGTATCAGGAGCAATCGCTGCAAAACGCTGCTAAGAGGGGAATGAAAGTTAACACACTAATATAACAATGCAATTTTTATATACTTACAATTTAGAGTAAGTAAACTCCCTAAGCTAGTAAATTTTACACCTCCCCAAAATCAAAGTGACCCCTGTACAAAACGATAGGGCAAATTTATCCAGGTACCTGTATATTTTCTCTCATACCGAATCAAAATTATTTTAAAAGTTAAAACAGAAAACCATGAGTTATTAGCTACTTTGGGCAACAGTGGCAAAATTAGTGTTAGTCAATCAGCGGTTCAAATTTTAGACACAAATGTTATCTTTAACCAGGATTATATCATTATTATATATACGTGCACGCTTGTACTGCATTTACATCAAACTACATATGTTTATCTCCTTTGTACACATATGGGGCTGACCGTCGAATACGGGCCAGTTCTATAGCCCAGAATACCTGCGTTGCCTCCGCAAAGAGAACGTGACTAACAACCTCAAACTTGGCTACGTTCAGACACAGCCTTGTCCCAGTTAAGGCTCTGAAAGATTGCGTTAGCAAAAGTGTCCTGAACGATGAACAAATGATTAATTCTGCCTAAGGAGGAAGGAAATGCCTTCACGACTTCTCGCAAAAATCCCCAATGGCGGCTACTCAGCTTAAGATTTCACAATTCGTAGTTTCAAAGCTCCGCCATAAAAAAGGTTAATGAAAAGCGCAGTTAGATGCCAGTGCTACAAGGGAAATAAACGCTTACCAGAACTTTGCCCTTTATTAAACCCGAAAAACACATTGATCGCCCACGCGTCACGTAGTTCAATGTAATGTAAAAACAGACCAGGCCAAACAGACAGCAAAAGCTTCCCACGAGGCACGATCTCATTTCAACACGAACATCTCGCCCTTCGAATTCGTGATGATCTCCTAAAGATGCCCCCATATCTTCCAGACCGACATGCTTTGAGGGTGTAAGCCCAGCTATCCTGATAGGGGATGCATTTCCAAAATGTAGTGTCTTGTTCGAAATTTCTGGACCAATTGGATGCATCCTGGTGAAGTTTTTGCGTAATCCACTCACAAATTGCAGTCAGAAAGAAAATAGAACAACGCGTATTGTATTCCTGTCCCCAGTTTTGACACGGATACGCAGTGATAATATGGGAAAAATCACGCACTTTTGCATCGCATCATATCACCCAACAAGTGTGAAGAGAACACGTTCAAGTTCATTCTGGAAATATAAAGTATGTTCAAAAATTATTTTCATCTAGTATGTCATGGAATAGTTCCTAATTTATGAATGCAACTATGTCTACACTTAAATGTCAAACATGATATTTAATTTTTAAGTGACTTATAGTTGCATTCATAAATTAGGAACGATTCCATAGTCCTGCTATTAGAAAAAATTGATCATACTATATTTTAGAATCGGCGCGCCGCCGCTGGTTTCAATAATGTTGAATGAAAGTAGCCTACACAGGTTGTCTAGGAGATTTTCTTATGAAATTTCCTGATTGCCAATATCGAGAAATGTTGCACGCTTCACAAATACTGACAAGGCTTCCTATGGAAAGGATTTGTATAGACTATATACCGTTGGTGGATAGCATTTCAATGGCATCTTTAAGAAAATTGTCGATGCTAGACGTTCTTGTCAGTACTTGCCATAAAATTCTTAAAAGTAAATTAAAAATACGAAAATACGAAAAATACGATTTAAGCATCTCAAGAACTAAATTAGCTTAAGAGATTTTGTAACTCGTGTTGATTATTGTCATTGGTTTTAAGCAACGGTTATATTTCACTTTCTACAGCCTAACTATGTAGATTATCTACATTTTCGTATGTGGAATAGTGAAAACACTCCGTTGCACCACGAAAAATTGGATGGTTAGAGTAGAGAAAGCTACACAACAAAATATCAAACTTGTTGGTGAAGTTGGTGACAATGAGGTAAACGACTATTTTCATCAGGATGGAGTGGCAGCTTGCTCCACAAAGCAAAATAGCATTTTTCCGGTAATTTTTGTTCTTTTTCCTTTTCTTGCAAGGTGCCAAGATTTAACCCCTTTTTCAATATTCGCCTATCTGGAAGTAGTGGTCTCACCTCGTAATTATCTAAAGTTACTGTTAACTCTCAGCAATGGTATGTTTTCGTTTAAGTCCTAACATCTCTGTTTGTTCACATTGGACATGACGGACCAGTAATTTTTTATTGTAAAAAAATTATTTGATTGCCTATCACAGGCGTTGTAGACCCATAATTTTTGGTAACACTCCTTCGCTTTTTCGGTGTTTTTAGTCTTTGTACCTCTTTTCCAGATGTTCTTACATCACTTTCTTCCAGAATGTCTTTATCTTTCTTCTTAGCTCATATTGTTCCGTTCTTAGTGCTGTTACATGAGATAGTCGTGCTATGTGCCTCAACCATCTCACTCTGAATGTTTATACAAGGTTTTTGTTGCTACTAAAGCCTCATTTACGACATGTGACTAACTTAAAGGGGTCTGGGGGTTCCATGGGATGGCGGACGTGGACAGAAATAATAGGAGCTTGTTCGCGATAGCCAAAATAATTGTACTGGTAAAGATACTGGGATAAGTTCGTGGATTGCACTACACATTTTACAAAATAAAATACAGTATATTTCAGAACTCTATTAATAAAAATACATTTAAGCTGATCAGCCGTGTAGCTGCGATTACAACAAAGAAGGGGTTCAAAGTATTCTCAGATTACCAATGAAGAAAAACTAGAAATTCTAAAAATTTTGTAAACTATAACATTTCGGATATACCATGAAGAACAAAGAGATATAAAATGTTACAATGTTATTCTAGAAGAAAAAGTGTTGTGGAAAAAGAGGTTCAGGAAGAAGAAGAATATCTTGGGTAACTAACTTGCTGCAATGGTTCAATGCGTGCTCTGTAGAATTATTTAGGAAAGTGGCCAACAAAATAGAAATTAATTGCTTAGCGGATAAGATGTAGGAAGGAAATGAAGGTGCAAAGCGCTGAAAGTGTTACTGCACTGCTAATGGGGATATATCACAACATACAACTTGCTTGGTAAAACACCTATAAAATTGACGGTAAGACACACATGAAATACGAGATAATAAACTATATATAACCTACCTAGGTGCAGTGATCACAATCGTCGGCAGATACGAAAATGAAGGAAAGTCCCAGACCCCGAGCCTAGTGGATCGCCGGGCTGGCAAATGGGGCTAGTGGCTCGAAAACGCAACCAAAATTAACAGTTCCAAATGTGGGTGGTTCTACACGCTACGTGACGGCAGTCTTTTCAGCGCTGCGTCTACGAGTAGATAGGACAAAGATTTTCTACTAGCCGTTAGCGTGAATCCACACGCGATGATAGCTTGAATCCACACGCGATGAACGGATGGTTTTTTCAAGGCAGCGTCGAGCTTTACTTTACATGTTAGTTGCGCAACGGTAGATAACGGGACGATGCAGGGTATTTCTTCGAATGTATCCGATAGAAGGTCTGTAAAATTCAACGAAACTCTAGTGAGACGGGATTCGGAACTTTAGATTAGTAGTCGGGATTTTGGGAAGCTGGATGGACAACTATTGTAAATTTTACAAATCTGCACGGAATGAGGCTTCCCAAGCGGCTATATTCATGGAACAGATAACACATATTTTTGCTGGATTATATCTGGCCAGCTACTTATCTGTCCTTTGCGCCTGAAATTTGCCACAAAAAGTTCGACGCGACGAATTACGGTCTCCTCTGCCGCATGCATTTAAAACCCAGCTGCGGCGGGAATTGTCAAACGGACCTAGCATGTTTCAACACTTTAAGAGTTGATTCTTGTCGAACAAAATTAGCTTTTAGGGAAACGAAAAATATAGTGCATAAATTCTGAATTTAAAAAAAATATTTGATCCCTCACAAAACATTTTGATGTCTCCCATGATGAAGTTTTAACTGTATTTAAAAGTCGAGTTACTGATGTTTCATCTGGGATAATTCACTGACTTATGCAATGGGGCAATGAGTATTGTTTGATTTGGTTTTTACAGATTGTTTTTATTGTAGTTTTACAGCTAAACACTTTTTAGTACAAAAAGCGTGTTTGGTTGAATAATTAAAATAGATATAGGTAATTTTTTTCTTTATATTAATGCATAATACAATATTGAAAAATGCTGTATAGGTCGACCTCATCAAAGTCCTTTTCAAAATTTGTATATTTGGCAAGAGTCTCGACGTTTACGGAATTAGTAAAGGGAAATGGTGAGAAGCCTTAAAACGGGGTTCAGCAATCTTATCTGTATCTTAGCAAGAGTATTTTTAATTGTACTTCACCAACTTAAGAAAAACTAAAACAAAGAACATAGACATTTCGATTTCTATTGTTGTGTTCGCCAATATCGATTCCGCTGCAGACGAGTGCAACAAATTCCGAGCCAATTGAACATTAACATATTAAAATGTCATTGGCGAACTTGTACGGAGCGTTTCTCGTCATTTATTATTCATTGATTGCTATTTCACACCTACAGTTTACGGCGGCGGTTTTTGTTATTGATGTTGGGTGTCAACGAACCCGGCTCGCTTTATTGTTATTTTAATTTTTGCGCTTTTAGCTGCGAGTTTTTCGAGTTTAGCAGGCGGTTTGTTTGACACGTAATAAAACAAATAAACAATTTGTTTTATGCCGCAGTTTATTGCTTATTTTCTGGTCGTTTGCTGTCTGGACATTTACACAATCCGCGATCGCACCTCGCACTTTGCACTCGCCGTTTTTGCAGCAGCTTTAATTTGTTTAAGTAATTAAAGCAGCGACGTCTTTGCTGCTAAGTCTTGCCGGCCCCGATATTTGCAAATTAGCCAACTTGTGCAAAGGAATAAATCAGGGCGCTTTAGAATTCTAGTCAGCGTGGCTCCTCGTAAACAAGTCGGGGCTAATTAGAAAGTAGAAGGCAGTTTGCGCTGACAGGATTTTCTTTTTGGACACCACGTAAAGGAAAAACTTTGGATTTAGGAGTATTTCAACTTCAGATCACATTATTTGTAGAAGTGCATGTTGTAGCAAAGACTTATTGATTCTAAATTAACAAATAGATATATACAAAGCTGCATAAAAGTTTATATTAGTAAATAGAAAGACATCTTTCCGATTTAAGCTTTATGTGACTTTCGTGGTAATAAAGGTGAAGTTGCGCCTAAATACAGGCAACACCTTTTACATGGAAACTAAATTTAACAATGAGCAATGATAGAAATATTCATATTGGTTTTTTGCAGTGTAGCGTATGATCAAATAAATATCAATAGAAGTACTTTGAAGTTTTTTTTATGAGTATGACATGTGGAAGCAACTATTTATTTAATAGTGACTTAATAATTGAAATAGCACACCTTCATCATATTTACAATTTTACACGGAATTATTTTTAGATGGAACTAAATCGGGTACAATTGTTCAAACCTTTATGCATCGAGACTTGAAACTATCGCAACATTTATTTGGGATGGTTTTTCGCCGGTGTGAAGTAACAGTGGCGAGTAACCTTTTAATTTTTTTATATAATATATAATATTGTTACTGTAATAATCTAGAAATTGAACTTTGGAGAATTGAATGAAAAATTTAAATTACACTTACGAAATGCAATTGCTGATGATTTTAATGGAGCAAACGGAATGCGTAAAATTAATAAGACGAAAAATTTCACTTATTCCTTTACTTCATAACTGTATAACAAAGCTTAATTTGAAGGTCTATCTCGGGCAGCGAGCTTTTGACAAATTTCCAAATCTAAGGCAGCATACTGAAAGTAGAGCAGGAAGGGGCACGAAATATTACGGGACAGAAATTGAATGGTGCTTAAGAGCGCCGTGTAATTTTAAGTTGGCGTATAAATATCCAGGACAATTCTGCGCTCATTTAAATTTAAATTATTCCCAAAACGTGCCGGCAATTCTGCGACTCTGCGCGCTTGAAGAAGAGACGCAAAGATACAGGTATTAAAGCTAATATTGATCGGTTGTATCGTAAATCTTCCAGTAGGTGTGTTTGAATTACAATTGTGCCGGAGTCTTGGGTAATTTACGGGCATCTGCCAACTCACTATGCGGAAGGGATGGGCTAATAACGTCATGAAAGGGAAATCGATGGTACGATAAGATTTTTGGTAACACTCCATCAATCATCATAAGAAGCTTCGTTCTTTAAGCTTCCAACAATTATACTTTCTTCATTTTTTAGAGACCGGTGATGAAACGATATGATCGATAAGTAGTTACATATTGTAGGTTTATTTTTTATATTAATTTTACTACATGTGCACTACCACTACACGATCAGTTTATTGTCTAAACATCCTCCCAAGTTGCGCATAACCTCATTTTCGCCAACGCAAGACCTTGTTAACTACGGAGTATAAACAGCACCTGTGGAGCGCAATACTCTATATAAACATACCGTTTCGTGAATAAGCAGTACCCTTGCTCCTTGCTGGATAAACCATAACATCAAGAAGGCCGTGTGCGTATCGCGAATTTCGAAAGCTGCTGGTAAATTCCGCCGAGAAGGGCGGTAGCACTATTTACCCACTCTATGGGCTTGTTTGAATACCAAATTCAGTTTCTTGGCTCCACGTTATCGCCGCCTTACGTGCCCATGAGGTCACGTTTATTGGACTTCTTTTGAGCGCTTTACGGTAATTTTTCGCGAGGAAATTCCAACCACGTGATAATGAGCCCGATGATGAAGCTGTTTGCTCGGTTAGTAAATAGTAAAATGATTCCTAGTCCGAATACATGTAGAGATTATCTGCAGCAAACACAGTTAACTTTTGTGCACTTGTTTGCTTGGAGTCATCGGTGCAGGCGTGTTTAATTACCTTTGTTTGGTGAATTTATTGAGGAAATTAAAGCATCTGATATGGGGTTTGTTTATACTTTTGTTGATGAAGTAAACATGACTTGTTTCTGGAAACATTCGCCACTCGTTTGTAAGTCATTTGCCAAGTTCTGTAAAGCTCACTGGAACCAGGACTAAAGTAAAGGAGGGGACATGGAGAAGGGAAGTAATTTTCATATAAGCACTATTTTTATTTAAAAAGACGTGTAGTGCCCTTTGGTAATTAATATTTCGACTTAGATCAACACGAAGAATGTAAAAGGATATATCAGGTGTAAAGATCAAGGAACTTGTCGAGAGCTGCAAAATTATGTAACCTTACTTTGTGGCACAATATTTTCATGGAGACTGGTAAAGTTCTCAATGCTTTGGCAAATAAAATCATGGCGTTCTTCGAGAAAATGTACCTGTAGTCTCTTTTTGAAACAATATTTTCCCAAATTTGAAGAAAAATGAAAAAGAAGAAGTAGAAGCAGCTGCCTTGAGTGGCTATTTTTTAGAAGAAACCATTAAAATTTGAGGACGCCAAGGTAGTTGCAAGATTCTTTTACAAAAATGATGCGTGAAGTTAACAGGATTAATCCCTATTAGGACCTGTAACAGTCTTACAAGTTTGCTACTAGCTAGTATGACGGGAAGGGTAACTGAAAGAGCAGATGCTGACTTGCGATAGTCAAATCAGTAGATACGGGGAGAATGCTTTAGGTCGCCACCATGGTAGTCAACTTACCTAGTCCCTATTTTTCCCTGAACAGAAGCTTCTACCATCCTGAAAACGAATGCTGTAATTGGTTTACAAGAAATAAAACAGTATGAAATCTAAAATGACTATACTCAGCCGTTATAAGACGGCGGTGATCCAAGGATAAAGTCGAGATGGAGCCAGGGCGGCGAAATTCAGTACTTGTGGAATTCGATACAAAGTCGAAATTGAGGTTCTACGGTACACTAACGGAACGTGAACCGAACTTCAAGTAACATTGTGCGCGGGAAACTTTTATATATTCGGTAAAAAACCGTATTTGTCACTAGTGCCGTTTAAAGCGCCCAAATGGCAAACCATGTTGCACTCAAACGACGGCGGCATCTATATATTACGAGATTTACGACCGCTCTGGAACGAAAAAATTACTCCGATTAAATTTGGAAGAATCGGTCGGTTTCAGCTTAACTTAAAAGATAGTGATCTAAGGGCGCCAAGTTGTTCTAACTGGCACATTTCCTTCTCAATTATTGAGACGGCAAACCATTAAGCGACTTAAATTAAATACTTTATTGGGAACTACTTACTATAGTTTCTTCTTTCGTCTTTATTAAGGGGGACCGAAAGTTAACGCAATAACGCAATAATGCAATTATATAAATTTCACACTTCCCCAAATTAAATGTAATACCTTTACAAGAGGTTTTACTTATCCAGGTACCTGTATATATTTCCCTCTCACTAAATTAAAATTAAACCAACCTCTATGGCAGCAATTCAATTTCTAAGCTGTTTGGCTCCAGTGTAAAAATTTGGTTAGCCAATCAGCGACCCATTTGGCTACGAAAGTTAACTTTAAACAGTATTAAATATTTTCCTCAACATAGAAATTATTCCTAAATTATTACGTATGATAAAGAACTTGATTAACAACTACAATTTAACAAGGTGGAGCCTGAATCGTTAATACAAATACCAAACGAGAATGGGCGGGACTTAGCTTCCGAAGGTAAATTCAAAATCCTATTACGATTAAATCGAATATATGAGATGTTATTTCTAATCAAACATATGAATATAAAATCGAAAGTCTTGTACTGGCCGAAATTATAGCTGAGGGTACCTGCCCTTTCAGTGCAACGAACCACACACAACCAGATTGCGCTCAATAACCACTTCATTCGAAGATGCTCTGCATTCCAGATTTCCTCCTCCAAAACTAGTTCTTGACGCTGAATTAATGATCGACTCCATCTGGAAACCAGAGACAGTGCATCAAGAACCTTCCACCAAATACGGCAGTTAACCTCAGAACCTGTCCTCTAAGATTAGGACCTCCTAATTAGCGCTTCTAAGACTCCGCCATAGAAAAAGGCTAACGGAAAGCAAAATTAAACGACAGTTCTATAAAAGAAATAATCTCTTACCAGAGCTATGCCCCTTTAGACCTGAAAAAGGTAGGAATTCATAGCCCACACATCACATGATTTCAGCCTCAAACTTAACGCAGACCAACTAAATCCTCCCACAGCTGCGATCCAATTACCCTCTGGATATCGCTTCAAATCTGCACGAGCAACTCATCCTACGGGTTGCGCGGCGACTTCTTGAATTTCCCCAAATGTACACACAACAACCAAAAGCAGAAAGTAAATTTCTGCATCTTCTCAACTTAAACGAACCCGTTCATCGTGTAACACAGGTTACCACTCCGGCAGGCGAGAAAATTACCAAGGCTGTCTCACCTATTTCAAACCGACATAAAAATAGAAACAGAAAAAATTAAAATTACATAAACAGGTAAGATATTCCTGTATTCGCTATCTAAACCATCACAGCCGCAGCTTTTAAGTCGGTCACGAACCGCCAACTCGAGATGTACCAGACGAATTGGAGGCTTAAAATACCATCCCCTTTACTGTTAGCTCGTAGAGCAAATTTAGCTTAACGTATGCAAGCTGCAATGTTTTGCAAAGCGTTAGTTTGTAGGAGTCCACAAGCTGTGGAAAGACATTTAAAAATTAGAATTGCTGAAGAAGAAATGGAATAAATATAGGGTGACCGATAATTCTGTGACCAATAAGTGTACTCCTTCTGACGGATTGGGTAGATAAAAAAGAGTCCTATAACTGAACATTTCAATGTAGCTCGACCAGTCAGAGGCCCATAAGTGCGTATTTTTAACAGATTTTCTAGTTAATTTATTGTAAAATAAATATTTCACCTGATTTAACTAATAAAAATCTGGCGTGATACACTCACACAACTTCCTTTTACAGTGATCTTATAATTAGTCAAAAATTTTATTTTTAATTTTTAACCATTTGTTAAAAATTTTCAAAAATTACAAATTCTACAAAAACGGTACAAAATCGAGTTAGTTGAAGAGACAAATTTTCTCTAGAATTTTAAGGTGAAATCAAAAATGTAATAATATACCGGGTGTTTTATTTAAAATAGGCGTTAATAAAAAAAAATAGAAAAAAAACACAAAAGAAACCCACTTTAGAAGTATTCAACTGGAAAATCACCTATCTCACATCAATACACATTAAAAATGTAAGAAAAATGTAAAGTTTTAAAAAAATGGTTAGAGCCGTTTTTAAAAAAATCGAAAAAAACTGAAAAATCACAAGAGTAAACACCTACTTCCGGTTATGCGATTTTCTTCAAAAGCTTGCTGTCTCATCTACATAGTACAAAAACTTATATATGAAGTTTCAACGCCATACCTCTTTTCGTTTTTGAGATATTCTGTTCACAGACAGACACACAGACAGACAGAGACAGACAGACACACAGACAGACAGACAGACAGACAGACCAATGAAAAAAAGTATGTTTTTTGGGATCAGGGGACTCTAAAACGTGAAGATCCGTTGAACACTCAATTTCCAATTTTTGGGGTGAATCCAATACTTCCTTTATAGTAAAAGGAAGTAAAAACGCAAGAAAAAAGGGGACGTCAGAGTATATACGAAAATATGCCTGGAAAACTGAATGTCATCATATGTGGAGAAGAGGAAAAGATTATACCAAAATTTTCTGAATTATTTACAATGTGGCAACTACATCAGCACATTTGAGGATAGATCTTCAAATTGCGTTTTGTCCGTTTTTCATAATTTTCAGGAAAGAAGAAAGCTTACTGTGAAAAAATAATGCATATTGCAACAAATGGACATGTGCCAATTAATAGGTCACATTGATAATAATGACAAACGGCCAAACACACGTGGATTCTTTTTCTGTGATAATAGCAAAATTGGGGGTGCCAAAATGCTTTTTTATTGTCCAGAGGTGACAAAATGCGTTTTTTTTAATGTTGTGAAATAGCGAACATTTTGTAATAAACTGATATTAGATTTTCTATTTCCTACAATTAACACTAACCAAAATAAATGGCAGTAACAGGTTATTCAATGATGACATCACGTGCTGGTAAATTCAAAATGGATTATATCCAGAATATTTGCACAAAACGCATTTTGAATGTCCTTATGTATAGGGCAAAATGCATATTGAATGTCCAAGCCACTTTTGCAGCACATTTTAAGTAGGACAGAATGGGTTTTGAATGTCCAGGTTATGTTAAAAAATACTCCTTTAAATATAGAATGCAACGCCACCTCAAACTAAAAATTTAAATTTTTGGACAAAACGCATTTTGCAAGTCTCCTCATTTGAGGTCCGACTAGCAACAGTAAAGGCGGCATGGGTTATTTTTAAAAAGGTCCCAAGCACGAGCGGGTTTTTGGAGTGCAGGATCAACAATGCGGCGAGCGCCAAAACGGAGATAAATTAAACGTGGCCCCAAGAAATGAGATTAAGATTTCAAACCACTAGTTTGGGAAACTGCTGAAAATACCGTGAATGTTAGGACACCGTTAAAAAAAGGGTTAATACGAGATATATTTATGCTCTCAAAATCGGGAAGCGGAATACCTAACATCGCTCGCAGCAAAATATCCCAGCGCCGACCGACAAAAGCACGGTCAATGCGAGAATCACGGCGCGGAACATTAGACAAATATCAAAATAACTTTAGCTCATAACAAGTAGCTTTTATCTTGTAACAAAGATCAAATTACCCATTCTGAATTTTCTTTCGAAAATGGGATCTTATTAGCCAAATCTATTTTCCAAGTTTAATGGTGAAATTTATAAAAGAGAAATTTCATAAACTTCTTATCAGTATCTGTGCTGCGCTACAATATTGTCCTATTCTGAATTACTAGGAATAATAATGCCACAAAAGGATTCCAGTGATTTACTACATAAAAGGCGAAATGGTAATCTAAAGATTAAAGAACCCAGCTTTTAAATGGCATCATTAATTCCTGGACTCGTGCATTATTAGTAGTGACATTTATAATATTGAAACTCTCTCATGGCAATTGCAGCCAAAGCAGTCAACTAATCAAGTCGAGAAGAGCTTGCAGATAATCAGTTGCGGGGGAACTCACCATGTAAGCGAAAAACGCTAATTAATGGTCGTTGCGCAAATGCCAAGTTGAGTAAAGTGGAAAAATTCCGGCGATTATTCGAGATTGACGATCCGTACATGGAAAACTGCTATTAGCTTTAAACACTCATGCGCCTCCATGTTTACATTAACTTTTTAACTTCGTTAAATCAACAGATAACTGATGAAAGCTCTAGTCTGCGATATGAAGGAGAAAACAAGGTTGTGCAAACGGCCAGACAAGCAATGACAATTCTCGATAAGAATAACTGTGATACAATAATGTCCCTTAGTTCTTCAGCAGCAACAGCAATTCCACCTTTTTGCACGCTACTAATTGCTTCTGCAGCAACAAAAGTTCTGAATAAAACTAAGAACGCACGCGTCTATTAATTCCAGTTGGCAGTTCATTGTAGTAGGTGGCCCTGCAGCTTCGAAAGAAATCCTCCGGGGGTCAATAGCAATTAGAAATCCATCCACATTTTCATTACTGCGTAGTAAATCTCCCGGCGGATTTATAAAAGCAATTACAAGCCGCATGTAGGTTGATAGAGCGATTAGGGCAACACCTAGACGGCGATTCATGGACTCTTGTGAGAATGGAATGCGTAGTCTACCTGCTCTACGTGGTGGTGGCGGCAGGGAAGGTGTAGGGTGCATGTGGTAGGCCTTTGCTTGCTCGCTGCTCTTTATCGCATTGTTCGTCGTTGTTGTATGAATTCCATTCCATTGTGGAATGTAAATACTATTAATGTTAATGTTTTAATGACCCAGCCGGCCATTGTCGATGCTGTTTTTCTTGGCTGCGCGAGCGGCAGCCTCAGCTTCGAGCACTTAAAGAAAGGATTGTAATGTTTTATACTTCTTGTGCCACCCAAACAAAAAATATATAGAATGTTAATTTTGCGGTTTCTTCCACAGATTTTAATAATTTTATTATGAAATCGCCCGTTATATTTATGTAACTCCTTTATATACAGGGTGATTCAAAAATATCGCATTTTCTCTGGATGGGTTGCTAGGGAACACTAGTGGAGTACAGAAACAATCACAGAAAAAATAAATCTCGCTTCTGAGTTCCGATATTAAAAAAAAACTGAACCTTAAATTTGGCAAAATCTCATTTAAGTATGCTACTAAATAATTTGGATTAGGTGTTGTTTATTATTGTTATTTCGAAACCAATAATTGGGCATTTTGTTTATCCGGTTAACGAAGTCGGATAAGCTTTGTAATCAGGTTTTAGATAAGTAATTAGGTAGGTATGTTCTGTTTGTAAAATACATATTAAAGAAATTAATAAGTCAGTAAAGCAATAAACAATTTTAATAAATTGGTAATAAAGACATGGAGGAAAATCAAGATAAATTCATAAGCAAAATGTTTTTAAAAAGTTGTTCAAAATTTTTACCATTCACTAGCAAACAAGTTTGTGTACGCCTTAATATGTCCACTTGAACTCTATGGAGCATACCAACATTAACAGTTTGAGCGGCACCTTGAATAGGAAGAATGAGTTCTTGCACGTTATGGACCGGAGTTCGATAAACGCTTGCTTTAATGTGTCCCCAAAAGAAAAAATCTAGTGGCGTCAAATCAGGGTATCTCGGTGGCTACCTAACAGGGCCATTTCGTCCAATCCATTGCTGCATCCAACCACTCTCTAACTGGAGCAGCAAAATGAGCTGGTACTCCATCCATTTGTAACCACGTATTTCTGATAGCCGCAAGTGACAAATTATCTGAAAGTTCTTGCAGCTCAGTTTACAAGAAATTAAAAAAATTATCTCCGTTGAGTCGAGTAGGTAAGATGACTGGTCCCAGTACGTGGGTACCAAGTATTCCAACCTACATATTCACGCTGAATCTTTGTTGATGGTTGTTTACAATTGCTGCATGAGGGTTTTCAAAGGCATAAACATGAGAATTGTGAGAATTCAAGAAACCATGCCTACTAAAATTTGCCGAGAAATAAAATTTAGGTCATTTTCATTTTGTCCTGACAACCAATTACGAAAATTCCGCCTTAAATGAAGTCTTCTGGTAAGAACGCCCGAATTTTTGTGTAGTGATAGGGTGTTATCTTTCGCCAGCAATTACTCGATGTACGGAATTTTGCGACAACCCCAATTCTTGTGCGATACTTCTTGTACTTCTGGTAGAATCTTGCTGCAGCGTTTAAAACAGCTTCTTCCATGTTTGGATTTCGCACATTTCGTGGTCGGCCTCTATCTGCATCATACCTCTATAATAATGCACAACACTACATGCCGTGTTAAACGGACAAAAGTACCATGGTTGCATTCGACTGTTACTATTTTCGGGTTTTTGTAAACAAATTTCCCATTACTTTTAATAGCAATATTAACATAGAAAACAATTACTTATTAGTATTGGTTGTGTTTTTTAAACTTCGATTCAAACGTTGAATTTTTAAAAAATGTTGGAAAGCTTATTTCAAAATGCATTTTCAGCTGTCAACATTTCAGAGGAATAACTGTAAAGATTTTTTTAAAAAATTTTCCGTACTCCGCTAGTATTCCCCAACAATCAATCTCTCCAGAGGAAATGCGCCATTTTTAATAACCCTGTATTGGATTTTTTTATTGTGAAACAGTTTAATTAATAAGTGTGAAGCTAAAAAACCATTTCTTAAAGATTTGAGGTGAAAATTATTAATTAATTATATTAAAAACTAAAAAACTGCTGAAACAATACAATGTAAGGGTGCTCCATTTTGTAGAAGTGCTACGGTGAAATAATTCTACATATAAGTATGTATATGTGTATTATAGATAACCCCAGTTTGCCTTACGGTGTAGAGGCTGGTACTTGATGCGCTTGCATCTGACGGTACGATGCTCAACTTGCCCCGGATTCGGGATACAAAGTTGGAGCGCGCTTTTTTGTGCTTTCGCAGCAACCATTGTGTGAGGTGTGTGTCATGGTGTTGACCTTATTACTCTATTTCTTAGGTCTGTGGTTCTGAGTAGAGCACAGTTAATTTGGTGTCCAACTGTGAATGATCTCACCGAGCCTGATTCCAATCGCCAAGGCTGCGGAAAAATTCCGGCCCTCGCGGTGTTCGAACCGAGGACTTGCTTAATGCAAGCCTAGCGCTTTCCCAACTGCGCTACGCGGCTTCTTCCTCCATATAAATATGCAAATTAAAAATCACAATTTGCAATTGCAATATTTTATACTTCGTGTGGGACTCACAAACGTAATAGATTTTAATGCTAATTGTTTGTTTATAGGGGCTCCTTTGGGTTTGAATAATATAACCATTGAAATATATTGGTACAATAAAATGTGACGGCGATCCATTTTGTTGATACCACATAACACGTAACCATTTCTAATTTTTATTGTAAACATTTTTTACGTATAAGCATGATAACAACTCAAAGAAAGTGTTCCTCAATTATCTAACTGTTCGTCATCGGGAGAGCATGTTTTAAAAACTAAAGCACTTACCGTCGATGACACCACAGGAAATCACATCAACGAATGATAATTCTGGTTCCAATAAAACCTTAGCAATGCAAAGAAGGTGTTAATACTTATTAAGCTTTGTGACTTCCCTCGAAGCTTTTTTGGGATTCTGCTGTGATATACAATCTGATGAAACAATGCAATGTGACGGTGCTTCATTCGGTTGATTCAGTTTTCCATATATTTGGAAATTCGAGCTAATTGTATTATGAACAGTTCTTTAGACAGTCTTTAAGATTAGTTGTGAAGTGGTAGATGTGAGAGCTGAAAGACATTTTTTCTGAGAAATTGAACGGTTGTCATTGAACATAGTGGCTATTTAAAAATAATTAATGGTGCCATATTAAAACTCTTGAAGGAATTATAACTTTAGGACAAACGCGGTCCACAAGGATACAAGAACGTCGTTGATGCATTGGCATTCATTTTCAATGTCAAAACTTGCACCACATTTGCTATCGGTGCGCCGGCTGCCTTTACCCTCGGCTTGGTTGTATTTCGGGAGCACAATATTTGTAAATATGACGATAAGCTTTCGAGTTTACAGCGGTCTTAACTGCAATATTGTGAGCCTTCGCGTCACATTGAAACTGCTTTATCGCCGATTCTGTAGCGCAGCGTTTTATCCTGTAATTCTCATATAAGTTTGGAGCACATTTCGGAATGTCTGTAGCAACTGCCAGTTGCTGTGTAGATGTGTGGCAGTGTGTTGACACATAACTCATGATACATTGGCATACTTTTTTTATATTGTTTTACATGTTTTAAACGGTATCGCATAGCTATCTCTGGATCTTATTACCTCGTTATGTTATAACGGTATGATAGATCATAAAATATATTTTCAATTTATAGTTACTTTTTTCTAATGACAGATAGGCGGTTCACGGCTGAGAGGTTCCAGCTTCTGCATTCTCATTACAATGTTAGATACTCCCTGTGCAACTTGAACCCTGCGAAGAGAAAGAAGGCTTTAATGTTCATTTTTGTGACTAGTTTTTTAAACTTCTAGTATTAAATCGTAGACATTAGATTAAATCTCTCCATTCTGTCGAAACAACCTACGTAACCTTTACATGTAAGAAGAAGCTACACTGTAAAACAATTTTATATTAGAAGGCGGGAGTACTTATCGTTAAAAAAATATAAAGGTGTAAAAGAAGCATGGTGTATCAATGACGCCGTATTAAAATACATTAAAGAATTATAATTAAAATACTGTTACGAAACGGCTTCAGAAACCTTTTGAATTGCATATTTCTCTATGACATCTGCCACCTAAAAATTGATTAAGAATCAGCGCCCACAAAGCGAATGCTTCTATCATGCTAGTAGTGGATCTTTACAAAGACATCAAGAGCCGCAACCATTTGTTTGAAATTTGAAACGCCATAAATTAATTGTCTTTTAACTATTCTCCACGGCTTGATTAATTGAATGTCGCCGATTTTGTCGCCATTAATATTCATATTCCTCTAAATTGTAGAGCCATCTCTGTTCGTCGTTTTCATCTGCAGATGTGCTTTATTATGTTAATTTTTTTGGTTTATTGTTCCGGACTGTTTTCCCAAATGCTGTTCAAGCGCCAGTTCGTTTAATGAAATTTGGCTTAGACAGCGTGCAGTACAATTGAGAAATATTTCCGTATTCGAAATAAATTGCTTCAGAATAGAATAACGAACGCGGTGAAATTAATCTGGAAGTCTCGAAATATCGTAATGATTTAAAGGTTTTAATAAATTGTTGTGATTTAATTGACTTGAAGTCCAACTACGAATGTAGCATCAGTTTAAAAATATCCTAACAAACGTGTTATTCATCAAATTAGCTTTTTAAATGTAAGGTAATACTTTTAACCTAGTTTTAATGAAACCAGAAGGCATTGATTTTCTCATTTGCCTACTTGAACTTAATCTTGAAGTATTATGGTTGCTTAATATGATTGATATGATTCAGTTGGTTTTTAGTTCTCTACGTACACATTCAGTTGGTGCAAAATGGTTAAAATTCTTTAAGCTATCGTAAATTTCATTGGTACCAAGTAGTTTATAAAATCTTGAATAGTCCACAATCACATCCTAAATTCCTAAATTTGAAAAGTTTCGAAAGTTTGAAGTTTTTCGTGAAATATGTTCTTTAAATAACACTGCTTGTTTGGCGCGTGAACAAATGATATAACTCCACACCCACTCGATCTCAATCATGACACGGTCCAATCCCGGAAGTCGTTTGTTACTTAATGACAATGGCCGTGAAAGCCTCAGAAATCATCTGTGACGTTATTTGCTCATATTTTTAAAATAAAATGTCTGTGAGTATTTGTAGCCGACAATTATCCCATCATTTTAGTTATCAATATATTATTTTATACATCAACAGTAGTAGTATTTTTAGTTTGTATATTACACTTAATGTGACTACTTATACGTTTTTCCTGCCGTATTACTGTTTGATTATGGGGTGCTGCTCTAGACCCCACCGGGGGCGCTACTTTTATTATAAAATTAACACAACTGGCCACAAGGGTTTCGGAATAGAAATTGTGAACCTGTACTTTAACATTATTGAACATTAATACAAGCGCTAATCATTTGTTACGGTCAAACGGCTACTTAAAGGTAGGTGGGTTTAGTTTGTAATACCTGCCAAGTAAATTTCGTTTGATATTTGAGAGGTTTAATGTGATTAGGGAATTTTTTGGTTTGTTAGGTGGAACGCCTGCAGTAGTAGTGGCTGTGGACCCGTCAGAGTGTTTTGAATTGACAGTTCATTTCTAAGAATTCATTATTGGTTTGTCGTATTGAATGGATGCGTCATTTCTCGTATTGCCTTGGTTTTTTTAGACGTGTGTCGTTAAGGTTTGCATTGGTTTGCCCTACTTAACAAACTTAGGCGTAGTACTACTTCCAGGGAATCTCGAGTATGTTATGATCATTTTGGCACTTTATGATGGTAGCTTTTATAATGATTTGGTTTTGTTTATTTGACATGACTGCTCTTCCGATAAAAATAACATCAAAAAAACTGAGCCGAGATTTTTGTCGAGGCTGATCCTCTTCCACTTTGGTGGTTAGCTCTCATAATTGTTCCCCGATTCGTATAGTTGTACAGTCTAAATTTGGGGAAACGTCGACAGTATAGTGAGCAATATGAGATAAGGCTGGTTTTGGGGTAAGTTGTTCACTCGAATTTGTGAATCGACTTACCATTGTGGTCATATTTTAGATACAACTCCTCGAGAAATTAGCCGTGCGACGAGATAGTATTTGTGTCGTGGGGCTAGTCATATTTAGGGACTATAGATAATTAACTGGAGTATGTATATAACTGCACTCCAAGGTTGTTTATTAATATGTAACATTATTACAGGGCCTTTGCTCCTTGCCTTTTATTTCCAATGTTTTTCGTCTTTCTTTTACTTGGCGGTTTGGTGCTCCTTGTTGTGCTATCTTTGGAGGATTGATTTGATCGTGTCGCTACAGAACCAGAGCGAACTTGGGACTTTGTCAATGTTGGAGACATCAGTTAAGCGAATGAAGTTATTTTGCAATATAGATATATTTATTTGTGATCGTAATTCAAAATGCATAAATTAAGCTTGCAAAGTACAATACTCTGATAATCTCGATTCATAATGAGGAATGATACACCACAAAATTATGGGTATTTCTAATGTATATTGATCTGTTAATTAATCAAAACGTAAACTGGTATCTGTAAACATAGCGGAATCACGTCGGATAGATTTTATAATTGAATTAAGCCTTTACATTAATCAATAATATTGACAAAAGCTGTCAGTGTAAATACATCATTATGGATTATTTTATTAATTACCCACTTGTAACGATTTAAATAACTATCACTTGGATTACGTTGCACTCACGTTTTATTATTACCATGACCAACATTGTTGAACTGTTAAGGGTCATTTTGAACCTTCATTGTAATTCACAATAGCCAAGACCATAGTAGAACCTTCCAATTTGTTTGCTAGTTGATGTAATAATTAAATTGATGGTGCATTTTGAAATTAGTATATAGATTGTTGGCAACCCATTCCTGCCTCCGCTGATTAGATAGTGGACCTCGTTGAACGCAACGATTTATTTGATTTACATAGAAGTAACATGAAATTCTTTCTTTTTAGTTAGTTTATGTGAATTTACTATTATTTCTCCAAAACTATACTGCACGAGGAATTACATAAATAGCGTTTCTACAAATGCCCTTTATTACTGCATAGCAAAATTTTTATTTAACGGTTTCGGAAAGCTAAAAATATTCTGCGTCATTTTACCATACCGGCATGCGTAAAAACACTAACTAACTGTAAAATCGTAGTTAATGTGGATGTCAACTGTGTATGAATGTGTTGTTTACATGTCAAAAAGGTAGTTTAAAACCATTGTATATAAACTGCCTGCTTACCTTCTTATTCACCGTTGTTGAAAAATTGCAAGGTTAAACTGGCGTTGTGAATGATCAGGAGCTGTATTGACCGGCACAAGACAACAGTAGTAGCGGGTGTCACTAAATCATAGTATAGCAAATCGACATTACTATTAACTTCAGTTATAAGTTCAATATTTCTTTTAGTTCTCGAATTAATCTGCCAATTTCTAAATTTCTTAATAATTGTCACTGTGCATAAAATAACGGCACTGTTCTTTCCAAGTCGTTTCTAAAGAAAGATTTCTTACCAGGTAATCGATGTCGAAGATGTGGAATTGGAAGACGCTGAAGATTAATTATAGACATTCGTTCACCAGTTCCTAATTGCAGTTTCGATGTAAATGTTGATAATTAGTGCAGTGGGGATTAAATTTAGGAACAAATTGCATCCCGCCATTGCTCAGTGTCTTCTTGTGCGGCATAGGATTTATGGGCGAAAAAGCCGTACGTAATCTTACTCACAATTCCGCTCCGACAATGGTACGCACCGTGGGTAGGGCTAGAGGAGTAATTGCCCATATCAGACGTCCTGATGCACGCGAAATATGCCGCAATCGAGTTTTCGTAATGAATGTACAGAAAAGCTCGTATTTCTTGTCCGCCCCTCCCAAGATTTTTATGCTGCTCACCGAATGCGAACATCTCCATAACTCATCAGCATTTCGTGGAGCGAGCAAGATGCTTCAGGGCCGTAACGAGGGGGCCCAGGGGAGGTTAAGTGTTGCTTCAACTGATAGAAGAAATTAATTACAGAGTTGAACTTGAAAAATATTTTCCTCGAACACTGTTAAATACGTTTGGTATGAAGTGTTGGGCGGATCTTGTCGATCGTCTCCGGTGTTTTATATGCGACGTTTGGGGGAGTTTTTGAAGAGGAAAGGTAATGGGGTCGATTTTGATGCAACGTGTATCATATTGGCAAACCCAAGAGCCATTTTCAGTTTGGCAAAATCAAAGGCTTTTAGTGTGTCGTAATTATTCTGGCAAGGCAGAATGAGAAAAAGTAGAAACATTCGAACAGTTGTGCTTCAGAAGAATGCTCAACTACTATCAGCAACGAAAGGAATATAAACTGCAACCTTGATTGTTCTGTTTGGTTTTTCCCTTTGATGGTTTCTTTAATAATTGTCTGTCATGGTCCTCCATGTCGGAGGGAGTGTACGATTAATGTTGTTCTTCTATGTACCTCTTTCATTATTGTCATTCTTTTTTGTTCTCTGGAAATAAATACAAACATTAAGAATTAGCTTCATCGGACATATGCTAAAAACAGGAAGACTTCTTACGATGATAATCGAGGGTTCATTGAAGGTAGAAATACAAAAGGAAGAATATATCATTTTGGTATAGATAACCGTTCATACTATGCGAGGTTCATTATTTTACCTTGGTTGTCATCGTTTTTTGTTTTCGATTTCGACTATGTTTATGTGCAACCTTTTTCTACATGGTTAGTTAGATTTAGTTGCTTCATGTTTGCTTTGGTCGTTCAATTCAGATAGTATCTACTTTCATAATCGGTTTGATGTCATTTTCCATTCTTTTAAGGTGTTTCTGCCACATTAGTTTCTTCGTTTCCATACTGTTGATAACAAGAAAATCTACTTCCAGTCTTCTTCTTTACTATGTTCTACACATTCAATATATGGCTTCGTCTTCAGTACTGGATTTAGTTTCGCCTCTTGCTTTTTAAGTGATAACCCACACTTCAGCCGGAGCCGCCGTTCCACCCCAAATCTAGATATGCTTTTTACAATCTTGTTTTATATTAGGTATTCGTTTAGTATCTTCTTGTGTCTTGGATAATTCTGTTTTTATTCTATCTTTGTTATTTCTTTTGTCGTTTGTAACTGTTTGCCTATTCTTTATGAAGTTCCTGCCAATTTCCATATTTTCACCTTGACATCTTACTGACACATATTCTGTCTTGGAGCATTGATCAAATTGTTTCTAAGAGAAATTTGGTTACTGTATTTAACTGCAATCCCGAATTCTAGGGTGTTGAGTCACTTGCGGTGCTAGGAAAGTAGTATAGATCAATAAAAGTGTTCTGTCTTTTCGTTCGTTTTGACAATCCCATCTACCATTCTTTTAGCTACGGCCCTGGACTGCACCTAACCCGATTCCGCCGATTATTCTCCAAAGGGTCTGTTTTTTATCGTTGGGTTCGCGCTTAATTTCCAGAGCGCTAGAAAATTGGATCGCGGATCTATTCGTCCCTTTTATTTCATTGAGTCGGTGAGGGGACGAAGGTTATCATACTGTTGCTGATCGGTGGCGTTTTCAAAGGCCCTGAAAAATATGTAGCTATTAATCAATCTTGGGATTCTTTCTACTGGTCGCAGGTTGCTTTCGCACTTGGAAGAATTCCATCAGCTCTCACCGCCGAAGGGTGGGCCGAGACCGAGAAGCACGTCAAGAATTCCTACCCTTTGTTTATAATGTCCGGGCGCGTAGTTGAATTTATCGATCCCGGGGCGATTTAGAAATAGTGTATAATTTCGGTGGCGCGCCCAATTTATATCCTTGCTCGTTTGACGAGTTGGTGGGGGACCGCAAATTTATTAAGCGATAATTTTCGGAAAAACGGAGCCGGAGGGGCGCGATCGAATGCATTCGCTAATACAAATTTATATATTACACGGCCGTCGTTGTTCTGTGGCATTAAAATTTATGAATTTATTAAAATTTATGAGATAAAATTCCAAACTACGTGAGATTATATTTTATGTTCGTTCGGTGTAAATTTTCGCGGTAATAAATACGCCAATTTACGTAACATTGTCAGTTTTATGCGGGGTTGGAAATTTTACTCCGTATAAAATCTTTTTTAGTGGGGCTTCGTCTCCCTTGTGTATTAAGCGCAATCCAGTTCATCATCGTGTTTTTACCGACTTATCCCTTTTTGCCTCTGTATGAGCCGGGATATAAACCAAATGCGTAATGGGGGCGCGGATAATCTTAACAGTTACGCGGATGCAGATTTTTTGCCGGAAAAGTAATGAAGTTCGTAAAGCACGCTAAAAACTGAAAGTTAAGGTGACGCCTCCATTTTATATCCGGGGCCGCTTTTCCTTCAACCCATCTTTTATTGTTACTAAGTATATTTGATCTTTGACGTTTACATCGGCTGTAAAATCACCCCCATTTCGCTGCTACTGACGCATTCATCCGCTCTCTAATTAAAATGATACATAAATTACATTTTTAAACTAGAAGCACATTTGAGCATTCGGAGACATACACAAAGACATCAAAGTGGGCTGAAAAGAAGAATTCTTTCGTTTCATCTATTACCTGCAGAGTTCCCTGAGATTGTTCAGGTAATAGTAATACACAATTCAATGGGTGTATTTAGCCTTCATAAAAAATCGTGAGATTTCATAAATAAATGGATGTTTGAAAATGGGGTATTATGTGCTAATTATTAGGCTCTTCAAGATATTGTCATACAAAATCCGGGGATCAGCGCCAGTACCCATTTTACTGCAGTTCAATAACTTCCCATATCTAATTTTAATTGCCGGCTTTTATAATCTCCTGTCAAGGAGTGGTTCTGAGTACTCGTAAATACCGACGGGATAAAAACTTCCAGCAGAGAAACAAATGAAGTCCAGCAGCCTTGCTTGAGGTGCCTCAGCAAGTAGTACGAAAATACAAGTTTTAATATTTTTAAATTTGTGGCTTCTAATTGTCATGGCTGAACAACCGTCTCCCTTCCAAGCAATGGAATTTTATATTACACTAAAAGAATTATTAAAGGTAATATCAGTATATGATTGCTTATAATATATACTTAACCGTCGTTTGTTTTTCCGGAAGACCCCCGTAATTCTTTGGTTCAAACAAATCACGATGATTTGCAAACAGTTAAGCCGAAAAACTGATGACATATCCATCTTCTAATATTGGATCATTGAAAGGCCATCTTTCAATAATAATGACAAAAGGACGTGCATTCGTCCTACATGTTCCAAAAATATTGCCAACTGCGTCATGGATCTCCACATTTAGACCGTTTACATCATAAATAACTTGTGTATGCCCGAACTGTTCATTCATCAGTTCCACTTCATTACGTCTTTATGCATTTTATATTCAGCGTCCCTTTTCTAATCTAATTAATAATTTGCTTCCGCTCCTTTGCCTCTTTCGACATTTTCGAGAGACTTTAATATTCGCAAACGGATAGCGTATTTCGTAAAACAGATGCTTCTTTCGTGAAGATCATTTTAAGTCGAATGGGAATTGTTCCAAAAGTAAAAATTGATCTATTTTTGTTTATATGAAAGGTATAAAAAAAGCTTGCGTCAGTATCATTCTATTCCATAGAATTTATATGTCACTACGTAAATCGTATGAGCAGTGACTTCATCGTGTTGAAAAATCCTTGTTACAGTTTGGTTTCGTGCAGCTAATACATAACCTCTTTTAGAATATATCGGTATCGCTTAGTGGTAAAACCCCCTCGCCACCTTCTGTACACAACGCATTTTCCTCTTGCACAAGATCGTAATCATGATAAAAACATGTCTAGTTTTATAGATTACGTCCCAAAGGAAATAGATCGAAATGACCATAAAGTAAAATCCTCTCGCCACCTTCTGTACACAACGTATTTTCCTCTTACACAAGATTATAATCATAATCGGAACATGTCAAGTTTTGTGGATTACGTCCCAAAGGAAGCCGTTGGAAGTGACCGTAAAGCAACACTCTCGTGATCTTCCGTACACAACGCCTTTCCCTCCTACGCAAGATCATAATCATCATTCGAAGATGTATAGTTTTATGGGTCATATCACTAATGAAACAGATCTCAATGGCCATATAGTAAAACTCTCTTGTCATCTTCTGTACACAACTCATTTTTCTCTTGCACAAGATTACAATCATCAGAACATGTCAAGTTTTATGGATTACGTCTTAAAGGAAACAGATTTAAATGATCATATTGTAACCTTCCCGTGATCTTCCGTACACAATGCTCCTCCTAGGCAAGATCATAATCATTATCCGGAAAAGTATAGTTATATGGGTCATATCACTACTGTAACAGATTGAAATGATCATAGTGTAAAATCATTCATCTTCTGTACACAACGTATTTTCCGCTTCACAAGATTCTAAACATCATCAGAACAAGTTAAGTTTTATGGATTACGTTCTAAAGGAATCAGATTGAAATGACCGTAAAGCAACACTCTCGTGATCTTCCGTACACTGTGCATTTTTCTGCTACGCAAGGTAATAATGATCATCCGAAAATGTATAGTTTTATGGGTTATATCACTAAGAAAACGGATTGCAATGACCATAAAGTAAAATCTTCTCGCCATATAGTCTGTACACAACGCATTTTTCTCTTGCTCAGGATTATAATCATTAATACATGTCAAGTTTTATGGATTACGTCCCAAAGGAAGCAGACTGGAATGACCGTAAAGGAATCCTCTCGTGATTTTCCGTACACAATGAATTTTTCTCCGACGCAAGATCATAATCATCATCCGAAAATGTATAGTTTTATGGGTCATATATAAAGTAAAATCCTCTCGCCACCTTCTGTACACAACGCATTTTCCTCTTGCACAAGATCATAATCATCATCAGAACATGTCAACTTTTATGGGTTGAGTCCCATAGGAAGCAGATTGAAATGACCGTAAAGCAACACTCTCGTGATCTGTGGAACACAATGCATTTTCCTCCTAGGCGAGATCATAATCATTATCGGAAGATGTATAGTTTTATAGGTCATATCACTAAGAAAACTGGTCACAATGACCAACCATAAAGTAAAATCCTCTCGCCATCGCCAACGCATTTTCCTCTTGCAAAAGATTATAATCATCATCAGACATGTTTTATGGATTACGTCCCAAAGCCAGCAGTTTGGAATAACCGTAAAGCAACACTCCCGTCATTTTCCCTACACAATGCATTTTTTTCTAGGCAAGATTATAATCATTAGAGCGCGGTTTATAGGCCTTTAAAAAATTAAAATAGGCTCCTTATTCAGGCCACAAAAATGTCAGGTGTAGGCACTAAAAACCTAAAGTAGGCGAATTTGGCTGTATGACACTTTTTTATTGGTATGTTTTCCACGAAGTTTCTCAAGTTATCGTTCTTTAACTTATACAACGGTATGTTGGAAGCAAGAAAAGCAAAGCACATCTCTGAATAAAATTTGGCTTTATCTAGTTCTTGGTGGCATTCAAGTAGCAATATTTGTCGGTATTATCTTTGTATATTAATCGAATTATCTCCAAAACGGTTACTTTTACGAATAAAAGTCATGATATCTTTATTGTTAGAAATTTCATAAGCTACAAATTTGATAATCAATATTTTTTCTGTAAAAAGTGACCGTTAACGAGATATTCACGAAGTAGCGTTTTTGGTGACCTTTGCCCCCCCTTAAAATTTTTAGCGGCACTCGGATCTATGAGGACTTTTGACATTTTGTTTAGAACCACAATATCAAGGCTCATACCAAAATCCAGCTTTCCGTATAACTGTATAACTTACCGCCTGGTATGGATATATTTTCATACGCATAATCACCTTTTTCAAAATTATTTTAAATAATGCTGGAGTCAGTGCATCCCCTGTCCTAGTTTTTTAACTGTGTTGAACTGATTTGTTAGGTTGTTTTGAATCCTTACTGGTCTGCAAATTGCTCATGGTTATCTGAGTTCTCTTATAGTATCGTATAAAGCTATTCTGTCGATGCTACCGTAGGCTTGTTTGAAGTCTACAAAATTTGGATATATTAGACTTATTAGAGTGTTATATTGGTAATTATTTACTTTAGCTTGAAACGCTTTGATTGCAACTTTTGGAAGCGGTTTTGCACTATCCCTATGGTTTACGGCCTGTTAAACTCGAATCTGTTGTCGGAAGAGGCAAAAAATGTATATTTTTGACAAGTAAATACCAAAATAAAATGTACCCCAACCTTAGACGTCTAAGACCTCAACTAACACAATTGACACTTCCAGCGATAGCTACGTTGCCAACTGTCGTTAAAATACCCTAAACGGTGTGGCGCAGCCCCAACGAGTATAAAAGTATAGAGGCCTCTAGTAAATACTTTAGCTAACATGCAGTATCGTAGACCACTTCTGTCTCATGCCCAGGAGCTATTTTAGGTTAGCTGCAGTTTAAGATTTGTGTGTACTTAGTACCCACTAAAAGGTTGTGGTCTACTATACCGGAGTTTTCCCTCATTCTATCTATTTATTTTAAATCAATGGGTGTCGGCCCTGGTGTTTTTCGAGCTTTAGTAACATATTCGAGCTACAGTCTGCGTTGCGTGCGCACCGTAATAAAATGACGTGTTTATGTTATTTCGCTGGTGTTTTTCGGAATTTTTTATGGATTTTTGTAAGTTTTGTATTTAAAAACGCCTTTCCGCCAACTTCTCTGTACTTACTTTTTATTCTGCATGGTCTTTTTCTAGGGATTCCAAAAAAAAAACCGGATTTTAGCGTTTCATGCTAAAGTAAACTGTTACCATTTCGTGGCATATATTTCAATTCTCTCATATTTATATTGGTTTTGTAGACTGCGGATAACAGAGATATTCCTGTACAATTTTAACATATCAGGCAGCCCCCCTTCTTGTATATTAGGCATGTAACGCGGTGCCCTATTCATGTGGCATTATTTTTAGCTCCAGGTGATTTTTCCTCCGCCGCAGGATCATAATCATCATCAGAGGATGTATAGGTTTATGGGTCATATCTCAAAGGAAATAGGTCAAAATGCATATAAAGTAAAACCATCTCGCTATCTTCTGTACACAATTCATTTTATTCTTGCACATGATCCTAATCATCATCATCAGAAGATGTGTAGTTGTATGGGTAAAGGAAGCAGAGCGAAATGACCAAAAAGGAAACTCTCCCCACCTTCTGTACGTAAATTATTTTCCTTTTGCACAAGATCGTAATCGTTATCAGAACCTGCCTACTTCTATGGGCCATGTAAAGCTCTTTCGCCATCTTCTGAATACACCGTATATTTTTCTTACACAAGATCATCGTCATCGTCAGACGTTTATAGTTCTGAATCTGAATTGCCATAAAACAAAACTCTGTCGTTGTGCAAGATCCATGCTTTTCTCAGCATGGTTCTAATCAACGCTGTGATATGATGATATTGATAAAATGCAGTTGGAACCAGGATATTGCAAAGACATTTATTAAGGAGGTTATGTAAAACATTCCCCCAATAGCACTGCATTTAGCAGTTTTTACTGCAACTGATATCCTTATAAAATAATTTAACAAGCTTTAGCGAACTGTTGTTGAAATTCTTCCCTATATACCTACAGTGTAAATCCATTTCTCACTTTCTCTAACATTATTCTCAAAATAGGAATCAATCATGATTTTACATTGTTCGCAATGAACACCATTGCGTTCGTAGCGTAAATTAAAGTCTGGAGAGTAACAGCAGTTAATAAATGTCATTATCTAAGAAACAACCCGTATATGTTTCAGCTACAGTCTATATTAAATATATGCTTTGCAATGTATTGAAATTAAATTTAGGGAAAAGGAAATTCATTCTCGGCCTTGTTCTATCTTAGGGGAGCAAAACTGGTGCAATCGTCGCGATAAAAATGAAATAGAATCCAATATTTGAACAATATGCCCATTAGGATGCCTGCGGCGTTCGTTATTGCCATCTATACCCCATTCGGATCAAGATCTCCAAACTCGGAAGCGAACTACAACGATATATTTTTTGCAGGTGAAGCGAGCCTGCGGCCCCGCCAAACTGTCGGACAGCGAGGACCCCACTTTAATCGACACCACGACGGCGGCCAGCGCGCTCGGGGGCGGCAAACCGCGGCTGGTGACCAATCTGCGGGTGTTCGCGCCCCTGCCTACCACCCAGCTTATGGTCTTCCTCACGTCCATTGCGAAGAGTAGAGGCTTCTATGGCAACCTCGCTGATAGCCTCTGCCGGGACGAGAGCTTCGCTGAGACCAAGGATCAACACTGCTGGAACGGTGAACGAATTGGAGAGTAAGTTTTGCATTTGTAACGATATTGGTGTGGGACGAGATGAGAAATGACACTACTCTTGCCTCGTCTTTCAAGACATGCAAATTTCAATTTGCACACAAGCAGTAAATCTGATCTTGTCTCGTTTCTAGCGTTGGACTGACATTTTGGCTCTCTCACAAAGCAATGATTTTTAAACATTTAATACAGGGCGTGTTTCTATTTGTTTCAGAGAAAAGTTGATAAGAAAATGATTTTTAAGAATAGCCTTCCGATATATATTTGTCAAATTTAACATTTCTTTCAAAAACATTCAAATAATCGTGTTATTTTTGAGAATTTAAGAATCCGGTATAAGAAAAAGTTGATCACTATCAAGTTTTATACGTACCTACCAAATTTAGTCTTGATGCAAAGTTAAGTTATTTCAGTCTTATCGCAAATCTGTATAGTGTAAGTATGTCAACTGTCTTTAAACGTCTGCATAATAAAAATAAAACGTGCTCCTATACTACGTTTAACCAACAGATTAAGTAGAAGCCCCTCCCACAAATGAGCGCCAACTTTGAATATAATATTGCTATTCGTAAGCCAGTTATACACAGCTTAATTTTATTTGAAATTAAATATTTTTTTAATTCTCCCGCGTCTTTAATTTGTAGCGTGTAAAACAGGTTTCTGCAATCTAGCTCCTCCCAGTAATTTAAATTCTGCATCTGTTCGTTAAACGAAGTATAGGTACGAGTAATTTTCTCTTAGTTTCTTCCCGTCTCTAACTAAATGGGGCTAGACGTTTTTAAAAACTCCATAATGACAGCTTCGGAGTAATGACATTTTTAATAGTTTATAACTAGGACTCGGATTTGTATATACTAACACACGAAAATAATGTAATTTTTGTACGTCGTAAACTTCAAACTGTAACTTATTTATTAGAATTTTTTAAATATGCAATTAGAGATCGTCACAATATGCCAGAAACGTATGCTATAAACACTCGCGTATACAGGATTTTATTTTAGTATTAATTTAGTTAACGCAGCGCCCATCTGACAGTGACACTGACACTTATCCGTGTTTCGTCTGGTCTCGAACGAATGAGATGGCAAATATTCTGGCCCTCGTTTCGATTTTTTGAGCAAGACGAGACGAAAACTATATATTTCCCGTTTTCTGCACTAGGTGAAGCTTCCCTTCCTATTTGCTTTTAATTTGCCTTGCCGAGTTTATCTTGATTTGCGCCACGACGTCCCACCCTTTCCAATTTTTTGCGGCGACTGTTGGATTTAGTGCTGGATGTTAATGCGCTTTTCATGCTCTGGGCGAAGGGTCGTAAAAAATTAAAACAGCCGTAAAGGGGTTTCATATTTTTTAGTTTCGGTATAGGTGTAATTGATTTCCGTCATTTTTCTAAATTATTTTGTGTTCCATGCAAATTAAGAGCCGCCGGGCTCGGCCCAAATTGCTAATAAAGATATCTGCCCGCATTTGCATTGCAAAAATTGCCATTAATTTCAGTTTGTGGAGTTTATTTTGTCGCCGTGTTCCTTTGCATGGTCATGTTGCTGCGATTTTTTAGCCCCGGTATTTTCTAAATCCTTGGATTAAATTAACAGAAATTCGTTTTTATTTACTTAGTGTTTCATGTGTTTGTGTGGGTAAGTTATCTTTAACATGTTTCTGTCGTGACGTTTGACTCTTTTGTTTGATCAGAGATTTAATTACTCACTTACTAGCAGATTACTGCGAATACTTCGCCCGTGAGAAGTGTAGTCAGGGCCGGATTTAAGATGTGGGTGGCTTGGGGCCCATTTTGGTGGGAGGCCCATTGTTTCAAGGTGTTGCAATATGTAATGCAAAAACACGAAATGAAACGAACACAGGTTTATTTACAAAATTTATTTACGCAGAGAAATTCAGTTAAAATTGTTCAATTTTTTCATTAAAAAGTATAGTATAACGTAACACAAATAACACATAAATATATTACAAATCAGCAAATGAATAACGTTATAACCATTACAGTACACGCACTTTCTTTGATTTTCGTGTTGAAAAATCGCTGATGATGTCACTAAAGTCCAATTCAAGCAGTATATCTGACTTTTAACATAATGCAATTTGTGTTTTTCAAGTAAAACATACTAAATATTTAATTGTGAATAATTATAACTGGTGTAAATTAGTTAATTGTCGGTCATTGTAACTAAATTTAATGTGCATTACTATCTTGTTGGAAGAACAGGCCAGTTCACCAGTACAATATTGTAAATAATTTTAACTAATTTAAAATATAAAATTTGATTATTACATTTCATATCAAGACAGAATGTATATAAATTTTTGTTAAATGTTCCCTATCATTATAAACAGTTCACAGCAAAGAGACATGTAGTTTTCCTGTTTTGTGATATTTACTCCTATATTGGTGGGAGGCTAACTCTTGGTGGGTGGCCCAGGGCCCGGGACCCTTGCCCCCCCCCCTTAATCCGGGCCTGCCGGTAGTGATTCGCTCTTGTCAATTTTTAATAAAATTCTAACAAACATTAATTCCCCGAAAAACCTCTTTTGATGTTTACTAAATAGTTGGCATTAAGAGCAACTGCGGGATCGCAGCGTATTAGAAAGAACGTAATAAAAGTTGACATTCAATTTACAACAAATTGATCAATAAAATTAAAGAAAGAACGTCCGATGATAAATCTACGTCTCTTTGATTAAAAAAAAAGAATGGAAAATAGATTAATAGAAGTCGTAAACGAACCAAACGAAGTAAACGGCCTGTGATTTAAATATAGACTATTTTCTATTTAATTATATACATAATTATGCTAGAAAGTTGTGTTGATTTATTAAAATTTTTGGTTTTTTATTCAGAAATGCATTTTTACCTAACAAAGAAATAGTAATCATAATATTTGGATAAAAAGGAAGCAAATTATAATAGGTTTGTAATAAAATGTATATATCTGTTAAAAATTGCATAGACGTAGCAGATCTGTGAGGATCAGTTGTTAAACAACAATTTTGTTTTTCATAATAAGTAAATGTTGAAATTCTTTACTTTTTTATAAGGTATTTCCCTCTCTTTGTATAGAGTGTGATAATACAGCTCCATTCATCTAACCTGCTGTATTTTTAAAATTTTATTTTTTATACCTAGTGTGATACTCAAAAAGAAAGTTATGTTGGAGTTGTATACAGTACCATCGATGTGGATCACCACCGATGTGAATCACCACCGATGTGAATCACCACCGATGTGGACTACTACCAACTGTTAAACACCACCAAGTGGTTTACTTCCGATTTTGTGTTATTTTAATATCGATAGAAATGTGGATTACCACCGATTAGTTTATCTTCGATTAAAAATAACTGCCAGTGGACTAATGCCGATACCCATTACCACCACATGGATTTACCACCAACTGAAGTGAATTTTTAGAACATTATACCGAACTGAAACACCACCGAGCAGAAATGCCACCGAACTGCTTTCGTTGCAACATAACAAGTTGCCGAAGCTATAAGCTTTACTTCCACTTTCTCATAGGCTACAGTCCGTGCGCCACAAATAGGCGAACGAGCGCACAAGATGATCAGAGAAAGTGTTAAGCGATTTAATGATGACTACATTTTTTAACACTTTTAAAGTCGACTTAGTGGGCCGAATACTGCTCCACGAAGAGCCTTATAAAAATTATTCGTAGTTATTCTTCTTTTTCTTCTTCCATCTTCCTTATACCTTTAAGGGTGTCGGATTAAATATCTTCTGGTTTGTTAACCCATTATTTACCATCCCATCCGGTCCAGTGCTAGTATTTTCATTTCTGCTTTCGTCTTTCCTCTTCTTTTTCCTATTTCTTCCATTCTTTGCATCCAGCTCTTTCTAGGTCTTCCTACTCTTCTTTTACCTACTGTGCCCATTTCTACTATCTTCTTCACCAATCTATTCTGATTCATCCGTATTATGTGGCCATACTCTTTCAGCTGCTTTCGTTCTATTTTCGTTGTTATTGTTTCTTGTTGCGTCATTTGTCTTATTTTTTCATTTCGTTTTCTATCCATCTTTGTTCTTCCCGCTATCTTCTAAGAAATTTCATTTCTGCCGCATTTCTGCCCTTCTTGTTTATCTTGTAATGACCAAGTTTTACTCGCGTATGTAAGAACTGGTATTACCACTGGTATTACACTGTTATTTTAGTTTTCTTGTCTATTTCTCGTTTTCCGAAAATTGTCTTATTTAAGGCGTAATAGATTTTTACACTTTTATTTATCCTGTTATCCCCATCTATCTTCCCATCTTATTCTATTACACTTCCTAAATATGTGTATACAGTTTGTCTTCTTTAATGTATATTTCTCTATTTTCTTCTTTGTTCTTGTTATTTATGATCATTTCTTTATATTAATTTCCATTCCTAGCTTTTCTATTTCGTTGCTCTATATTTTCGTCTACTGCTTCATCTTTTGCTGATCATCTGCTATTAGCACTATATCGTCTGCATATAGTAGGCAGTCAATTTTTATTGGTATTAGATTATTATACCCTACCACTGTCTGGCTTTGTTTGGTTCTTGTCCTAGCATTTTTTAACAATCTGTTCGTAGTTACTATGAAGAGTAGCGGGCTGAAACTATCCCCTTGTTTTATTCCTACCTCCATCTTGAAATTGTCTGATTTCTCTCCATTTCCTGTTTTATATATGTATACTCTTATCACCCTTACTAATTTCCTTGGTACTTTTAGTAGTTTTAGGCAAGCCCATATTATATTCCTCTGTATTGAGTCGAAGGCTGCTTTTAGGTCAATGAATGTAACGAATACTTCTCCTTTTTCTTCTTTCTTTTCGATTATACTTCTTAAAATGTGTATATTATCATGTGTTGTCTTCCTACCCTAAAAGCTACCTGTTCTGCTTCCAGTCTGTTGTCAATATATTTTCTCAATCCTCTTGCTATTATTTTGGTGTATAATTTAAAGGTGGTAGAGGATAAGCATATAGCTCTATAGTTCTCACAGTCCGCATAATAATCCCCTTTCTTGTAAATTGCTATGATTATGTTATTTTGCCATTCTTCTGGGATTTCTTCTGTCTCCCATGTTTTCCTGAATATGTTTAGTAACCATTCTCTTCCTTTCTCTCCTAGGAACTTTATCATCTCTGTTTCTATTTCGTCTTGTCCGCTTGCCTTTCCTAGTTCTATACCTGTCATTGATTTGTCTAGTTCTTCTGTGTTTATATCTTCTAGAATTTCTTTTCCTTCTTCTATTCTTTTGTCTGTATTTCTAGGGGTCTCTTTTTCATTTGCTCTTTCTTCCATTTCGAATTTCTTTGAGAAAAATTCTGCCCATATTTCTAGTATGCCTTTATATCCGATTTTACTTCATTGTGTTTGTTTCTTATTCCTTTTATTATTTTCTTTTTGTTTCCCTTCATACTTCTTACAGCATTCCAAAATTTCCTGTCATTTTCTTGATATGTTTGTTCGAGTTCTTTATCGAAGTCTTCCCAGCTTTTTCTATTTGCTTCTCGTACTACTTTCTTTGCTATATTCCTTTTACTTATGTATTTTTGTCTGTCTACTTCTTGTTTTGTCTCTCTATATGTTTTCAATGCCATTTTTTTGTTCGAGGAAAGTGCTAAACGATTTAATGATGACTACATTTTTTAACACTTTTCAAGTCGACTTAGTGAACCGAATACTGCTCCACCAAGAGCCTTATAAAAATTATTCGTAGTTATTCAGTAACTGTAAAAATACCTACTAAAAATACACCATGCTCTAATCAGACAAAATCGGATAAGTTCAAATCTTCGTACGAGTTAAAACATAACATGTTACTACAGCATAAATGATTTTGTGACGAAATAGGAAGCCTTTCAAATGCTAATAATTATTACAGCTTATATATTCTTACAATGCTTAATTAGTAATGTAGCATCAGCTATCCTAAATTTTTAAAATAATTTTTCAGTTTAAATAAAGATGCTTTTTATTTCTCTAGATTGAAAACAAGACAAAAATTGATTCCTGTTCCAAACTATGGCTACAGTAAAATTCGGTGCTCGACCTTACAGTTTACTTACCTGGCTTTACAGTTATTTGTAGCTATGATTGTGCAGTATTTCTAACGTACAAGCTTAAAACATTGCCATTATGCATAGTAAAAAATGAAACGGTATATTTGAACACGTGATAAGATGTAAAACGACTTAACAGCTGATAGTTGAATTATAAAATTAGAATTTTTGCAGGAACCTAACAAACGTGATATAAAATAACAAACAATTTGTATTGAAGCACGTGGACTAACAGACTTTACGTAGATAACACATTTTTGGCTGTCTACAGTGCAATAGATGATTAAGGGCAAGAATCAATTACAGCTGTTGGATGTTTTGCAAATTTATTTTAAAACAGATTTTTTAAAAAGTGTTTTTAATTATCGTTTTATAGAAACAGGGTTAATATGCAAGAATGATGCAACAGACAACAGGTCATTGCTATTAATATTGAACAGTAAATTTTAATATTATCCAATCTTGCTGTGCTGCCACTTGTGCTGAAGTGAAAAAGACTTAATTATTTTCATCATGGGAACAGCACATACTAAATTTACTCTTTAGTTGCCAACTTTCTCCTTTTAACGTTATCATGCTGTTATTCAATCAACTTTTTTTTACAGATACACTAAAACGGTAGTTGACACTGGACTCGACATGCAGAAATACAATCCCGAAGTGAAGCCAAGCACCAACCTGCAAAACCTTGATCCACGAATAGCCAACTTGGCTGATAAGCTGCGACATGTGCATCAGGTATATTTTGTTTACCTTTCCGTAGGAATCATAATTTAAGTTCAGGAACTTGGCTTGAGCCCCAGAATAGTATGAGTCAGATATTTACATATGTTGTTGTTTCATAATATTTTTGACTTCTTATATTAAAAGTAGCAAGCTTAAGTTTCATCCTATAATAACGACTGCTGTTAAGAAATAATGTATTTTCTAGAAGCTATTATTTAGCCTTTAATTTTGATTATATTGACCTTAATAAATTGCACACAGATGGTGATTTCTTCTCTTGGAGCTGCTGGTCTTCCCGAATCTGATAATTTTATGCAGAGCGATAGTGCTGATGGGTCCGGTTCTGGTGGTGGACCAGATTTCAATGACGATTCCGATGATATAGACGCTCGTAGTGGATCAGGATCCGGAAATGGTCCTGTAGTTACACCAAACAGTAAGTTGATTTGCCTAATTCTCTTGTGTAGTTGTGGTAATAATTAAGAACGCAGCCACGTACTGGGTACACACCAGGCCTACCTGGCCGATTTTGCAGAGTAGCAATTTTGTAGCTGGTCGGTACACTACTGAGTACAATTAAAAAAATATTTTAGAATATATGTTCACAATAAATTCAGTAGAATCAGAGAATTCTCCAGTATTTTAACAATGGATTCATGGTATTTAATACTAATTTGTATAACTTTCAAGTTGTCTGTAATAATTTCATAGTATTTCACAATAAATTCATTAATTCAGAACATTCTGCAATCATTTCAAGGTACTTTCAAAGTAGTTCGCAATAAATTCAGTAAATTCAGAGTGTTCTGTAATGTCATGTGAATTCCGTAGTATTTCACAGTAATTTCAGTAATTTGAAAGTCGTTTATAATAATTAAGATTAATTTCATAATATTTCACAATAAATTCAGTAAATTCAGAGCGTTTTGTAACAATTTCATGATAATTTTATAGTATTTTACAATAAGTTCAGTCAATTTAGAGCACTCTCTAGCAATTTCATGATAATTTCATAATATTTCACAATAAATTCGGTAGAATCAGAGAATTCTCCAGTATTTTAACGATGATTTCATAGTATTTGATATTGATTTGCATAATTTTAAAGTGGTTCTGTCATAATTTCAAACTAATGTTTAGTACTTCACAATAAATTCAGAGCGTTCTGTAATTATTACACGATAATTTCATAGTATTTGATACTAATTTGTATCTCGGAAAGTTGTCTGTCATAATTTTATAGTATTTCACAATAAATTCCTTAATTCAAAGCATTCTGCAATCATTTCAAGTTACTTTCAAAGTAATTCGCAATAAATTCAGTAAATTCAGAATGTTCTGTAATGTGACGTGAATTCCATAGTATTTCACAGAATTTTAAGTAATTTCAAAGTCGTTTATAATAATTAAGTTAGTTTCAATATTTTAAAATAAATTCAGTAAATTCAGAGCATTCTGTTCTAATTTCACAATAATTTCATAGTATTTCATACTATTTTAAGTAATTTGAAAGTTGTCTATAATAATTTCAAGATAATTTCATAATATTTCACAATAAATTCAGTAAATTCAGAGCGTTTTGTAACAATTTCACGATAATTTCATAGTATTTTACAATAAATTCAGTCAAATTAGAGCACTCTGTAGCAATTTCATGATAATTTCATAATATTTTACAATAAATTCAGAGCGTTCTATATTAACATGATGATAATTTCATACCAATCTAAGTAATTTTGAAATTGTCTGTAATAATTTCATGATACTTTCAAAGTTTCACAATAGATTCAATAAATTCAGTGTTCTGTAATAATGTCTCAATAATTTCATACTAATTTAAGTAATTCCAAAGTTGTCTGTAATAATTTCAAGGTAATTTCATATTTCACAATAAATTCAGTAAATTCAGAACGCTGTGTAGCAATTGCACAATAATTTCATGATGTTTTACAACAGGTTCAGTAAATTCAGAGAGTGGTTTGTAATAAAGTCTTGATAATTTCAGAGTATTTCATAATGATTTAAGTAATTTCAAAGTTGTCTGTAATAATTTCATATTTCACAATAAATTCAGTAACTTCAAAGTATTCTGTAATAATGTCAAGATACTTGCAAAGTAGTTTACGACAGATTCAGTAAATTGAGTGTTCTGTAATAAAGTCTCAATAATTCCATATTAATTTAAGTAATTTCAAAGTTGTAATAATTTCAAGATAATTTTATAATATTTCACAATAGATTCTGTAAATTCTGAACGCTCTGTAGCAATGTCACGATAATTTAGTAGTATTTCACAATAGGCTCAGTCATTTCAGGTGTTCTGTAATAAAGTATCGGTAATCTAAGTAATTTCAAAGCTGCCTATAATAATTTCCAAATCATTTCATAATATCTCACAATAAATTTAGAGCATTCTGTAGTCTCGATGGTTTCATAGTATTTCATACCAATTTAAAGATAATTTCATGATATTTCACAATAAATTCAGTAAATTCGGAGCATTCAGCTGTAATTTCTAATATACTTTGAAAATAGGTCACAATAGAATCTCTAAATTCAGAGTGTTCTGTAGTAATTAGTGATGGGACTATTCGAATGCAAATTACTACAGTATTCGATTCTTGCAAGATCTCGAATGCATTCGATTCTTTTGAGTGTATTCGAATGCTTCGAATCGAATACTTAATCGGTGTTTGTAAATCTCGCCGGGCGTGATCTCGATTCCTATCCGAATGCTGAATTCGGCGTGATCTCGATTCTTATCCGATTCGCACTCGAATCGTTTCAGTTTTAGCTAGCACAGCTCTGCGTATCATAGAAGTTGAAAGAATGCCCGCCGCGGCAAACTCGCTCCGAAAGCACCTATATAAATGCACAGAGAACTGCCCGTTGCCATTCCGAAAGTTTCGACTTTAGATAGACATTACATATAATAAGTATTTTGATTTCCATAGAAGGCAGGAATGGAATCAACTCTCAAACGCCGTTTTTTTTATGCAGGTCTCACTTGAATAGTTGGTGCTGAAGTGTTTCTAGTTAAATATAGACTACAGAATTAAATATAAAATTAAAATATTACCACACAGACTGAAGATTGCACACTCAAAACAATATAATACCACCAAAATCATAAAAGCAACTAAATCTAATAAAAATTTAAACAGATACATCGAAGGGAAAGAGAAACAAAAGCTGGGGTCGTCTTAATAATTTATTTTAAAGAAATACATGTAGACTCCTAACAACAATAAAAACAACTATATTATAAACAGTCCTTTTCTCATATTCATTTTCGATAGTATAAATTTAACATATAAGTATTTCAAAACAAATATACTTTATTAATAGGGTAAGCTGAACCTCCTACAATCAAAAGAATTTTTTATTTTTGCTTTGTGCACGTACAGCGTCTCGTTATCTCTGGTGTTGTATGTCGCCCAGCCGAGGTCACACGTCACCACTGCCCCAGTACGAGAGCGAGCACACAACTCGAATCTGAATTCGAGTCCGATTTTGCATTGGAATTGCTTGCATTCGATTCTCAAAATTGCTTGCATTCGATTCTTAAAATTGCTTGCATTCGATTCTCAAAACATTCGATTCTCAAAAGTATTCGAATGCGATGAATTCGATTCTGAAAAGTATTCGATTCTGCCCATCACTAGTAGTAATGTCTCGATAATTTCATATTATTTCATAATAATTTAAGTCATTTCAAAGGTGTCTCTAATAATATGAAAATAATTTTATATTATTTCATACTAATTTAATTACTTTCAAAGTTGTCTGCAATAATTTCATAATTATTCACTAGTTCACAATAGACTCAGTAAATTCTGAGTGTTCTGTAATAATGTCTCGATAATTGCATATTATTTCATACTAATTTAAGTAATTTCAAAGTTGTCTCTTATAATTTTTAAATGATTTTATATTTCACATTAAATTCGGTAAATTCAGAATGATCTGTAGTAATTTTACGATAATTTCATAGTATTTCACAATAAATTCAGTAAATTTATAGTGTTCTGTAATAAATTCACGATAATTTCAAATAATTTCATAATATTTCCCAATAAATTCAGTAGTTAGAACTTCTGCAATAATGACAAGATGCTTTCATAGTACCTCACAATAAATTCAGTAAATTCATAGCGTTGTTTAATAATGTTACCATAATTTCATAGGATTTTACAATAAATTCAGTAAATTTAGAATGCTCTGTAGCAATTTCACAAAAATTTCATAGCATTTCACAAAAAATTCGTAAATACAGAACGTTCTATCATAATTTCATACTAATTTGTAAGGATGCGTGCTGATCTTGCCAGGTACTCGGTATTACTGAGTAGCAATCTTGCACCCGGCCGGGTACCAATTACAATTAAAAAATATAAAATATTGATGTGTTGCAGTTATTAATCACTCCAATATAGTATGATAATAATTTCATATTAGAGGGTTTACTAGTTTTGAAGATATTAATTTTTTTTAGCCTTACATGTGTTCAACATTTTATGAATAATTAAATTTTCTGTGCACCGAAAAACGAGAGGTGGATTAAGCAAATGTCATTTTAAAGAACATTTTATGCAGACTAGAATAGACAAAAAAAATAGTAATTATATTTAAATTTAATAACTTGATGTGTGAAAATGGAAAATGGTACACCCTGTATTTTAAATCTCTATCTTTAATTTTATTCATACGATACTGTGATTCTGTATTAAGTAAGAGCACATATAATTACCTAAGGAAATACATTATAAACGATATAAATTATAACGTGATACATAATTATAAATACCACTACCCGGCCCAGGTAACCCGATACCCAGTTGCATCTCTAGTAACAATAATTTTTATTTTTATTTAACATTAGCTAATGATTGTATCTTTTTTCAAGATGGAGGAGGAGGAACTCACACCAATACCCACCACAAACCTGACAGTACAGGAAAGACTTACGATGACTCTCACCAGACACCGCATGAAACACAAAAGCCACCGAAGAAGGATGTCAACGGCGCCGTAACCTGCAGCAGTTCCATGATGTTTACTACGGTGCTTCTATTGACTGTGCTAATTTCGAGATATTAGATTGCAGTTTTTTCATATCAATGTGTTTTTGAGAAGACATCTGAGTGTTGAACTTCTTTACGCCTTGAGAACAGCAGCTGCGATTAGGTTAAAAATTTGTGGAAAATGGTTGTGTTGGCATGTTTCGATTGTTGATATTTTATGGTGTTGTCGCCTGTAAAAATTTAATAGTGAACGTTGTTCGGACCCGCTGTTAGGGTCTCTACTTGTCCTTCATCTCACTGCGAATGTCCACTGTAAACTTTTCGTTCTTTGAGAGCATTCTCGAGATATTCAGAACTTATTTGTAGTTAGGACAATAAAATTATGGGATAAGTGCTAAAGGTGCTAATGGATTTTGATCGGTTGGTTGTTAGGAACGAATTTTTAATTTTGCGGAAATCTCATTTGTCTACTTACAGAGAATACATACTTGCTCTCTACTGAACTTTTGTCTGCAAAATTATCGATCTTGGATTCATTTACAGTATTAAATTGAACGTTTGGAAATTGGCTGTTGATAAGTAAGTTATTCTGTGTAACATAATGATGTAGGAGACTTGTAAAATCTCTGTGACATGTGTAGATGTGTCAATTTGAAGTATCTTAGAAACCCCATGCCATGTATATAGCTGTTATATTAGTTTAAGAAGACTGTGTATGTAGTAGGTTTAATTATTTTAATTTATAATGTTGCCAATTGAATTAGATATTTATCAATCCCTAGCTTCCATGTTGCCTTTGAGGTAAACGTTTTATTTTATGACCGTATTGTAACAAATCCAGTGTGTAACCCAGTAATTACGGCGGAAATTTTACTCCTTAAATGCAGATTTTGAAAGATATGCAGCACATCAGCACTATTTTTCATGAAATAAAACAAGAGTATGAATGTGTTGCACTTTTATAAATATGTATAAAAAAGTTTATGATAAATTCTAAAATTTGTAACTTGGACTGCAATGCAGAACATATTTTTTCATTTATTATGCCGTTTTAGTAAGTTCATTTCTCAGTAAATTTATTTCGGTTTGTCTTTTCAGTGTATCGTTAAGAATATGGTGCGAAATTGTAAATATGTAAAGTATTCTTTGCAGCTGCAATGATTTTTTAAGTAGTATAAAACTTTAAAATTTTGCTAAGCACATTTCCTGCTGCAGTCTAAGCCTTACATAGCAATCAACCCGATTGTCAGTGTATTTTAGAAATACAATGTCTTTCCATTAAGTAGGATAGGTAAAATTGAAAATTGCTTCACAAATCACGTAACTGCTGTTGTTTGTGTCGAACACAGATAATGTGGTTTGCACAAACGATTTCCTACTTATTTAATGTCTGTATTATAAGCGTGAGACTGAGTGATGTGTGTAGATATATATTTAGGTATTTGTGTAACCTTAAATTATTTTGAGAATTATCTGTGATTGATATATTTTATTATTTAATTGTGAGATGATTACACTAAATTACGTATAAAATTTGTTAACATAAGAAATTGTCTGTTAGGTTTCAATATTCAACAAGAGTCAGTAGTTTTAGATTCGTTTAAGGAAACCTCACCTCGTGGTAGAAATTCTATTAGTGACTGTTGTAGAGAAAGTAAAAGTGTTGACCAGTTTTTATAAACAAGATCGTGCAGTATAATGGCAGTTACTATTTTTAAAAGTATAATAGTTGAAATCTTTAGATGCCCTATGTTATCACTGAAGTTGTCAGTGTGTATATAGAGCAAGCCATATTTCGCTAGAATAAATAATGGACTTAAATGTGGGTATAGCTATAATCTGTGTTGTTCTGTTTAAGTTTGTACTGTATATCGAAGCTGAAACTGTTTTCGCCATATCACATCTGTATGCTCCTTTTCATTATTTGTGTCGTTAACATCAGTATTGCACCAAAAATAGCAATAAGTGCTGGCTTTGTGTACGCCAATAATCTGAGATGTGGAGACTTCCGGCTCGCTTACACAAGGCCACGTTGCAACTTTGCTCACTAACATAACAAAATTCGTCTGTCGTGAAAATATCAACTAACTAGTCTTAGCTTTGTAATTTTAATTTTTAGGTGCCCATTTATGATTTCATACATGTATTATACGCCTTTATTTTGGTAGAATAAATCAATAGCTGCCTTTTTCAAGTGTGTTTGCATTAATTCGCCTTTTCAACTATCACTATCCTTTTAACTTTTTCGTTTGTATCGAAGATACAGTTCCTATTACCAAGGAAAACAATTAAAATGCAAGGTATTATTTCTGTCATAACTTGAATAGGCAGAGTGACTTTTAAGAAAGTGCTAACAGTTACGGTGAAATTTTCCTCGGGCAAAATCGGTATCTCATAATAATTGTACAATACGTAATGCGCCCAGGCCTATAGCAACATGTCTTTCTTGCACTAACTGTGCTTCGATATTTATAAAAGTGGTTTTACATCTTTTTGCCACAAGCGCCGCCTGGAAATAGGTAACAGTGAAGTAGAAATGGGCGCATGTTTCGCTTTTGCATTAAACATTCACGTTTACTCACGCTCACGCACACCTTCACTCACTTTTACGGCATGACTCGTGGCTTTTATTTGAAAATTCAGTTTCAGATTTTAAACCAATAAAGGATGCAAAACAGAACTAAAAAACTATGAAATATGTTTGAGAGATGGGCAAAAACCTTCCGATTGTCTATCTTGTACCTGAATACTCTATCTCAGCTCCTAACTGGATAAATTCTAGTCAGCAAACACCTTCTTGGGTGGTTCCCGACCAAATCAAAGCTCGTTGTACCTCTTTGAAACCTCTATTATTTGGATAGACAGTTCAACAGCATACCACAACACTCACTTTCACTAGTTTTACTGGCTTCGTAGTAATATACCACGTTAAATGGAATCAAACAATCTTGAATTTTATATTTGAATAATATTTGTGACTTAAAGTCAAATTTGATCGTAGAGAATACTATATTGCTACTACGTATTAGATCATCAATTATTATTCTTTACAATTAATGGAAATGTAACCCTTAACGTGACTATTTCTCGTAGATTATTAATTCGAGTTATTTTGTTACTACTAAATATAAACAACCCTCTGGTTGCCCTTACAACCCCACCAGTTTAAAACATAAAACTGTTACATCACATGATATACATTAGAGATCTGGATATTATTTAAATTAAATGTATTATTCATACGGTATACTGCATTACCTACATTACAGAATATGTTGATTGAATCATGCATTGCATAACTTTTTAATAATCATCTTATTGAATAGGTACCATTGCGGAAAAAATATTTCGCACGATACTTAATCTAGTTACTTGGTTTTATCCACAGTGGCTTAGTGTGTATCTGACTATTTGTCATTTTTCACATTTTGGGGTTATTGTCGAATTACTAGCTTTTTCAGGTTATGTTAAGAAATGGTTCTTCTTTTGCAACCAACTTCATGGGCCACACGTTGCAGTGACCATCTCTCTTCTAGCTTTGCGATAACAAAGCCTTTTTCGGCCTCGCTTAGAACGTGATTCGGCATTTTAAGTTTTAATGGCATAATGCCAGTTGTACAATTGACAATTTAGTGGCTTTAGTCCACTTGATAAAACCATACATACACAAGGCAAACAAACCGTGCGAAATATTTTTTCCGCAATAGTACATATATTGATGTATAAATTATATTTTGTTGCAGTCTTTCGTGATCCATTGGTATTAATGGTTTTTAAGTTTATGGTAATCACCACACAACAAACTACTTTTTTATTTTTCTTATTTTCTACGTTTCGAAAGACTAGGCTTTCAGTCTCAAGATGATTAGGGCATAAAAACACAAATAGTGTCATCAAAAATACTTCATAAACAAACAATATATAAATATAAATGAATGAAACTATATATATCCTCATTGTGTAAGTAACATCATTTTGTTTATTAAATTTTAGAGTGGGATTCACTGCCAACGCAAGGGCTTGTTACCTGCTCTCTGGTTGTCAATCGCAGCACGCGCTATTTCATATACTAATCGAGTGGGGTTTGGATTTTTTTAGCTATACACAGAAGTATTTACATCAATAAGATATTTCTGGTGCTGTGGGATTTTGGGACCCCTAAAGAGCTATTTTTAATTACATTTACATAATAAATTATATGGATTACAAATTAATTGCGGGGCGGGGGTTCCGGGGCCAAAATGTGGCAGTGTAAATGCGCTGGTGGCGTTGCATTTTAATTTAAAGCCTGCGGGCCCGGACGGCCCAAGGGCCCGGGATGCGATCTCATCCCGGCATCCCTAGCCAGTCCGCCCCTGATTCGTAGCCGGAATAATAAACATAAAAAGAAATAACAACAAAAGATGAATATGAATTTCTCCCAGACATTTTGCAACCAACCGTTTTTAAAAGAACCGAAATCTGTCATGGAGTTGACATTCCTCTTACTGATACAAAAATTTATGTGTTGCTAGGCATACAAAGTAGTATTTACTGTACCGTGCATCGTTTACAACCCAACCGTAGGAAGGGTTACAATAGCACGAGGTCAGCAAATAACTTTCTTTGCACAATATAGTGTTATAATTAAAGCTGATAATTATATGCACTCAAATGTACGAAAATATGCGCATATATATGCATAACTTTTTTTGAGTATATGCACCCAAAGTTACTACATATGCGCATAATATGCTCTAATTTTTTTGAAAATAAGTAGAAGTATTCTAAATAATGTAAAAATTTTAATTATTTGGATGAGTATATTTATCTCTCTCATTTTTATTCAAATATGTTCTTCATTTTAACGTTTGACTATACAGGGTGATTCAAATTAAGTGCGCATCATTGCTATCTTTCTTATTATTGATTTTCCAAAATAGGTTAAATTAGCAAACTAGTAGTGCTTTCGGTGCTGATTAATATGCAATTAATTAAAAAAGCAATCAAATAACTCTTTGGCGACAAATTTAAATTGTTTTTTTAAATGAAACACCCTGTATATTTATCAAAAACTTGAAGTAAAAATGAATTTGTTATAAGTCTCAATACACTATTGTCTTAAAATGAATACTAAAGATGTTATCGCAAGTTTCAGTTTATAAATATAAAAAAAACTAAAAGTTTTTAATTTTGTCGCAAACTCGTTATTCGATTGTTTTTTTATTAATTGCATATTAATCAGCGCCAAAAACACTACTAGTTTGCTAATTTAACCTACTTTGTAAAATTATTAATAACAAAGATAGCAATGGTGCGCACTTAATTTGAATCACCCTGTATAAACATGGATTGCCAACGCCAATGTCACGTTGTAAGCCAACATAAAAATGAGATTTCCCCTAACTCCGCCAGACTATTTTTTACGCAACACTTCAAGATTGACTCTTGAAATGGATTCTATGTTGGCTGATGCTTATACATTGCTTCTATGGGAAAGATGAGGGTTGCTGGCAGTCTAGGTTTATATAGTCAAAGATTTTAACTGGGACTTCCCCTTTCCTCTTCTTATTTCAACTCCAGCGCCAGAAAGTGAAAGTAGATAGTTGCGAATAAACATTTTATTAATAAATTTAATGAAATAGTAAATTTAACAAAAAAATCTCTAAAAGTTCATACATTACAAATTATTGCTAAATATAACCAAATATGGCAAATCCAGAAAGTATGCTCAAAAACGTATAAATATGCAAAATATGCAAAATGAAACTTGGCTTAAACGATTTGTTTTCACATAATTGCATAATATGCAAAAAGTTTCGCCGGCATATCAATTATACAAAATATGCATTTTCCATATAATATCAGCTTCAGTTATAATTATTGACTCTTCTTAGCAAGCTAATATCTACACATTAGTTACTTAAGTGCTAAAATACTCCTAATAAAATATTTGCCCTAATTCCAATTTTAATTTAAAAAATAATTTATTTCTTTGGCTAGCTCAATTAATATAATGATCTCAAATCTCAAGTAAGGTCTTGCAAAATGTACAGCGACGCCTTAAATTGGCCTAACGGCTATTGGCTGAGTACGAAATAAATACATAAGTAAATAAATAAATTAGAAAACTATCAAATACTTTGATTAATAACGAATTATGTCAGAATTATTTTTGATCTTTCAGATTGTCACTGTCAAATTATTAATATGTCATTTTAAAAACTGAACTTATTTTCAATCAACACACATCATTTCTAACATGTTAACGAAAGTAAGTTTTTATGTGTATAACTAATTATTCTGCGTTATCCCATCGTTAACAAAAAGTCACCATTGAAAATAAAATGTGGAACTCTCATTTACACGGCCATCATCCGACCAGTTTTAACATACGGGCAAAGAACATATAATGCTTATATGCTCTTCGATACAGGTGTAGTGTCTGGTGCGCGACATCCAAAACCAATTTACGCAAACTTCAAGTGTTACAAAACAAAACGATCCGAATAATAACTAGTGCTCAGTGGTATGTTCGGAATACGCAGCTCCACAGAGAAACAGAAATTTCCACAGTTGAAGAATACATAAAGAATACAGCTCTAAAATTCTATGATAACATCCATCAATGCAGTGGCCCAGTACACTACAACATTGGCAGTAGACAATTATATACTAGGCTGAAAAGGAAGTTACCCATTGATGTTCTGAAGAGTGATAGCAAATAAACACCTCAAATCTTCAATCTTCACAATAATGAACAATTTATAATAGTATATAGTCGTTAAATATCTTTTAACTATGCCATGTAATAGCAAATGTATGCTGATCTGGCACAATCTGTATTATTTAAAATTTTTTTAAATATTCTACTGTAGAAATTAATTAATGTTTATTTTATTCAGATATACTGAGATGGTATTTAGCTCGTTACTCAACTCTGCTTGCAACATAGATAATTAAAGCAAGTCAATAAAGCACAGAGCTGGGGTAATCAGGCAACTGCAAGAAGTTACATCAGAAACTTTAATTCATAACTATATTGGTAAAACATTGCCGATATTAAATGAAATTACTTCAGAATAAATGGCAATAAGGCAGAGCTCAATTCGTAAATTAGAGTCACAGAAATATTAATTAGCATAAATTAAGAGGTTGGTGCAAAGTAAAGCCAATCAAAAATTCAACAAATCTATCACCAAAGGGGTTTATTACATGCGTGTTAAATAAATTTACATGTCAGTATAATTGAATAAGTACAGTTCTATGAACTTTTTAAATAAAGGTAAGAAGGACAGAATGTTCTTAATACAGTGCAAAGAGCACAATACTAGATCAAATAAGGCTATAAAAGGAATGGAATGGTAATATTTGAAGAATGGTGAAAAGCAGACAACTTTTATAAAATGCAAGAAATTCACACCATAGGAAATGACATACGTGAACAGACAACCCAAATAAAACATAGTGAGTGGCGCTATAACCCAGTTTAAATACCAACATGAACAAACAATAATTTTAGATTTAAGATGTTGTACAGTTTTATAATATAAGTTGAAATTTAGTTTATAAGTATTTGATTTGTACTTAGTTAACATCCACATTTATGAAGCCAGATAGGCAATTGTTGTTAACTATTGACAACAATTGAAATAAAATTAATTGATGTCATGCTAATTTTGGTCTCTCATTTAATCATCGATTTTACCTATTTAAATATAAAATATCAGAAATATAATTATACCATTGTGATCAGCAAATTGTGGAGCATAAGTGAGAGTGTGGGCAACGTTTTCCCAACCAAAAAGTTTTTCACCACAGCAAGCTTCCGAACGTGCGTCGGTGGCCAACTCAAATTTACGAGGGTCGACTGCAATCAAACCAGGGGTCCAACACCGGAGATGATGACTGCGAGGGATCGTGTGGAACTGTAGCACCAAGGCCAACATCATCGATATTGAAAGCGGCGACTTCTAGAGAAGATCCAGCTTGGGGCTCCATCCGGAAGAATGTACCATTACCTGGAAAAGTTAAGGTACAGTAAAAACTTCATTGACAGCTTGAGGAGCCGAAAATTTATATACCAGCGAGATGTTACCATTTCGAGTAAGCAGCAGGCATATCCCAGTCTCCAGATAAATTATTTTGCCAATAATTAGCCAAATTAGAATTGTGAGGTTAGTGGAGCGATTAACAAATGAAGTAACCCAAACGGCGTCGGTTTACATCACGAAACAACATTAGTGACGCTTAATAAAGCGCGATATTCGAATTACCTGATAATTTGTTCATAGATTTGCTTTTGAATTCACTTGTAAATACACAGAAACGAACCACACGGAAAATCAATTTGTTGATAGATAAAATTTGACAGCGCAGTGAGTCTGCGCGTTGCTCTTTTCAATTTCACAGTCCAGTAGCGTAACACGGGAGTTTAAATATGAACATATCGGTGAACCTAACTTGCAGATTTTGAGTCTACATTCCTATTGAAAGCTAGCTATAAATTATTTCACTTGCAGATGTGCGAATTACTATAAAGGGCAAAACACTACAATCAATGAACCCATTTATACAATTATTTAGTTACTTTTAATCAGTCAGAATTTGATTTAAATAAAACATAATAGGATGTGTAGTGAGTTTATTAATTATTAATTTAATTATCATCATCATATCTCTACAATACCTGATTTTCTTGCCTTACGTAGAATGAGTACAACCTCTCTGTAGAAACAGCACAAACGCATCCAAACCATCTTGTCATATGTATTTGTATCCTTAACAGAAATTCCACTTGCACTAGAATCCACGGTGCAACTACAGGCCAAACACAGCTAAGGTCTCACACTGCAACCCAGATGTCCTCGCTTTAAATGTACCTTGTATGGACTCTAACCAGCAATTCCAATCTACTTGTAACAGCTACTAAGCCACTAGCTATTCAAAAACTGTTCTCCCTCGTAATCCAATTCAATTATTACATATTATTTCAGACTTCATACAAGATCACTGATGCCATCTGAGTCAAATTCAACCAGATGCAGTATACACCCAATTCCAGCTCAATTGCATATGTATCAACTTGACAGCAACTCACACGAAACTCCAAATCAAAAGAATATTGACTTATATGTATCCAAGTCGTTCATTAACCATCTTATTCTTCAGTATGTTTTAAAATTCATTTTATTTCTTCCTTTTATGATTTTAGTTAAATATACCCTTTAATACACCAACCAGTCAATAAATAACATTTAATTAAAGGGTTTTTATTCTTCAAATTTCATTTGTACTATAAAACATGTTATACTTTTTGAACAAAATTTCGTTGTTTTTTATAATCATATTTTTACTATCGTAGTTTCTAATTTTAATCTAATTGTTTTAAAATTAACCTTCTGGATTATTTTAATTATATACAGTATGTTTTATTAATTAATCTTACAAATTACAGTTAATTTATTCTAATATGACTTCAGCTCACAAATTTCATATTAGTTCATACTGACTTTTATCTTGTTTAAATTCTTTACTGTATAATTTGATAGTTTTTCTCTCCAGGCTACTTTTCTCTTTGGTAATTAATTTATTAATAATCATGATCTACAACTATTACAATACACATGATTTTTCTACGAGTTAAAGAGATGAGTACATAATTTAGTACTTCAAAACTAATCCAAAGTAAGTAATGTGCTGTCGGTTTTACGAAGCGTTTAAGGACGAACAGAAAGTGTTTGTTTCACTTTCTGTGCCTATACTCAAATCAACGCACAGGAAGTGTTTACAGCAGCATTTCCATCCTTACAGAAATGAAATGTAATATTTTCTATGCCTAAATGTTATAATAAAGCCAACCTTCTATTAGCGAGTAGGATTGATTGATTGATTAAAAGCAGGGATTTAGATGGGTTAGTAGTGAGCCCAGTTTTGCACTTCGACTCTGTGGTCTTTTGTGCCCCCCCTGACCCTATTAAAATAGATCTGCACCTTCAACGAGTTGTAGGAGGTGTTTTACGAGGTGCTCGTGTGTGAGAGCTGCTCCTTGTGGAGTTCCCCCGAAAAGTTGCTGTCTTTTGCGGAGTAACGCTGGACAGTCGAAGATTATGTGTGAGGCTGTCTCCTCCTCTTCCTGACATAATCTACAGAGTATATCCCCTCTGTATATGCCTATTTTGTGTAGGTGTTTTTTCAGGTGGCAGTGTCCTGTGACTAGTCCTACCAGCCGTCTGATCTGAGTTCGTCCTAGATGGAGTACATCAGTTGTTAGTCTGCGAGAAGGCGTTCTAATTATTTCCTTCCCCAGTGTTTGTCCCTGTGTGGCATCCCAGCGAGAAGCGTGTTGTCTAGCGGTCCATTTTTCTATCGCTGTTCGGATGCTTTGTTTGGGTATACCAAAGACAGGTTCTGGGCCTATAAATGGGGTAGATGCACCAGCTTTTGCGAGGGCGTCTGCCGCTTCGTTTCCCTCTATCCCGGTGTGCCCTGGCACCCAAATGAGCTGAACAGTGTTCTTTTCAGATAGGAGTGTCAGGTGACTTAAGCATTCCCTTGTTAGCACAGAGCTTACACGAGGTGATTCAAGCGCTTTCAGTGCCGCTTGACTGTCAGAAAGTATGCTTATGCGTTGTTGGGAATACCCGCGTTTTGCATTTTCCTGGACGCATTGCATTATAGCAAAGATTTCAGCTTGAAAGACTGTGGCTTTGGTCCCAAGAGATACACTAATGTCCTCTTTTGGTCTTACGCCATGTATTCCAGCACCCGTGCCCTCTGCTGTTCGGGATCCATCTGTGTACCAGACTAGCCCATTTGGCAGGTGGGTTGAGGTTTCTTGGGTCCAGTCATTGCGATCGTACCTCACAGTGAAAGGTTTGTCAAAGGAATACTCTGGAAGGCTGTAGTCTGAGCCCATTTTTAAGATGGGGTTACCTTCGCCCACTTCCTGTATCCGTTTGTGTCCGCACCGTTCCTGGTTAGTGTTCCAGTTTCCGGTGGTTTTCATTTTGTATGCTCCAATCTGGGCTTCCCCTTTTAGATATATGTCTAGAGGTGTTAGTCCCAAGAGAGCTTCCATAGATGCTGTTCATATTAGTTCATACTGACTTTTATCTTGTTTAAATTCTTTACTGTATAATTTGATAGTTTTTCTCTCCAGGCTACTTTTCTCTTTGGTAATTAATTTATTAATAATCATGATCTACAACTATTACAATACACATGATTTTTCTACGAGTTAAAGAGATGAGTACATAATTTAGTACTTCAAAACTAATCCAAAGTAAGTAATGTGCAATCTAGTAAGCTTGTTTTGTCAAAAAATTATTAACTGTCGGTTTTACGAAGCGTTTAAGGACGAACAGAAAGTGTTTGTTTCACTTTCTGTGCCTATACTCAAATCAACGCACAGGAAGTGTTTACAGCAGCATTTCCATCCTTACAGAAATGAAATGTAATATTTTCTATGCCTAAATGTTATAATAAAGCCAACCTTCTATTAGCGAGTAGGAAAAAGTACTTTTATTGCTTAGGAACTAAAGGTAAGTTCTACGTGGTCGCCTATGGATGCAGTTGTCCTAATGCTTTTTAAATGAGAAAGTTGTTACCTACTATTTAGCATAAAATGGCAATCATGTTTTGAAATTTTCATTCATTAGTATTATAGTACAGTGCAATAACATGAAATACAGGCAGTTGTTGACAATAATTAAAATAAAATGAGTGAAGTATATCGGTAACATTAGTAAATTTAATAGCTATTTATGCAACAAGTGCTAAAAGTCGACGTTTATGCACGAGACATGAAAATTATGTCTCGTGCATAAACGACTTTTAGCACGCGTTGCATACAATATTTTATCTATGACCTTAATTTTACCGTTATTAACCCATAAATATCGATTTAACAAAGGTTTGCATCTGCGACACTTTTATTTTATGTCATAATAAACAGTAGGCCACGCCACGCGCGAATGTTTGCGAAGCCAGTACTGTCAAGGTCAGTTACGAAATGTAATTATTAATACTCCACATCTGAGTGTATTCATTACATAACGCTTTAATTATTTCAAAAACACGTTAGCTGTAACGCAAGAAGCAACTAGAATAACTTTACAACTTCACTTCCAGTTCGAAATTGTAGTATTATAACCTCACTTCACTTTTAGCACTAGAGCTAAAAGTAAACAGCTGATTTCTTTAACCACGGTAAACTATAAGACGTCACTTTTAGTGAAACAAGCTAGCGCTAAAAGGCCTACTTTTAATAGTGGTCGTAGATAAAAATAATTATAATTTATAATTGCTTTTATGTTGATGCAGTATAGGTATAGTAGAGAGAAAAATAGATCAACTTATGATCAAAGATTATTAATAATAATAAATACCTCAAACAAAGAAGCACAGGAGAGGGAGAAACTAGAATTTTATGAAAACTTGGAGAGTACTTGTGAAGCATAACAAAACATAACTCGTTAATAGTGATGGGTGATTTTAACATCCAGATAGTCAAAGAAGATTGTTTTAAAGAAATCGTTGGGAAATACAATTTATAAGACCAATGAAAATGGCATCAGATTGATTTTATGGAGAATGCCTGGACGCTACAGCAAAAAAGAGAACAGCAGTGGATTACAACAAGAGAAAACAAGGATAAAAAATGCTACAAGAAAGAAAAAATGAAGCAGACAAACTATTTAGAAAAAAGAAGGCAGAATAGATAAATCAGAATATGGAAGAAATTGAAAATAATAGGAAAAACAACCACACTAAGGAAATGTACAGAAACATAAAGAAAAATAAGAGAAAGCACAGAATTGCATAAAGAGGCATGCAAGTTGAAGACCAACACATACATGGCACAGAGAAAATAAAAGAAATATGACATAACTATCGGGGTATTACATTGCTGAGTGTCGCGTACGAATTAATATCAGCCCTAATACAACTACGCTTAAGTAAACATATAGAAAAAGAACTCGGTGATTATCAGTGCAGATTCAGGCCAGGATGATCAACTGTAGAGGCTATACGTGTAGTTAACCAGATAATAGGGAAGGCATTTAAATGTGATATAGAAGTGCACCTTTTGTCTATAGATTTTTAAAAGAAAAAACTGGTGATAGACATGCGAAACCTAACATACCAGAGAAAATAATAAAACTAGTACAAATAACAATGGAGAAATCCGAAGCACAGGCGGCGTTACAGAAAACGTTCTACTAAACCAAAAGGAGCATCAAGGAGCTGCATTGTCACCAACTTTATTTAATATAATGCTAGAAAACATAATTAGAAAAACTAGTAGGTAAATGTACCAAAAGCTGACACTCTTAGAAAAATTTTAGGTTATGGTATGTCACAAACGTAATAGTTAAGGTAAAGGAAAAATAAAATTTATGTTAGGTACAAGTTCAATGATTAAAAAGTGATGTGTATTTACATTTCAGTTGCTTATAGCGATATTAATAATTATTTTACTAAATTTTAATATAGATATTAATTGTAGGTAATTACAGCTGACACACGGAAATGAACATGTACCTAAAGCTGACACATTTTGCTCGTAAAGCTGATATGTCAAGAAAAAGTGGTTTTTAAAGGCACTATGTAAGTTAAACATTGAAACATTTTATTTTATTACCATAAGTAGAAATAAAAAATAATTATTATAGTACAGAATCATTTAATAAAAGTTTGAAATTTTTCTATTTCGGGACATTTATAAAAACCTCTACTATTGATTAACGAAGGAGCAGATATTATTTCCACAATATCATGGAAATCATACCACAAAGTATCTTTACTTTTAGGCCACTTCCAATAGAAAGGTCCACTTAGCTGCATAACACTAACTTTAGCTAGTTTGCCCCTTAATTTTATATCTTCCACAATTCCAGGAAAATACTCCTCCTCATACTTTTCTAACGGGTGTTCATAAACAGTCGTCATCCCAGTTGCTTTGAAAAACAAAATGTTATGTCTTTGATTAATTCGTGCAACACAATGAAACATCATTGAGTACTGTCATAGCGCATTTTTTCTCCATTTTAATAGACATACGTTTCTGAAGTCAAAACCTACTGGGATGACGACTGTTTATGAACACCCGTTATAACATGCTGTTTCTTAATTGGCACTAATTCTTTGTTATTTTCTTTATCTTCTTTTTCAGATTCTTCTATTTCAGCTTCATCTATTTCGCTTTCTTCTATTTCATTTTCTTCTGTTTCACATTCGTCTACTTCGGTTGTTTTCTTATTTTTCTGATTATTGATTCTCTTGCTCTGAAGAGCCTTTTCAATACGTTTTTTCTTTCTTTCTTCTTTCTCCAATTCGTTCTTCTTTTTTGCTTCTTCTTTTTTCATATGATATTCCCTCCATTGTTGCAAAGTGGCGACAGATGGTATTTTTTCTTTTGTTTGTTTCGGAGTAGTTTTTGGAATTGTTGGCCAAAGCAAACAGTTTTGAAAAGAAGAAGGTACTTTAATATTATCAAAAGGAGTTGTGGATTCAAAATGTCTATTCTGTTCTTTTACTTTGTTCATATCTTCGACATTCTCATCTACACCATTGCCTTTGTTCATATCTTCAACGGTCTCATCTACACTATCATCTTTGTTCACATCTTCAAAAGTCTCATTTACGTTACCTTCGTGCAGATTTTCCCCACCCTCTTTGTTAAGGACTTTATAAACTTTTGCCGCCTCTCATGCATTCTGAATTCATACTGTGCGCAGTAGACTGCCGGGCGGGTCCGATTCTAAAAACTCACTTACGTTCCTTCTGTCAACGTGGCAGCATGCGAACCGGTCCGCTCTGCGAAAGTAATTATTGTTCACATGTTTAAATGTTAAACTGTTCGTGTAAATTTATAGCAAATAAATTACCTACTTTGCTTTCAACGAGTGTATAATTCAGTGAAGAAAATAAATCCATACAGTCCATTAAATTCCAAGGCGAGCTGGCAATCAGGAATTTTCCAAATAACGGAAAACTGAGAAGGCTCCCCAACATTGGTCCTACAGAGCCAGGATTAAACCACATTAGGTCATTGCGAGTCCAATCAACAGCGACAGCATTCGACAACATTGGTCATTGGCAAGTACAAAAGCATATTCAGTTGTGTATTGCATTGCATGTAATCAACCGCAAGGAAGCAGCGTTCCATATTCGCCGCAAAGCGTGGAACGAAGAGGGCACATGCGGTGCCCGTAAGAGAGGAAGCGAGAGGGCTGAGCAACGCCAACGTTTCCCGCCCATTCGCGTGCAGCTGCAAGCCGGCAGTCAGCGGCGTCTCGTTCAGACCACAGTAACGAAAAGGAGGCACGCACCAATATCAATGTAAGCCTGATTTTCCTATGCATAAATTTGGTTTACTTCGTCTGTGTTTGCATGTGTGCTTAATTTCAGCTGTGTATTATAGCATAAACAAATGGTTTATGAGTTATATAAACAAGGTAATCGCGTAAAATGCCAAGTTGCTTTGTCCATGCGTGATTAAAATAACCCCTGCATTTTCAAATTGCAGAGCCGTTTGCGTTGTTAAAACAGTCTCGCGTTCGTGGCGCAATTTGGTCTTGCGTAGTACACGGCCATCCGCGTCGTGATTCATTCCGAGTACCGGAGGCGTACCAAATTCGCGCCAGAGGCGTGCGAAAGGTTTTATCATTAAAGAATATTTCAGATTCTGCAAGTAGTAAGGCTACCACGCGTAGCATCTTGCCTGAAATATCGCTGATTTCAGATTCTGCAAGTAGTAAGGCTACCACGCGTAGCATCTTGCCTGAAATATCACAGATAGTTGACCCGTTGGGTCCGCGTACCAGAAGCGTACAAAATTCACGCCAGTGGCGTACGAACAGTTTTCATCCTTAAGTTGTTTTCATTTCAACAATTATGAATTCGCTTGTTAGGGCACGTGGCTCTATCAAAGGCAAGCTTACGAGTTTCGCAAAATACGTGCAATCGTTGCAAACAATTTACGAGGTAGATCAATCGTTATCTAGCATTCAAATTATTCAGTTACAAGAAAGATTGAATAATGCAGCCACATTGTTATCAGAATATGATGCGGTTCATGAACAAATTTTAGAAGCCAGTGAGGATGCAGAACGGGAAATGCAACAGCGAGTCGAATTTGAAGACTCTTATTATTTTGCAATCGCACAAGCTAAATATTTGATTAATGAATACAACAGCCAGTCTGATGTTGCATTAGATCGTTCTGGATCGCCTGCTGGTAGCTTAAGATCAGGGCATTCAAACTGCAGCTCGCAGTGTAATACGCCATCGTTTAGGCTTCATACCATTTCAATTCCTAAATATTCAGGAAGTGTTTCAGAATGGTTAGAATTTCGTGAGATATTTAGTAGCTTAATTCATGAGAATCAAACGCTGACTAATATTCAGAAGCTGCATTACCTAAAGGCTAGTTTACAGGGTGATGCAAGCCAAATTATAAAAAGTTTAGAGTTTACTGCGGGTAATTATACTCTAGCTTGGGATGCATTGTGTAATCGTTACAATGATCCAAAAATTCTGATTCATAACCACCTCAATGCTATATTCGAACTTGAATCGTGCAGTAAGGAATCTGCAACTAAATTACGTACGATTAGCGATATGTTATTCACACATTTTGCAGCAATCAAATCATTAGCAACCAAAAGCGAGCTGCTTGATGTTGTTATAATTTATGTAGTTTCTAAAAAACTGGACCCCACTACATTTCGTGAATGGGAGGTCCTTAGAAACCGGTCAAGTTCTGACCTGCCTAATCTTGATGAGTTCAAGGAATTCTTACAAAATACAGCAAATCTTCTAGAAACTCTAGAGGTAAAAGATAGCAAGCTTGTACCCGAAAGGTCTTCCAAGGTACATTCTAAATCATTTGTGTCGGGTACCCCTTCGTGTCCACTTTGTAAAGGATCTCATTCCTTGCACAAATGCGATAAGTTTGTCAAGCTGTCTGTTCTTAACAGAAAGTCAAAGGCAAAAGAGCTCCGCGTATGCTTTAATTGCCTAACTCAGGGTCACCTATCGAGCCTCTGTAGCTCCAAACATACGTGTAGAAAGTGCAAATCAAGGCACAACACCCTTCTTCATGAGGATAAGCCTCAGAACGCTTCTTCTAGTCAACCAGGATCTGCAGTGTCAGCAGAAACCCCTGTTGAGCTAAATCAATCGATTTCTGCATTCTGTTCGAATGCTTTGCAGGTACTCTTACCTACGGCTACCGCTAAACTCATCGCTGATGATGGTACGCCTCACGTTGTGCGAATCCTGTTGGATTCCGGTTCCCAATCGAACTTTATACGTTCAGATTTGTGTAAAAGGTTAAAGCTTCCAACTCGCGAAGTCAACGTTACTGTTTCTGGCTTAAGTAAAGCTACTTCTCAAATCAAGGCTAGGTGTGATATCAAGCTGCAAGCCCCTCACACCTCATACAGTATTGGTCTATCCTGTCTTGTTCTCGATGAGATTACAGGTACAACCCCAAGTTTTCGCGTCCAGCGAAACAGTTTCAAGGTTCCTGATAACATCAAGTTATCAGATCTGTCCTACGACCAACCGGGCACCATCGACATTCTGATTGGTTCGCCCATTTTCTGGCAGCTCCTTTGTATTGGACAAATTGGTCTAGGCCCAAATCTTCCCATCCTCCAAAAGACTCGTTTTGGTTGGATTGTTTCTGGCCCTACAGGCCCCCCTTCTGCGTACCCTGTACAGTGCAATCTTAGCACGATCGAGGATGCTTCTGATCCCATTGCTAGGTTTTGGCAACTCGAACATTACCCTGAGGAAAAAGTCCGCACAAATGAAGAGAACGCCTGTGAGGCACATTTCGTGCAAAATACTCAACGAGAAGCGAATGGTCGATTCGTTGTCTCTATCCCTCTCAAGGAACCTGTAGAGGTATTGGGTGATTCATTGCAAATCGCTCAGAAAAGATTCTTATCAGTAGAGAATATTTCAGATTCTGCAAGTAGTAAGGCTACCACGCGTAGCATCTTGCCTGAAATATCCCAGATTTCAGATTCTACAAGTAGTAAGGCTACCAATCGTAGCAGCTTGTCTGAAATTTCCCAGATAGTTGACCCGCTGGGTCTGTCAAGCCTTTGGTGGCACGGTCCCACCTGGCTAAGCGAAGGTGAGGCATCTTGGCCTACTTCCATGTTCAATATTTCAGATTCTACAAGTGGTAAGGCTACCAATCGTAGCAGCTTGTCTGAAATATCCCATATTTCAAATTCTACAAGTAGTAAGGCTACCAAGCGTAGCATCTTGTCTGAAAGATCGCAGATATTTGACCCGCTGGGTCTGTTAAGCCTTTGGTGGCATGGTCCCACCTGGCTAAGCGAAGGCGAGGCATCTTGGCCTGCTTCCAAACATGTTCGTGCTGAGCTTCCAGAATTCAAAAAAGAAGTTCAGAGTTTTTCTGTAATCTCTGTTGAACCATTTCCGTTCAATCAGTATTCAAGTTTGGCTCGCTTACAACGAGCTACAGCTTATTGCTTTCGTTTTTATAACAATGCGCGGACCCTCAAAGCTGATCGTCTTTCTGGGCCCTTTTCTACAGATGAGCTGCAATCATCCCTTGTAAGGCTTGCAAGCTTTTCACAACGAGAGTCATTTCCTGACGAATTTAAGCTGTTGTCACAGAACAAGCCTGTGAAACAGTCTTCTGCTTTGATATCCTTGAATCCTTTTCTGGATTCTAAGGGACTGCTAAGAGTTGGTGGTAGGCTCCACAACTCTCAATTACCCTTTGACAAGAAGTTTCCTCTAGTGATTTCTGGCAAACATCCATTCGCCAAACTCCTAGTCTCACATGAGCACCTTCGGCTTCTGCATGCCGGACCTCAAATGCTGTTAGCTAATCTCAGAGAACGATATTGGATCACCTCTGGCAGAAATATAGTCAAGCAAGTGGTGCATCAATGCTTGCGGTGTTTTAGATTTTCTCCTAAGTTAACCGAACCCATAATGGGAGATCTGCCAGCCTCTCGTATTCAATCATCGCCCCCATTTCATACGACTGGTATCGATTATGGTGGACCGTTCATGATAAAGGATCGCAAAGGACGTGGTTCTAAACTAGTGAAGTCCTACCTTTGTCTATTCGTTTGTTTTATCACAAAAGCAGTGCACCTTGAATTGGTCGCTGACCTTTCTACTGAAACCTTCTTAATGGCTTTTCGCCGGTTTGTAGCTCGTCGAGGCAAACCGCTCCATGTCTATTCAGACAATGGCACTAACTTTGTCGGCGCTAATTCCGAGTTAATCGAATTAGGCAATTTTCTCGCGGAGCAAAACCCTTCTATTTCCGAATCAGTCGCGAGCGACGGAGTAGCTTGGCATTTTATACCCGCGCACAGTCCCCACTTTGGCGGATTGTGGGAGGCCGGAATTAAGTCCTCCAAACATCACCTACGGCGCGTTATAGGTAACGCTAGTCTAAATTACGATGAATTTTGCACTTTGCTAGCACAGGTGGAAGCGACCTTAAACTCCCGACCCCTGTCCCCTTTGTCCGCTGATCCAAACGACCTTCAGCCTTTGACTCCTGCTCATTTCCTGATTGGTCGTCCGTTGGTGTCACTGCCTGATCCCAACGTTACTGAGATAGCCGAGTCTCGGCTGTCTAAATACCAGAGAATACAACAACTTCACCAGAATGTGTGGAAGAGATGGAGTAAAGAGTACATCTCGGAACTCCAACAGCGCACCAAATGGCGCACGCATCTTTCGGACCTCCAGCCTGGTTCCATGGTCCTCATCAAGGATGACAATCTACCCCCTCTGAAGTGGAGGTTAGGCCGGGTCACCGAGCTGCACCCTGGCCTTGACGGCGTTACGCGTGTGGCGTCAGTGAGAACTGTGTCAGGAATCGTGAAACGATCCTTCGCCAAATTGTGACGGCTACCTAGTGTTGTGAACTAGTGCGTTAGCGTTCAGCGCAGTGTTCGTAAGGCCTTTTGGCTCCCCATTGTTCGGGTTTTCTTGTACTCGATTAAGATCCATGTACTATTATGCTTTGTATATATGTGTGTTCATGTTGCATGTTTTACTCTAGCTATTACATGTCAACTCTGTACTGTTTTATTTGAAAGGTTACCCTTTCCAAGGCGGGCGGTATGTTAAGGACTTTATAAACTTTTGCCGCCTCTCATGCATTCTGAATTCATACTGTGCGCAGTAGACTGCCGGGCGGGTCCGATTCTAAAAACTCACTTACGTTCCTTCTGTCAACGTGGCAGCATGCGAACCGGTCCGCTCTGCGAAAGTAATTATTGTTCACATGTTTAAATGTTAAACTGTTCGTGTAAATTTATAGCAAATAAATTACCTACTTTGCTTTCAACGAGTGTATAATTCAGTGAAGAAAATAAATCCATACAGTCCATTAAATTCCAAGGCGAGCTGGCAATCAGGAATTTTCCAAATAACGGAAAACTGAGAAGGCTCCCCAACACTCTTCATTATCTGTCTTTTTCAAGTCATTCAAATTATCATCATTATTAATTTCATTGATATCTACAACATCCACACCATCAATGTTATTTATTTCATCATTTATAATCTCATATAACCAATCCGCTTCTAGAATTAATACATCTTCATTATAATTGTTAAGATTTTCCAGGTTTTTTTTTGAGAATCTCTTTTACTATTATCATCTATGGGAGCAACTCGATCAGAAATACGTTTCCAGATTAAATACAACGATTTATCCTCAACTTCTACTTCTGTTTAATTTTTTCTTTTAAAATCATTTAATTTATTTTGTCCTATCTCCTGTTCCAAATACTTTAAAACAGTAACATCATTATTATAATCAATTGTGGTATTAACAGATATATTTACATCGGTATTAGAACAACGACATGAGCTGCAAATAGATTTCACAACTAGAGAAGAATTATGTACACCTATTCAACAAATGAAAAACAGCACGGCCCCTCGTGTCGACTAAATTATAGTAGACATGTTGAAATTGGCTATTACATGCTCCATAGATATCCTGTACCCACTGATGGAAAAAGTCTGACGAGAAGAACTATTCGCAGAGGAATGGAAATAGGGAATTATAGTAAAAGTTCCAAAAAAAGTGACTCATGAAACTGTGGAAACTGTAATATTTGTAAAAAACAAAGTGGATTCCAAGCTGTCCGATTTTGAGGACTATCTGAAAAACTAATATGAGTGGTAAAAATGGGTTATACAGATTATAAATGTTGAGTCTTGCACAAAGGGATACTAACAGAACCTTTTTCTTCAGAAATAGAGGTAAGGCAAGGATGCATTCTATCTCCATTGCTATTCCTTGGTATAATGGATGTTGTTATGAGAAACGTAGATCACTTGGAATTTGACAGATACATTGGAAGATTTAAAATATATTGATGATGTATGCATGATTTCGCATAACTTTCGACAAATGCGGCCAAACTGGATGCACTACAAATAGAATCAAGTAAGGACGGTTTGAAAATAACTAAACAAAAAATAAGTTGTTTGTATTTTTATGTGTTATTTAACTACGTAGGTCGTACAGCACTACTATAAGCTTTACAACAATTTAAAAAGTTTTTCATAATACCTATATATTAGGGATGTTCCGAATATACAAAAATTCGTATTCGCGAATACGAATACCGAATACAAATACTCTTATGAATATTCGCGAATACGAATACGAATACGAATACATGACCTTAAGTGAATAATATCAACATCAACATCGCTTTTGTACGCGCTGCACATTTTAGAAATAGTATGGAAAATAGTTTTGTTTTTTATTTCATGTTATAGAATGGTTAATATTTTAAAAAAATGTTTTATTTAATGTATGAATACCGGTTTTATATTTTAATTAAAATTCTTATCTATATTTCTATAATTTTAATGTCAAATACTAGTATAATATTCGTGTTAATTTAGGCGAATACGATTACGAATACAAATATTGAAAATATAGCGAATACTCGCGAATACGAATACGAATACGAGTATTCGGAACATCCCTACTATATATTATTGCACTATATCTGTACAATCTGCTTGATCGAAGTGTCACTTATAACGGCCAAGGACATTACAATTTGACAGCCATGGCCGTTATAACCGTTTCTACACTACCAAATTAGGGTGCTTTGATGTCAATTTGACGTATTTGTCCTTTACCAGGGTACAGAGAGATCATTGTCCCCTCTCTCCAAAGTACTTTAAAGTGTAAAGGGACGACGATCAGGGTACGAACAGATCGTCGTCCCCTCTCACTTAAATTACTTTAGAAGGAGAAGGGACAACAACTTGTCCGTACCTTGTTATAAGACAAATACGTCAAACTGACATCAAGGCACCCTAGTTACTAGTAAGCTTTAAATTATTTATATTAAAATTACATATTTTAAAATTGCCCACTTTGAGTAGATATTATGAAAACTGTTAAACAACATTTGGCCGATATTACATTTAACTGACTTGGATAATTTATTAGCCTCGGACACAAAATTTATTCTCGCCCGTTATATGCTCAATATCGGCCAAATACCGTTAAATACTATAGTGTTCTTAAGAAAATTAAATAGTTTTGCAGATCAAGATTGCACTGTTGAGGTTATCACTGAGTCTGATCTGGCTGTACAGTATCTGGGACACTCACAAAAGATATGGGCAACACTATGGCAAACTTAATGAGCTTAAAAGTGCAGAATACAAATGATTTACAGTGTGAAGGAAAAGTTATAGAAAGAATGAGCAGTTTTACTTATTTGTGTACTATTAACTAGTGATGGTGGGGCTTTTAAAGATGTGGAATAGAGAATAAATAAAGGTAGGGGTGCTTTTTGTAACATGAACAGAATTGCAAAGGTGAATGGTATAAAAATAAAAACTAAAGTTTTTAACACGACTATGAAACCGGTGGTTGCAAATTGTCACGTATGTACTTCCGGGTAATGATACGCGTGGGTAACTTTGTTTCTTTATTAAGAAGTAATTACAATAAACCCTCTCGTTAGCTGTTGGTCGCTGGGCGGTCAGATATAAAAAGATCGTTTGTTTTCCTACCACAGCTAACGAGGTGCTCTTGCGCATGCGTCTCTAACATTGCCAGTAGCGGCGCTTGGCGGGGCGGTTCTTCCAGTGGCAGCAATGTTACACCTCCCTTCTAAGTTATAACTTCGGGGAGTATCTGGAAGGTGATCTCCTTGTTCTGCTCGACTTCCGATTTGGTGGAAATTGTGGTCGGTGCATCTGTTGGCCCAGATCCTCCGAAAAATCTTTCGAATGTTGGTCCTTTCCTAACCTGTTCATTTCCTGGTGGATGGAATCCAACAGTTCTACCTGGTTGGGTACCTGTGGCCTGCTTGCTGATGCGCTTGGTTGAGATGGAACGACAGAACTTTGTTCAGATGTGGCTGGGGCCGGAATTAGGAGTTTTCTGACCGGTGCGGCTTCTGCAGAGCCCTCAGGTGGTTTTTTGCTAAGTGACCCTGATGCTAAACTATTGCGTGTTTCCGTCCAACACCCCTGTTACGATTTGATCTCTAATTTCCTCGTTTAAGCGCTCCTCCCCAATGAACCCGCAATTTACCGCGATTTCTTTCAGGGCTGAAACGAACTCCATAAACGATTCCTCTTGCAGTTACTTGCGACTGCGTAAACGTTGCCTTTTTGTGCATTTCAATGGTTTTGAACAATGATGCCCCACTAAAAGTTCTTTTAATTTTACAAAAGTTAAGTCGGCTGGTTTTGTGGGAATTGCCAGAATTTTTATTTTACTGTATAGTTTAGCCCTAGAACAACTTAGAAAACATTTTACCTTCGTGGCGTCTGCTATTTTCTGCACGTCCGCGAAGATCTCGAACCGTTCCAAATAGTCCTCCATATTTTCTGTCGCTTCTGAGAATTCCGGAAACATTGGTGTTGCCATAGTGATGCCGTTTGCTCGGTTTCCTTTTTAGCGTTTAGCACTTGCTTTTTCGTATCTGCTGCCTCCTTTTCCAACGCTCGTCGCCAGTGTCACGTATGTACTTCCGGGTAATGATACGCGTGGGTAACTTTGTTTTTTTATTAAGAAGTGACTACAATAAACCCTCTCGTTAGCTGTTGGTCGCTGGGCGGTCAGATATAAAAAGATCGTTTGTTTTCCTACCACAGCTAACGAGGTGCTCTTGCGCATGCGTCTCTAACATCGCCAGTGGCGGCGCTTGGCGGGGCGGTTCTTTCAGTGGCAGCAATGTTACACAAATTATGCTGTGTAACTAGTGAAATTAGAAGAAAATTTTAGATTTTTGTTAATAGATGTCTAAGATACATATTGAGAATTTGGAGGCCTGACACAATAACAAATGAAGAGCTAAAGATAAGAACGAATCAACAAGACATAACCGTACAATAGAAAAAGAAAGTTTGAATGGACAAAAAATAAACCCATGGGAGCAGTGTTGAATTGGAGTCCTCAAGGGAGAAGAAGACAAGGATGCCCTAAAATAACATGGCAAAGAACCGTGGAAGAAGAAACATAACTCATAATTACAGAGTTGAAGAGAATAGCAGACAATAGAGAACAGCGGAGAGACTTTATAAACACCCTGTGTCTCCTGGGGAAATAACGAGACATGTTATATTATAATAATTATTAAACCAAAAGGTGCATTAAGGAGATGTATTGCCTACAATTAGAAATTACCACAGAAGAAGCACAAGCGAGGGGTTTCAAGACAAAATAAATTAAAACTAGGTACGTGAGGTGTAGTAGGAAGAAAGATAAAAGAAGAAACTTTTTTTAAGGAGATTATAAGTCAAAATTAGTTATCTAAGATTTTTAGTTTGATAAATAAATATTTCGCCAAAAATTTTATACATTATTAATTATTAAACAAATGTTACGACAATACGAATTTTATTTATCAAACTAAAAATCTTAGATAACTAATTTTGACTTATAAATCTCCTTTTAAACTTATCAAAATTGAAAAAGTCAAAGAATTAAACTTATAAAAGAAAAAAATACTTGCAAACAGGAAGACATGAATTTGATGCGATATAGATGTTCAGATACTTGAAAAAACAAATAAATCACATGAATGAAAGGAGCCAAAATATAGAACAAAGAATGCAGATAGGAAACAAAATAATGTCTGACCTATAAGAAGTTCCTGAAAGACAGAGAAAATTGCCAGAAAACTAAGCTGGAATTATACAAAGGAAACATGTGTAATAAACGACTTCCGGGATTGGGTCGTGTCATGATTGAGATCGAAGAACTCAACGGTTCGCCCACTTTCGTAAGAGGCTTCATCAGGAGGAAAAAGCAAAAGAGCACGGTAACTCAACGTGTTAACCACGCCAGAGGTGAAACTCTTTGCAAGGGAAGGGATAGAAGAGCACAGTAACTCAACCTGTGAACTACGTCAGAGGCGAAACTTGACTAACTAACGGAAGGAGAAAGGCAAATGCCATCACGGTTCAGTGGCGGTGGCCGGGGCTTAGAAATTAGCATTTTCCATATAGAAGGAAGGGGAAAGCCTCTGTCCCGATTAAGATTGTTAGGGTGTTTGTAAATCTCAATGGCTTCGCGAATCTTTCTGCTAAAGAAGAATGAGGATTTGCACATGATGGAAGTTTCATCAAAAAGGATTTTATGACCAGTATCGCGTTGATGTTCGGCGATGGCTCATGATGAAACGAGACCCGACTTGAGACAGTGCTGGTGCTCAATGATGGGAGTTTTTACTGAACGACCTGTTTCACCAATGTATACAGCATTACAAGAGCAAGGGACTCTATAAATACCTTTAGATGACATAGTGTTTAATTTATAATATTATATTTCCTCCTTCTTCTATGTGGAAAGTATTAATTTCTAAGCCCCGCCCACCGTCACTGAACCGCGACAGCATTTTCTGAATAGCGACAGCGCTTGTCTATACATTCTTGCCTTTCTCCTTCCGTTAATTAGTCAAGTTTCGCCTTTGACGTGGTTCACACGTTGAGTTACAGTGCTCTTCTATCCCTTCCCTTGCCAAGAGTTTCGCCTCTGGCGTGGTTAACACGCTCGTTTGCTTTTTCCTCCTGATGAAGCCCCTTACGAAAGTGAGCTAAACGTTGAGTTCTTCGATCTCAATCATGACACGGTCCAATCACGGAAGTCGTTTGTTACTTAATGACAATGGCTGTGAAAACCTCAGAAATTAAGGAAACATATGGTCAGCAATTAGTGCATATTTGGCAGAAACAATGACCTTAGTAAAGTAGGATGAAGAACAGCTGCGAATTTTTGAATGAAAAATAATACGGATAATAATTTTAGGGCTGAACAAAGTTAGCAATAATAAGTATGGGGGAAAAAATAACCGCGAACTACTGGAAGATATGAAAGGATAATATGTATTGACGATTTTGGAGGCTTTCACAGCCATTGTCATACGTAACAAGCAACTTCTGAGGTTGGACCATGTTATTATTGAGGTTGAAGAACTCAACGTTTCTCCGATTTTCGTAAAGGGTTTCATCAAGAGAAAAGCAAAAAAGCACAGTAACTTAACATGTAAACCACGCTAGAGGCGAAACTCTTCTGTAGTAAGGAAAATAAAGGCTCAGCGAATTATATGGTTAGAACATACAGTGTGTAAACGGAAATGTTGTACATAGGGAAATGACAATGTTAAAAATCTGTAGTCATGTAACATACCAACGTTGTTTGTTTTATTTTCCGCGCAATGAAAGAAAAGCTTAGGATAAAGAGGGATGCGAAAGGATTCGTGTTATATGATTGCCAGTACCAAATAGTATTGCTGCTGGCACTGCCAGTCTATGTCAAATTTGAGGTTAGCAGGTTAGGTTTTATGTCAGTCTGTGTCAAATCATAAACAAAACTTTACCTGCTAACCTCAAATTTGTTATACACTGCCAGTGCCACCCATATATGTATTATACATATATTGTTAGTGGGACTTCGAAACGCCCGAAAACATTACGGCGCCGACATAGTCACACTTAGAGTATAACGCGTCTCGTGCGCATGCGTGAGAATTCGAACTCCGCCTTTAGAAGCGAATTTTAAACTTGACCACTTCCCCATTGGGCGGACGACGCCTCCGCGCTTGCGCACAGCTCACCATTATACATTGAAGAGTTGCTTGTCTGTCTCACTTCCTTAGTGAGTTTCGCACTCATAGCCGCTAGCAATAGAGTAAGTATATGGTGCCACCAACAAAACACTTCAGTACTGCCAAACGTATAACACAAAACTCTCGTTGTGCGGACAATAAAACAAACAACGTTGCTATGTTAGATACCCACAGATATAGTTGATTCTTTCGTAATTTTTAACATTGCCGTTTCCCTATGTATGACATGTCCGTTTACACACTGTACAATCCGAGCTGAAAACAACAGAACAATTAAAGCAATAACCAAATTGTGACCAACAGAAAGCAGTTTCATAACAAAACCAAAGTAGAAACGGAAAGTTGAAGTACTACTAGGGGACCAGGAGGAAGTTGGAAATTAATAACTAGTACAAAAAGGTTTAAAGCGAAAACCAATTGAAAGAAATATGCAAAAAAGCCAAATCACACAAAAACTTATAAAGACGGGAATATAGGGACTAATCCATCTTATTAAAATGGATTTATAGAGCTCAGCAAAATGGCGACAATTCCAGGGTGAAATGGATGCCAATTATTATTAATACCTAATTTACTGTTTGAATAAATTATATAATTTTACGTGAATCATACTAAACTAGAATCTAGTGGTTATCGAATAGTTTATTTAGAAAGTTCTTCTTACTAAACTTATTACTGATTATTAGAAACCCTAGAATATGACGAATAAAAATCGTATTTTTCTTTGAATAATGTGGTAAAAAACAAGAAGTTATGGAAAATAAACACATACTACAATAAATATGTATGTACAAAGTTGGAAGGCAAAATATTAAACTCCACACAGAAATATCTTAAAAACGATTACGCATTTGATGAGTTACCATAATCAGATTTTACCAGTTCTGGTAAATAGCTGCTATGATGACATTTTGCTTTATCTTCTCGAATTTCATTAAAAAGTCATCTATAGAGATTTTGTCGTAAAGAAGGTCCTTAAGTGTCTAAACGAAATAACAAAATCGCTTTATTATAATATGAAGCTGCTCTTGCGCTTGATAATAATACGAAATGTTCTTGTTTAATAAAAATATTCGATCATTTATCTTCCTCCTCAGGAGTCATGCTTCTTGTTGAATATGAACACTTAATATCAATAGTGTAACGATTCGGCTGACGGTTATTTTCCCCGGTGCCTGGATTATACTAGAAATTCCAGAGGCGGCTGCCAGCGCGTGAATCATAGGCCGCCGACGGGCCGCATTGAACGCAGGTGTACGCGGATGAATAATTTTCCAGTCGATGCTAGAGCGGCCCTGACGCGACACGTCACCGTTGCCGAGAATATCTGGAGGCTTCTGGAAGAAATTACCTGCGTGATATATAAGCGGGCGGAGTTCACCCGCAAGGCAGTTCTGAAATAATTCTCCGGCACTTTGAACTCAGGTAGAGGCTTGTTAGAAGCCCCCATATAAATAACCGCGTGTACATAACCTCTCGTGAAATAAATAAATAGATAACCATATAAATAGAAATACATCGTTAGTGTTTAAGAGTGATATAAATAAATAAGTGTGTTAATCCGTATGTAATAATAAATAAATGTATCGATAGTTTGTTAGTGCCTGTATTAATTTGTAATCTGCTTGATAATTCTCTTGTGTGCTTGTAAATAATAATCGTAATAATTCATTGTTGTAAATAAATGTTTGAACCCATGTTTGTCGTATAATTTTAAATAGCCCGAACGTTAAGAACGTAACAATAGATTATTCCATCATTACTTATTAGACCAGGAGGTGTTGCCGCAATTGATGCAATTATCAATAAAAAAGCCACATTTGCAAATAGATTGTCTGATTAAATATTGAAAGTGTTGTGTTTATGTTCTGCTCCATAGCGTTTGCTGTTGGAAACCGCAAAACCACTTAGCATATGAATAACGGATTATTTGGATCTCCAGTTTTGTGCAATTTGCAAATTTTTTCAAAGAAAGATGCAGTTTGGCGTTCTCTTCTTGTATATATAAATTTGATTATATGGTTTTTGTGTATTTTCTGCGATATTTGCAATCTCTTCTGATGTTTTACAAAGTTGTTGTAAACAGATAGGTTTAGTTTGTTTTAATTCTGCCATATTCATGTCCACTATATGAAAATTCAGACTGTAATCTTTATTAACATACCGTACTTGTTTGTAAATTTTTCTATTTCCAATAAATGAGTTGTCTTCTACTGACGAATTTTTCTCTCAACGAATTTTTTGTGTGTTACCCCAAGCTGCTCGTAGCTGCCACATGTACTGTAGCGATTGTCACCTGTTTATGTTGTGTAGGTGACGATAAAAACATATTTATAAACAAGTTTATTATATTGGTTTCATAAAGCAACATGCATTTTCTGTCAATCAGTATATATAAGCATATTTATATAAGATACACGCACTTTAATCTTATAGTACTAAAGTATGAAAATTTCCACTATTTACAAAAATTGTAACAGCGTCGCATCGTATTTAATAGTATTCTTTTTTCAAAAAAATGATCTTTTTACCACCTACACACTTTGTGAGAATATAATTACAATGCTCAGCTATTCTTCATATTGTGAAGTAAACTAGTACGAAAGAGCATATGCTCTTTGGTTTAACCATTTTTACATAGCGATCATTTTTATTTTAGGACATAAGAGTGATAAAAAACCATTACTGCAAAAATTGTAAAGGCGAAACTAGAAACAACATTCGTCATAATTGATCAAAAAAGTATGTCTAATAAACATAATATAGTTATCAATTTCTTGTTTTAAATTGTGTGTGGACCGTGCCATATATGTATATGCCGCTAATAATGTAATCCGGAATCAAATGATGATTCATCTATAAAAGTGTTTATGTCTTTGTTATCAGTGTGTTATTTAATGGGATTATTCATTCTTGTTACATTTTGCTAACGTTAAACATGTATTGTAATTTTGGTAGAACTATAGTTACTATACTTTATTTTTGAGACAAACTCTTACACCCGTATGCATAGTTGTTCACCAGCGGTTTTGTTATGAATAGTATGTTGGCGGCACTGTACGTCTATGTCAAATTTGAGGTTATCAGGTTAGGTTTTTCTCAGTTTTGACAGAAACTGACACAAAATCTAACCTGCTAACCTCGAATTTGACATAGACGTACAGTGCCGCCAACATACTATTCATATCGAAACTCTGGTGAGTCGCTGGGGAACGACTATGCATACCGGTGTTAGTGTTTTGGTGTATTTACCCTTACGGACTATATCAGAAGTGGTTGAACTGTGTGAGGTGTTTAAAAGTGCTCAAAATGCCCAGGGAAAAGAAGAAATCAAAGAAACGTTACTATACTCTCGCTGTTCCAGTGCAGGATACTTCTACTTCGTTATCTAGCGAAAGCAGCAGCAGTAATGATAGTGATCACGGTCAGCATAACATAAGAGATCAAACAAAATTCACAAAAGGAAAACCGTAAGTGATAACAGCTTTACTCATATATCAGCACTCGGTAATTTGCAGTCGATGACAACAAATATAACTACGATTATTCCAGAATTTGATTAGACAATTATAGAAATTAATGAGTGAAGTGAAGTAACGCTAAAATTCACAAGTGGTCAGATAATTTTATTGTAAACCAAGCACTAAATAAACTTAAGGGTGCAGCTAAAACTTGGTAAGATAGTTTTGTACAATGTGAATTAAGCTGGTCAAAATATATTTGGAAGGAGTGGATGAATATTTCAAAAAATACATTCCATCGTTCATGTAATGCTTACGAGTTGTTAATGGATCTTGCTAATCATAGACTGTCCAAATGTTGTTCTTTGTATAAACTTTATTTTAAGCACATGGCTAAGGTTAACATAAATGACACTGCGTCGCATGGAGCACGGAGAATAAAGTTAGCGTACATGGGAACATACCATCGAGTTTTAAAGTAAAAAAAGGGCTACAACAGGGAAACGACAAAATAGATGGAAATGAGGAAAGAAGGGAAAAAAGAAACTGGAGGAATAATTATTAAATTAGAAGACAAGCGAAAGTTAAAGTTCAAAAAAGTTAAAAATGTTGTGTTTTCGGGATTGGTAACTACAGGCAAAGGTGATAATAATGCGAAGATAAAGTGGGTAGATGTGCGGGTGTATTAAATGAGGTGTTAAGCGCAAGAAATTTATCTAGAAACACAAAGCTCAGAATTTACAAGACAGTAATATGTTCAATAGTCACATACGAGTTAAACCTGGGTCCTAAATAAAGCAGAACAAATTCAAATAGAGGTTAGAAAGGAGTGGGCCCAGAAAAGAAAGGGTGGGCTTGGCCCATCCGGGCCCACCCCTATCTACATCCCTGCTTTGTGGAGTAAATTTCAAAAACCCTGAAAATGGTTTGATTCGATTTGTAGAAGGAACTAATATGTTGAATTTCAACTTCCTATCTGCAGTAATTTCCTTTTTGTAGCAATCTTTAGCTAAACGCATCCATTACATTTAGCCCCCTTGGGGGATGAATTCCAAAAAACCCTAAATATAATGTTTTCTGAATGATGTCATTTTTGACAGTAGTCTATTATGAGATGTTTTTTATCGAACTTTTTCCACTGTCTTGGGTGTTTATCACTTGATGTTTCGGGAGTTTTTGATCTACTTCCATCCTTAGGACTAATCAGGATTTCATATACCTGAGGATGGGAGTAGATAAAAAATTCCCGAAACATCGTGTGATAAACATCCAAGACAGTGGATTAGTCCGATAAAAAAACCCTAAAAATGGTTTAACTCGATTTGTAGAAGGAACTAATATGTCGAATTTCAACTTCCTATCTGTAGTAGTTTCTGCTTTGTAGCGATCTTAAGTAAAACACATCCACAACATTTAATCACTTTAGGGGGTTAATTCCGGAATACTGACAAAAATGGTTTGACTCTATTTGTGAAAAGAATGAATTTGCCAAATTTCAATTTTCTACCTGCAGTAGTTCCCACTTCGTAGCAGATTTGTGGAATTTCAACTTCCTTATTTGCAGTAGTTCCCACTTTTTGCAGCAATCTTTAGAAAGACACATTCACCCCATTTAACCCCATTATAGTGCAAATTCCGAAAATTTTAAAAAATAATTTGACCCAATTTGTAAAAGAACCTCATTGACCAAATCTCAACTTCGTAGGTGGTCAGTCAAGCGAATAAAACTGCAGCCCATAAGATACGATTTTTAACCTTTTATACCCGTTGGGGTTGATATTTCTGAACTTGGTCTTAGTGGGTGTCTAAGTAGTAAGTAGATGAACTTTTGCGGTTTCTGAAACCCCTTACTCATTCTCACTTTTAATGTTATAACTTATCCACCATAGGGGATACGAAGGATTCCATAATTCTCCCCCTAATTCACCTGTAGGGGTTGATTAGGGAAAATTTTGAATTATTTGCAAAAACCAAATCGATATTGCATCGGGTCTAAAAGATATTGAGGAATTCGTTAAAACATATTTTACGCCTTTTCACGCCCTTAGGGGTCTAGTTTCAAAAAAATCCTTTAGTAGATGGTGTTACGTCATGGAAGAAATATACTCACCAATTTTCATGTTTCTGGATCCAGGGGTTGAGGCTGGGCGCTGATGAGTCAGTAAAAAAAGGGGTAAAGGTCCAAAGTAATTTCCATTTCCTCAACTGGGGTGGGCTGCTACAGAGATTTTTTGTCCCTCTTCAGCCGAGAATGGAAATTACAGGATGGGTGAGAGATGGGAGAGGTGGAGAATGGAATAAAGGCCAGAAAAGGTAGAGAAGTACTGCCTCAGCATTCGCCCCAGAGAAGGCACTTTTGGGTACTCTGTTGACTCAGGAAAACCACTTAACAACCTGAATCAGAGCAGACAGCCGAGTGAATCAAACCCACGACCTCCCAAATGCTAATTAGACGTGGTAACCATTAACTTACAGAGCTCGTTATGAGTCAGTCAGAACAAGCTCCTTTGTATACAGGGTGGTTCATAATTAGCTGTAAAACATTTAACCAAAGCTTCTTTAGGCCAAAACAAAGCAATTCACCTAATACACTTTAGTACCAAAATGCTCCCTTAAAAAGATGCAAGGTGTTAACGAAAAAAATGTTCTACATTTGTAAAGTAAACATTAGAATGTTTAAAATCAAGCTTGAATTTGATAGTCAATTTAAATTTTGAAACAATATTGTAACGACCTTCGGGCCGGATCGCATCAGAACATTCCAGAACATTCCAGAACGACCTTGAGCTCGAAGACGTCAGCGTCGCTGGATTAATGGAGTGAGGTCTCGCAGTCCAGAAGGAATTATCCGGCGATATATAAATACGTGCAAGCGGAAATAACAGTTCAGTCCCGAATTCAGCTTTGGAGTGTGCAAGCTGCCATATAAATAACGCGCGTATAAAGAAATAAATAGCCATGTATAAATCATTCATATTAAGTAGTGTATAAATAAATAAGTGTATTCGGTGTTAGAAATAGTTCCTGTAGTTATAAATAATTTGTGTTCCGCCTTAATAGTTCTTGTGTTTGTAAATAGTTAAGATAAATCGTTGTAAATAAATACTTGAAACTAAAAGCGGCGTATAATTTTTAATAGCCCGAAAAAGTATAACGTAACATTGGCGTCAGGAGTCAGGTTGTACCAGGGGCTATAAAAAAATTATTGGACAAACATTAAAATAAACTAATTGATTAACGAGTACCGATAAACGACAGCCAAACAATAAATTCAAGTGTGTATTTTGCATGCCTTAACGAGATCCCAAAGCAGCAAGATAGAAGCCAACTTTTCTAGCTGGTCCAAGTTGGCCAGGATAAGGCAGAAAAGGCGCAAGAAGAATTGAAAGCCGGCCAAAAGAAGGCAGAAAAAGCACAAGAGGATCTTAGGAAGAGCTGAAAGCCGATCGAGAGCTGCTACTCCTCAGGTTGCTCCTTCTCAAGATACTTCCACAGTGAGGTCCGCAATATCCGGCTTGCATATGAAACTGCCCTCTTACAATGGGAAAACGCCATGGTCAACATAACTGAAGCAATTTGAAGCCGCAGCCGTCGCTAATGGTTGAGGAATGGTAGACAAAGCGACCGCATTGATTCTGACATTGCGAGGGGATGCCCTGAAGATTCTGCAAATGGTTCCAGAAAATCAGCAGAGGGAATTCCAGCAATTAGTGAATCGTCTGGAACGGCGTTATGACGATAGTCATCTTCAGCATGTGCATTGTGCCCAGTTGAAGAACCGGATTCAGAAGTCGGGGGAGACTCTGCAAGAACTTGAGGCCGACGTTGCTCGATTGGTTCGGCTCGCGCATCCATCGGCGCCGGAGGACTTCCTGGAGCAGCTAGCCGTCCAAACATTCATAGATGGAATGCGGCACGTCTGGGGCGCCATAGGATACTGGGAGAGGCCTTAGCCCATGCGTTGGAAGTCCAAGCGGCAAGGAGTGCCTCCAGAGGACATGGTCGTGTCCGCGGTGTCGCCACGACATAAATGGCGCCTGAATCCATGGAGGACATGGTGCGACGGCTCATAAAGCAGGAGACGAGGGAGAAGGGACCCCGTTGCTGGAGCTGCGGAGAGATGGGTCATCTTAGGGCTCACTGTCCGAAGAAAGGAGCCCGGGCGTCTGACGAGCTGTCGGAAAACTAATACGGGTCGACAAGAAGGGGCGAGAGTCGACTCGTGATTACTATGCCCCGGAGATTCCCATCCATGTGTCGTCTGTGCAACACCAGCCTGATAGCATCTTCATTGATGGGAAAATAAATGGAAGAGTTCGGTCTCTGCTGTTGGATACTGGAGCGACGAAGTCCATCGCCAGGTCTGACGTAATACGGGACGAGGGTCAGCTGCTGCCCACCAGGACACGCCTTCGCACTGCCACGGGAGGCGCAGTGACCACACATGGGGAAATGGATTTGACATTGAAGATTGGGAATCAAACCCTCAAGCATCGGGTCCTGATTGCTGACATTGCGGACGAGTTCATCCTGGGAATGGATGTCATGAATAAGTGTGGGTTCACTTTAGACCTGGGACGCTGCGTGTTGTACGTGGATGGGGAGGAGCTTTCTCTACACCCAAGAGAAGAGATCGCAGTACGAGTGGTATTGGCGGAAGATGTTACTCTGCCGGGACGAACCGAGAGGGTCGTGGATGCATACCTGGATGGCGATCTCCGTTGCAACGTAGTGCGCATGATTGAACCCGATTATGACAAAGAGCTCACTCATGGTATGGTTGGAAAGACGTTGGTAAAGACTGGGCTTAAGGTCCCAGTAAGGATGATGAACGTCAACAGGGAACCGGCAACCGTCAGGAGAAACACAATCCTGGGAAGGTGCACACCTGTCTCTGCCGTTGTCAGAACGATTACTAGTGACAGCGGCAGCAAGGCGAAGGGCTGCACAAAGGCATTAATTAACACCGTGATGTCTACTTGCAAGGGCATGAGCCAACAAGAACGGAAGATCTGGTGGCCTGGTACCAAGACATCTTCGAGTGGGGAGATCATCCCAGCGGCCGTACCGACGTAGTTAAATATAAAATCAATACTGGGGATGCTCAATCGATAAACCAACATCTAAGAAGGTTGCCCCTCGCCAAACGGGAAGAAGCTGAGAAGATTGTCTAGGATATGCGAAACCAAGGGATCATCGAACCGTCCAGCAGCCCGTGGGCCTCCCCTGTGGTTCTTGTCAAGAAGAAGGATGGCTCAACGAGGTTTTGTGTTGACTACCGACAGCTGAATCATGTTACCAAGAAAGACAGCTACCCCCTGCCACGAATCGATTATACACTGGACACGCTCTCCGGTTTTCAATAGTTCTCGACGCTAGACTTGAAGAGCGGTTATTGACAAGTCGGAATGGAACCTGTGGACAGGCAGAAGACTGCATTTACTATCGGAACTGGGCTCTGGCAGTTCTCCGTCATGCCGTTCGGTTTGTGCAATGCCTCCGCCACGTTTGAGAGGCTGATGGACACCGTCCTGAAGGGTCTATCTTGGCAGACCTGCCTGATATACTTGGGCGACATCATAGTGGTAGGTAGATCTTTCAACGAGTCTCTGAAAAACCTGAAGGAAGTGTTCGGTAGACTGCGGGGTGCCAACCTGCGATTAAGTCCAAAGAAGTGCCACATCTTTCAGAAGGAGGTACAGTACTTGGGGCAAGTCGTATCCCGCCAGGGAGTAGTAGTAGACCCGAGTAAGGTGAAGGCAGTGCAGGATTGACCGATCCCGAAGGACAAACATGAACTGCGAAGCTTCCTTGGGCCCTGTACTTACTACCGACGGGTTGTGCTGGGCTTTGAAAACGTTGGAAAACCGTTAACCCGTCTAACGGAAGAAGAACGACAGTTCGAATGGAGTGCTGAGTGCGCGGAGGCCTGCGAGACGCTCAGGACTACCTTAATCAGTTTACCTGTGCTTTGCTATCCACGTCAGGAAAGCCAGTTTATCCTCGATACTGACGCTAGCAATGTCGGAATAGGTGGTGTTCTGTCCCAGGTCCAAGATGGACAAGAGAAAGTTCTGGCATATTTCAGCAAGGTCCTGTCCAAGCCAGAGAGGAATTATTGCGTAACCAGGAGGGAGCTTCTGGCAGTCGTCAAGTCCGTGGAGCATTTTTATAAATATCTGTATGGCAGAAGATTCTTGCTGAGGACCAACCGTGCTGCTCTAAGATGGCTACTGCAGTTTAAGAACTCTGAAGGACAGGTGGCCAGGTGGATCGAGCGCCTACAAGAGTACGACTTTGAAATAAATCATCGACCTGGCACAGCCCACCGCAACGCCGATGCGTGATCCAGGAGACCCTGCCCTGCGGACTGCGGACACTGTTCGAAACTGGAGAGTCTTGCGGTACCCATCAATCGTACCACTGTAGTCGACGACTCGTGGGAGCTAGACGAGTTGCAGAACAGCCAGGAGAACGACCCCGACTTAGACACGGTTATAGCCTGAAAGCGAGATGGCCGTCGACCTACCTGGCAGGAGGTGTCCGCCACCAACCCAACGGTGAAGACCTATTGGGCGCAATGGGACTCCTTGCAGCTGGACAACAACGTCCTGACCAGAATCTTGGAAGATGAGGACGGTAGGGCAAGGAGATCACAATTGATGGTTCCAAGGAGTAGAGTGGCCGAGGTTCTGCGCCACCTGCATGATGGCTCCTCTGGGGGACACTTTGAATTGAAGAAGACGTTGCAGAAGGTCCGAGATAGGTTCTACTAGGCGAGCTGCAAAGATGATGTCCGAGAGTGGTGCCGGAGGTGCGAAGCCTGCGCTACAGGAAACGGACCGGTTGGTAGACGTAGAGCTCCGACGCGGCAGTACAACGTCGGTAGTCCGTTCGAGAGGATAGCCATCGACATCGCTGGACCATTCCCCGAAACCGAATCGGGAAATAAATACATCCTGGTGTGCATGGACTACTTCACCAAGTGGCCCGAAGCGTACGCCCTTCCGAATCAAGAGGCCGATACTGTCGCTGATGTTCTGGTAAAGGAGTGCTTCAGCCGTTTTGGAGTCCCCCTGGATTTACATTCCGACCAGGGCCGGAATTTCGAGTCTGGACTGTTCCAGAACGTTTGCGAGCTATTGGGGATACACAAGACCCGGACCACTGCTCTCCATCCTTAATCGGACGGCATAGTGGAAAGGATAAACCGAACCATGGGGAAGTATCTGTCCAAGGTGGTTTCCGAGCATCAGCGTGACTGGGACCAGTACATTCACCTGTTCCTGATGGCCTACCGATCGGCAGTACAAGAGACAACCAATCACACCCCAGGCTGCGGTACTCTTTGGGCGCGAGCTGCGATTGCCATGTGACCTCAAATTTGAAAGAAAGCCTGGCGAAGAAACGGCCGGCGAGGACTACGTGGGGAACCTGAAGAAGATGATGGAAAAGAGATCTACGACGCCGTACGCCAAACATTCAGAGTCCCAGCGACCGAATGAAGGACCGATATGATGCCCGCGCTGAGGCCGGTGGTTTCCAGCCTGGCGATTTGGTATGGCTTCATAACTCCCAGAGGCGTCGTGGTCTCTCCCCCAAGCTCTAGAGGAACTGGGAAGGCTTCTACACTGTAGTTGCTCGACTGAATGACGTGGTGTACCGAATCCAGAAACCTCCTCGAGGAAAGTGTAGGGTGGTGCACTTCAATCGGTTGGCCCCATATTCCAAAACCAATGAGGAGGTGGAGGCTGTCACGGAGCAACTTCTGAGACAACTGGGGACCAAAGGTACCTCATTCTAAGAGTTTATGGTCGCTTATGGGGGTGCGAAGACTGCGCGATTTTGGGTCACTACAGAGGTGCATCGTGACCTGTTCAACGACCTAAGGCGGGGGCAGTGTAACGAGGTTGAAGCCGCGTCCCGTGCGACACGTGAGTCAGTCTTCCAGATCATTCCAGAAAGTGCAACGACCTTCGGGCCGGATCGCATCAGAACATTCCAGAACGACCTTGCGCGCGAAGAAGTGAGGTCTCGAAGTTTCCAGAAGGAATTATCTCGCGATATATAAATACGTGCAAGAGGAAATAACAGTTCAGTCCCGAATTCAGCTTTGGAGTGTGCAAGCTGCCATATAAATAACGCGCGTATAAATACATAAATAGCCATGTATAAATCATTCATGTTAAGTAGTGTATAAATAAATAAGTGTATTCGGTGTTAGAAATAGTTCCTGTAGTTATAAATAATTTGTGTTTCGTCTTAATGGTTCTTGTGTTTGTAAATAGTTAAGATAAATCGTTGTAATTTTTAATAGCCCGAAAACGTAAAAACGCAACAATATTAAGACTCAAGGGAATTGCTACAGAATGGTTAAATGACTACTATTTCAATGGTAGGTGGATTGGCCGGTTTGGTCTTGTGAGGTGTGAGATGGCCGCAAAGGAATCCCGACTTCAATCAGCTTTGTTATTTGGTTGCAAACAGCTGGTTTACTGTGAGGTAATTAACATGAGAGGACAGTTGTAACAAAGAATTTTCGAGGTTGCTAATGAAATATGCGAAAACTATAATATTCAGCAAGTGTATGAATCGCTAGTACAACAGTGGCACAGTGCCATGCTTGTTTTGGGGCTGGAGGAAAGCATTTTCAACATTTGCTATAGTTTTGTATTTTTTAGTCATTGTTTTGTTAATTTTGTTGTTTATTTTGTGTTTACTATAATATATTAATTGTTTTGTTTTGGCCTAAAGAAGCTTTGGTTTTATTTTTTACAACTAATTATGACTCACCTTGTATACAGGGTCCGGTAACAAAGGGGGGGGGGTGGAAGATATTTCTAAAACTATGAGAGTTACAGAAATATTGTGTATATAAAAGTTGTAGGTCTGAAGGTGCACATTACTAAAGTAGTTTGATTATACAGGGTGTCTCAGGAGAGTGTGGCGAATCAAACTTGCTTTTTTTTAATGTAATGCCCTATACATATTTAAGCAGCTTAAAACTTTCGTATTGAAAGATTCTAATTTACATATAAAATTTTATGGGTGTAAGTCTAACATCAACTGTTTTGGAGATATTAATGACTTTATGCAAGAAAATGTTAATTTCAGGTGGCTGCAATAAGTACCTAACTGAAAACAATTGCATAAAGGAATACCGAATATGTTATCAAAAAAATATCTTTTTCGTGAATTAGAGTGTAAAATAGTGGTCGTGGGTATTAATGCTATACAGGGTGCTCAACATTTGCAAATTTAATAACTTCAGATTTTTTATATTTTTACTAGTATCTAAGCCTTTCTTCGCCAGGCATACCTACTGTATGAATGTAAACTGGGCCCGATAGCTTGGCTAAGTCGTTTATCTAAAAGAGATTCATATAATGCTTTCGGATGTAGACTTGTGCAAGCCATATCTTCAATTTCCCCATGCCTTTTTCCGGATTTGATTTGTAAACGTTAATTTGTACCTTAAGGAAATCATTGAGTCACTAAAAAATAAGTTTCCCTTTGAGTGAAAAAATGTTTGCCCATAGTTTAACCCCCATGTACTATTTTAGTTTGTTGTTAACTTTAAGGGCTATTGCAATGGTATGGACTAACTCCTATAAAATTGCAAGTTTATACATCTTTTGGAAGGGGTCGAAACATGAAAAGCTGACTCTTATTAGCAGCTACATTGGATCCGCCACATTGAATTTTCCGGATTTGCGGATTTTTCTCATCAACCTTAGGTCGCATAGAATGTCTATTGCGAGTTTCAGGTTTGCAGGTGATTGGGAAATGCAAAAATATGCTGGTCATCTTTTTTTCGCAATAGACTCATTTCATCCCTATAGTTCAACTTCTATTAATATGGTAATTTTGACTCTAAGGGCTGTTCCTATGGTATGGACTAACTTCTATTAAAATTTAAAATTTCTAGGTTTTTTGGAAGAGGCCGAAACGTGAAAAGATGACTTTTCTTAAGGCCTCCATATTGAATGTTCAATCAACTTTTGGTGCCAAGAAATTTTATACCCCTAAATTGAACTATTTTTTAAATATGTGTATTTTAGGATAAAAAACAATATAAGTCCCTTAAGATGCTTTATTTCAAGGGATCTTAAAATTTAATAAAAAACTATCCATAACAATCAAGTTCAAAGCAATTGTATTTTTTAATTAAAATGTTAGAACAAATATTGAGAAGGAGGAGCACATAGTATGAAATTGTTCATGTTTTCTTTTTTATTATTTTGTATGTTTAATTTTTTTAATTTTTAAATATTTGTTATTGCATTTTTATCAAAAAATATAATTGTGATGGACCCCGTTTTATATTATTTTTTTTTAAATATTTGTTTTTACTTTGCATAAAAAATAGTCCAGTCAAATGGTGCTAAAAAAGGGCGAATAGGAGAACGTTTTGATATTTGGTTCTTATATGTTTTTTGGGTCGCTAAACACGAATATCAGTTTTGCCAACAAAAATTTTGACCGGAAACACGTTTTTTAGGCAAAAACGGTGTAAAAACCGATTTTTTTTGTTTTTCTATAATTACCCGAAAGTTATCTATTTTTCGTAAATGTTGAATCTGTATAAAATGAAAGAAGATAAAATATCCTACATATTATGTACTTGAGGTTTTTTTCTCCTACCAATCGTTCAGCCGCGAAGTTATAGTTCAGTCAAATGGTAGAAAATAGGGGAAAGTTTTGGTGGAGTTTTGATATTTGGTTCCTATATGTTTTTTGGATCGCTGTACGCAAATATTACGTTTGCCAACATTTCATTTATAAAGATTTATTTCATATACCATTTTTGATTTACGAAAAATGGATAGTTTTCGAGAAATAAAGTGGGATAATGCCCTTTTTTGCTTTTAACACTTAACTTCGCGGCGCTATCGCGGCTGAACGATAGATCGGAGAAAAAAACCTCAAGTACATAAAATGTATAAAATTTTATCTTCTTTCATTTCATATAGGTTCAACATTTACGAAAAATGGATAGCTTTCGGATAATTTTAGAAAAACTAAAAAAAAAATCGGTTTTTTACACCGTTTTTGCCTAAAAAAAACGTGTTTTCGGTGAAGATGTTTGTTGGAAAACCTGATATTCGTGTACAGCGACCCAAACTACACATAGAAAACAAATATCAAAACTACACCAAAACTTTCCCCTATTTTCTATCATTTGACTGGACTATAACTTCGCGCCGCTTTCGCGGCTGAACGATTGGTCGGAGAAAAAAACCTCAAGTACATAAAATGTAGGAAATTTTATCTTATTTCATTTCATATAGGTTTAACATTTACGAAAAATGGACAGCTTTCGGGTAATTTTAGAAAAACTTAAAAAAATCGGTTTTTACACCGTTTTTACCTAAAAAAACGTGTTTTCGGTGAAAATGTTTGTTGGCAAACCTGATATTCGTGTACAGCGACCTAAACTACAAATAGAAAACAAATATCAAAACTCCACCAAAACTTTCCCCTATTTTCTACCATTTGACTGGACTAAAATAGATTTTTTAACACTAATTTTGATTAACATTATTTTGTGGTTGTTATGTAATACACTAAAAATAGGAAAAGCCACTAAAAAATGCTTTCCGGAGTAGGTGACTATGACGACATATTTGTCAGCTTTTTAAATTCTAAACCACTTTTTCAAATACATTTTTGTGAAGTTTGAATAATGTGAGTACTTTATTCTTGAGCCATTTTAATTTTCGAAGCTCCTTGGTACCTATATGAAAGTAAAAATTTAAATTTTGATAAATAAATTATTAGTTTGAAAAAATGTAGGGACTTTTATTCAGAATAAAATGTTCTCTTAAACGGATAATTTAAAAAAATCCAAATTGATGAACATACCTACATTAATTACTGAAAAATCTAGTTTAAATATGTAGCTATCTATCAAGCGGAGTTTTAACTCCAAAGTTTACAAAATTACACCTCAAGCAAGATGCGGTTGGCAGGCTGGCACAATAACAAGTTTGAGCAGTACGTATTGAAGTTTGTTTTGTTGTAGAACTTTTCGAGCAACTCCGGTATTTGAGGTCATTAGTTCTTGGTTGCCGGTTCGCACAGCAGAGGGCGACGCAGTCGCCAGGGTGCGCAATCTCAGCAGAGAAGAAAAGGCTGATATGAAAATAAAAAGAAATAGAGATACGTAAAGTAGGTGCGCCATCAACATGTTGTGTGTGTTATCGTACGGGGGCAAATTCTTTCGTTAAATTATGTGTTTTTTTACCTTAATATTAGTGTGATATTAGATTTTAAATGGACTATCACTTACGCCACCAATGTATTTACTAGGATAGCTAAAATATTAAATTTCTGTTAAGAATTAGTTTTGTTTTCTGTGTCGACGAACAAAATGGCGCATCAAATGCCCCCATCAGTGAATTGTTCACTGGACGAGATAGATTTGGGAGCATTAAAGGTAAGCTTTTCACCTGTTCGCAACAGCCGCTTCCGTGTTCTACGGGCGGGTGTTGGCCTTGTCTAATTTTATAACTCCTGGCCTTTTGACCCCTAAGTAAACACGCTATTATTTTGGGTGTGAGTCATTCACATTCATGGCACTAATCATTCCCATTTCACGAAATTAACGTCTGGCTTGCTTTCAGGACCCTGCTGGCATTTTCGAGCTCATCGAGGTTGTCGGCAATGGCACCTATGGACAGGTTTACAAGGTACAGATAAGAGCATTTGCATATTTCTAAGAAACACGATTCTATAAAATTAGTCACTTTATGGCATCAGGCTATCAGGAGAGATTTTCCACGTGCGTGAGCAATGTTTGAGGTGTTAGTGTGCCACTACAATTAATATTTATCATTTGAGCCGTCGTGAGAGGATAATTAGCAGTTGGATGTCTTCAGGCTGCTGCACTGTGCCGGCGTGTCCTTGTTATCATAATGTGCATTTGTTTCCTTTATCTGCTTTTGTTTGTTGATGCTCATTTGTTTTGTTAATGTCGTTGCTCGTATTGCCAATTTGACAGCACTATGGTTACCTACATTAAATTTATTTTTATTTGAGAATGCTTATACCATATTGGGCTTTAATATGTAAGCCGTGATTTGCATAGAAAGAAACAATTGTTTTTCAACCGTAAATGAGGCAAATGTCTGACTGTTGTGGGCGTATTTACGGCCCATGTTAGATAAGTCGCATTAGGCAATTCAGCATGTGTGAGACTTACCTGCGGTTGATTTTTAGAAATAGAACACATCCTATATATCATGTAAAGTAATAGAAATTAAACGGTTATGTGTAAATCAAAAACAGCATGTTCCTGTATGCCAGTTTATTAGTCTATAAATGATTAATGTGAAAAGTGATGTTCATAACATCAAGCTGTATAAACACGTTTTAGAAACGCGCTAATAATGTTTTTACACCTAATTTTAATTATAAAATAATAGTAAGTGCTCTATAAGCTATCAAGACCCTTGGTCTTTTCCGCCCTGCCTTTATCATGGCTTTTTCTTTTCAATTATCTATGTAAATCTTTCTACACAGTATTTGTGCGTCTTTTTGGACTTTTAGTTTTCAGAGTCCTCTATTAGAATTGTTCTTATTGCTCGATGTTCTGTTGCTCTCCATATATTATTATATTATGTTATTCTTTAAATTTTTAACATATTTCACTTAGTTCTTGGTTCCTTTTATTCCATTCGCTATTAATTTCTCTTTCAAATATTCTTGTGATTTTTTGTCCCATCTTCGTAAACAGCCAGTGTGACTGTTGTTCTGATGTAGATTTATTTATTTATTTTTAATATTTGGCGCATGCTTGTAGCGTTTCTACTACCTAATTTTATTCTGCTGATTTCCTATCCCAATAATATAGAACTTTGACTTGTTCAAACTCAAGTCGTGGATCTTTTGTGGTAATTTTGAGGAATTTTTTCTGTTTGTCATATATTTTGTCTTTTTGTTAATTTTTAGTCAAAACTTCTTTGTTGTATTAATCTATCATCATCTTTGTAACTCTTTCTTATCCTTAGCTATTAGTAATAATGTCATCCGTATATGTAACGCTCATTGATGTGATTTTTTCAAAATTGTCCCGTGTCTGTGCATGCTGGCTTCTTCTCTTTGCTACTTTTTATATGATTAGGTTAAAAAGTGTTGTAGATACTTTTCTATAAGGTTTCGATTTGGGATTTATTTCTTTGATGGTTATTTCTCTTAGTTTTATACATTTTTCCAACATTTCTCTTTTCGTTACTATTATCATATGCTTGTTTTTTCTAGTATTTGTTGTAAAACTACACTGGTCTCATCAAGTTTCTTAGATAATCACATTACAATTTTTCTATGTCGTAGAAAATTTATAGCCAGTTAATGGATAGATCATGTTGATTATATATTATATCACCTTTGGACTGTCGATACATGTCTCCAGTAAATTTGGTATGTTACATCAGCACTGTGTATTAAGTAATTTCGTTGATTGATGGTGTGGAATATGAAATTTTTTAGCAAATAATACTTTACCGAATTTACATTAATTGCTTGGTTGGAATGACTAAGCAGTATGATATTCATTAGAATATATATAGGATAGTTTCGATCAAAATTATTACTGTTCCGAGTGCTTTAAATACTTAAAGAAGACAGCTTTGCACAATATCCTATTTGTTAGCTTGATTAAGCATCATATTTGCTCAGATCCAAGTGTGTGTCACTGCAGAACTTAAAAACTGGGTGGCCATGAAAGACAGCTGCAAAAAACAATTGAAACCCAGGAAATCACCAGCAGCAATCGACACTTGTTTTACAGTTTTTCTCATGAGGAACCAAGGCTGTACATTTTGCCTCCACTTCATATTGCAGACAGACTTTAACGAATATTTAAATTGTAAATATGCAAACGAGACAACTTCAGCAACTTTTTGCTAACGGTGGCGTGCCAAGACCACCTTGGTTATTATTGATTGCAGCCAGCTTTAATTTGTGATATTGGCTGTGGCACCTTGAGTTGAATTTTGATGTACAATTCTTAGTTTTCTCAACAAATAGGAAAGGTTTTCCCTTTTATTCGGCGCTGCTGTGCAGGAAACGACATTTAGTTGGAGTTATTTTTGTTTCAATCACGTTTTCAAGTATTACAGGAAATGTAAATTATAGAGTGAAAATGTTTGTTCCTGAACTTATTACAAACAGCATGTAGTCTATAATTTATGCGAAGTTTTTGAACATTGGCGAACAGATGTATTTAAAGGTATACAAATGAAAAATTAAGTAAAACTCGTATATACAGAGACGTGCATGAAAAACGGCCAGAGCTGTAGCATCATTATTGGTCACCGGATTTTCAAAATTCAAACACCAAATTAAATGGTTTCAAGCCTGATATAACCCGATGATAAACAATATTTTTTTTTAAATTACAAGTGCTTCTGAGCAACGATAGTCAACTTTTTTTCTAAAATGGCCAACTATAATTTTTTTAATCTTTTTTAGGACTCCACGATTTTTCTGAATACAATGATGTAAGAATATCATTTATATTGATTCATACTGAAGAACAAACATTTTTAAAAATGTACACATTGCGGTGGCTGACTACACATGATGTTTAGAAATGAATATTAAACCGGTAAAGCTTCAACTGCGAAACATCTGCTGTACCCAGAGTAGAGACCTGCGCGGGTCCAATATATAGACCCGCGAACCGCAATTTCTGAATTTTAAACCCGCACCCGACCCGCGAACCGCAATTTTCAAATTTTTATACCCGCACCTGACCCACGACCCGCCGTTTCAAACCCGCACCCGACCCGCGACCGCAAGTTTTGCACTTTTAAGCCTCACTTGACCCCAAATTCGAATATTAGACCAGCAACTTGCTTCATATAGAATGTATACACAATAAAAAAAAATATTTTCACACTTCGGAGGTCAAATTATTATTAAGTATAATTTTTTTATACACAAACAAAATTTATGTTGAAGAAATGAAGTTATATCCGACCCGCGACCCGCAGTTTCAAATCCGCACCCGACCCGCTACCCGCAATATTGATATAAATCCTACCCGCAACCCGACCCGATGCAGGACTCTAACCCAGAGTACCCAGATGACTTGATTGCAGTTCATAGGCGATTTGATGCCACTGCCATGTGTATAAATTTCGTTATTTTTTTTTTGTTTGGCTTCAGTATGAAGGAAGGAAAATATGGTATTCTTAAATTACTGTATTCAGAAAAATATGTGGACTCTGAAAAGAGTTGACTATCTAGTATCCTATACTCAGAGGAATTTCATTTTAATAAATATTGTTTACTTTTAGATTTTAGCGAACTTTGAACTATTTAATTTGCTGATTAATTTTTAAAATCTACCGACAAAAAACGTTTCTACAACTCTGGCCGTTTTTTATGCATCTTTCTGTATAGAAAAAATGTAATATCTAATCGAAACAAATGTTTTATAGATGTAACAAAAATGTCAAAAGTTAATAAGCAATGGTAGTATGATACTGCTTTTGTTGAATACTTAATTTTATATGTTGCCATCTAAGAAAATTGTTTTGGAGTGTTTATAATTTATTGACTATAATGATTTAACTATTGCAATAAAATGGCTGCATCTATGACACTGATCAATAAATTTTAGGATTGTAGTTAGATTAATCAAGTCCAATTTTCATTTTTTCAAGCTTTGAAAGTGGAGTGTTGGAATTTTTTAATAAAAATTTGCATCTACAGGGTCTGGCAACGATGCGGGGGTGAAAGATATTTCTAAAATAATGAGAGTTACATGAAATATGTTTGTGTAAACGTTGTTACGAAAATGGTGCATATTGGTAAAATATTTTTGATTTTTCAGGGTCTTAAAATAGTAAACCAACTTACTTTTTTTTAAAATCGAATGTCCTATGTTTAGGTAGCGTAGAATTTTGTGTGAAACTATTCATCATTCTAGATGTAAGGGTCTAATGTTAACTGTTTTGGAGATACTAACGATTTTATGCAAAAAAAATCCCGAGTTTCATGCAGTTGCTGTAAACGAAAGCAATTCAATGAAAGATTTTACTATGTTTGATGAAAAATAATACATGAGAAAAGAATTATCATTGCAAAAAAATATTCACAGGGCTGTTATATAAAAAAAGATGTCGTATGTCAGACTAATATAAAATTTTTCCATATCTTGGGTGGGATAATGGATTTGTATAGGTATTCTTTGTAAACTGATCTATATGGGATATATTTTAGTATATTGTAAGCAGAAATTCCGTATAATGTTAAAATTTTGATTTCCAAAGAGGATCTACACGAGTCCTGTGGCCCTAAGCCAAAAATCAGTCTAATAAGATTATGTTAATGTAAAAATACTCGCTTGGCTTCGGATCCTGTGCAGTAAATGACATGTGAGAATATGTTAATTCGTAGCATACTTTAACTATTGTATTTCCAACCATTACTCATTGTAACTGCATTAGAGCGACGAGCAGTATGGATACTTTTGTACATACCATATCAACATGACTGTGGTCGTTTGTGGGTATCCAAAAAGGTCAAGTGTTAAATGGACAGGTACATATTTTCTTATGCTGAAATACATATATTCAGTTTTCAATGCATTCATTATGAGCATGTATTTTTCACACCACGTAGTAAATACGTTATAGACAATAGTAATCCTTCCCAGGAGTTCCTCGAGAGATTCGGCAGCCACAGTCACTGATATATCATCAGCATACATAATTAGATTACTTTCTCCATGAAGATTGGCATATCATTTACAAATCAAATTTAAATTATTGGTCCTATCACGGATCCCTGAGGGACACCTAAGGAAGTGATGTGCTCTTTAGAAAGCCATTTACTTTAACTACGAAAGTGCGATCATTAATGATCCAATTTAAAGCAACCCAAATTACATAATTTATCTTGAATAAATGAGGGCTGTAAAGTGTCAAATGTCTGGGTTAGATCAAAAATAGTGTTGCTACATGATGACCTTTATCTAAGCTATCACGGACGAATTGTACGAAATTGATATTTGCTGTCTCCAACAGAATAGTTTTTTCGGAAACCATGTTTATGGTTGATTATTTGTTTCAAGGTAACTCATTAACCTGCTTAGCATACATTTTTCTAAAACTCTGGAAAAGACGCTTACTAATGCTACAGGTCAGTAATTTTCACAGTCTAATGGGTCACCTCTTTTAAAAATAGGTACAACACATCCTTTCTTCAATACAGTAGGGAAGTTACCTTATGTAATGTTTAGATTAGCAATATAACATAACGGTTCGACAATATATTCCACAGCCCATTTTGTTGATAGTCCTGGGATATCGTTTAAACTAGTAAGATACTTATTCTTTAAAGATTTTTAAACAATTTCAAATTCATGCGGAATCAGAGGATATAGAGAAATTTATTTATTAACACTGTTAGCAACTGCACAATATTCAGACAAATCGGAAAAATATTCCAAAAGTTTATTTTGTGTAACATTTGACAAAATTTCTCCTATATGATAAGATACAATGCAAGGGTCAGTTTCAAATGGTCACCCTTTATTAACAGGGTATTTATTTGTGATTTTTTGTTTCTACCCAATCTAGAATTAACTGACTTCCAGATAGCCTTAAAGCAATTATCTGACATTTAAATTTGAATGCAATAGTAGGATCTTTTTGCAGATTTAATTTCCTGTTTTAGCAATTTTTTTACATTTATACAAATTTAATGGATCGATATCATTAAATTTCTTAATTAACTGAAGATTCTTTAATTGAGAACTCAGTTTTTTTAATATTTGGAGTTATCCATTTTTCGACAGTATTTAGATTGGGTTTTTTTGGTATTTGCTAACATTTTGGAAATAGCACATCTAAATACTGTTGAAATTTCTTTGAGATAAATAAGTAAAACTTCATTTCGTTCGTATTTTAAACTTTGGTCGTTTGAATTTTTTTTAAAGCTAAGTGTGAACCATATCTGTTTATTGGGTATTTACTCACCCTGCAAAATTAAATTATTAAAAACCAAACGGTTTAAGGAACAATCTGTCCTCGTTATCAACGACTTAATAATTACAGCTTACAGAATCTAGTTTGAAGCGCGGTGAAAATCTGAACAAATGTTAGAATCTAGTAATTTCCAAGTTTCGTATTGGTAACCTTTTTGACATCTATCACATTGACATTATTTAAGCTAAATGACAAGAAATCAGAGGCGTACTCAACATTGTGGTATGGCGCATTATCAGTTTTTGAATAAATAGAATTGCGGAAATAGCGGTGTTGGTGGAACAACCAGGCTCTGCTAAATCTTCTATCCCAGAAAATGATTCATTGACATTTTTAAACACCTGCCATATGACTTTAGTCACTGCGCAAACGAAATCCCGCTACCCACCGCTACTGATTGCTTGTCATTTAAAATATAACCAAATTTTGTATGTTTGACAATTACTTCTTTCCACATATTGCCAATTCAGGGAAGTCAAATATGATCAAAGCGCCTTTCGTGGCCTACTTTGAGAGTCAATCTAGATTCTGTAATCTGTGAAATTAAAAATGAATAAGGAAAACTTAGCTTTTTACTGAAACTGAAAAGCTGCCAATAGCCAGTAATTGTTAAGAGATGTAAATAACAAGTACCTGGTCAGCTAGTATGTTTCACTTCAGCAGGTACTTGACAAATGGCCGATTGGATTTGGTGTCAAGCACAGTATCAAGTAGTGATGGGCAATATTTCACGAACTGTAATTTAATCACTGATGTTAAAAATCATAGGCAACAACTGTTACTAAAGTTGCTAAAAAACTGATGTTATCACAACTTTCCTATGGTGCCAGGTCTAAATAAGGTTATGTTGTGTATTGCGTACATGTTTAGGCCCCTTTCACACGTCGATACTGTATGCGAGATACAGGTATCCCAAATACAGAAACTACACACATTCAAATGTAGCTTTTCACACTGCATTGAGCGACTCATACAGCATCACGATAGTGAATTTCAGTATCCGTTCCATTCGGCTACCGGCTACAAATTCTGTATCGTGGATACCGATTTGCCATTAGACCATATGGAGCCTTTCAGACATGCATACTTTTGCAAGCCAGAACACACGATATCATATCAAGGGCGTAGCAGATTTTCTTTAATTTCTATTTAAATCAAATGAGCAGTGCGTTTGTTGCTATACAATGATCGTGGAGCATACAATATTTGACAATGAAAAAATTATTAGGTTAGTAGAGCTCAATCTCTGTCTTTGGGATATAGGACACCCACACTATATCGACAGAAATAAGCGCTGCACTGGACTGAGAGTCCTATGTAGTGATGTAAATTACCCGGGTATTTATTTTTAGGGGTAAATACCCGGGGTATTTACCCGGGTAAATACCCAAATTGGGTATTTAAGCGGGTATTTACAGACTTATTTACAAATATTATAAAGTTAATCTAATCAGTATAATTGATTGGTAAGTGAAGGTTCTCTATTTGAATTTTATAAAAATGTTTAAGAAAATAGCTGAACTGAGCACATTTACTGCCCAAAATACCGATGGGAACATACCTAACTCTACAGAACATGGCAATTCCATGAGTTGGAAAAGGTTTAAATAACGGGTGTCTTAAAATGAATTACATCTAGTATGCTTTGAATTTCCCATAATGCAATTTAAAATTTTACTTGAAATTGGCAAGACTGTAAATCTATGTCAAATTCAAGGTTAGTAGGTTAGGTTTTGCGTCATTTTTGACACAGACTGGCGCAAAACCTAACCTACTTACCTCGAATTTGACATAGACTTACAGTCTTGCCAATTTCAAGTAAAATTTTAGATTGCATTATGGGAAATTCAAAGCATACTAGATGTAATTCATTTTAAGACACCCGGGTACTATTTGCAATAAGAGTAACCGAAAAGGAAAATGCAATAAATACTTTGGTAGCTAGGCAACAAGTAGCTATTGTACCTACTTGTTGCCTAGCTACCAAAGTAATTGCATTTGTTATTTCGGTTACTCTTATGGCCTTATGAACCTTTTCCAACTCATGGAATTGCCATGTTCTGTACAACTTTAGGCAACCTGTATATAACAGCAATGAGATAAAATGAATAAAAAACAGAATTCAATGATTGAATAAGAAAGAGATGAACATAGAAACAAATATTTGAGTAGACTTGACGCTCATTTTAATTATGTCATACGTCAACTAAATATGCATACTAAAATAACTTTTTTGTACAGTTATCTCTTTCTTACTCAAGTATTATGTGCTTTTGTTCATGCTATCTCATTGCTGTTGCATACTTATGATCCCATCGGTATACAGCGTTGTTTATATTATTTTGTGATATTGTTTGCCTTATTTAAGATTGTTTAATAATGTGTCTATAAGTGTATATTAATATTAATGTTAATAAATATAAGGATTATTTTTCAAGTTAATGTTATGTTCATTTTTCAAAAATGGAAACAAGTCAGAAAATAATGTACAAACAATTTAAATTATCCTAATCTTCGGAGTCAGCCATCACAATGTTGTTTGTAAACTCTAACAGGCGCAATTTATTGCATCTAACTGTTTATTTCCATAAATTTCGGCAGCCAATGTTTTTTCCCGATAAACGATTAATTTACCTGGGCGAATGCTTATTCAATGTTATTTAAATTGTTATTTTACATAAAATATTCCAGTTCATTTATATGTAGTTTATTTATTAAGATAAGATTATGTGAGTAAAAGTTAGTTTAGCTTTCTAAATATTATAAATTTGATAAATACCCAGTTTTTAGGTATTTACCCGAGGCAGGGGTAAATACCCAGGTAAATACCCATTTATAAATACCCTACCCACTGGGTATTTACCCGACCCACATCACTAGTCCTATGTATCTGATACAGTCGCCAAGTCTGAAAGAGACCTTTTGCACAGCAATTCTGTATCACGCATACGGTATCCACGTCTGAAAGACTATTTAAAACGCACTTAATTAAAACCACAACAGGTTTAAGATTATAAATGTTTCTGAATTTTTGTAATGTATTAAAGTACCGAGTTCATTACTGTTTTGGTAATAAATTAGTTCTTATGTGTATAACTGTTTGAAGAGCAATGAACAGCGGATTAGCGCTTTTAAAATCACTAATTTCAAAAGATCACAGTAACTTGAAAAATCACGATATCACCCATTATTAATATCAAGTTGCCAGATGCTTGCACACACCTAAGTTAGTTAGGTTAGGGAATTTCCAGTCAAAACTACATTTTTTCATTTGTAAACCAAAAGGTGTAAGAAGTATTTCAGAAAGTGTAACATGTAATTCAGATTAATAAATTGTAATTCAGAAAACATCAAATGTAATTCAGATTAGTGATGGGAGTCGAGAATATTCTTTAAAGAATATTCGGAGGTAGAAAATTCTTTTGTGATAAAGTATTAGAAGCAAAAGAATATTCTCAAATATTACAAGCACAAGGTCAGTGAGTTAGTGGACACAGAAAATTGCTTAGCGCAACTAGAGCACATAGTATCTTAGCACAACTATGGCTATCAGGGGAATCCCAGTGTTTCTATCTGTAGGGCGTTTGGGTGTTACCCTGCTGATTTGCGATTACATTGTATGGGAATCTCAGTCAGTTTGTTTTATTCATACATTCATTGTCAGTGTTGCCAACAGTCAAGAATCGGTTTTCACCAGAAGGTCAAATAAAATCTACCAGAATTCCACTAATAATTTTTTTTTGCCAGAATAATCTTTTATTCACAACTTCACAACAGCACAGATAAACAAAAGTAAAAAAAAAAAAACATTAACATTTAAAATATTTGTTTCCTATTTTTATTAAAAGTACGAAACATAAACATTACAACACAAACATACAGTTGCTGTTAAAGGTGTAGATTCCCAATTATGCTGCTTTAATTCACTTTTTAACACAAATATTGAATTTTTTTATTTGTTAAACGTCTCATCAACAAAATCCAAATCGCAAGTGACGTAAGATTCATGAAAGAACCCTTTTATAAGCTATTTTTACGTTTTTTTTCTCCTAATTACGAGCAGATAATTTGAAAAAATCCTCCATTATGTATTTGAAAAAGATTTTTTTTCCCGCAAAATGCTATTATACTTACTTGAATCATAGCTAACTTTATCAGTTTCCGCTACGTGTCAGCGGGTATGAATGAAGCTGGCCATGCTTCAATAGTGTTGACATTGCTTTTGACTATTAGTTTATAAAATTGAAGAAAAATACTAGGAATTCACTAAAAAATTTGTGTAATCTACCAGATTTTCTACTATCTACCAGATTGAAAATTAGTCCTCTAAATACGTGTTTCATTCTACCGGATTTAGTAGAAAATCTACTAAGTTAGTAACACTGTTCCTTGTGCTGTGAGTTGGCGTATCTACTGATTAGTGTATCAACAATAATGGCAAAATTAGCATTATTTTGGAGATTTATATGTCAAATTGCTGATATCAATTATTAATTATTCATGATTTTTGTTTGAGTAATAAAAATCATATTGTCGAAAAATATTATTTAATAATTACAAATTTGGTTAAACATTTCGCTAATTTTGTTAGCTTCATCAGTAAATAAATACAAACATAATTGTTAAATTACATAGTTTAGGAAAGGTTTGAATTGCATATTACAACAAGTTAATTGTTTTTAATTATTAACAAAGCAGTTAAAGGATTATTTTCATAACCCATAATTAATATAAATCTTGGCAGGTTTAAACATTCTGAAGGCAGGAATGTAAAACAATAATTCTTGAGAATATACTCAAGAATATTTTCGAGAATATTCTTCTGAAAGAAAATTACCTGAATTTTACATCTCTAATTCAGATTAGCAAATTGTAATTCAAAAAATATAAATTATAATTCAGAAACAAAGAGACAATCTTTATGTAGAATTACTGTGTAGATACACACATCCAGTATGTGTGTAAAGTTTGCAACAGATTTAATATTTATTGTACTGTTGATTTGTAAAGAGTCTATCTTAATTTTTGTTTGTCATCTGTCGGTAAAAAATATATTAACTTTAAAATAGTTCATCATAGCATTCACGTCATTATTATATGCTGTTACTAAGAGCCTTTTATATCCCGACGATTTTTTAACAATAAATATTACCTTTATTGCAAACTACTACGTATGTTTACATGGTAATTTTTCATAAGGTCATCCCTTCGTTTCTGAATTACAATTTACTAATCTGAATTACAATTGAAAAAGGTGTAGTTCATTTATTATAATTATTATCATCAGTAATTTCACAAATAAAGAGTTGTAAGGGGGGAGTAGTGTGGAATTATTTTAACTTTAGTGAAAATAACTATAAAAAGCAGTTTTGATGTACGAAAAATGGGTTATTTTTTCGTTTATTACTCAGTCAGGTTATTGCCAGTTCCCGGCCAAACTCACCGGGTCAGGCCGGGTACTCAGTGCATCCCTAGTAATTATCATATCTTTTGTTTCTCTTCAATTCTTTATAAATAATGAATTAAAGTTATACATATATAATACAACAGTTGCAATTATTTTATGCACTGGTAAGCAATTGAGCACGAAACTTGAGTGGGTCGCTATCGACCCGTTAGGCACATTCTGATACCTAGGTTCGTTCGTATCCATTTCATATGTGTGACACTTATCGCCATTTTTTATTTTGATGTTTTTGACTAAATAGTTGCAGCAAAGAGTAGTTGAGTAAATTGAGTTTGTAAATGTGTCAAAGCAACATTTTTCTCTATTTTTCAATCACTTTTTCACGCCCGATTGGTTTCGTACCTAGCAGTGGCAACTCGTGATTATTGTATTTGGGGGGCTCTTAATTTTATTGTGCAAAAGAGAAGAGAATAGAAGTGCCACAACCATTTGTTATAAAAAAGTACAATGCAAATGTGGGCAGTGTGGATCTAATGGACAACAGTATTTCACATTGATGTACAGCGGACAGATTCTAGATTGAAGCGCGGTGAAAATCGGAACTAATGTTAGAATCTAGTAATTTTCAAGTTTTGTATTGGTAACGCTTTTGACATCTATCATATTGACATTAAATTGTTAACCTTGTTTAAGCTAAATGACAAAATAAATCAGAGGTGTACTCAACATTGCTATGGCACATTTCAAACAGAATTAACAACACACTCAAAAATAGTAACAATAACAGAATTAACAAAATCAACAGCAATTTTCACACTTTAAAACACAAAGAATCTGTCATATGACGTTAGTCATTGCGCCAACGAAATCCCTCTAGCCACCGCTACTGATTGCATGTCATTTAAAATATAACCAAACTTTATATGTGTGACAATTACTTCTTTCCACATATTGCCAATTCAGTGAAATCAAATATGATCAAAGCGCCTTTCATGGCCTACCTTGAGAGTCAATCTAGATTCTGTAAGGAAGAAACTATACTTCTGTGGATTCTTGATGTGATGATGAATAATGCTTGGAACCAGGGCTGTGGGGTCAGTGAAAAATCCGACTCCGACCCCTGATATTTTAGTAGTTTGAATCCGACTCTGCTAGTATTAGAATATTGATACTCTCCCAATAATTTTCATCTAACTGATAAACTTTACCGACTCATGACGAAATTTGCAAGCTTTGGGGAATGTGGTTGATTATAATAAATTACATAATTACAATCTTGTTTAATATTTTCTATTTAGAATCATAAATTAACAATATCAACGTAATGAAAATCGTGATTTTTATTAACCCTTGGTTTTTGTTCAAATAGTTTTTAGTTTTGTATTTTGTCAAGTGGTAGTCGGAGTCGGGTAATTTATACCAACTCCGATTCTGCCCTGCTTGGAACTGTAGTAAAGCACATGATATGAAGTTGGGTCATTTGGTTCCAAATCCATTCGATTAGTTTTTCAAACCAATTTTTAATTTTTAACAAAAAGTTCTTTGGTTTTTTATCAAACACAAATATATAATATTGCTATTACTTTGTTACATGATGATAAATAAAAATATGGAGACATGAAGAGCTACACTAATCTTGGGGTACATTTATACCTCGTCTGGTGCCACAAAGGTTAAGATGCTTTATTTTTTAAAGAAACGTGACACAATTGCCATTAAGATAATTCAAGCACTTGAACTTAAATTTAAAAAAACATGGTAGAAAATAATAATTCAGCAATTACCCAAGATATCAAAATATGAAAAAATGAGAAAGGCAAAAATTAAATTGAAGAGCAGTTTCATTTAAAGTTATAAAACGAGGTATCAGAAGAACCTCATTGAAAGGGCTTTTCAAAAATACTTAAATATACTGGATGTTTCATTACAAAAGTCTAAATGATTAAATAAACTTGCAAATTTTAAGCATTCTATAGCTTTAATACTCAGGTATAGGATTTCTGTACATATATTTATTGTAGTTTTTTTATTCTGAAGTCATTTGACAGCGTTTGTTTATTTTTCCTTTAAATAGAGCATCTTAGGGGCTTGTTATTTGTTATGTTCCAACTTGAATATCTGGAAAAGAGTTACATTTAGGGGTATGAAGCAAGATATCGGAAGAAAGCTTGTTAAAAGGCGTTTTCAAAAATAAAAAAGTGTACAGGGTGTTAAAAAATTCACACATAACGATATTCGTAGGAATATTCGTAGGACGATATTCTACAACAAAAACTGAACAAAACAACCCTTTATGATTTTTCAACTCGACCAGTACTTTTTGAGTTATTGTGATTTTGACATTCTAAAACCAACAGAAAAATATTCAACAAGAGTTAGAAATCATCAACGCTTTAGTAAAATGTAGTGTTGTGCCTTGGTCAATTGACCGGTCAATTTTATCACGGTCAAAAACTGTGTGGTCAAATTCACTGTCAAATGCTCTTTTAGCCTTAAAATTGCTTATATTAAATTACACTATCAATCAACGGTTTTTTTTTTGTAGAAGGTCTTTATTATTGGCTGTAAGCCTGTAACTAATCAAACATTTACTGAAATTGCAAAAATGCAGGGGATTTACATATTTCGCGAGGGGATTCACACAGCGACCAATATTTCTTGGGGAAGTACCCCTTTGTGCAAATTGTGAATTCAGCATTGGAGTCTTCAGTTTCAGTTGTGCTTTACTTACAGAACTATTAATACAATTGATTAAAAAAAGGTTAATTAAAAAAATTAAAATGGTCCAATGAGCGGTCAATTGGCTGGTCAATTGACCAAAAAGTTGTTGACCGGTCAAAGGCACAACACTAGTAAAATGCATAGAATGGGTTGTGTGATCTTTTATTCCTTTAAATATATGGATTCCACTTCCAGTTTTTGGTTATCCATATTTTGCCAGACCGTGAAAATGTTGTAAATAATTTGCATTTCCAACACCAAGTCCTGCCGGATGCGCAAAAATATGATTTCATACACAATCGAGCGGCCCCTTATTTCTCGTTAATTGTTGGTGAATATCTGAATTGGCAGAGTTGATCCAATGGCTTGGCCACCTCGTTCACTAGATCTAATGTTATGTGATTTTTTATGGGGCTAGCTAAAATCTAGTCTATAGATCACCAGTGGGTAATAGGAATGAGTTCCAGGATCAAGTATTTTGGCAAGCTCAAGAACTAACGTGGCAGGTTATACGAAACTCTGTTCAACTACTACTACAATGTCCACATGCGTGATTAGTGGAGAACGGCAAACATTTTAGCAAGTAATTTTTCAAAATTATAGTGTAAACTCTTTTTGCTTTTCAAAACTTGTGTTTGATTCATTTTTGGTAGTACCTGTTCTAATTATACACTTTGAATTAATCCTCAACAGATATCGTTGTTTTACTGAACGTAACGGGTATCATGGGGCGTTAGGGCACCCCAAATTCATTAACTATTTTTTAAAAGTAATATTTGCATATATTTATAGTATGTCTTATACGTAAGCTTAAATTATAAATACATAGTTTTTATAATAAAGAAGACGTTGAAGTATTGAAAAACCCCACGATACCAGTTGAGGGTTAAGGCGGTTTTTCTACAATTTTTAGATTACTTAAAACTACAATTACTTGAAAAGTTGTGATCTAATTGAAAAATCCTAAAGGAACTTTCTCTTCAGCTTTTGTTGTGTAATAACATCCCACAGTTTGTGTGCATAAATTTTGCAACACCCTGTATAAATATAGGGCGTTCTATGAACAAAAGGTGAGTTTGGTTTGCCACTCTTTTGAGCCACCCTGTACAATCAAGAATATTTTAATAATATACACTACTGCACTGTCCTCGGACCTACAATTTTTATATAAGTGATTTTTATGTAATTCATAGTTTTAGAAATATTGTCCACCCCCACATTGTTGCCGAACTCTGTATATGTTCTTTATAGTATTATATAGAATTTTAAGATTTTCCAGTAATTGTGATTCAGCTGGAAAAACTTCTTCAAGACCCTAAAAAATTCAGAACAAGATATAATTGCTTTTGTAGGTCTTTGTAAGCATTAAAGTTCATTAAGTATATTATTATTCTATTTGTTTTATTGATGTTGTTTGGCCTATTGTATTGTTTAAATTAATTACCAGGTGGGAGAGTCTTAGTCTTGCTTAAACACGTGACATTCACCGAACGGTAATCTCTAACATACAATGTTGAAATTTTAACCAGATTCTTAATTGAGATTTAGTATACATTCATTATAATATCGAGAGATCCAAAAAAAACTGTTCCTCAGGGGGCTGTGGAAATTCAACGTATGAATAATATGTTGGTGACACTGTACGTCAATGTCAAATTCGAGGTTAGCAGGTTAGGATTTGCGTCATTTTGTGTCATAACTGACGGAAAACCTAACCTGATAACCTCGAATTTGACATTGACATACAGTGTCACCAACATATTATTCATACTTTGAATTTCCACAGCCCGCTGAGGAACAGTTTTTTTTTGGATCTCTCGATAGGTACCTAATGAAAAGGGAAAAACAATGTAATTACTATAAATATTGCTGTTTTAGATCGATATTTAACCTTTCTAAATAAATTCCAGGGTGGTAAAAAGCAAGTTAAACACTGTGTTTTGGAAAAATCTATTTTATTTTTCAACAGTCTCCATCACCGACTATATACTTGGTTCACTGAATTTCCAATTTTCTCAAAGGCTGCAAAATATGCATTGACTATGGCGTTGATGCCCTCCGATTGAGCTAAATTTTCAAGTTTGAGAACAGGAAGAAATCGCACGGTGTCAATTTTGGAAAATAGAGTGGACAAGTAATTAAGTCGAAGCCTAATTTGTGAAATTTTGCCATTGCGATAGTTAATTTGTGGGGCGACGCGTTGTCTTGGTGAAAAAGCAGTCAACGATCGGGGCATCCATTGCATACATAGCTTTTTTATGTGCAAGATATTGTGCACTCCATCAGCTGAGATACCTACAGTCTCAGCAACCTCACTCTTTTTCAATCGGTGGTCTGCCATAACGATACCGTGGGTTTTTTCAACGATATTCATCATGGTAATCTCAATTGGCTATCCAGAGCACGCTTTATCTTCAGTGCATGTTTAGTCACGTTTAAGCTCATTTATCGATAAATAAACTGTTTTCAACGCTGGTGAGAGTGCCCATGAACTTCATCCAATTTTGCTTTGATCTGGACGGCCATCCACTTCTTCAAATAAATGGAACTTGGTTTTTTCCATTGTTGTGGCAACTGCTACAATGTTTGCTTCAAACGTGTGCAGAACGTAAAGAACACGTAGCTTTTGGCTGAAATTTGGTCGAATGAAGTTTGAAGAGTGACACTTGCCTGCTGTGGCATCACTACAGTTTGATTGTTATTTATTGGTAAATCAAAAAAACTGTAAAAATATAATTGTGAAGGATGTAGTTGTCCCTGGTGTAAACTGGATTGAGGTTGCCTGACTAATAAAAAAATGTGATCTTTAATTTTTTTTTCTAACTATATTACGAGTGCTATTTTTATGCGTAAGTTTTCATAATGTAACTTATTGTTTTTAAAGCTGCATATTTTTTTGTAAATTCTACACTTTTAATAGTAGATAATTTTAAATGTACTTTCTGGACATCTTTTTGCTTTTAGCAGTAGAAAATCAGCAATAAATATACAAAATTAAAAATATTTGTGACTTATCAACAAAGAATTTAGCACCTAAGATGTACCTCAGTGTATAGAACATCTCATCCATTAACAATATTAAAATGTCTTTTAAATATGCTGTCAAAACTTGATGTATGAATTGACGATTGATTATCTTGGAAGGTAAATTTTTTCTAAGGTGATATAATTGAAAGCAATGAGACAATTTTAGTGGACATTTTAGAAGATTATGTTTTTTAATATTTCTAAGCTGTGTTATTAATTATACGTATACAGGGTTTGGTAACGATGGAGGGGTGGAAAATATTTACATAAAATATGGTTATACAAAAAAGTATGACTAACCAAATCTACTTTTTTTTTTAAATAGAAAGCCCTGTATTTAGGTGACCAGTCTTCAAAGAAGAGCACTGTCAATTGTTGAATGCGGCCCGTTACATCTATTGTACGCCGTCTTGTGCCGAGTACTGAATGGGGTTACTCATGAGTACAACATTACGAGTAGTTATTAGTTAAACACATATGAGTAACGAGCAGTACTCGCAACTCGTGGTGCAACATTATGAGTACAGCACACGAGTACTTTGCTTTGAAAAAATTTCCTTAAATGGATGTCAAATAAAATTTTAACAATATTTAGGTAATAGTTGTGTTGAAATCAGCTGTAAAAACACCAAAATCGTCATTAAAATACTAGAGATTGGCAGTGAAGTAATCAATTGTTTTACAACTTTGCAGTTGGCAGGGTGACAGATTGGTAACAAAAAACGTCAACATAACCTGTAAGAGTTTGTTAAAATTGTTAATTACACTATTTCTCTATTTAAAAACAGTATAATGTGGACCTCGGCACTAAAGTTTCTTTTTATCTCTGATACGGCTTATTTGTCGTGGCCCTATGGGCCTTGGCAACGTAATCCAGTTGCAGAGGCCATTATGTCACTCTGTAATAGGAATGAATAATAAATTAAATTCTCGTTTAATTCCAGGAGAATCACAGTTACATGTATAAGAAATCAAATATTTAGCTTCAACTGGTTTTATATTTAATGGTCAAATTAGGGGAATCACATATTCGCAGAAATACTCGTAAATACATTGAGTACTTACAGTGATGTTAAGTTTCATGAAACTTATAATTTTGAAAAGTTTCATGAAAACATTGAAACTTATGAAACTTTTAGGATTTTTGTACATTTAAATAGCTTTCAGCATTTTAAAGTATCTAGTACAGTAATACCAATATTTAATTTTTAAACAGAACATTAATTTTACTTAAAAGGGGTTACAAATTATGAAATTATCAGACACAGTTTTTAAAATAACATATACAGGGTGTTCCTAAATAAGTGTTGCAACGGAACACTGTAGATTCCTTGAGCAAAAATATGATGATTTAACTCAACTTACCTATATACAAAGTTGTTTAGTTTAGCCGCTAGAGGACTTTAAAAACGATTAACTTTTTAAAATTTTTTAACCCCCTGTATAATCACTACCAATTTTTAGTGTTGTTACAATTACTGATTCAGGCTTGTAGGGATTTAGAAAATATTTTTTTGTGGCTAAACCGTTTACCTGACTAAAATTGTAAGAGAGAAAATATCTTCTAAATTAAAGTAACTATTCAGAAAGAAAAATTGGCAGTGATTATACAGGGGGTTAAAAAAGTATGGATGGATAATTTATTGTGACGAAGTTTTTGAACACCCTGTAATTTTCGAAATTAGGGTTTATTCTTCAAAAAGCTGTGGTTTACTGGTACAAACGCATGGCCAAAAAATGAATAAAATCTATCAGATATTTCGACTTCTTTGAAAAAATGTTAAAAAGTTAATCGTTTTAAAGTCCTCTAGCGGCTAAACTAAGCAACTTTGTATATAGGTAAGTTGAGTTAAATCATCATATTTTTGCTCAACGAATCTACAGTGTTTCGTTGCAACACTTATTTAGGAACACCCTGTATATATAAGTAAAATTAGCATTTACTATTTAAACCTGTTTTTATTCATTATTTTTTACTTCAGTGTCACCATAGTCATCAGTTGTTACCTCGTCACTACTAACTTCTGCCATATTTAATGTATAGTCTTTTATTAATTCCTCATCTTGAGTTTGTAAATCTAAGTGCTTCTTCTTCATCATCATCAATTTCATGTATTTTAGGTTGCTTTGTTTTGACTTTACTAGCAATCTGTAATACCGACTTGAAACTTATAAGAAACTTTTGAAAATGTTTGAAACATGTGAAACTTATAAATTTGAAAAGTTTCTTAAAATTTGAAACTTTTCACTGAAACTTTCATGAAACTTTTCAAGCTCACATCAATAAGTACGTATTACAAATACTTGCGATAATTATCACGAGTACAAGTAACGAGTATTAACAAAAAGAGTATTCGAACTGAGTACTTACAGAAGTCGAGTATAAATTTAAAGAAAAATATTGAGTATTTGCTCAGGACTGATTGTACGTCCCTTACAATATGAGTGAACCTCAATGCTAAAGGTAATAGAGTAGAGATTAAAAATAATGAATAAATGTTGCTGTGATTTTTTCCTTGATTAAAAACGGAAATATTTTAAAAAGCTTTTTTTGTACTAGGAACAGATACTATCTCTTTTGCGTTACTGGTTGAAAGTACTCAAATGGAGTTGAATGATTTTTTGGAGTAACGTCTGTTGACAAATTTATGCAATAATCAACAGTAATATCTCAAGTTCATTAAAATATCCGATTAAATTCTGACAGAAAATCGTCAAAATTTATTCAGGCTAGTTTACATGCACGCGGGATGTTCGGAATGATTATTTCCTGAATAATAGATAAAATTCAGATGATGAAGCACCTTTAAGAATCATGTTAAGATTATGCACAAGCGATTAAATTTGACACAAATTTAGCCGCCGTTAAATTTTGACGTTTGAATTTTTGTCATTGTTAAACTGACAGAAACCATAGTGATTACGCATTATTATGGATATGAAGGAAATAATCAACAGTAATATCCCAAGTTCATTAAAATATCCGATTAAATTTTGACTTTTTCTGTCAGAATGTTTTGCTAAGAAATTTGTCAAGTAAATTTGCCGCTCAACAAGACTAGACTCCCGTGTGCTTAGCACGAGGGATTTTGGGGCGGAATTTACAGGCACGCGGGATGATCGGTATGATTATTTCCTGAATAAAAATTCAATTAGTGAAGCACTTTTAATAGTCATGTTAAAATTATTCACAAGTGATTAAACTTTGACACATTTATAACCGCGGTTACGTTTTTGTCATTATTAAACTGACAAATCATGGTGATTAGAAATACGCATTAGTATGAATCTGAAGGAAAAAATCATTTTAATTTATAGTTGATCATATAGTCTGGCAGCCGCTACAATTTTCCGCCATTGTGTGCCTTTGATTTTGGTTCTTCAATCCTGTAACCCTATAGGTCTTGTTCAGGAAAGTTTTGATTCAGTTAATAATTTAATGATTTAATTACACATATCTATATCTTGGTTTTGTTCCAGTATTTTAATACTTCTATACCTGTTTTAATCTATCTTTAGTTCCCCATGTTTCTCATTATTTTTCTTTGGAAAACTCTCATCTTTGACTATATATATTTGATCTTTTCTTGTTTTACTTTAAGTCGTCTTTTTCATTTTTCCCTCAAATATTTGGAGAATTCGTAATCATGGTTTCTGTTTATCGATATTATAATAAGGTCAATACTTGGGCCACATTGTTTATAATTGTGCTGTTAGTATTTGCTTTTCCTATTACTGTTTTTATCGTTTCGTTAAATAATATTGACAAAGCATTTTAGCGTGTACTCTTTTATTTACTTTAAAGTTGCCTCCTGTACCTTATACTTTGATCCTGGCTTTCGAGTTTTCATATGCAATTTAACACTTGTCAGGATTCTCAAAAGTTGTTAAAATAGATAAATAATGAATGTATGATGTATATTATATTGTATTAGATATCGATTTATCCATTATTCAGGTTATGGCATCGATAGTTGATTCAATTTTATGGAATCCACACTGATATTCCCCGATTTCAGCTTTTCTGTATTTGCTTATATATTTTCGTAGCACTCTCCTATTGCATTAATTAATAAATAATTATCTTCAAGGGTCGGCATACAAAAACTGGACAGTTAGCTGCCATAAAGGTTATGGATGTAACAGAAGATGAGGAAGAAGAAATAAAACTCGAAATAAATGTACTCAAGAAATATTCTAATCATAGGAACATTGCCACTTACTATGGAGCATTTATCAAAAAGTCGCCGCCGGGCAAAGATGACCAGCTTTGGCTGGTTATGGAATATTGTGGTGCAGGTGAGCTATTTCTCCGACCAAAACAAAGTAGTGTATTGTTTTGCATCTAGAAGCAAAAATAACCGAGGTTAATATTATTTTTGGAAGAATAAACTTGTGTTATCAGTAATTTACACTTAGATGTTTTTTTAACTAAGCTCTATTTGTTCTTAGATTTAGATATAAAAGTTAAAAGTTTAGAGGGATAATTCTAATTTTTCTACTGAATTAACAAAGTTTGCATTTCGTACAGGGTCTGTAACGGATTTAGTGAAATCAACTAAGGGCCAATCTTTAAAAGAAGAATGGATTGCTTACATCTGCCGGGAGATTCTGCGTGGTCTATCCTATTTGCACTCAAATAAGGTTATCCATCGAGACATTAAGGGGCAAAACGTGCTGCTCACCGACAATGCAGAAGTAAAACTAGGTAACTCGCCGCTGCTCCAATCGGAATCGTTCTAACAAACGTCGATTTTCAGTGGACTTTGGTGTCTCGGCGCAGCTAGACCGTACAATAGGACGGCGCAACACCTTCATCGGCACCCCGTACTGGATGGCACCGGAAGTAATCGCTTGCGATGAGAACCCAGACGCAACTTACGACAATCGCAGTGACCTGTGGTCGCTCGGCATCACTGCCCTCGAAATGGCCGAGTCGCAGCCTCCGCTGTGCGAACTGCATCCCATGAGGGCCCTCTTCCTTATCCCTCGCAATCCTCCGCCTAGGCTCAAGAGCAAGAAGTGGAATAAGAAATTTCACAGTGCGTTTTGACATTTATTCTGCTTTGTTGTGTTAACTGAATTTTTACAGGCTTCATTGAAACAGTATTAGTTAAAGACTATCATGAACGCCCCTATACAGAGCAGTTACTAAAACATCCTTTCATAAGGGACCAGCCTACAGAGCGGCAAGTCCGCATACAGCTTAAAGATCACATCGATAGGTGTAAGAAGCGCAAGCAGGAGAAGGAGCGTGAGGATTATAGGTTGGTGTGTATGGATTGTGTTTTTTTCGGTTTAAGTCATTCTTTACTGTAGGTATTCTGGATCTGAGAATGAAGAGGAAGAGCCTGCTCTCGCAGGCGAACCGAGCAGTATCATTCAAGCTCCTGGTGGCGATACTTTACGTCGAAACTTCCAGCAGATTCAGGAGGGTCGCACTCTTAATCAAGGTGTTGAACCACCGCCCAGGTAAGGAAACAGTTCGGATTCTTATTTCGGTTATTAGGAAATACATTTTCTGCTGTGAATATGTCAATACAATTTTTGATAAATATCTAAATTGTTTTCATCCTTATGTTATAATAGTATATTATTATATGAGTTCCATAAGAGGGCCCTTTGTAGCACGCGTGGAACATTAAACGAGCATGATATACTATTTTATCTACTTTGAGTTGCTGATTCTATAGAAATTCTAAATTTCGGATACTAAAAATGTTGCATTGCAAGCTATGGATTTTTGAGCGTAATGATGGCGACATTGTCAAGTGAATATTTGACAGTAGCCATCTATTGGACAAAGTATCAATTACACCCTGCTTTGTTATTTGAATTAGTTTAAATTTGGTGCAAGTTTTTTGGTTCGTGTGTTCAAATAGAACCATAATTATGTATAATTAATTCGTTAAAAAGTAGCTTCAGTTTAAGTTATATTTGATTAGAATAAATTTAATAAATGCAGTTCAGAAAGTGTGGTTATGTATTCGGCATTTGACATTTGTGTGTTATCAGCATGTGAAAGCAAATGGCACCAATCTTATAAAACAAATAGTTACCAAAAACAGTGTTATAATGAACTCCATTGTAGCACTGTTTTCGGTGTTATAATAACCATATTGTGACAGAAAAGTTAACTGAGAGTCTTTAGTAGTTAAAAAAAAATGAGAAACTTAAAAATTTTGTATTTTTAATAAGTAGTGCGATATATAATTATTTTCAGATGGATTTTTACAAAATCATGATTTAAAAACAGGAAATCCACCCACCCTGGAGGCTTTATTTTAAAAAATATTAACCTGTAACTGGTGAGGTGATTTTTGAAATGTAATTATTGAGATGGAGTCTACCGGACTCCAAAACTCAAAGTGCCCCGTAAGTCCCATTATCTTATCAAAATTAATTGTATATTAATGCTGTTTGTTTTATTTGTTAGCCCTTTATTGATATGCATAGACGATAAAACTAGTTTTATAATAAAAAATTGATTTAAATAAAAATTTTACGAAATAACACTTCAAAGTATTAATTTTTTCTTCTCAAACTAAAAGCGGCATGATTCAACGCCAACTTATCTTCAAAATATAGACTTGCAGCTACAAAATGCAATAAAAATATCTGAAGACCAATATAACATAAACGTGCAAAGCCCCAAAGTCATCATTTTTCTAAGCACGTGGTATTAATATAGTGTCACCACATCAGAGAAATACTATTTATAGTATGTTACCACATCAAAACAATGTTAGGTTAGGTTATATTACAAAATATACACAGTACAAAATTTTAATACTCGATACAAAACCTAACCTAACCCAACCTAACATTTTTCCTATGTGGCGACATACTATACATAATATTTTTCTGATGTGGCTCGATAAGTGTGTTTACAAGTTCATGATAAATAATATTATTTAGGTGTTCATAACATAAACCGCATACGTCTGCTTTATTTACTTATAAAGGTCACTAATCTGACGTTAACTTTAAATCGCTGTTAAAATAAACAAAAGCTCATCAAAACATTGGCGCTTATGACATATTATTCATTAGTAAACAAATTTGTATGCGCTTTTGTTTATTTTAACAGCGAATTAAAGTTAACGTCAGATTAGTGGCCTTTATAAGACCGGCCGTTAGTCGTTATGACGTAAAATTGTAACATTTACTATTGCACATTTACTGATGTGTAGTCTGGCAGACTTCGGTCAGCAGTGCAAGGTGAGCGTCATAATTTCCCGCTTCATCGTCATTGAAATGGCGCTCACAAAAGTCCTCTTTTCCAAACAAGTAATAGTCACTGGGGGTCATATCTGGACTATACGGAGGGTGATTGATTTGTTCGAAAAGCACACTTGTTGTCAGATTCCCATGTTTTTTTTCCCCGAATATTTAGTCGTAATTTGTGCAGAAGTGTTCGTTCTTTAAAGTTTATGAGAAGAATGCCCTCACAATCCCAAATAATCGTAACCATCACCTATTTATATCTATAGGGTTGTTTATTTCTCTTACATCATTGAGCTTATATTACAGTTTTTTTTTAATTTTAACATTATTGTCGGCAAAATCATGATTAAAAAAAAGAACGTTTCATAAATTTTAGTTAGAAGTACAATGATCTTGAAACCTATTTTTAGAAACGGTTGAAATCAAAAATTGCACTTTCTACAGGTTTCATTAGAAAGTACTTTAAATAAAATGTTGCTGTGTATTCGTTACCTGTAAAAGTAACTTAATTTCTAGAAGTGGAAAGAACAAAGACAAGGATAGAGAAGAAATTCCCGAGCCTGGACCTCCAGCGAGGCCGCCCATTCCTCAGAGAATTATTGTCGTTCCTGATCCTCCTCCAGCAGCTCCTAGAAGGTAATATTAAAATTAGTATTTTTACAATTTGAATGTTTAATTTTAAGTTCAAAGTTTTAAAATATTTTAAGTATCTCTACTAACAAGAAAAATTTATAGATTAAACTGCTTTATTTTTTTATTTTAACCAATTGCGAAAAGTTCCATATATTCACTTCATGTACCTTTATATGGTTTTTAACATTTTAGGCCACTGCCTCCACCGCCTGAAAATGCCGTATCTCGTGCTCAACAGCCTCAGAGGAATTCACAATCGCAGCACATGTTCAAACCAATGGTACGTACGTCTCATTCAATCAAACATTACTCGTGTTGCATCGTGCAATATTTCCAAATTTTTAGTTTGAACATTTAACTGTAGTCTCTCTTAATACACTAACCATTTCGTTCATGTTTAATTAACTGTTAAATTGTTGTAGTGGAGTGAAACTAAAATTAACAGTATTTTGTTAACAAAAATTTTTTTTTTGTTCTTTGTCTGAACTGTACGTAACTAAACTCGACTGAATCACTTGATTCATGATAGTCAAACTAAAATTTGTATGCATTAACAAGTTGCAGTGCATCATTTTCAGTTTTGTGTTACATATTTCAGTCACGCTTCTTAGATATTAGTTGGTTGGTAGCACCGCTTCTGTTCTAATTTGGCTATTCTATTTATTTCATGTCCATGTCTCACCTTTCACTTCAGCTGCCTCCTCGTAACCCTGAGGTACGTATTCACTCGTCTTTTCTCTTATTTTGTAGGTGGTACTATCTGTTACTTCATGTGAACACTTATATTTGTGTGCTTGTGTTATTATTGGCAGATTTGTTTGGAGTTAATTATAGTTGCCATAACTTTATTTTGCGAGTGCGTCGTAATTTCCAGATTAATAAAATTAAAAAATGAGTTTGCTACATGGTATTTTAAAAACATATTTTTTGTTTGAAAGAAAGTAACGGGAGTGGGGCAAAACTTGACAAATATTGAGGAATGTACTCAGGAAGTATATTTTATAAATGTTATCTATGGTTAGTAATTAAACGACCGAGATAAAAAGCGGCTTACTGTGTGTGACAGTTTGTGATAACGGATTTATGACCAATAAACTTGATTATTTGGTGGTTCCTTTCACTAGCAGGAAATATGGAATTATATATAGCTTACATAAAAACAGAATTTATAGATAACGTGGTTTATCTACCTTATTGAAGATTTTATTACCTCAAGGCAATAAGGAGTCTGTTAATATTATTCATGAGGTAACGAATGAGTGTCGATTAGGGAAGAATGGAGAGAGCAATGTTGTAAATAAGACTCTAGGACAAGATGAAGATGACAGCAACAAGAACGTTTACACGTACTTCAGATGTAGTAAAACGAAATAGAATACGTAAATAAAATTGAACAGGAGCGTTTTGGAAAATACCCTGAATTAAATAGTTTGTTTCTAATGTTATTATCTTTTTCATGTCTTGACACCATTGCAGTCTCTCAACAGCTGCAAATTATTCTTAGATTTGTACATGTCTTCTTCGATACATGTTTAAATAACAATGTAAAACTGCAGTATATTCAATTTATATTATATTTTGCATTTAATGATGATTTCAGATTTTTAAAGCATTGTTTGATGGGCATAAAACATGATTCTAGAAAAACTAATACGACACCCATAGGGAATATACACTTAATGCGTGTTTTAACAATTAGATTATCGTAAGATCACTTACCTCACGTGTAGAGAATAATTTACATTTTATCGGTGGAAACTAATTGAGCTGAATAGTTTTTGTTTAGTTTTTACTATTGTATATTCTATAATTTATACATATTGTCGGAAATAATAAAAAATTTGCATGAATTGAAATTTTTACAGTTAATTGACACTAATTAATTAATGCTTATTTTGTATGTTTAGCAATTCTTGCATATTTTAGCAAGTACTTGCATATTGCAGCATCAATCTATTTTTTTTAAATAACGTGATAGTGGTATTTGCTGACAATCTTCTAAAAACAAGTAAACCATTATTTTCTTAGTATTGAGGTAAAGTAAGTGTGCGAATTTAATTCAGTAATGCTGAGGCCACACAGAGCGCTATACAAGCTTGCGAAAAATAGTTCCCTTTATTAACAACGCAAGTAGCCACACAGAATTGCGTACACTATATACAATATGTTCACAGTAAAGCTATGTCGCTGGGGTATATAATTTGAGTAAAACTATACAGAAAGTAACCTGGATCTTGCCAGGAGGAAAAGTACAGAACCAAATAGACCATATAGCAATAGAAGGCAAATGGAGAAACATGAACTACAGATCATACACTACTCGGGGAGAAGATAGAGAGAAGACGACAAAACAAGAAAAATACAATGTTCAGTGGCTAAAAGAAGAAGAAATCAAAAACCAATACAAATAAAAACTAGAAAGTGAATGGGAGAAGCAGAAAAGTAAAGGAAATGAAGGTATTGAAGAAATATCTATCAAAGAAACTGCAAAGAAGGTACTAGGATACAAGAAAACAAAACAAAAGGTATGGATATCAAAACACGTGGGAGAGAATAGAAGTAAGAAGAGAGATTAAGCAACAGATATTGATAAGCAAAACTAAAAATGAAAAAGAAATGCAAGAAAAATTATATAAAGAAAAAGACAAACAAGTTAAGTGCTAGAAATGATAAGAGAAAATACAGAGAAGAAACATTGAAAAGAGCAGAAGAAGCAACAAATACAGAAATTGAACATTTTGAAGGAATACATCAAAAAGTAACAACACGAAAAGGAATAATGAAAGGAGTGAAACAGAAAAAAGAAGAAATCAATATGAATGAAGAAGCGATCATCCATAAAAACGCTAAAGAACAACAAAGCTGCAGGCGCAGATGACATCCCAGCTGAGCTAATTAGAGAAGGGTATGAAGCAATAGAAGAAATGATGCATAACGTATTAACAGTATATGGAAAGAAGAAAAAATCGCAAGAGAATAAAACGAAGGAATAATAATAAAATTACCAAAAAAAAAAGATAAAACCGAATGCTCCAATTGGAAAGGAATAACACTGTTATGCACAGCAAGCAAAGAATACTCTTAAACCGAATTTAAGATGGAATAAGAAACAAACAGGCAGGATTTAGACAGAGACTATCGTGCATAGACAATATATTTATATTGCGCACCATCATAGAACAAGCAAATGAATGGCAAAAGGAACTTCAAATAAGTTTCATAGACTTTAAAAAAGCCTTTGATAGAATATGCAGGGATAAAATGTGAGCAATTTTAAAAGTGTATGAAATACCAAATAAACTTAAAAATATGATTAAACTTCAATATACAAACTACACAGCAAAAATTGATATAAAAAACAAACTGACAAGAAATACAAAGATCAAAAGCGGGGTAAGACCGGGGTGCGTCCTGTCGCCTATACTATTCTTGATTATAATAGACTGGGTCATGAGAAAAACGGAAGATAAGCAAACGGGAATTAACTGGAGGTTTGGCAAAACGTTGGAGGACATTGAATTTGCAGACGATGCCTGTTTATTGACAGAAAATTTACTACAAATGTGAAAAAAGCTAAACAAACTGAAGGAAGACGCAGCAAAAATAGGACTAAATATAAATAAGAATAAGACCAAAATCATGAAAATAGAAAAAGATGGAAAGAAAGCAGGGACAGACGACAATTAGCCCGACAGAGATCAGATAGAAGAGATCAGAGCTGGGCAAATCACTTTTAAAAAGTAATTAATTATTAATTACCAATTACCGCCCAATGCAGTAATTCAATTACTCACAGGAAATAGTAATTCAATTACCAATTACTTAATTAGTAGTTGTATTGAGTAGAACTTTCTTGCAAGTTGCATCATTAGTGTCGTGTCGATTCGTAATCGTAATCTAAAGATGCTTAATTTTTTTTGTTAACTATAGTAACCTACATACTTTATCACTCTTGAAGGTTTTTGATAATTACATCTTGTAGCTACATGCACCGTTCACCAAAACCAAAAGTTTTCGGTTTGTTTTGATGTAAGATGTAAGTAAATAAATAAATTCAAGGATAACAATTATACAGGGTGTCCCAAGAAAAATGGGACATCGATTTGGTATAGATTTCTTAGGTTATAATAAACCGATTAAACCTAATATACCTTAGTACAAAGTCCCTTCAGTAAGAAGGTATAGGGACTTGGAAGTTCAAATTTGTAATTTTTAATAATACCTATTGAATTTGAGTTTAGGGCAATAAAATAACTGAAATTACATAAATTACACTGTTACACTTGCACGGCAGTATAACCCGATGCTAGTACATCGTTTAAAACAAGCAAATTGAAATGAATAAATAATTATTATGAACATTGTCTAATGAAGCTATTTTAAATTATATTTTTACCGTAGGTATTTTAATCTGTAATGTACTTAACCGCAAATATAGTTTTAGGGTCTTGCACAATAAATATTAGTGTCACTATTACAAGCTACAGATCCACATCTACATACACGCACCAGATCTCGTGCAAGCGTCGTACAAAATGCAAAAGTTGCTGTTGTTCAGTTCTTTAGATGAAATAATAAATTAGGCTCATATTGATCGGGAAGATCCTATTGCGATTCGCTTAATATGTAACTTAATAAGACCTTATCTTATTTTTTGCGTTCTGGAGATTTGGCAGCCTATCGAGGTTAGTAATTCAGTAATAGAAATGCCACAAAGTAATTCAATTAATTCGAGTAATTCCAATTACCACAGGTAATTCAAATACTTGTAAAGTAATTTAAATACTTTGGAGTAATTTAATTTCACAAAAGTAATTGAGTAATTGAATGTAGGAATTAATTACTTTCAAAAAGTAATTTTCAAGTACTTTTTAACAAAAATGGCAATTCCCAATTACAATTACCGCGTTTTGAGAAGTAGTTCAATTTCAAGGCAAATAAACAAAAAGGAATTTAATTAGTAATTTAATTACAAAGTAATTAATTACTGCCCAGCTCTGTGAAGAGATTTACTTATTTAGGAAGCATTATAGATAGAGGAGGGGGAAGCAAAGTGGATATAAAAGCAAGAATACACTAAGCCCAAGGAGCCTATAACGCACTTAAGAAAAATTGGCAATCTATTGAAATACACATGAAAACAAAATTAGAATGTTCAATACAATAATATAAATGAATTTGGCATACCGACCACCGACGTAACAAAACAAGCACTAGAACAAAGACAATGTTCCAGGAAAAAGCAAGACAGGAAGACCAAAAGTACAATGGAACGAAATAAAGAAAAGGCAAAGAATAAGAGCGAATGGGGAAAACTATACGAGGTGTGGTGCGAAGTGAGTCAGTGAAGGACAGACAGTACTAACAAAACTGTGAAAATAACTAGAACGAGCAGGTGCATAGCTGGCAATTATGTACCTTATAGGCGGAAATGCCGAAGAATCATCAGTGACGACGCCCTATGCTTCAATGGAGCAGAAGGATTGATGATGATATGATTTGAGGGTATATTTTTAAGCGACGGGCATGCGATTTGACCCGCTTTGATTCCTTCCACATACAGTCGGCAGTAGTCTGCTTGCAGCGATGGTTGTTTATGTGTATAGATATAGAATGATGTTCCTTGAGCAGTTAATTGAAGAAGTAATATCATCCTTGATAATAAACAAAAGTTGATTAAATTAATTAAGTTAATTACAATTCACCAAACTCTTTTCGTTACATGTTTACTTTGTGTACCGACTTCACGTTACGTTTATTATTATTATGAAATTCAACAACAAAATTGTATTCGCCTGTCCAAGGCAATCTACCTGTCAACATCTTGGACGAAACTGAGATAGATCGAAGTTAGTGTGGCACGTGGTGTAGCGAATATAGCGAACGTAAGCGCATCAAGCATACATAACGTAGCTCTCCATGTGGCCTCAGCATAGCGGAGAAAGACCCTGGCTATAATATCTTAAATAATATCAGCCATGTTTTGAATGGTAAATTTGTTGAGGACTTTGCTTCTTCTAATCCTGATAGCTTCTAATATTATTGGAAAATTTGTAAATGCTTCTTGTAGACGTTGAAAGATCATTTTTAATATTTAAGAACGTGTTCAGACAGAAGACTGGGAAAGGTTGAAAAACATTCATGTTTTTATCGGAAAGATTAATTTACGTATTTTGTTCCTATTAACTAGGTTTTTTTATTGAAATAATTGCTTAATTGTGTAAATCATTATAAAAATTATTAAAATGTGTAAAATGAAATGCCAAATGCGTAGTCTCTCTTTTTTAATTTTCAGTGTAGGCTTATGATTAGTCGGCCGTTAACTTGAACTTTTTAAAATTCTGTATAAAATAAATGAGACAGCGTATGCATATTTCTAAAATTTTTTGCATATTTGTTGCATATTTTTACAAAATAGAATGCATATATATGCGTATATTTTGTTAATAATGGGCTGCATATATTCCATTCTATGGTTATTACTATTATCAGTAATGGCCACCTTTGAATTAGGCTGCTTCATTAAAATACTAGCTTAAACCCCGCGGCATATGCCGCATTTAAAATGTAGGACGAATTTAATAACTTTTGTTGCACTAAAGAAAGTTTTAAAAGCACGCTAGAGATTGGCAGTAAGGAAAAGTTCCAAAAAATATATTTTCAAATGGAAAGTCTCTGTAAAGGAAACGCTTGCCCCTGGAAGGCGTCCTAATTAATATGACGCTGTTGGAACGCAGTCAAAAACAAATCCGGAAAGAATTAATGCTCTTGTGACTTATGAGATTATATGTGAGAATTATTTGCTCCACCGAAATAATTTTCAGCTGCCTGCAATCTGTGTTTCTTTTCAGGTTTAAGCCGTTGAGCGCCATAAAAATATAAATGCGGGAACTCAAGTCTCCAGTTACGCCGTTACTGATATTGTTAAATAACTCGATTAATTATTATTTCTTTGGCATTTTAAACTGGCATTATTATTATTATCTTTATAATAGCAACCATAAGTAACTGTTTATAATGTTTATATGCTAGCGAGTTAATTTTCTTCTTAAATCGCTAGTGAATTAATAGTAGATTGCTCTACAAGTTAAGAAAAGTGAGAGTTTTCCAGCAAATGTAAAAGTTTTACGTGAGCATGGAATTTTCCAATGTGTTAAACATGCAATTTTTCCGTGTAGTTGACAAAAATATCTTTTTAAATAATTTTGGTCAAAGTATGCTGGTAGAAAAGGGATGTTCATTAATACGACCGCCTAGTGTAGATAAAAATATAAGAAGCTCAAAAGCTGATGTGTTAAAAACTAAATCAATAGCGAGTCTACGAATTCATATTGAATGTGTAATTCGAAGATTACGAGAATTTAAAATATTAAAACCCCATTCGTGTCTCAACACAAACCTGCTTAAATACACTGATCATATGATTGTTATTGCTTGTGCATTTATAAATATGCAAACTGCTTTAATTAAATAAATTATTAGGTACCTTTAAAACATAGTTTTATTTATTAAGTATGTAATCTGTATTGTACATAGAATTTTACACATTATAATCAATGCAGTAGCTATATCATAACTCAAATGGATTAATGACAAGTAGAAGGATCACACTAAAAAATTTGAATGTTTTGGAATTTACATTTTTTAGAAAAAAAATGATTTTTCGATCAAATTTTAGAACATTTTAGAAATCAAAATTATAATAAGTGGTTTTTTCAGCCACAGAATATTTTTACATCATGTCACACACCAAAAATATTTGTTTACCTATTATATGTATTAACAGAAATAGAAAACAACGCTTTTTTGTTTATTGTAAACAAAATTAAAGCTGGTACATTCAACACTGAAACACAATTATAATAACTTGCAGTGACACTGTAAAATTTTACATTTATTACAATATATTACAATTCTAAATAGCTATTTAAGTCACAAGGAATGTAAGGACCTATTAACATTTGGGGTAGGCAAGTACAAGCCAAGACGAAGTCGCGGCTTGTTGCCTGCCGAAAATGTTAATAGGCGATACATTCCGAGTTATCTTATTATATTTTTCCCGCTGCTTATCGAAATTTTCCTAGATTTCTGAAAAAATCGTTTGGTTTGTCACCTGTCACCAGGATTAATTTTTGTGAGTCGTGTTACCTATGAGTGTCACATGTCACATAAACACTTGCAATTTAGAAACAAAACGTCTAAATCTGCATCTTGCTTTGCTAATTTTATTATCCTAAGAACTTAATAATAGTATTAAGTTCCGTTGTCAAGAAAAAGCAGCAAACAAATATAATCACCGACTTACACGTTTTGTTACTAAGGCTGTATCACTGACTTACAAGATCAGCAGCGGGAAAAATATTAAATATTACTTAAAAATAGTTACACGCTTATCCCTAACAATAAAAATTAAAAATGCAGTTATTTGTTCGCAGATGCTAATAAAATAGGAAAAATATTTTTTTTCCAAAAGTTCTCAGCTTCTAACATTGTTTGTTTAATGTAATTTGCATCATAGCCCACAGAAATAAAATTAACTTTTTGGTTTTTTTCAAAGTTAGCATCTGCAACAGCAAAAATGCAATACGATTTATTTAAAAAATGCATTTGCATTTGTATTTGAGCTCTATACTTGGCCGTAACTTTATTTTGTGATGTTATATAGTTTAACACTGCTTTGTCTGTAGAGGGGCACTTCACTTCGACAACGAAATTGTCACTCACTGCATCTGGTGAAGCTCCGAAAATAGGGTGGTTCTTTGAAAGTACAATTCCCACAGAACTTAATTTGGTCTTCATATTTTTTTCGACAATTTGTAATACCTGCTTTTCTAATCGTCTACCCTTTTCCATTGCTTTGGTATCCCTCAGTTTTGTAACTCCAATTACCTGTTGCACAAATGAGCCACATTCAGTTTTGCAATGTGCAGCATTATATAATTTCGAGGCGGTTATCCTCCCATATCGTAAACGATGCCACAAACTGTCTTCGGCTTGCATTAGGGTACAATATGCAGCTTCCTTGCACAAATCTTCATTCATGTGCTGCTTGGTGAAGGTGATGAAATCATCATATAGGGCTCCACCACTGCTAACAAATTTTAATAATAAACCGTACAAATCCAGGCAGCTATACTTGGGTTCTTTAAACAGTTTAAATATTTCGCCAGCTGCTTTGTTTTGTACTCCTAAACGCATTGCCTCCTGATAAAAGTTACCCTGATCTTCTTCAACGGGTATACCCCCAAATTCTGCCACAGTCAAAAATTTTAGCGATGTGCCCACTTTTGACAGTTGCGGGTTCTTCGCTCCTCCTATGCATCCACATAAGTACTGCTACAGCATCCACCTGTAAAAATTTTTTTTTTAAATTTTAAAACAGATTAATAACAGATTATTATTAAATTACCAGCTGATGCAGCGCAGTCCAAACATTCCACCTTCTCTACTTTACGCTGCTTTTCATTTACTTGTAACACCACATTATAGTTTTTCGCTCTCACTCGGTGTTCAGGACAAATTCTGCATTTAACGGTGCACAATTCACCCTCTGGTCGGAGCTGCACATATCCTATGGCTGAGTCACCGTAACTTTCACGTCCAGCACTAACAACAAAACAACAATAATAATAGCACCAGAACTACAGAACTAATTCTATTCAACATAAATTAAAATAACTAACTTGAGTTTTAATTTCAATGCCAGATAAATATTTTAGCTTACAACTTATTGTTTACGGTAATCCTGTATTGTACGACGCCACCGATGAACTACTGTTCCTAGAGTCAGTAATCTTGGAGGGAGGGATCGCTAACATGTCAAATACCTTACACTATTGCCAGACCTTTGTTTACTTGTACAGCAATTTGGGATCTAATTCGTTTTAGTTTGCATGTTTATCGTGGTCCTAACATCAATGTCGAATAGAGGTGTTCTAGCTCCAACTGTTTTGTGAATGAAGATAACATTTTGACACTAAACCATATCCGTGATTCTTGCAGGTGTTGCGGTTAGGGTCAAACTAAAATGTATTGAACGGTTGACGAAGCGGGGATTAATACATAATTTCCTTCGGTGTAAATGCTGTTAGGTAGATATGGCGTTTGTTTAACGATTGTTCACGATTAAAAGCAAACTCAAAATAATTTGGCGCCAAAAGCTGTTGAAGCCAAACAATAAAGGTCTGGCAACGTTTTAAGGTAATTTTAATCTAAACGATCAGCTGTTCGCGCCTCCCTCCAAGATTACTGACTCTAGGAACAGTAGTTCATCGGTGGCGTCGTACAATACAAGATTTTTAAAACTTACCTATTCTCTTTAACACCACGAATTTCTCAGGCAGAAAAGCAGTCATTGTTTAATAGGATTGATAATAATGAAAATTGTGCAGTGCGAAACGCATTGATTGCCTCTGTTTTTGCCAGATAAAATTTCCATGCAAATCTTAGGTTATGTCACACAAAAGCACACACAATTAAAATGGAAAATATAATAACGAATACTCACTTTTCTACAACAGAAATGAGGGTTTCCTTCTTCGTAAACTAAAGGCCAGCTGTCAACACGACGATTTTAGCCCTGTTGCCAGATTTACACTGTACGAAATAAATTTGTAGAAACGGTTTCAAAATGTACCAGATTCGTAGAATTGTACCAGGTCTGGCAACGCTGCTAATATCAAGACCACGCCCACAATACCTAACTACGCATAGACCAGGAGTTGATGTGTTTGACCTTGGGAATTGTTCTGCTTTATTATAGAGTTATGATTATGATTATGATGATAACCAATTTTCAATTGGTCTCATGTTACCATTATTTACATTTTGTATAAGCAGTGAATAGATTAAAACAGAAACTTTGAAAAAGAAGAGAATACCATAATCTCTGGAAGATCAATTTAAATACAATTAATTGTTATCGTTCCAAACATGCCAAGTTTTATTTTCTAATTATTCTGCTTAGGTGAACGTATAATTTATAATTAGTCGACAGCATGAATAAACAAAATTTAGTAACTGGTGCTAAGACAAATGTGAGAATTTCACCTTCTATCCTGCCATCTCGTTATTGTTTTTATAAAACCGGAGCACGTATATGTTGCATTATTACTGACATTTGACAACTTATTTTACATTAAATTCCCACAATTGTTGCAATGAGTTATGGGGCTGATACAATTATGCATTGAGCTGATAGGCAATAATACATGTGGTTACGCCACTGTCCATGCCTCATAAACAGCTACTATTGTATGTTTCTAAATTTAAAAATGACTTTTAAAACCTATTTAAACTACTTCTAGTATTTTGGTCTTGTAAATCTCGGAAAGTAAACTGGATTTATAAACAAATTTGTCATTGATAACAAAGCACCATTGTATTTAAACAAATAATTTTAACGATGAAAAAACAATTGAAATCTACTTTTTATTTAATGCTAGGAGCTGGAAGTCCTGGCTGCTCATTTGAACGAACTGGCCGTTCAGCCGGAGGCCCCCCCGAGAAACAACCGCAAGCAGGGCAGGCCAACAACATTTCGACACCAGCATCAGCGAGCAACCATACACCAAGTTCAGCCAACCACACTCCTGGCTCTGCGAACAACCAGTCTAGCAACCAGGCGTCTGGGAACATCCTGGATCCTCTCATCGATAGCGAGAGCGATTCAGAGCCGGAGGACAACGGCCGTGGTCGGAACGACGGCACATTGCTCGCTAGCGACCCGCCCAAGCCACTGTAAGTCAGCTGCAACCACCAAGAAGCGCCACCTACTAATACTCGCCTAATTATTTCCTCCTGCAACTTTATTTTGTATTAACTAATCAAATTTGTGTTGTTTATTTTATTTCCACGTCCTTTATTTCTATTTGGTTTGGTTAGTCCTGAATTCGCTTACAGACCCGGTTTAGGTGTGGTAGCAGAAGGGGCTCCGAGCGGTTCGAGTCCTGGTGCCACGGGGTCGGGCGGTGCTCCCAACAGGCCGCTGCCTCCAACTCCGGACGACGATGACTCTCAAGGCGATAAAACATTGGTGCTCAGAAGGGTGAGTTGCTTGTTGAGCGTGCATTTGGATTTGCTCTCTACGCTGCCTACAAGGCCTTAACCTGTAGGATTGGAGCCATTCTAAAGACCAGCTCCAAGTAAAATTGTTTTTAATTAAAAAGAGATCACGTTTACACAAACATCTTTGCGAACACGCTTGTGCTTTGTCAAACCGCACCTTTTGAAATGTTAGGTGTTAGGGAAGCTTCTGTATGTGGTGAAGTGGATTTTTTTTAAAGTGCACAACTGATACCAATGTAATACATTTTGCACCGAAAAATTTAGCACATGACTAACAAGGGGGATGTAAAGTAATTGTAGCACATCCATGTTTTCAGCTGTCTGTTTCAGCTGGATTGGTATTAAAACCGCTTAAATTTTGAGGACTATAAGGGTGGTTAAATTAAATTTGTGCATAATTAGATGGGTAACTGTTATGCAGTTTGTTACTAAATAAATGACAGAATATTTATAAGAATGCTTGTTGGTTTTTTAAGATCATCCAGATAATTATTCATTATTATAGTTGGGAAGTAGGTAAGGATAAAGGAAAAAACTAGATATTTTTATACTAATAATTGAGATTGCATTTTTGAATCTTTGAATTTTCTCAGCTGTTGCATAAATTTGTATTTTTTAAATAAGGGCCAAATAAAGTTGCTGCTGTTTTTAAACTCATTTGTGGAAACATGACAATTATATATCTACATAATTGTTTCTTTTGTATTCAAAGGTGTTGAGATTTCAATATTTTTCCTTTTACTCTTAATTTTTTCATTTCTGTAATGACTTGTCCAGTTTTACCTTTTCGTTTGGTCTTAGATAACCCTCTAACAGTCGACTACATCAGTATCTCAAAGTCTTGCTTTCTACCATTAGTGGTGTGTTTAGGTCTTAGCGATATACAGGGCACACAAAAATAAAATATGAACTTGGATTAAAAAATTGTTCTTGTTAGTTTGAATCACAAACTTCAGAAGTTTCGTGCAAATGGGCCAATGACGAGAATTGCCTGTTCTGAGGGCACACGAAACAATCCCAGGTCTCCCCATTTTTTTGGGGTGGTGAATGAAGCTGTTCCAATGGTATTTCAGCTACTCCATGATGGATTTCCTGACTAGGCCCATTGGGGATTGGTTGACATTTCTCATCTACTTTCTGAACGACTGCACATCTCCGGGAATATTTCACCTTGTATTATTTACACCATGGTAATGTATATAATCTTCTATTGGACATAAAACCCATTTCTACAATATTCACATGTTGACTTTCCTTCACCATGGCTAGACGAAGAAGACTTATCTAGGGATCTTATTTCATCAAAGCTTATGTCAGGACAGTGCCTTTCCGAACATAATTTTGTAAATCGCTTGCAGATATCTAGTGGTGTGGTTCACAATTCCTTGAATTGCGGTGTCTGGGAAGAAAAATTTCCAGTAGTTCAAATGAGACTTGGCCTTTCTCGCAATAGGTTTCACGCATGGTGGGTTACTAAACTTCTAGTTCAACCAGCAGCAGGAGAAAAATTCTTTGGGCCATTCGGTTTGTTACCTTGTTTTTTTGGCGGTAAACTGGTACATGCTGGGGGAAGTTATCTTTGTGCATCATTTTAAAGCTTGTGATATTGTTCTGAGTTTGTATTATGACTGCTAGGTGTTCTTTCTGTATCACTTTCTGGGTTGTGTCATTTTGCTGCAAATCTGTAAGAAATGAATTGTACAGTCTAAATTATCATGTGCATTTTAACTTACCTCTATTTCTATCTTGTTCTTAACTTCATGACCAGTTCCACAAGTTTCTTTAGGTCGCAGGAACCCAAAATGTTGAGAAAAAATACAAAGTCAAAACTATACTTTTGGTTTTTGAATAAATTGGGATTTTCAGTACATGTTTGTATAATCAAATTCTTGTCTGTTACTTATAGTATTTAACGGTCTTAAGCCGATAGTGAGCATATAACGGACGAGGATATGTTTTGTGGCCATGGTCGAGGCCGATTACTGGTTGCTGATTTCATCCCCTTACAGTCGTACTTAAAAATTCTTCTTCTTCTTTATGTGCCTTGTTCGGTCTCCCTGACTTTGGCGATCACTTCGGCGAGTTCTTCTTTATTTTGGGCTATGCGGAATAACTGTTCAACCTCAATTAGAAAAACATTTAAGTAGTAAATCTGTTATTGGTAAAACATATTTGCCAATTTTCACTTTAATGCCGTTTTCACTTACCAGTGAAATGCCAGAAAACTAATTTTACCCCCCTCTCCTATTTAAGAGGCTTCAGCGGGGAAGAATTACATTTTTTAATGTTTGAACGTCCCTTATAATCTCCTTAAGTTAGGCACCATCTTTTTGAAACACCTTGTATGTTTCTTCTAGGCGACAGGATCCTTTATTAGGGTGAACTATGTTCATATGGTTCAGTGCCATCTGTGAGAGCAATCCTTCTCTGAGTGTGCTGTCTACACAACATGTTTTTGTTTTATTATGAAGCTTATCGTGACCTTCATATTTTCAAATTTTTCCTGTGACCCCCACAGATTTTCAATATAGCTCCCATTGAGAGCCACTGCTCTAAATGATCATACCATTTCAATTTTTATTTCTACATTTCATTCAAGGATATTACTCTTTACATTCGCTTCGTGCGGTCATTCTTTATATGGTTTGTTCACCATCGGGTGGCGCAGTAGATAAGAGTGTCAAGTTTGCAGTAAGCACTTCGAATCCCACATATGTTCATATGATTTAGTGCCATCTATGAGAGGAATCTGTTCTCGGAGTAGTGTGCTGTCTACACAACATGTTTTTGTTTTATTGTGAAGCTTACTATGGCTCTCATATTTTCAAATTTTTCCTGTGACCCCACCCCACAGATCTTCAATATAGCTCCCATTGAGAACCACTGTTTTAAATGTCCATGCCATTTCAATTTTTATTTCTACAACTATTCATTCAAGGGTATTACTCTTTACATTCGCTTCGTGCGGTCATTTCTTATATGGTTTGTTGACCACCGGGTGGCGCAGTAGATAAGAGTGTCAGGTTTGCAGTAAGCACTTCGAATTCTACATATGTTCATATGATTTAGTGCGATCTATGAGAGGAATCTGTTCTCGGAGTAGTGTGCTGTCTACACAACATGTTTTTGTTTTATTGTGAAGCTTATCGTGACCCTCACAGCCGTATTCATAGTCGTTCGCCAGCGGCTCGCCGGCGATTCGCTGGAGTTTCGTTATGAATAGTATGTTGGCGGCACTGTACGTCTATGTCAAATTCGAGGTTAGCCGGTTACATTTTGTGTCAATTTCTGTCAAAACTGACGGAAAACCTAACCTGATAACCTCGAATTTGACATAGACGTACAGTGCCGCCAACATACTATTCAAAACGAAACTCCGACGACTCGCCGGCGAGCCGCTGGCGAACGACTATGAATACGGCTGTCATATTTTCAAATTTTTCCTGTGACCCCCACAGATCTTCAATATAGCTCCCATTGAGAACCACTATTTTAAATGTCCATGCCATTTCAATTTTTATTTCTACAACTATTCATTCAAGGGTATTACTCTTTACATTTGCTTCGTGCGGTCATTCTTTATATGATTTGTTGACTAGCGGGTGGCACAGTAGATAATAATGTCAGGCTTGCAGTAAGCAAGACTTCACTTCTAATCCCACACTACTCTCTAGCCCTCACTTTTTCAAAAATTTTCTGTGCCCCACAGATCCTCCATATAGCTCCCATTGAGAACTACTGTTTAAATGACCATACCATATCAATTTTCATTTCTAACTTTCATTCAAGGATATTTTTACATTTGCTTTGTGTTGTGGTGCAGTGGGTAGGCAAGAGAATCAGGCTTGCAGTAAGTAAGACTTGCTTCAAATCTCATGGGGATACAATTAACGGCACTGTTCCTGCAAGACTGGTCAATGGGAAATAGTAACGTCACCACATACATATTTTATATATACAATATAAATTTGATAACCCAAAACAACCTGACTGCCAAGTTTCATTCATCTCTGTGACTTGCAGTATAGTCTTGTTTATCACTTAATTCTCAGGTTCTTGTGTGTGTGTTTATCATTTTATAGATTGTGAATTGTGTTTGTGAAACTGCTATTTCTCAATTTTCCAGATTGATTTTTAGAATTATTGGAGAATATGTATGAGGGCGGTATGATAAATATCTGTTTTAAGGAACACAATGCAATTGTTTTGCATTTTGTAAATTTATTTTTCTACATAATCTCCTTGTAGCTCTATACACTTAATCCAGCGATGTTCCAACTTTTTTAAGCCATCCAAATAATAGGATTTGTCGAACACTGCAAAATAGGCCTCTGTTTCGGCAATGACCTCTTTATTTGATGTGAACCGCATTCCACCAAGTAATTTTTTCATGTTTGGAAAAAGAAAGAAATCGCAGGGGGCTAAATCTGGCGAATATGGTGGATGGGGCAACAATTCGTACCGTAACTGGATTAGTTTTGACGTTGCAATTGCTGATGAGTGGGCCGGGGGGTTATCCTGATGGTAGAGATTTTTTTTCTTCGCTAGGTGGGGGTTTCTCTTTTCGTGAAGGATGTTTTGCACACGTTCATCTGAGATGTTTACCACACGGGTATTTATCATACCGACCTCGTACAGAAAACGATATCATTTGCAAAGCTGCACACTTCTATAGATCTTGCCTTATTTCAAATTCTGTACGGGAAGCATAGGGCCATGTAAAGCTTATGGGAGTTTTCTGGGTGATATCACTCTCGGCAGCGACCGACAGTCTAAGTTTGCTTGAAGTATTGCCAGATGTGGAATAGATGAAGCAAGTCGTTTAATTTAGACCATATTGTGCCACCAAACTAATCTTCATAATTATTTAAAAATTTCTTAGCCTCACAGATTCTGTTGGTTGCTTCATGTAATTCACCTACATTTGATATTTTGAATGTGTATAAAAATATTTGGAGTTTAATACAATAGAAAACAAGTCATAAAAAAGTCGATTAATTTTTTTAAAGACAGTGGAGTGTAATAAAACCAAATTTAGTTTTTGATACATTTTAAGTGAAAGTTGCACAAATTAGAAGGGCATACTTTGTTTATAATTTTCTTAAAACGTACTGTGTATTGCTCTAAATGAAATTTGTATTTGCAAGGAACTAAAGTGGACTTCTAATTGTATAATCACAACCAAATCTGAAGTGATTGCATTTTTTTTTCAGTTCTAAATCACTAAATAAGTTAGTTTTTGTTAGCTTCATCATGTTTTGTTTAACCAGAACCCTACTTCTTTGTGATTTTGAATTGTTGTTAAATCATTATTTACTTGGGAAATACAACCTGACAAAGCTCAAGCATTCGAATTTGCATTTATTTTTATAAGTAAAGACTAATAATAATAATATGCGGTTAAAGGTATCATTGATTTGTTTTCTTGTTACTAATTAACAATGTTTAGATGTTTTTAAAAAGCAACTAAAACCTTTTCATGTAGTTTTAAAAGGGGGTTGTAAGCAGGCCCGTGACATCTAACTGTAAATTCTTCTGTAAGACCCTATTCATTTGTCATTAATGTTTTATGTTCACTGTAAAATATGACAGCAGTCTGCGGCCAGTCTAGCGGAAGCCAAGACAAAAGACTCGACTGAATTTGACGAAGCGACTTTATTAAAGGACTGGGATTTTGCACGCTTTTTCCCCGCAAAATTTCCGCCCCAAAACCAGCAGGACACACCTGTGCCGCCAAGCAACTTTGCAAACACCGGCAAGGCGGCCGAGAAGAAGGAGGACAAAGCTGTCAAGTCGAGCCACCGCAGAATGGACAGCGACTCGAAAATCAGCAACCCCTTCTTCAGGGGCTTTCGGAGAGAGAACTCTGACTTCTTTCCCCTCAGCTCCCGGCACTCGGCGATATTTGTTGACCGGAGTGTAAATCCCCTCCGGTCTAGCGGCATTTTCAACAACCGCCGGGGCTCCGACGTCGGCATCAATAAAAAGAACATGGGGGAGCCCATCTTGACTGATTTTATTAGGAGGAACGCCGACTCGCCTAGCTCGAGCTGCGAGAATAAGCCTAAAAAAGTTGAAAAAAGTGAAAATGCTTTGCGGAATGTTGGAGTTTTGTGTGATGACAATAATATCGTGAAGCCTAGAAGGGAGAAAACTGAATCTGACATTGTGTTGCGACAGTCGGAATCTAGGAAAGGTTTAAGAGACAATTTAGAAGCACGCCGCAGAGACATAGAATTTCAGTTCCTAAGAGAGGCTGACATTATTCGAAGGCGCAGTTCTAGACCCATCGATGTTAATTCAGTTGCTCTGTCGACTGCTACTAACTCAATTGATGGTGAAGAGTATTTGTATTTAAAGCAGGTAATTTTTAGTTTATGATTTGTTCTTTCGGGGGCTTAAATTGTTGTCCATTTCTTGTGGGCTAAGTCAGTTGTGTAAAAAGTAAAAAGTTTTGTTGTGTTAGAAACAAGGAACCTTGGTAAGCTTAAGTGCATGTTATTCCTCTGTAAGATAAAGTGTTAAACGAAACTGTTTGTTCCTAACCATGTGTGCTGCTTTGACTAACCGAGTGTCTAACTTATGTAACAAACTTCGATGCCACACGGACGCCCACTTTGCAACCACGTCGTTATCAATGGAATGCAACTCAACAGCATGTTAGGAATCTGCATTGAGCATGAAGACGTATCTTTGAGACTGGCTGCAGCTGCTGCCATAATAATCACGTACTGTGCTGTACTCCTGTTTGTTTTATCTAGGAATTTCACGTACTACTAATTTTAGATGAGTCTGGATTTGGCATGGTACGTTTTAAGACTATAGATTACAGTAATGTTTGATAAAGTCTAGAAAAGTAACTTGAACGGTTTTTACGTGAATAGTTGGATAAATTACTAATGCAAGTGAGACTTACAGAAGCATCAAGTTGCGTAATATTAGAGAACATCAGGGGTTTGCATTGTGCATATTTGTGTGTCAAATCTAGGTTAAGAACCATTATCTCATTTTAGTGTTTATGTAGCAAATTGAGATTTCACTATACCTACCTACACTCACCGGCACGAAAAACGGAGCACTTGCATTTTTTGATTAGATTTAAAATTGTATCCCTTTGTGATGTTTTATTATTACATTTATTATTATACATGTTATAATGTTAAATGTATAATAAATGTATAATAATAAATGTAATAATAAAACATCACAAAGAGATACAATTTTAAATCTAATCAAAAAATGCAAATGCTCCGTTTTTCGTGCCGGTGAGTGTATTAGTAAATTCTTCTTTTTCAATTTTTTGTAGCTAAGAATAAACTTAGTCATTATATAAATCAGTTTTTTCTAACAAAAAAGGAAATAGAGCAGGCATGTTTGGAGGAAACTTGTCAAAGGTCAACAAATACACCCAGTGCATATTTAACCTTTAAAAAGATCATGTTTAGTTTAGTTCGATTTAAAATGCTCTTTGAATAAGAGTGAGTACCTATCAATTATAACTCTATTTAAACATAATTATTAACCTGGTTTTATATGTTTAACGTCTTCTCGAATAGTCAGTATTACATTTGAATTTGAAAAATATGAGAAGCAGTATTACCAACTGTAACAATCTGATCAAGATCTGTTCGAATTCACCTTTTTTTTTCAGTCAGCCGGTACTAGAAACATACATCCAGAGGCAGCCTACCATTAGTACATCGATTAATAACCTAGTCTAATCGTGTAATTACCTGGAATATCTTTATAGAATTATGACTTCTGTTTAAGAAAATTCAATTTGATATTAAATCTTAAAAACAAAAGAATGTAGGTACTACATAGTGGTGTCATTTTCTTCATTGTTTACTACCCTGTAAATTTTTCTTCGGTTTTTTCAAATAAGGAGTTTTCAAAGATGTGATTTTCATAAGTTTAAAACATGAAATTGTAATCAGAATTTTGTCTAGACCACTCGCAATATACAAAAAAAGAGATGTGGATATGGTCACTAGTTTTTTTTTGTAGTAGTTACAGAATTAGCCTGAAAAACACGTGAATTAAGGACACCCTGTACTTTACATTTTCGAAAATATTTGGTTTAGGACTATAAACAAATTTTTTTTAAACCAGTGCAGGTCATGATTTTAATTTATTATGTTGGTAGTAATTTTAGTTCAAATTTGTACAGCGTGTTGCTACGTCAAATGTTGAATACTAAATTAGGTAGATAATACTATGTTGCCAAATATACCGTATTAGGATTACTCGTAAGTAAAATAAAAGATCTACGGCCGGTCTTGTAAAGACCGCTAATCTGAGGTTAACTTTAATTCGCTGTTAAAATAAACAAAAGCGCACCAAAATTTGTTTACTGATGAATAAAATATAAGCATTAACGTTTTGACGCAAAGAATTAAAGTTAACCTCAGATTAGTGGTCTTTATAAAACCAGCTACTAGTGTTGTGAGCAATATTAATTCAATAATCAACGTCAAATTATGAAAATATAAACAACATAGACCGTGTAGTATTTGTATATGAACACCCAGCATTCTTTGGCTTAATGTGTTTTGCACCTTGTGAACTCGAGCAAGAATCCAGGCGATGGCCATGCTCTTTGGTGGCTCGTGTTGTTTGAGTACTTTGAGAACGAGGATACTTAGGTATTTGGCCTTGTTGCTGTTTGTTTACCCATATTCACTAACGTTTCGCAAGACCTTGCAGCTTGCATCATCAGAGTGAAAGTTTAGAGCACTTCAATTGAGCTCAATATAACAATTACATCAAGGTTTTGCATACAACTGCAACACTAATTTTTTCGTGAACCATAACCTTAAATTCAATTCAATGTGACTTTTACTAAAAAGACAGATTTATAACAGAGTGACGTTTACAACAACTCCCTAATATAGCATGCGCTGCTGGAAGAACATTGGGAATACAGTATAAGTATGACATAACCATGGCTCTACTTGATAATAACATTTGAAAGTTGATTGTTGTTTCTCAGTTGTCAAAATTAATTTTCATTGTTTGGGATACCTATTGATTTATAGATAGACTACTAAATAAGATAATAATGTAGACATAGATATCTCTCTTACAGTCAGTTTTGAAATATAAATAACTCAAAAGTCTACAGAACAAAAAAAAACAGAATTAGGCCTTGATCAGAATATTAAAGTTGGCAATACTGCTTCTCATATCTGTCAAGTTCAAATTTTAGCTACACCACTCCGAAACAACAAAAACTTATATCGCGTGATCCGTGGCTGTGGTATTGATCCAGATCCGGCATGTTTATTAATGACCTGTTACAAGTATAACCAAAATACATGAACATTATCCAGGAGTCCACTGGTGCTATCTGCTGTAAAGCATGTGACAGTGTAGATGATATATATTTTTTTTTAGTACAAACTTTAAGGCCGCAGTCTTAGTAAGCCACCCCTAGCCAGCAGCGGTGATCAACTAAAATTCCAGCATGTGTAATGATATGCAGCTGATCTCACTGAGTCACCGCCACTAACCAGTTTGAAATTTCCAACCTAGTGGAATTTGGTGAATGGATGCCACTAGGTAACCATTGGGGTTTTGTGTTCTGTGGGTACTACCAAATGTGTTAACACTTCTTCGCTATACGAATCAGAACTATCTAAAGATACCTACCTTTTCAAATCGCAAAATCAATCAAGATCTGCGTACATAACCTCACTTGTAGCGTTTTACTAGCGGTTTTAATGTGTGAAAATGTTGGTAAATGTACGCACTGTATGCGTTAAATAAGCACGAAACTTAATGTAGAGTGGTTGGCGGTGGTTACTGCTGGCTGTTGGCTCAGTGAGACTGCTGGCTTAAATGTGATCAAGGCCTAAATTTTTTTTTTATCGATCATGAGGTATTTGTGCCATGAATGGAAACATTTTACAAATTTATTGATATTTCGTATCCAACATGTACTATAAACTGAAACTGATAGAACTAATTACATATTCCGATAGTATTCAATCATTTGGCTACAAATATGTATAGAAGAATAGTAAAAACACTAGAGTTCCTAGATTATTTATTTCGTTTAGGGTTTGGAAACTAACTGTCATTATAACTAGCACTTTTTGGTTTGTTACGTTGACTCTCGTGCAATCTTAACAATTATAAATTTTGTAACTTCTGGGCGTAACACAGAGACGTCACAGAGAATTTATAAAAATTCGATAGGTTACATATACAACGTAAGTGCATAAGTAATTGATCTTTTTGACTTAACTAAGATGGATTAGATGATTTTGCTGGGACGCCTATGAATTCAGCATGATAAAAAACATAACCTACAATTGTGTTTTGACGTATGTGTAACTATTTCACTAACTTAGAAAGAATAAAACGATATATAGCTGTCACATAAATGCCCACTTGGGCAGAAAGGAGAGACTTTGACAATTTCGGAACCTCAACAAAATAAAATAATTATGCACATTTAGGAACTCTAGATTACACTATATTAGGTTGCGTGATTTTAAGTTAGGTTAGGTTAGGTCTGGTCTGGTCACTAAACATTTCCAGAAATTCATGTTTTCTGTTTCTGCATTTAGAAAGTCGAATACTATCTGAATATGTATTAAGTTTCATGATTCGATTTATGTTATTCAATCTTTCATTCTGTCAGTTAAAATAGAATCCTTTAAGGTAAACATGAAATGTCTAGTATTCTTAAACCTAACTTACACAGTGATTTTTCAAATATTTTCTGCAGAAATTGTAATTTTTACAATAAATATGTAAATGCCATAACATGTGTGTAATGATTAGCTGGATAATTATTTATATAAAATATACAAATCACCGAGTACATAATTATAGCATAACAGTGTGTATAAGATTCCAAATAGTAGGCTGTTTATTCTTGGCAATTGTTTCAAAAATTGTGTATAGTGAAATCTCAACTGGCGTCATTTTCATTGGTTTCAATAAAAACATGCGAAGGAGGCCTTATATGTTGCTTTTGTTTCGTGTCTTATTTATGTTACTTAAAAGTATTTCAACAAGACTTCTAATTTTTCATCGAGTATACAGTGTTTGTTAATTGTAGAACGGAAGAAGCAGCGAACATGCCCGCCAGAGCAGCGTATTGCCGGACCTACTCAGCCAAGCTAGTGGTAGCCCTGGAACCCCCTCGGCCAGGGACAAATCGCAGAGTGAAGAGGTATGGTCCTTGCTTTGAAATTTGTTTTGCTTTGCCATGTATATGTGTGTGTGCGTGTGCGTGTTTAATTTATACGTGCGCAACGTGGCCAGCAATGGTTCGTTTGCTCACAAGGAATATTGAAAAGAACTCGAATCGTGACGGTCGAGAACAGTTGCATTTTGTATTGTTCAAATTTGTTGTTGCACAGTTCGATTGGTTTTAAAAATTTCGGATTTCACATTAGTTTCTCTTAAATTTAAAATTCCAGAAAGCTAACGTTTTTTAGCACTCCAGTATATTCAAAAATTGACATAAAATACTCCAGTAACGTAGAAGTAATATCAGCTCGAAATCATTGGACAGTTCAGTGTCTCCTGTAGTTTGAAACAGGCCCTATAACATCATTAATGTTGCCACTTAGTCAGCCTCGGCGACGGTGTAAGGATCGATTGGCACTCTCCTAATAATAAGATGCGACATAATAATGTTCGTCACTAATGTTTGTGTCTTTCTCTTTGGTTTTTGCCTAACTGAGTGACGTCCGTAACATCCGTTAACGTAACTGTAAGTATGATTCCGTTTGCACGTTGTTATGCTAGTATAAAGCTTTTCGAGTCTGTTGGGGCCGCGTGCCTTGCATGTGTAAAAATGGCCTCCGACAGATTTGCTTCTTCTTAGTTGTTTAGTGTTTGTTTTATTTGGTTGGGGAAAGACTAACGGGAAAGACTAATGTGTTTTGTTCTTTTGTTTTAACTAACCAGGACATGGGTGGACACCTTATTAACAAATAAGTCGGCTTTTTAAAGCTTATTATTTGTTGGTTCGACACATGTACACAGGGTGGTCTCTCGAGTTTTGTTCAAGCGATAGTTAAACTTGGGAACGTTGGTGTTAACTTCGTAAGTTTAATTATTTCTTGTAATAAAACTGGAGAAGATGTAGTCCAACCACCATTATATAGTCAAATTTGTATTTGTTCAGTTTTTATTTGCAGTTTGCTTTTCACAATTATGTCATTGTGCATTATGCTGTTGCTTGCAGTAATAATGAAATTACAATTTTGTTTTAAAGCACTGTATGGAATGATAGAAGCTTTTATTTTTCATCATCACATTTATTCATCACATGCGTATGCAGAATAAGTTTTAATTTTTTTAATTACTTTAATAACCTTAGGTTTATAAATTGCACTAATAATCATCTAAAATATATTTGGAATAATGCTGGAGACAACTGATTTATATGGGCACTTTAAAATTCAATTAAACTAGGAATCACTAAAACAATTAAAATAATGCTACCTTTGCTAACAGTAAGCCGTGTACGCAGTAAAAAATATTGTCAAATAGCTACCTAGAGTTAAGAATTCTCACTGTGTATCTATATACAGAGCGTTTCAGGATAAATGCGGCGATCATTTTAAAGAATGTTTTGAAGCCTTTCGTGTATTAATGTTGCTTATCACTATTAGTTTGCGAGTAATTGTTCATAGGAGTATTTAACTTAAAAATGAAAATTTTGTTGAGTAAAATTGAGATTTTCTGTTTAACAATAATATAAACCCTCAAGAAAATAATTTTTTTACTGTATAAGTAACACGTGATTCAAACAAATATTCATCAAAGTGATCTTAGACAAAAATCACGTAAAGTACGTTTTTTTTTCTATAACTGTCAAAGTGTTACAATGTTGGTAGAAATGTGATTAAAACGCTAGGAAATTTTTATACCTCGTGTTGGTAGAACTTTTTCAAAATTATGGTTATGTGTCAATTTTGAATGTCAAAGTTTCTTAATTTGAACTATTGACTAATTTCTTTTTTTAACATGGAATCATCAATAAAATCAGATAAAAAAAGAAAACCAAGAAATATTTTAAATGCAAAAATTTAGCAAGCGATATTAAATTATGACATATCTGTCAAAATGACAATCACATTTTTAGTGGTAGAAAAGAACTAAAAATCTATGTACCAACATTATTAAAACTAGGGACCCTGCAGGAATGCAACTTATCCCTTAGAAAGTTGACCTTGAAAGAAAAAAATGTACTTTATGTCACGCTTGCATTTGGAACATTTGAACTACATAATGTTGCATCGACTCTGTCAGACTAAACTCAATCACAATTGATTTCTTTGACCGTTCCGCATTCCTAAACTACATTTTTAGAATGCACCGGATTTGACGATCAGTGAAAACCAGGACATAAAATATTCAGCATTAAACGGCTTGTCTGAAAAGCGGTGTAGGACTTGTCAAATTAAGTTGACATAAAGTGACATTTGTATTAATTACAGTTAGTAGTATTAGTAGTAGGGACACTTATGTCAAGCAAGTAGGCCTTCGTAGGCTCTTTTTGCCAACCCCGTGGACAAGGTCTAGGCATGCAGATACTGTAGCGATTGTCACCTGTTTATGTTGTGAAGGTGACGATCAAAACATTTATAAACAGTTTATTATATTGGTTTATAAAGCAAACCGCGTTTTATCTCAACCAGTTTATATAAGCATATTTATGTAAGGTATAAAGCCCCAAACGCCCCGTACTCTTACATAGTGGTAACCCCTGAAGTTAGCAGCGTTTCTTCCGTGGACGACAGCTTAGCGGGAGCTTGGATTGAAGTCGTTGACTTTGCATATTTTGCATATTTATACGTTTTTGAGCATACTTTGTAGATTTTGCATATTTGGTTATATTTAGCAATAATTTGTAATGTATGATGGACCTTTACACTTAACGGTAGAAAAGGTTCTGATTATAGGTATATATATATTGTAATGTATGAACTTTTTGAGATTTTTGTTGTAAAATTTACTGTTTCATTAAATTTATTAAAAAAATGTTTGTGTGCAATTGAGATATATACTTTCACTTTCTGGCGCTGGAGTGTAGTGCGCGTATTGAAATAAGCAGAGAAAAGGGGAAGTCCCTATTAAAATCTTTGACTATATTAACATAGATTGCCAGCAACCTCCACTTTTCCTATAGAAGCAATGTATAAGGAATCAGCCAACATAAAATGTGTTCGGTGAATAATAGTATGGTGGGGTTAGGGGAAATCTCATTTTTATGTTGCTTACAACCTGAAGTTGGCGTTGGCAGTCCATGTTTATATAGTCAAACTTTAAAACGAATGACGTCTTTGAATAAATATTAGAGAAATAAATATAATCATACAAAATAATTAAAATGTTTACATTATTTAGAATACTCCTACTTATTATCAAAAAAATTAGAGCATATTATGTGCATATATTATAACTTTGGGTGCGTATACTCAAAAAAATGTATACATATATATAAGCGCATATTTTCGTACAATTGAGTGCATATAATTATCAGCTTTAGTCATCACTATGTAAGATTAGAAGGTTGTATCTTACGCTTATATATACTGGTTAAAATAAAAACGCGTGTTTGCTTTATGAACCAATATGTTAAACTGTTTATAAATATGTTCTGATCGTCACCTTCACAACATAAACAAGTGACAATCGCTACAGTACCTTAGTCCTACTTAGAATTTTGCTGAGACTAAGGAGTTCCAACCCTAGTAAGGAATCTTTTACATGCTACACATCGTAGTAACATGGGACCTACGGTTTTACATCATTTCTGAATGATGGCATTCTGTAGAGGCATCCACTTTTTTTTAAGTTTTAAAAACCTCACCGGGACCGGGAACTGAACTCGTGACCTTAGATCAGTAGTCAGAATGCTTAACAACTGAGCTACCGACTCCGGCATTAATTACAGTTAGCTACTTTCTGAATTAATACTACACATACAGCTTATGTCTATCTTATTGTTCTTTTGCCCTCTTTGAAGTTTTTTTTTGAATCGCCCATGATACTCTCATTTTTGAAAATTTTAGTTGTTTAATTGTGCCTTGTGGTCTTCTAATTGCTCCATTTTGGCTAATTTTTTCTTAGTAATAAGACTGTGTTCTTGTTAACATCTGGTGCTCCATTTTGGCTAATTTTTTCTTAGTAATAAGACTGTGTTCTTGTTAACATCTGGTTCAAGTGCAATTCTTCTTATGCTCACCTTATCCCTCAATCTGATTGCTTCCTGAGCTTCGTTTGAAGGTGCCATCTTGACGTTAAACGTGTCAGTGGCATATGACAGGAGTTTGTTTGAATTTGTCATATTGCAGCCCAATTAAATCTGTTTAAATTTGGCTGTACCAGTTTTCTATTAAAGCAGTGGTACATCGCTGATGCTGTCTTTAGTATACTACTGTCCTGAAACTAAACATGACATGCTTCATTTGTTATATATGTAGTTATCTTATTTAAATTTGTTCGAAGTAGGGATTTTCATGATTTAACAGCCATCCCTCGTGCTGTGGTGGCGTATTAAAAAGTATAAAATATATATTTTTCTGAGAAAATAAAATTTTTTGAATGGCCAGAAATATTTATGAGTTTTTTCAAATCTGCAAAATTACATTTATAATTGATTTTGGGGAGATTGTGTAGAATAGCAACTTTTTACAGCATGTTAGGAGAAGAACACAGCTTGGAAAACACTTTCTTTTTGGGCCGAAACTGATACAGATGGTTATAAAAATAATGTTTTGTTACACAAACTATACAGGGTGTCGTGTAATTCAACTGACTTCTGAGGGTTATAGAGAATGTTGAAACATAAAAAAATTGTATATAATTTTTTTCTACCCGCTGAGTTACCCCCTCCTAAAGAGCAGTGTTAAAATTAGATTGTCATTTTACTGAAAACTGAAAAAGGATAATAAAGTGAAAATTGGCATATGTACTAATAATAACATACTTATTTATGAAATGCTTTTTAATTTTTATGCGTAACGCTTAAAGAATTAGCCACTCTTATAAATGTTTATGTTAGAACTTTTTAACGAACATGAATATGATTATAAAAAAAAAATTGATGTAAAACCTGATAAAATATTATTGTAAGTTTTAGTTTTTTCGTTCAGCTATTTTTTGTTTAAAAAACAAAATAAAACTAAAAGAGTTGAAAAGCTTTTGAACAAATCAAGCTTTCTAGAACAAATGTTATTGTTATTACTAAAAGCTCTTTAGGAGGGCGTAACGGCAGGGAGGAATTTAAAAGAAAACGTTTTATCCCCAAAATTTTTAATTTTTACGTCCTCTATAACCCCCAGAAGTTTGTCGGTCGAATTACAGGACATCCTGTATATGTACCGAAAGAGAGAAATTGGTTAATGTGGTTCAGTTCAAATATAATGCTTTAAAGATTGATTAATTGTGATGTCAATCGATTTATTGGCCCAAATATATGTAAGAGTATGAGTGTGAATGAAGGGAAGAAACACTAAATAATTGTATCGTTTACATAGGAAACTTCCAAACTCATTTTTTACATTTTAGTTAACCTATGGTTGGCCATTATAATTTTTCAGTAAGTTGTATTTCCATTATATTTTTGGCGCTTACATTTATAATAATTGTCAGTTTAACGTTTGTTAAGACAGTGTTGTTCTTATAGTTTCTGAGGAATTGTTTACGTGATCAGGTCATAAGTTTTGTCCCAAAATAAAACAAATGAAAGCAAGAAATGAAAATTACAGTGGAACTTTTTAACGAACTTTTGTTTTACGAAATTGCAGGGATTCTGCCACTCGAATAATCTATCATATGATATTTGCTGTATTTTACAAAATAAAATTTTAGACGGGGAATAAGAAAATTACCCTTTTTTTGTTGATAGGAGCTCAGTTTGAGGTCTTCATTAATCAGTTGTTACAGTTTCCCTTGTAGGCCGTCGATAAGTCTTTTAAAATGGCTGTTAGCGGGAGTAATTCCGGACAAGCTGGAATAAATTTTAATCTGTTCTGTTGGGACTCAGAAAATATATATTAATTTTGCACCCCTTGACAGGCCCGGATTTAACCGTTATGCTTAAAAAAAGGTCTAAATTTTTATATTTTTCCAAATATTAGTGAATATTTCGATTAGTATCAACTTTTGAGCAAAATACGTAGTTATCAAAATTAAATAAGAGTAAATTCTCTACAAAAAATGTTCTATACATTTTTGTCGTATATTCGCTTGTTTCGAATTCATAGGCGTCGAAATATATTTTTTTTCGAGCATTTGCTTGTTAGTTTCTTTTACGATAAAAGAAGTATTGGATTCACCCTAAAAATTCGAAATTGAGTTTTCAACAGATCTTCACGTTTTAAAGAGCCCTGAACCCAAAAAACATGTTTTTGTTTATTGCTCTGTCTGTGTGTCGGTCTGTCTGTGTGTCTGTTTGTGAACAGAATATCTCAAAACGAAAAGAGGTAATACGTTGAAACTTCATATATAAGTTTTGTGTACTATCTAGATGCGACAGCAAGCTTTTGAAGAAAATCGCATAACCGGAAGTAGGTGTTTACTCTTGTTATTTTTCAGTTTTTTTTGGATTTTTTCAAAAACGGCTCAAACGATTTTTTTCAAACTTTACAATTTTATTAAATTTTTAATGTGTATTGATGTGAGCTAGGCAATTTTTCAGTCGAATACCTCTAAAATGGGTTTCTTTTGTTTTCTTTTCCAATTTTTTTTTATTAACTCCTATTTTAAATAGAACACCCAGTATATTATTATATTCTTGAATTCAGCTTAAAATCTTAGAGAAAATTTGTCTCTTGAACTAACCCTCTATTGTGTACGGTTTCTGTACAAATTTCAATTTTTGAAAATTTTTAACAAATGCTTGTATGTATGTATGTATGTATAATACTTGCGGTGTAGAAGCTGCTGCTTTATGTGCTTGCATCTGGCGGTACAATGCTCAACTTGCCCCGGATTCGGGATACAAAGTTAAAGATTAAAAATCAAATTTTGGCTAATAGGCCAGTCGATAAGTCTTTTGAAATGGCTGTTAGCGGGAGTAATTCCGGATGATTCAATTAGGGACAACATTTTATTTCTGCATGGATTTAGTGGCTGCGATACTGTTTCCGCACTATACAGGCAGGGGAAAATGAAGTTCGTTAAACTTCTACAGAAAAAGAAAAACTTACAGAAGGCTGTTCAAATTTTCAAAGACCCAAACGCGTCCCCAGAGGAAATAGATAACGTGGGAGAACAATTTCTTCTTCTGTATGGATCAACACACTGTGTATCATTGAACAGGTATAGATACCAGTGTTTCGTACAATCTATTAACAGAAGTTTACCAAATCTAGCATCACTACCACCAACCAAAGACGCAGCTCGCTTGCACTCGTTCCGTACTTACAACCAAATTCAGCTATGGTATGGAAACGAAAAATCACCTTTCGAGTGGGGATGGAGAAATTCAAAGATTGGATTAATGCCCATTCCCACTGTACAAGACGCAGCTCCCCAAGAATTACTGAAACTAATTTCTTGTAAATGCGCCAAAGGTTGTAATGTATCTTGTCGCAAAGCAGGTTTTCATTGCTCAGTAATATGTGGTTTCTGTCAGGGCAAATCTTGTTTGAATACTGTGGACGTGATCGAAGTAGACGAAGAAGACGACGACGAGGACTTGCATATCGATCTAGAACAATCAATAGAACATTCCCAAGATTATGAAGCAAATTCGGAACACGAGACAGATATTGTTGAAAGTCAAAGTGATATTCAACAACCACCAACATCAAAACGGCAAAAAAAATTGATGAGCAGTCAACTTCAAAAGAAACTTGAAGTTAGCAAAGTTGGAATAGTGGAAAGTCAATAATAATAAAAAAAATGTGGTGTGATACACGCACACAACTTCCTTTTATAGTGATTTTATAATTAGCCAAAATTTGATTTTTAATCTTTAACTTTGTATCCCGAATCCGGGGCAAGTTGAGCATTGTACCGCCAGATGCAAGCACATAAAGCACCAGCCTCTACACCGCAAGGTAAAACGAGATTAAAGATTATACATACATACATAGGTTACATTCAAGCATTTGTAAAAAAAATTCAAAAATTGCAATTTGTACAGACACCATACAAAATAGAGCATTAGTTCAAGAGACAAATTTTCTCGAAAATTTTAAGCTGAATTCAAGAATGTAATAATATACTGGGTGTTCTATTTAAAATAGGAATTAATAAAAAAAAAATAGAAAAGAAAACAAAAGAAACCCATTTTAGAGGTATTCGACTGAAAAATTGCCTAGCTCACATCAATACACATTAAAAGTTTAATAAAATTGTAAAGTTTGAAAAAAATCGTTAAAGCCGTTTTTGAAAAAATCCAAAAAAACTGAAAAATAACAAGAGTAAACACCTACTTCCGGTTATGCGATTTTCTTCAGCAGCTTGCTGTCGCATCTAGATAGTATACAAAACTTATATATGAAGTTTCAACGTCATACCTCTTTTCGTTTTGAGATATTCTGTTCACAAACAGACACACAGACAGACCGACACACAGACAGAGCAATGAACAGAAACATGTTTTTTGGGTTCAGGGCACTTTAAAACGTGAAGATCTGTTGAAAACTCAATTTCGAATTTTTAGAGTGAATCCAATACTTCTTTTATCGTAAAAGAAACTAACAAGCAAATGCTCGAAAAAAAATATATTTCGACGCCTATGAATTCGAAACAAGCGAATATATGACAAAAATGTATAGAACATTTCTTGTAGAGAATTTATTCTTCTTTAATTTTGATAACTACGTATTTTGCTCAAAAGTTGATACTAATCGAGATATTCACTAATATTTGGAAACATATAAAAATGTAGATCTTTTTTTAACCATAACGGTTAAATCCGGGCCTGTCAAGGGGTGCAAAATTAATATATATTTTCTGAGTCCCAACAGAACAGATTAAAATTTATTCCAGCTTGTCCGGAATTATTCCCGCTAAAATGTACTTGTCGACTGGCCTATTGACAATTTCAAGGGTAATAAACTAGCAACAGCTTCAAGCACTAATGCCGATATTTCAGGATGATTTTCATTATTTATTTCCATTTTCACAAACTTTCACGCGACTACACCAGCGTACATACATCAAACAAGTAGAGACACTTATTGCAAGTGTTGAAAGCTGTCTCGAGTGCCTGGGACAGTAACTCGGGGGATATTTCTAAGCCTGACTATCAGATGGCAGCACAAAGTTCTACCAATCAGAGCCAGTTACTAGCTCTGCTACCAATCATATGTGATCATGGATATATTAGTACAGGATACGTGCGCTACATGTAAACGTACGTCGAATCTTAAAATAACATATCACGGAGTTCGGTACCTTCCCCCATTTCATTCTAACCTATATCACTTTATTTCTCTCTCTCTTTAGACGTATTTCATACAATGTTTCGTACGCTTAATTTTGAAGTTTTGAAATGAAAACGTCAGAAGTGTCATACAATTTCACAGTTTATTCTTCGAAAATTGAACTTTAGCAATGGTTTTGATTGCTATTATCAAAGAGGATATATCCTCTTTGGCTATTATTATCAACCGTAAAACTCAAAGGCGTTACCGAGTGAATATCTTGCACACCCCCACACCTCATCGTGTGAGGTTATCAAGTGTTACCTGTTGAGGTTATGTTTTCTAATTTGTGTTTATTTATACGATTACGTCTTTTCTACATTTTGTAGCATCTTGAGACCAAAAAGACTATTTCTGGCACCATGTAACACGAGTTAAATGTATTTTATCAGAATTTCTCTCAATGGCGAGTCCAAGTACCTCTCTAAAGGATAGCGCTATACGTAATTCACGCATTGAGAGTGACAGAAATAGATGGTACGTCTTGTTACACTATATCAACGGCACGCCGTATCTTGTACTTATATATCTATGTATGTGATAAAGTAGTGGCGCCATCTGTTAGTACCCCCCAAGAGCCATTCAAGGTCATCCAAATTGGTATTTTGACATCAAAGGAACTGACAGTGAGTGTCTCTACTTGTTTATTTATGTACACTGACCACACTTTACAAAATTTTTGTTTACTTATTTTTGTTTAGTTGCTACAGTGATGGAAACGACAATTTGATTCTCGCGCTTGTCATGTATTTTTTAAATAATTTCTTATAAAATGTAATTCATTTCCATTGAGTGCCCAAAATTGTTTTATGTATTATTAAGTTCTTGACTCATCGCGTTTCTAATCTCGGCTGCACCTCGATTAGAAACATCGCGATTCGTAAAGAAAAACAATACGTTTCTTTACATATAATACAAATAACTATGACCAGACTTTCGTTCTGTCAGTGCCAAATAAAAAAAAATCCTGACTGCAATTGTAAAATAACGTTTGATTCAGACTGTATAGTAATCAGTTACGAAAATGTCAAAGAAGGAAAGTAAGGTTATTTCTCTTCTAAATATGTATTTAAATCAAAATAGTAAATGAAATAGAGACAATCAAGTTAGTGCAATTGCAAGTTTTGTGCATCTGCACTCTTCTGCATATAAATAAGATAATAAATTTGAAATTTGAAATGTTTGACATGTAAAAGCTTGTAAGTGGCACCAACAGGATCAACTAAAAATTACTTAGTGAGAAATCAACTCAGATTTGATCTTATTCTACGAGTACGAAGTTCACAGTCAGGTAAAAATAACCGACTGAACTAACCTAATCACCAACTTGGTCGCTCTAATAGACTATGCGAACTAAGAAGCTAGAAAGAGAGCAGTATAACTATACAAATGTTGTGATGGGGTTCGTGCCGTAAAGGGCCACCCACAAATTTAGCGAAGGATCCAACTTACCAGCGATTTGACAATGCGGATGTCAAGTAAATGGTATAGAAATTATTTATTTATTTATTATCAAGTTTACGGAAAACCCATTTTAACAGTTAACAAATACAACAGGAATAATACATTTTATATATACCTACTAATACAAAAAACCTTAAATATTGCATAATGAATACATAGAAATGAAAACAACATGTAACGCATGACTACCAAATTATGTCGTAAGTGTTACATCACATAACCTCAAAAGATAACGTTTTAAAAATCTTCAAAACGGTCATGGCCAACTTGAGTAAAATGAAATGAATTGGTATATTAGAATTCAAGCAGGCTGTAAGATAAAATCAAAAGCAAAAACTGAATTTTTGTACAAATTGTGGTTGTTAATTCCAGAAAGATATTTATAGTTATTATAGAGAAACATGAAGGACGTGCATTTTTGTAGTAACAAAAATTCTAGTCTACATTAGAACTACGTTTATGCAATATTTAATGTTAAATATTACCAAAATTGGAGTAGCCACAGTGAAGAAACCAAAGGTAGTAAATTCTAACTTAAATATAGTTAAACGAAATAGTATAAATTATTGTCAAAATATAATTATTTAACAATTTCTACAGTATATTTACAGTTTCTTACATGAATAAACATCAAACAGAAAATTTAGATAGTACAAAAATGTAATTGTTTACTACCCAAAATTCACATTAATTTCAGAGCTGCGAACGTTACTTTATGGAAGTAACTAGATACTTTTATAGTTATACTTTAACATATGTCTCTATCTCGCCCTTTGAAAATAGTTAGTTGTAGAGCTCTTGCCAAATCTAATGAACGCGAGATGCGCATATGAACACGAGAAAGCTATAGAAAAGATCAGGCAGTAGGAGAAAGTAAATCCTAAAAATAACACGTCAAATTTAAAATATGCGCCTAGCAAGTTATGCAAACTTTTGAGCACTTGCTATTTTGGTTATTATTTACCAATTTATTTGATGCCTACCAAATTTAATGTAGAATTTAGTTCAGTAAAATACACACGTTTATGGAAAACAATAACCTTCCTTTATTTTTAATTTAAAGAAATAAACAAATATACACACGTACACATTCATTAATATTACACAAATGCAAATACAAAATACAAATACGTGAGGCGATCGCACTGATCTGGGACGACTGATCCATGAAAACTGGGCTACTCCAGTTTATATAACCACTGTTTGAATGGAAGGAGCCCCGTCCATTCTTTCGGATACAATAGCACCCTTTGCTCTATTGTGACAGACAAGTTTGGGATGCTACCTCCGATAATAAAATTGCATGGGCTTCTTTCATACTCAAGAATTTATGACTCTATTGTGCCCAGGGTTGGTCATTGCTGTCTGGTTGGAATTTGGGTCACAAGGATATTTACGTAACCCTTCCTTTTGTCATTGGGTGCTCCTATGCTTGTGACATCCATCTCCTGCTGTTTTTTGAATTTATACTTTGACGTTTTTGACAAGTTAGTCTGCATTGTTTGATGGCGACCCAAATCACATTTGGGTTCTAACACTTTTTGTTCGCATATGTCGCACTGACGTTTATAGATCATTCGTCACTCACGTTTTAGATAGCACTGACGTTTACAAATTTGGAACTGCGCTTAATGTCAAGTTTCAGTTGATTTAGAATTGCACTTAGTGTCAAGTTTGGGTAGATTTATGACCATCCCTTGCACGACAGGTGTTTTTAAGTCAATTACCTTGGTACGCTACACTATCAAGGTTTTATAGCTCAAAATTGTTTGTAAGTAATGCTTACCCATTATGAAGACGTAATATTCAAATACTTGATAAAATGAAATCACAGTGGTTTTAAACCATTAAATTATGTAGAATAACTGATTCTCTAAACAATTATATTTTTTTTCGTTGATCGTTTATTTATGGGTTTTGTTAATGGATACAAAATCGTTCATTAACAGCTCTAATTAATGTATGATTTTTTTGTTTTCTAAAATCGTTTATTAATGACTCCTATTAATAGTTGATTTTCTATTAAACGATTTTAGTATAGGAAAATCTTCAAATGTTTTTAATATTAAAAGAGACAATATTTTTATAGGCTGAACTGCAAACAATAAAAAAATTAGGATAGATTATACCAGGACTGTGGAACTGGTAAAAACAATCCGACTCCGACGACTCCTGATATTTTTGTAGTTGAATCCGACTCCGACTCCGACAATACTAGAATATTGATACCCCCCCCCTCTCATTTCTTCTTTATCGACGAATTTTGCAAGCTTTGGGGAATGTGGTTGATTATAATAAATTACATAATTATAATCTTGTTTCATATTTTCTATTTAGAAACATAAATTAACAGTAACAACGTAATGAAAATCGTGATTTTTATCTACCCTGGTTCTGAGTCTTCAAATAATCAGTAGTACAGTCATTCAAATAGTTAGTGGTAGTCGGAGTTAAGTAATTTATACTGACCCACCCAAGAAGTATCGACTTCGACTCGACAGCCCTGGATTAAACATATTTTATTTAGGTTTTGAAAATATGAAAATACACAATAACTTAAAAAATCTGATAACTTTTGAATTTCTGAAATTATTTTTGTATCCAATTTAATGATAAATACATAAAAATACAGTAACAACCAAATAAACAAACGGTAAAATATTAGAATCTGAAGTAAATTTTCTTCCAACTCTTTCGACTTCGCTTAACTGTATTCCAATCAACACCGATTGCTTTAGTGATTAGTTCTTGGCAATGACTGAAAGGAATTGCAGGAGTTCCATTTATTTCTTCCTTTATAAATTTGTAGGTGTAGATTATTTCACGTCCTTGAGTATGACTAAGTTTCTTAGGATTACTCATAATACAGGCAGCTCTATAACTAGAAGAGTTTCGCCTCTGGCATGGTTTACACGTTAAGTTACTGTGCTCTTTTGCTTTTCCTCATGATGAAGCCTCTTACGAAAGTGGGTGAAACGTTGAGTTCTTCGATCTCAATAATGACACAGTACAATGCCGGAAGTTGTTTGTTACTTAATGACAATGGCCGTGAAAGCCTACAAAAACAGCTGTATAATTAATTAGAATTTTATTAGAAATTACTCCATAAGTCAATATAACTTTACAACTTCACTTCCAGTTCAAAATTGTAGTTTTATAACCTCACTTCACTTTTAGCACATGGGCTAAAAGTAAACAGCTGATTTCTTTAACCAGGGTAAACTATAAAACGTCACTTTTAGTGAAACAAGCTAGCGCTAAAAAGTTTACTTTTAGTAGTGGTCGTAGATCAAAGTATTTACAATTAATTAACTTACCGATTCGTAAATGATACAGCCATTATAAATAAAAGTGAAGCGATAAACAAAGGCAAGCGAGTTTAATATTTTTATTTTATGAAAAATAATTTGCAATAAAGTTGTCGGTCAAAATCTTATTGTTAGAAAGAAATTAATAACTAAATTAAACGACAAAAAAATACAATGTACAAGTAAAGCATAAATAAATACAAACAATGAATTACATTTTGAAATTGTCCTCCATTTACAATTTGACAATGACCCAATCGATTTACAAAACCCCGAAGAGAATTTTCTGAGAATTCACGGGGAATTTTTTTTATCGTTCTGGTAATTCGGATTTTTAAATCTTCTATGTTATTGGGCCTATCTTTAGAAACTTTGTTTTTTACGTATCCTCAAAGAAAAAAGTCTAAAGGGCTTAAATCCGGTGAACGGGCTGGCCACTCAATGTTTCCTCGTCTCCCAATCCATCTGTTTGGAAACACATTACTCAGATGTTGACGGACATTTACACCATAATTTGGTGAGGCGCCATCTTGCTGGAACCAGATAGTGGTATTAGGGAGGTGTCCGTTGTTTTCATGGGGATAGAGAGTAGCACAAGCAGGTATAATTTGATTTTGCAATAACTGGAAATACAGATCTGAAGTTAAATTGCCATCGATAAAAAGGGGACCCCCTAGAATGCCCGCCCAAACATTAACCTTTTGAGGATACTGCGTGTGGTGTTACAAAACCCAATGAGGATTTTCCGATGACCGGTATCTGCAGTTTGTCTGTTTATTTCACCATCAAGGCAAAACGTAGCTTCGTCAGAGAAAACAATATTGTTGACAAAATTTTCATTATTCTTGTCGATTTTTTCACAAAATTGAAGTCTCCTATCAAAATCATCCTCCATCAACCCATGTACAAGGTGTACCTGATAGGGTTTATACTTTTCACTTTTTAAAATTGAAATGACCGGAACCTGTGAAATATTGAGATTGACTGTTAATTGCCTGGTTGGTAAATGGCGATCTTCAGATACAGCCAATAAAACATCCAGTTTTTTATCATCACTTGTCGATTTTCTAGGTCTACCGCTCTTTCGTAAATTTTAAGTGCTACCCGTTTGTTCAAAACGTAAAGTTTTACCAACAACAGATTTAGAAATTGGATGCGTATCATTAAATAACATCTTGTAAACTTCTACGTCTATCTCGATAACCCAGCATCATAAGTATTTCAATTCTTTCACGTTCACTTAAACTTGCCATTGCTAATACAAACAGCAATAAATTGCACAAAATTGAAAAATGTGTCGTAAACAAACAAATTCAGCCTTTGTTTATTGCTTCACTTTTGTTTATCATGGCTGTATCGTTTACGAATCGGGAAGTTAATTAACTGTAAATACTTTAACTTTAACCGGCATTTTCTCGAAGAAATTTATGCAAACTCAAAAATTTTTATACCATTATAAAGAGAAAAAAATTCTGTATCGAATAAAAGTATAACATTAATAGGTTGCCATTTAAAAAATATCGCATAAAGTCATAACTCAAAACAATTGAATAACAACATTTTTCGTGTATATCAATAAAAATTTCATAAAAAACTTTTGTATTGAACATTTTCATATAAAATGTATATTAATGACAGGAAATCGGTGTCTCCATACTTTTAACTCTCTCTGTATATCACTGGAGCAAAGGTTCATTTTCTCCCTTGTGTGTTTCACACGTGGGAAGAAATTAACACCTTTGTTTCCTAGATATATAAATAGCTAAAGTACGTTTTTTTCTATAATAACTGTCAAAGTGTTACACTGTTGGTAGACATGTGATTAAAACGCTAGGAAATTTTTATACCTCGTGTTAGTAGAACTTTTTCAAAATTATGGTTGTGTCAATTTTGAATGTCAAAGTTTCTTAATTTGAACTCCTGACAAATTCCTTTTTTAACATGGAATCATCATCATCATCAATAAAATCGGATAAAAAAAGAAAACCAAGAAATATTTTAAATGTAAAAATGAAGCAAGCGATATTAAATTATGACATATCTATCAAAATGACAATAATTTTTTTAGTGGAAAAAGAGAACTAAAAATCTATGTACCAACATTATTAAAACTAGGGACCCTGCAGGAATGCAACTTATCCCCTAAAAAGTTGACCTTGAAAATTATTATAGAAAAAAAATGTACTTTATAAATTCCTATTAAAAGTAAAATTCGACTTCATTATTAGGAGACGCTGGAACAATATTATAATCGCAATTTAGACAATATGAAACCATATTCTTTCACTAAATCTTCACGTATTGTTTGGAAACACTTATTTTTTCATAAAAAACAATTTGGTGTGCTTTAATTACGTTGCAAAATCTGGTTATTGTGGTAAATGGTTGGAATTTTTTTGAATATTTGCTGAGCAAAGATTTTTATCTACTTTTAAATTTATAATTGTGATGTATTGCCAGTGAATGTATTTAAAGTGTATGGCACAGCGCCATTGAGCAGGTATTCGTTCTGATTTTAGTCAGTTTGTTATGTAATAATTGACTGAACAGAACCGACTTGCTTTTTTATTAATCATCCTGCTTAAACATTGGCAGAAGCTAACTATTTAATGCTTTTTAAAGGTATTTCAAATATATTTTTACATTTCATATGTTTTTGTAGGTATCTGCAAGTTAATTTGCTAGTTTCTTGTATATATAGTTCACTAAATACATTCTGTATTTAGTGGAAAATAAAAGTGCCACATTGTTAATTAATTTCAATGCATGGATTTAGAGTTCTCTTTTTACACCCAGTGGGCTTGCGGCCAAACATTAGTGTTACAGAATGCTTTCATTGTTTATTTTTATCCAACGGTGCATTTTAAAGGCCAGTCTATAATTGCGATTAAACTTAACTCTCATAGTTCTACTAGCTATCAGTTTTCCCAGTATTTGTACAAACTAGTTACTAATTTTCATAAATAGTAGCACTCACACACAACTTCTGCCTGACAAATACACGACTAATTCGTTTTTTTCAGTACCGACAGGCCATGTCCTCCCAAGCCACCCCCTCTCCTAACAAATCAACTCCCCTTAATGCACATGCTCTTGCCTTGCAACAGAAACAGCGATCCTTCCTTACGTTTGGCTTCGGGGCCGGCTCGGCGCAGTCGAGGCGGGAGTCGCACGTCAACGTCAACGTCACGCCAACCTCGCACGACGTGTCCTCCGACACGCCGGAAATTAGGAAATACAAGAAGCGGTTCAATAGCGAAATATTGTGTGCCGCCTTATGGGGTTAGTACGGGAGCTTGCAGATCTGGCATGAATTGACTGTGGCCGTTGCAGGTGTTAACTTGCTGATCGGCACTGAGCACGGACTGATGCTGCTGGACCGCAGCGGCCAGGGAAAGGTGTATCAGCTCATTTCCAGGAGGCGCTTCCAGCAGATGGAGGTGCTCGAAGGGCAGAACATTCTCGTCACGATTTCTGGGAAGAAGAACCGTGTTCGAGTTTATTACCTCAGCTGGTTGAAGAGTAAAATTCTTCGAACTGATGGTTTGAGTGATGTGAGTATGTTGTAAATGTAGATTTTTAGCAGTACCGTTCATGTACAGAGTAATTTGAATTCGATTTTGAAGGAGGTAAAATAATTGTCCACTATTGCAGAATTTTGCGAGTAATAATAGCTTAGAATCTCCTTATTGAGCAAAGGTTTTTAAATACCATTTGTAGAGTGACTTTAAATAGAATGCAGTGGCGTAGGCAATTTATCAATTTTTGAAATTTAAGTTATAGCATAAACTTGTATTTTTTATATGGAACGCATAATTGGCTCTGGCATCAAAAGAAAGATTTTTTATTCCTATTTCAATGATATATATATCATACAGCGTCAAATTATTCATTTTCACAATTTTATAGCAAACGCTCGTAATTTTCAAAGTACTTTTTAATATTCCATCGTTTTCTAGTAGGCTCGTGTCAAGAATCTACCTGATTAAACAAAGTATCTGTTTTAGCGTTGTTACAATACCGATCGTTTAATTGACCGAACTAATAACGTTTGATTGTTGATTATAATATTTCACTTTAAAAGTGCGAAATGCCCTATGAAAATAACGAAAAGTTTGATACGTTATTCATAGTAATAATAATTCTGAGGCGGCAAGTAAAATATATTTTAATCGTTACTCGGAAAGAAGTCAACCTAATAAATCTATTTTGGGAAAATTGAAAAAAATCTCATTCATTATGTGACATTTAACATACCAAGAACAAAAAATTATAATCTTGAAAATGCTGAGGAAGTTGCTATCAATGTTATTGTATGGCAGTTGCAAATCCTTCGATTTCAAGCCGCCACATTGAAGCCAAGTCTGGTATATCGTGAAGCCGAGCATTATCGGTTATGAAAAAACACAAATTTAGATCTGATAAAATAAAGAACCAACAACTCCAACCTGAACGACCCCTAGACTTTTGCTATTCGCACGTTCAACAAATTGAGCAAGATCCATTATTCTTTAGAAATATCATTTGGGCGAATGATGCATACATATATTAGCAGTGCCGAGATTTTCAACTGACACAATGAGCACTGGTGAAGTTAATTCTCACTGTACCGTCGATGTCCAAAATCAGAGATGCTTCAGTTTTAGTGTTTGCTGTGTCCTATTTGGCAATCGCATTTTAACTTACCGAATTTATAAACACACTTCAGGAAGATACTGAAAGGAAGAGAAGAAAGAATTATACAAAGACAAGAAACAGCAATAGAAACAACAACGACAACACCAATAAAGGAAGAGGAAGTAAGATACCAAATAAAGAGATTAAAAAAGAACAAATCCCCCGGGGTAGATGAGCTGCAGAATGAAGTATGGATAAACGCACCAGATAATATAATTGGAGGACTAAGAGAGTGCTTACAAAATATATGGGAAGGCAAAAGGATTTCCAGAAAGTTGGAAAACAGGAATAATAATCCCGATATATAAAAGAGGAGACAGAGACATGGCAGAGAATTACAGAGGAATAACCTTAATGAATACAGCTTATAAATTATATGCCATGATCTTGGAAGGAAAGCTAAAACAGGAAATGGAAGAAAAGAACATTATTCAAGAAACACAATCAGGATTCAGAAAGGGAAGAGGTGCAATAGACAACATATATATCCTAAACTACATAATAGAAAAGGAAATAATGGAGAAAAAAGGAAAGCTAGTTACATTTTTCGTTGATCTCAAAGCATCCTTCGACATAGTGAATAGACAAGAACTGTGGCAAATGATGGAAAGAAAAGGAATACACCAACACATGATACCCGAATAAAAGAACTATACGAAGAAACCGTAAACATTGTCAAAATTAATGAAAAGACATCTAAAAGGTTTTGGACAGAAAGAGGATTACGACAAGGATGCCCTCTCAGCCAGACTCTTTTCCTGATATATCAGATTTGGAAGATAAATTAAGGCAATGGCAAGCAGGTGGAGTGTTAATTGGTAAGAAGAAGATTTGGTCATTAGCATATGCTGATGACACAGTACTTCTGGCAAAAGAAAAGGAACAAATGAAAGATATGATGATAAGATTCCAGCCTTTAGAAAAGGAGGAGGAAGAGATAAAAAAGAAAAATGGAAATGGAACGAAGAAGAAATAGAAAAAACAAATGAAATAAAATACCTAGGATATACATTCCAAAGAAACAATGGACCAGAAAAACATCTAAAGGAAGTCACAAGTAAAGCTATGAAGGCATTGGGCCAAATATGGGGAATAGGAAAGAGAAAATTCGGAGAAAACTTTAACATAAGGCTAATGATGTTTGACACAATAATAAAAAGTATAATTCTGTATGGCGCAGAAATATGGGGTTGGGAAGAGAGGGAAGAGATCGAGGAAATCCAAGTAAAACACATCAAATGGCTATTGGAGCTTGATACAAACACGCCATCATATATAGTGCTAGAGGAAACAAAAAGAAGAAAACTAAAGATTGAGGCAGGACATAGAGCAATAAAATATGAAGATAAAATAAGAAGCAACATGGAAAATACAATATTGAAGGAATGTTGGAAAGAAATAAGAAAAAAGGAGGAGAAAAAAATAGAAGACATTAAAAATAAATGGGAAAAGAAAAGGGAAAAGTACTACCAAAGAGTCGGCTACTCCACACAAGAGATAAAAAGAAGAAGACAAGATCAACAACTGTCAATAAGAAAAGAACTCATAAGAAAAGATGAAGAAATACAAAAACAGGAGCAGTTTAACCAAATAAACTGCAGTACCAGCAATAATTTATATAGAAATATTATGACGATAGGAGTACCCAAATACCTAAGAAACAAAGAAGACAAGGGACACCATCAAACAACTGCAAGGTATAGATGTGGAAATGAAGAAAATGGTAAAAAAATATGGAAAAAAGATGAAGAGAAGATGTGTAGGCAATGCGGAATAGAGGAAGAAACAATAGTGCATCTAGTACATGGATGTTATAAGACTCGGGATATTATAAGTGATGGAAAAACAGTGAAAAGTGTACTAAGTGAAAGTGGCAAGGGTATAGGGTGGATGAGAGAGGTACAAAGAAGACGAGGAATAAAGGACAAGAATGAGTGACCGGTGTAAAATAGGTAATTAATACAAACGTAAATTAATATGTAATGTTGAGGTACATTAATGTTAATGTCACTGTAATTAATAATAATGTAATAACCGAACTCCTACTGCAAGCTGAAAAGCAGCAGGATAAATAAATTACCACTACTACTACTACTTACCGAATTTATGAAGAAAAACTGAATAGCTAACGCTATTATTAAATTGTAAACAACATGTAATCGATGATTTTATAGATGACTTGTTGCTGAATAAGAGGCGACAAATATTTTTCCATGGGAAATATACTAAGATATAACTTATCACGATGAGAGTAATGGATCCTCAAATGAGGATGTCAAAAGAAAACGGATTCAGGAAGAGGGAATCTTTAATAGAATAAAAAAAAAACAGCAAAATCACCAAGAAAAAGTAAAGACAGCGGTGATGAGGAAGAAGGACTGAATGAGCTAATGAGTATGATGAAGGAAATAATGAAAGGCATTAAAAACCTACATACAAAAAAAACAAGAAGAAATGCGAAAAGTTAATGAAGAAATTACAGAATTAATAAGCAAACAGCAAAAATACTGCAAGCAAGTGACCACTATGCAAGAAGATATGATTAAAAGGTAGGATAAATGGAAGAAAGAGGAACGAGACTTAACCTAAAGAATGAAAAAATTGGAAAACTATTGAAATAAGAAAAAAACAAAATAAGAAAAACAGTATAATTATTAAAGGATTAATGTTAAAATAATAAGGTATATGAATGGAATGAGCAATTTCGGGAAAATTATGGATATACCAGTCAGAACGAGGCCAATATCAAAAAACTAAGATATGCTGGGCTGGAGGAAGATAAGAAAACGGTGTAAATAGGGATAATGAATATAGATAACTTAAAAATAAGAAAAAATATATTAAAAGAACAAAAAAAAACAAAAAAAGAAAAGGTATACAATAAGAATATCAACATGGAATGCAAGAACATTATTATCTACGAGAAAAATGATAAAAGTAATGAATGAATTGAAAACATATAAAGTGGGCATCAATGGAATTCAAGAAATAAGATGGAAAGGGCAAGGCGAAATAATAAAAAAAGATTATATGATGTTACATAGTGGCGAAGAAAAGCAAAGATATATTGGAACAGCCTTCATGGTAGCAAACGAACTGAAAGACAGAATAGTAGAATTCAAGCCAATAAGTGGAAGAATATCGTACCTGAGACTATAAATAATCTGGCCAACATTATTAATCAATGTATACTGAAAAGGCGGATGAAAATATTAACGATAATGGAACTAAACTATGTAACTTTGCAACAAGGATGAATCTGATGATAAGCAGCACTAAATTTAAGCACAACAAATTACATAGAACGTGGATAGTACCAGGCACAAATAAAGCTACGCACATTGATCATATACTAATAAAGAAGAAAGATCCAACATGATACAAGATGTAAGAACCTACAGACGTGCCAATGCAGATAGTAATGGCAACCATGATACTAAAAATGAAAGGAAATGGGCCCTGGAAAAATTAAATATTGACTCAAACAATAAGTTCTATGTAAATACGATCAACAGAGAGCTGGAAGAAATAATACCACGTGATGACATTAATGAAGAGTGGCTTTGTATTAAAGAAGTAATACTGAAGGCAACCGAAACAGTAATCGGACACTCAGAGAGAAGAAGAAACAATGAATGGTTTAATGATGAAAAGAATGAAGAGAGAACAAAGAGAATCCAGAAGAATAAATGATGAACGAAAAAAACAATTGAAGAAATTGAAAGAAAAAGCAGGGAAAATGAAATAAGAAAAATGTACTGGAATATAAAAAATAAACGTAGCAGAAATAGAATAAAAACGAGGGGAATGAAAGGTGAAAATGGAAAAATTAAACACTGGCAAGAGGAAGTAAAGGAAATATGGAGGAATCACAACAACAAACTGAGGAAAAAGACCAGAATCAGAGACCAAGTGAAGAAAATTAAGAAACATATGAGCCAAGATATGAAAAATTCAAGAATATAATACAAAAAATGAAACGTGGCAATGTGACAGGAAGTGACAGAATACATACATAGCGAAATTATACAATCAGGAGGAGAAAGATTGCAACAAAGAATATTTGAAATTATAAAACAAATATAAATATCAGAAAGAATGCCGGAAGAACGGAATGATTGTACCGATATACCTACAAGAAAGGAGATCAAACAAAGTGTGAAAACTGTAGGGGTATATCACTACTAAATGTCACATATAAGATCTTAACAACCATGATAAACAAGCAACTAACAAGATTCACTGAGCAACAAATAGGAGATTATCAATGTGGATTCAGGGTAGTTAGATCAACGTCTGATGCTATACATATTATGAAGCAAATACTAGAAAAAAGCTGTTACAGTTTTAAATCGACTTAACGACACTCACAGCTGTGTGAGCACCAAATGACTCGACAAGTCTGGGAAAAAGGCACACTCGCCCTGGAAATCATAATGCTCAGGCTAAAGGCCTCGGCTCAAATACGCTCAGGGAGGGGGTCAGGGTCCTAAAACGAGACACCACAGGGCAAGCGTGTTGAGGTATATGTATATAGGGTGTTACGAAAGTGATAGGGTGCCACAAGATCCAAACGAGGGAAGTACCCGCGCTCAGCCGAATCTTGAAAGCTGAAATGGGGCCAAAAGTGCTCAAATACTAACTCTGGAAACAGCAGCATAGCGAAAAATGCGCCGACCTACCTGCAACGCTTATTCGTCACGTCCGGGCATCACCGTACATCGATCTTGACATGGTGACTGAGTCACCCTGTAAGCAAACATGCACAACACAAGGGAAAAATCATAAGTCATTAACAGTTAATACATCTATTGGGCCACTTCACATGACCTAGAATGTTACAGCGGTACCGACATGGTCGGTATGTACATCGATTTGACACACTAAAGGGAATCAATACTTAACGGAATAAACCAAGCTGGGGAAGCGCCTTAACTCATAAACAACAAAGTACCACGTGTACAGCAACTTCTACCAGTGAGTTAAAATGAAAGGTCGATAGGCGACAATCACATAAATGTTAAATCTGTACTGGACTGTACTAGGCTTCGATGAAATGCCGGACGGCAAGTGAGCAAAGGTTAATAGGATACAAAGCCAGCTTGCGGCAAATAGGTTTGTTACACAAATGTTAATATTGCGGTTGAATGTACGAAGCCTGAATCAGGCATCGAACGCCAATTAAACGGGTTTTGAATGCACTACAAATATCAGCTTGCGGCAAACAGATTTGTTACACAAATGTTAATATTACAATTGAATGTACGAAGCCTGAATGAGGCATCGAACGACAATTAAGCAAGTTCTAAGGCAATACGAATGTCAATTACAACAAGGTGAACACTACCTTAATGATGGGTCAGCCTCCAGTCGCAGCAACGTGAGTTGGCGGGCATCAATTGTCGCTTTGCTACTAATAAGATGGTGCAGGTGAAGGCGACGGCGTTCAGGAAATATCCCCAGATTAATCGTGGGACAAGGAATCGTTCTGCCCCCTTGGCAAGTTGAAACATTGGTACGGCTGTTAGTCAGCACACTTGTGAGAATCCCGCTCGAAGAGATGGATAAAAACAGGCCACAGGCCTCCGAAATTATTAAGTGGCTTGAGTCGTCACACTGGACATCATCAACACCTCGAAAAACACCAACAACCTACACGCGACGCCTGTCAAGAAGCGACTCCTTTGAAACAACAAAAATAAAACCGTCCCAGGAACACTCTGCTATAACAGCACAAATGGAAAATCAGGCGTCCCCACGCCGAAGCGATGAGACGCCCACACAACTCGTAATGTGAACTCTCTTGTCCGGCGGCCCGCGGCTGAATGACTCCACCGCTAACAGCCACCTGCAGTTTACGCGCCAATGACTGTCTGCGGCTCCACAGATGCGGCCAATCACAGCGCAAGGCACGTCAGAGTTGCTAAACGCGTGATCGCTCATCAGCGAAGGGAACAGGCTATCCTACTTGCACTCACGGGCTGAATTTTAAACAACTTGAAAATCAACGCTCTTTCGTCTGAAGGGGCACGCAGCTGCATGTAACAACAAAGCAAGGGTTGTACAAAGGTTACGAATTATTATGCTTGATGCTAAACGCCGCAGTAATATGCGATGGACTATGACTAAAATGGACTTGAAATACAGGCAAACTCGCCAATTATGTACCAAAACTGTTCTAAAGGTTCATGCAGTTAATTGAATTACTGGGAAATATAAAATGGCCTGACAAAGCTATGAACATAACATACAGCTACATATGATTTTAATTGATTTTAAGCAGGCGCTCGACAGAGTTGATAGGGAGATAATTAAAGACATGAAACAGGTGAATATACCAACATAATTAACACAACTCACAAAAATTAAACTATCGGAAACAAGTGCAGTAGTTAAAATAACAGGTGGAAGATCTGAAGCATTCTCAACAGATACAGATGTGAGACAAGTTGATACACTGTCAGTCTCGCTATTTAATATAATGCTGGAAAACATAAGAGCCACTGGCGCAAAAGGGACAATAAGAAATAAAGAAGAATAAATACTGGCATATGCCGATGATGTAGTGTGCTAGTGACAAGGAGCCTAAGAAAGTTAAAACAAACGTTATGGAAGATAGAAACAGAAAGCAAAAAAAGAGGTCTAACAATAAACGCTGAGAAAACGAAATATTTAAGAATACAATGCGAAACACATACAAAACGAAATTTACAGATAGGAAAGTTCAGATTTGAGGAAGTAGACACCTTTAAATATCTAGGAGTGATGATAAACAGCACAAATGATAGAAGTAACGAAATAAAAGAGAGACTGCAATTAGGAAATAAGGCTTATTACAGTAACAAGAAAGTGATTAAAGATAAAAAAATATCCAAAACAACAAAAATTAGAATATACAAAAGTTTATATGGGAATGAAAAATACTACGAACGATACTAGGTACTATTAAAATAGGAGAAAATGAATATAGCTTTAAAATGAACTACGAAATATTGTAAGAAATAAATGCCGAAGATATAAGAGTACAATGGTTTGGACACATCATGGAAGAGCAATTAAAGAACTCACAGAGTGGACCCCGACTGAAGCACGATACAGAGGAAAACCAAAAACGAGATGGTTTTGTTGATTTTTGCAGTGGACCACTGTACCGACTCGAATTTGTGTAAAATACGGCGTGAAATGCGTCATGGCTTGAAATTACAAGTAACAAATAATAGACCTGACATTATAGCCCGTGTTTTTAATGCAAAAGTGAAGCAATTGTTGACGCTGATTAATAAGAATAAAGTATTCAGCAGCCCGTGGGGTACGTGCCCCTGCCCCAACAGCAGGATCCGACCCATAGCAGCCCCGCAACAAGGTCAGAGTAGCTACGAACCCTCCGATTTGAGAACGACTAGTGCAGAGCAATATTCAAGGCAATCCAGGCCAGTTCCATCGCCGTACGAGTGATTCCAGTATGCCAAAAAGCCCAAACTCCATTATTTGAGGTTATCTGTTGGTGAGATTCAGACCGCCGCCAAAATAAACAATTGGGAGATAGAAGCGGGCCCCATAAACAAATGCTAGAAACCAATGAGGATTAATGCCGCGAAAACCAACTAAGTTAAATAGTTACCAATAAAACTGTGATCGATTTCACTTTTTTTGTTTATTCAATTTGATGCGATCTTGCAAACGGCGTCCATCGTGGATTATATTTTACCCAATTTTAGTTTCGATTGTGTGCGGTTGAGCGTATGCGGAGACATCCGTATTTAATAATTTTAATAAATTATGCATTCAGGATGGACTCAACCGAGACGAGTCTTTGCTTTATCGATTTGAGCTAGCGTATTGGATTAATTGCAGATAAATAAAATATTATAAAGGGCATACAACTATTTATTTTTATCTATCAATTTACAAATAACTTTTAATCAACCTAAGATTTATTTAAAAATTAAATTAATAACATATTACAACACTAATTAGACAAACCATTGCAATATATATCTCCACTCTTATTATTATATTTCCCTCATTAAACCATAATTTATTTACAGCAAGTGGAGCGCAGAAACGGCTGGATAAACGTAGGAGACCTGCAAGGGGCGGTGCATTTTAAAATAGTAAAATATGAAAGAATTAAGTTCCTGGTCATAGCCTTAAAAGATAGCATTGAAATTTACGCATGGGCTCCTAAGCCATACCACAAGTTCATGGCATTCAAGTCCTTCGCTGAGCTCACCCACCGACCTCTGCTCGTCGACCTAACCGTCGAGGAGGGGACGCGTCTTAAGGTGATATACGGCAGTGCCGATGGATTCCATGCTGTCGATCTGGATTCTGCTAGTGTTTATGATATTTATTTGCCCAAGCATGTAAGTTACGTTCAATTAATTTAGGAAAATGGCTAAAAGTGGATTTTTGCAGACACAAGGTGCGATAACTCCGCATTGCATAGTTACTTTACCTAATAGCAATGGGATGCAGTTGCTGCTATGTTACGATAATGAAGGTGTTTATGTGAACACGTACGGACGAGTTTCGAAAAATGTGATACTTCAGGTAAGTTCTGAGGTTTGCGCAAGCATTGTTTAACGTTTCTGTTCCAGTGGGGGGAGATGCCGACATCCGTGGCATATATAGGAACGGGTCAGATAATGGGTTGGGGCAACAAAGCTATAGAAATTCGGTCAGTCGAGTCGGGACATTTAGATGGAGTCTTTATGCACAAAAAGGCGCAGCGGTTGAAGTTTTTGTGTGAGCGGAACGATAAGGTCTTTTTCTCTAGCGCTAAAAGTGGGTCCTCTTGTCAGATATACTTTATGACTCTAAACAAGCCCGGCATGGCCAACTGGTAACATGACTTAATTTCTGCGAGCAGATTAAGGCAATTGTTAGATAGGATTTGTTAATGGTTATAGTGTCAATATTATTATATGTTTTGAATTTTTGGTTTAGGATGTTTTGGCACAGTCGCTTTGGTGGGGTTACTTTGGCGCTGCCGTGTTGACATGAGCTGCTTAGATGCGTATTTTCCACAGCAAGCTCTATTTTATAATATAATAACGCTCTGTACTTTCTAATATATTTTTAGTTTCACTATGTTGATTGATATATAGAGTGATTGAAAATGATTGACATACTACTTCATTCATTATTTAAATTATATAAAAAAAAAATCAAAATTCGTATTCATTAAAATGAATACAAATAAATAATTTCTATTCTACATTATATTCTTCAAAATCTGGAAATCTATCTGATGCAGTTTTAAACACAAGCAAATTCATATCAGACTGTTTATCAGACACCAATTTTTCAATACTATGCAGTATTTTGGAGTAGACAATTGAAGAAGTAATAAATAACAATATAAAATGGCAAATAATTTTAAGTAAGACATGTTGAATACAAGTTCTATAAGAATTTTCAATCGCTCTGCACGTTTTACGATTATTTAATGAACTCCTTTCTCTTATTCCTTACGCTTTTTGGGTAGGCTAAAACTATCCAAATTATTCCTCGCGTAAACAGACTCTTGTCCAATGCGCTTGTGTCAAATTGGCCACGTCGAAGCGGGGCACCAAGACGTCCCATTCCTCTGAATTTTGTATCAAACTATCTGGGATGTGAGTGCAACGGGACGGAATATGGCATTTGTAGCGAAGCCGAGTTGCTAGGATCAAACCGCAAAGAGTACAATTGTTAGATTAGATTGGTTTCTGTTCTTTCCACTGATTCTACTATGAAACGTGTAAATGTACAAGTTCAAAATAGCAATAATTATGGTACAATGAGTGTGTACGCTATTTTGATGCATCCTGTTTCAGTTCGTATTACACGGTTGGAAGTCGCGGCCGATGTTGCATTTGGCTGAAGACACATCACTTTTTTACTTTGTAGCACTTTTCTAGCTCCGCATTTGTCCCTCGGCTGCGTCTTCCAACCCTCCATAGTTGTGCTACAGATGAGTTGGGAAACATTCGATGCATTTATTATATTATTAATATTGTTATCAATAGATTTGGTGCCAACCAACGGAAAGTAGTGAAGTTGTGAAAAATGCTCAGTATGTGTAGACATTAAGGTTGCAAGCATATTGTATAGTAAAATAAACTAACATATGGACGCTTAACAAAATTTGTACCGGGGAAGTACGAGTTTTGCTAAGATTTTTGTATATAAGATCCAGTAACTGTGTGCAGATTTGTGAATTGGTAGCGAATCTGCAGACAGCAGTGTACTGCACATTATACATTGTAATAGCCTGTACTGTTTGTATTCCGTTTTTCAGAATTTGCACAGAAACACAAAATCTTACAAATTTTATACTAAATACCTATTACATTAGTGAATTGCCATGTATGTGTCGGTATCGAGTTATATTACTGTTTAATTTTCTTATAATTTGGTGCAATTAAGACTGTTTTATATAATTGATGAATTTTCTATTAGTGACTTACGATTTACGCTTAAAAGTCGTTCGTCACGATTAATCCCATGTTCTTTATAAAGCATTCAATGTCTTCTGTAAACTTAGGTTGCTCTTTCTATTTATCTTTCCAAAGAATTGGTATATGTGTGATTTTTTTATTAAATGAAGTAACATTTATTACCTTTAAATATCATTTTATTATTAATATTATTCCAAATATAAAGTTACATATATGGATTTATGTGTTTTTTTTTGCATGTCGTCTTTGTGACGGTACTTTCGTTGAGCTCTTGCGTTACTTTAATTGTCAGCAAGAACTAAAGTGATAAAACAAGAGTGTTCAAGGAAAAATAAAAACACAAAAAACAAGGAAAAACCCAATAAACAATAAAGAAAAACATACAGAAGTAACAGTATAATAAGAATAAAAAGCAATATAACAAGTAAAATAGATTTAAAGGTTATAAACATTACAGTGAGAACCCCCCCTTCTCACTGAGCGTTTTAGGGCCGGCACCGCTTGTTCCAGCCCATCGTAACAGGGTTGGGGTAACGGATCTGTGTAATTTTCTCAATTTTGTCAAGTAACCGTCTTAATGCCTTTTGGTAAAGTAGTTTTTATGTGGTAACAAACTGGCGGTTTTGTTTTAAAGAGCGTTTATGCTGTAACCAACTGGTATCCCAAGGTGGTGTCATGTTGGTTGTCATAAAGTCGAATTTAGGCTGTAACATGTAACAGAAAAAGAAATGGAGGGTGCAATAAACGCTGAATCGTGACAATAAAAGAGGAAATCAAAAAAGGAAGTTATAAGATACAACAGAAAATTGCTAAGGAATTTGAGAAAAGCAATATAGGGATACGATATGTCATTTACCAGAAGATTCGATTAGAAAACAGAATCGAAGAACTTCAAAACAAATTGGAAATCCAAGAGAGAGATAAAAGAGAAAACTACTGTTATAACTTAGAATTAAAGTGGATACAAACAATAAAGCAGATAATAAAAGAGGGATCTACAGAACTAGGGATGGAAACAGTGATCATAGATGCATATTCTTAACTGCTGATAAATATGTTGTTTGCTTGTTTGTTTACTATGGACAAGGTCTAAGCATGCGGAGTACCAGGTACCATCATACACACTGACTTTTGTGATATGGTCAAAGTTTTTAGAATTTTGCAGAGACTAAAGAGACGTTTATGGTGCAGCATCGCTGCTGATACATGGATGCTCGCCCAAGCACCTCGCTGGTGGCATATAGCTGTGATGCTCGCCGGGACCATTCATGCTGGCATGAGAGAACTAGTGGTGCTCGGTTATTGGTTGTTCAAGCCTTCGTTTTAAGCAAGCTGTTAGGCCTTATTAAATTAATTTCTGGGCGATCTTCCAAGGAAACAAAAATTTGGTACACTTAGGTGCAAATGCCGGCCGCCAGCTCAGCGTGAGGAGGCGTGTAGTTCTTAAGAACGAAAGTGAAACGGTAGAACCATAATTGACTGAATGCCTGGAGCGCCAACCTTTTTTTAAAATAACGGTGAGAAATTGTAAACTCAATACCCAGGCTATATCATACTTCCTGAAAGATAGCTCCAAATAAATGCAATCAACCGTAACTAACTCACCCTGTATACTGGCAATAAAGATCATATCATTTCGTGTAAATATCACAGTATAAGTTTACAGTAGTTATCACAACAAATAGCATAAATCGAAATCGCAGGTTCGCTCTAAACTAATTAATACATGCTATAATATACTCACAGTTTTATGACACAAACAGCAGTTTACAACACGTTAAAACAAAGCAGCTTCGCAAGCTACTTAGCCCGCAAGCGGTCTTGGGCTCAGTTTTGAAGGAAACTGAACGCGGTTTTCGAGCTCTCGTCTGAGAAGTTCATACCGCCGTAGGTGGTGTTTTCCAGCGCACGGCGCTGCGGCAGCGGGGTTGAGGTGCCAAAACCAGGAGGTCAAATGAACCCCCAATACGGGTCCTTCTTGTGCCCTAGATAGGCGCTGGCGACAAGGGAAAGCGGCTCCGTGAAGGCTTAACACCGTCGACTCGCACAACACCTGCAGCAGGTCGCCATAGACACGAGAACAAACGAGCGGCGCGCCAGAATACAGCACGGCGACCGGGCCCAAAATTTCGCTGTCTTGGCTAATTAAAAACCGGCGTGGTACTGCTTGCTGTGAAAAGGGAAAGAGGTCCAAATAGAATACACAATGACGGGGGCTCTAGCGCGTCTAGTTACTCACCCCAGATGATGGTTTTAGGCACATAGAACAGCTCGTGGTTGCAATTACCAACAAAAAAACCGCACAAAGCGTAGGAAAAACTTGCTTTAATGAGCTCGGGGCCTTAAAGCCACGAAAACGTGAGGGCTTGCATATCACCACCACATAAAACTAACCAAAAGCCCTACTGAACATCTCCGAAGCTCGTGAATTGCTACGCCGCTAAACTGCTCGTTTCAAGCTGCGAGCGGAAAAAGAACGCGTCGAAGCCCGCAATTGGCTTTTCCCAGATAAAAGTACATCGAGTTTATCACGGCCAAATGTCCCATTCACGCGATGCGCGGGAAAATACCATTCGAATTCGAAATTAAGAAAGGCGGAGTAATCTAAACATAACTCCCCCCTTGCCAGAAAAGAAAAATTTCACAGAAATGTTTCTACACTCAGATGAATCCTACGCAAGAGAGCTCAGCCAGAAAGAAAAATAAACCAGGAGGGGTCATCACCCCACTAACAAACTCACGAACACACACTTAAAAACCCAAACCTACCCCACGATATGGCAACTACCTGCAAAGACGGTAGTGACCCGAGGAGGAAGCCAAGACCAGACCAACGCTACGACAGAGATAGAGACTGCTCGTCGCTGCTGGATGATAATGCTGCGCCGGTGAACAGTCCCGTACCAACCTATCGCGAAGAAGTTCTACTCCCAAGAACCCCCCCAAAATCACCCCATATCTCCCCAAGTACCCCCCCTCGACAACTTCCTACAAAACAAACCCCCGAGGCGGAAGCAAATCCGCACAGTTAAGGTACTGGGAAATCGAAATGAGACTACAATAAACAAACAGGACGGCTAGGGTTCTTCTTTTGACAACATAGAGGGGAGAACGTAACCCCGGGAAAAGAGGACCACAGTAACCAGAGAAGTGATAGGCAGAGCCAACATACATGCCGACCGACACGCATACCAACTGAGAGACCCTGCAGCGCCCCGAACGGCCTGGAGAAAATCTCTGCAAGTCTTGATCTCATCCACACCGAAGATCCATTCAATTCCAAAGACCACAATCACACCAGTTCAAAGGGAAGTAAACTAGAAGCACAGCAAGATTAATCGCATTTGTACCAGAGAATCCATTGATACCAGAGACCACATCCACACCAGACGAGAAAGGGGAAAACAGATAACAGATCATACGACGAGAAGGCGAAGGATGAAGGACTAACCGGCTCCAACACAACATTTCACATCACGAAATCATATCAGACCGCGATATCTGACTTCTATCAAGCGTTCTCCAAGAAGAAAAATCTGCACCAGCCGAAGTAACAACCGCAAACAGCAAAAAAACTAGATAATAAAATTCCCTGTAGTGACCTACCCGATAGTGACAATCAATATACCTCACCGGGGGGAAAAACAAGATGCCAAAGTTCCTAAAATGACCTACCCTACGATGCCCAACCAACCACCCTAAACTCTAAAAAAGGGAAAGCAAGCTGAAAACGCTCCCTGATAGTGACCTTCCCTGCAGTGCCCCACCAACCACCCTAAACTCTACAAAAGGGAAAGCAAGCTGAAAACGCTCCCCGATAGTGACCTTCTATGCAGTGCCCAACCAACCACCCTAACACTAGACGGGAGGGACACTAGTCCATAGCCGAGTCGTCATAAGGCTTCGAATCTTTCGCGTGCTACGTACCCTTCATTACATTCCCATCAGGATATTTAAGCTCATAAACCCACCGTGAAAATTTTCGATTAATAACGAACGGGCCAACAAACTTAGCGGCGAGCTTAGCCATGAACTGGCGAGTAGCATCTGACAACACGTAGTTCCTACGCAACACGGCTTGTCCAAGGATGTACTCTAAGGGACGGCGGCGAAGATCGTAATGCTCTTTAGATTTCTCGTAAGCTTTACCTAACCGACGTTTTACCTCTGCATAAAGTTTACTAATGAGAGCGGCGCGGGTGTTCAAGTCTCTGTACGGTCGAATTGGAGCTCAGGGTTTCCATTATCCGGAGTAGGTTCGTGTTTTAGAGAGATCTCCCTACTGAAATTGATAAAGTACGGGGTCTTCTTCGTTACTTCATGAACCGAAGTGCGAATCGCGCAAGCTACATAAGAGAGGTATCTGTCCCAATCTTGATGATGATCGGCGACATACGCAGTCAACATGGTCTTTAACACTCGATTTATGCGTTCGGTCGGATTGGCTTGAGGGTGGTAATTGGCCGTAAACGAAATCTTACAACCATACCGGTTCGCTAGAGACTGAAATTCGCGAGTACGAAATTGGACGCCATTATCACACACTAAAGCAATCAGCCACAACCAGAATATACGCGTATCCTCGCGATGGTCGAGGCAACGGGCCTACAATGTCACCACAGATGACTTCCCAAGGCTTCGAAATGAGGGAGTGACCTCCCATAAAACCAGCAGGAGCTCTTTGTTCGGGTTTAATACGCTGACACGTTTCGTAACGGCGGACATACGCGGCAACGTCATACCGTAATTTCGGCCAGTAATATTTATGCGCGATACGATGGAAAGTTTTATTAACGCCAGCATGACCAGCGGTAGGACCCTCGTGATTCTGCCTAATAATTTCGCGGCGTTGGGGCTTAGGGACCACGAACTTCCAATGATCTTCATCATCCGCTAGATCAGGATAATTGGACCGAACATACTTACAAAGCTAACCGTTACTAAGTCGCCATTGAGGACATTTACGATGGTTAATTTTAACTTGTTGCCTATACCAGAGATCACGAATAGGATCGAGTGGAACATCAACTACATCAATAATCGGGACTGCACGAGACAGTATCCGGCACAACATGCTCTTTGCCCGTACAATGGACAATGTCGAAATCATACTGCTGAAGACGGACAGCTCAACGCGCAATGCGACCGACAGGGTCCTTCATATCGTTAAGCCATTTCAGACTAATCCACGGTAAATTTTGACCCCTCAACATACGATCTAAGTTTCTTTATCGCAAAAAGGACAGCCAGACATTCACGCTCCGTCGTACTAAAGTTGCGTTCATTCTTGGTAAGCGAACGGCGAATGTAACAGATGACCTTTTTGCCATTGGCCTGTTGGTAGGTAAGGACCGCGCTAATGCCATAATCCGAGGCATCAGTTTGTATTACAAAGGGCACGGAAAAATCCGGACATGCTAAAATCGGGGCCGAAGTCAAGTGTTCCTAGATGGTGCGAAAGGCTTGCTCACAACGCTCATCTTACATAAACTTAGCGTTCTTCCGAAGAAGAGACGTTAGCGGGCCTATAAGAGACGAGAAGTTTGGTACGAATTGTCGATACCATGACGCCATACCGATAACACGGCGCACCTCAGAAACCGAACCAGGAGTGGGAATACGCGTGATAGCATCTATTTTCTCCGGGTCGACCAGCAAACCCTTGGAATTCACCAAGTACCCATGGTACTTAAGCTCTGGCTTGCAAAAGTGACATTTGTCCTTACTTAAGGTAAGGCCGGCAGACAACAATCGAGATACAACCTCACGAAGAACTGACAGGTGCTTATCGAAGGTGGGCGTACAGATCACAATATCATCGAGGTACGTTGTAACCCTAGCTTCCGTTTGAATTTGATTAATTCAATATTAAATAATATTTGCAAATTTAAACGTCGCCGACCTTTAGCGTTATCAAGAACCCGGCGTGTTCCAGGGAGATAAGCTAGCGCAGATCGAAGTTCCGCCCGTGATAACAGCGCGAGACAAAGGTTCGACGCGCGCCGCCTCCCCACCTAATAGCTTTACAAGACCAGTTGCAGAGCTTATTTAGACAGATTTTCCTAGAGATTTCTCATACAGATTTTGCAGACCGATCTCCCCAGTCCGACTCCCATTCCCGATCATCCCGTCCTGTGTTCCTGTCCAGTACGAAGAGAGATTACAGATTTTTCCTCCAGCATTCATTCCAGCAAACACCTAGTTCCCGATTATCCCCCCCAGTCCTTCATCCTGTCCGGTCCAGAGAGTTCATCCGTCGACTCTGCCCGTACCTAGGAAATCCTGATAGCTAGTTCAATTTAGTGGTTCCGCAGGAACGTCTGAAACGCCAGCTAAATTATCCTGTAAAATTCCTGACAGCTAGTTCAATTCAGTGGTTCTGTGAAGACGTCTGAAACGCCAGCTAATTATCCTGTAAAATTCCTGACAGCTAGTTCAATTCAGTGGTGCTGTGAAGACGTCTGAAACGCCAGCTAATTATCCTGTAAAATTCCTGACAGCTAGTTCAATTCAGTGGTTCTGTGAAGACGTCTGAAACGCCAGCTAAATTTCCCTGTGAAAATCCTGTACCGAAAACCGTTTGTAAATCAGTAATAACTAACGTAATATTTGAATCCCAGCTCCCTTGCATTTTACATTGACGCCTTGCTATTCAAGCAGAATTAGAAGCTTCAAGCTATCTAAATAGAATTTACCTGAATTAATCCTTGAGAATTGCAGCGGCCGTCTTGCTTGGGAATTCTGCGGACCGCACCGATATCTTCGCCAAAGATTTCACCTGGAGGTGCCGAGGTTGCTAACCTCGAAAAATCACATCGATTCGGAGCTTCGATCTCTGAGCGAAGCTCCGTCGTGCGGCGAATTTCTCGGAATATTTCAACAACAAACTGTAGTTACATGTATAGGGTGAGAACTCGCGTTAACAGTTTTAATTTGTTGTTTGTTGACAGAAACCAGAACCCGCATATTGGAAAACTTGACAGACTGCACGGCGGCACCATCAGTGCGCAGCTCGACGCCGAACGAGAGGCGCCGACAATTCTCGACGCTTTCGAAGCGGAGCGCCTATGACGTCGGCAGATACTCCCAGCACGGATGTGACGCGGTTTGCAGCAGCCGCAGGAACCAGCGACATTATCTCATTACCAAAATGTTAATTTGAGCAATATACATCTCATTTATTTAAATTACACGAATATTTAATTATGTACTATAGTTATACAAAATAAATTGTTATACAGGATACTCCGTTGGTGTTTGCTTATTTATGGTATATCTGAGCGAACGATTGAACCTATCTCCGATTTATGAGCTATCCCGTGGTAAATAAATTTTACAACCTTTATAAGCAGGGGCGAATATTACAACGTGAACACATAGGGTTCTAGATCTACGCCAACTACACGGTCGATTAACCGCTACCAAGTGGCAGCAACCGTATGCAAACCGAACGGTAAGGGACGAAACTAATATAACCCACGATTGGGGACCGTAAACGCAGTCAAAGACCTCGAAGAAGCTGCAACAGGAATTTGCCAATACGCCAATTTAATATCGAGAGTGGTGAGATAGTGGGCATCACGAAGTTTATCCAACGTACTCGATACATACGGGATAGGGTAAGCATCAGGCTGACTAACTAGCATCTTTTTTCCTGATCATAACAATAGGCGATGACCAAGCGGAAGTCGACGGTTCCACAATTCCCTCTTCCAACATCTTTTGCAATTTAAACGTAACAAAGCATGTTTTCTTCATCATCTGAAAGTGATAGCGATTCATTTTCGACAAAAATGTGGTTTGCAACGTCGTTCCATAATTTATCCAATTTGAATCTGTTGTGTGTGTTATACATGCAGTTGGTCCCAAATAGCTTTGCGTTCGAAAACAGCTGATATAAGTGTCTGCTTGAAATCGTCAGTCATACTTTATAAACAATGTCTGGCTTACAAAACCTCCTGGATCTTTTCAACAATCCTTAAAAACTAATAACAATAAATCATAACAGTAAATAATAATAACAATAAACTGTGGATAACACAACACTACACACACACACTGCCACTGGTCACACTAGTCTGGGTCGTTGATCGAGTACTTTCTACTTCAGAAATGAAAGCTGGAAAAGAGAAAAAGCGGCAAGTGTATGCATGAAAAAATAAAAAAAATATAGGCAACAAACAAATAAACACATGGAAGGGGTGGAAGCTTTGTTGATCTAAAAAGTAGGCGGTATCAGCCGAATACAACTGACTGTCTCGGTAATGTCTTCCAGTGACATGTAGATATTTGTGTTACCAAACTTAAAAAAACTTAACTATGTTCGCAACTGCAGAAGTGTGCGGGGTCCTATGTATGCGCACCTCGACAAGCGACCGATGTTTACGATTGAGGTTGCATGTGTGTAGGTTGTATCGCAGAAATCGCAGAGGCGTGCTTGGGACGATACAAGACCGGATACGAGTTGCTGCTGCATGCACGGACCAGAGTAGGTTATGGGTGCATGCGGGCAGCGGCAGCAGGCTGTGAACGCCACTTTGGATGTGCAAGGGTCACTAATTGACCGAGCACGAGGTTTTGCAGTACGTACCGGACCAGAGTAGGTCGTGGAAGCACGAAAGCAGATTGCAGTTGCAACTGTAGAAGTGGCCGATAAACGAAAGTGCAAAACATGCAAGGAATAATTAATTTGCCAAAAATAAATTTTCGCAGTTTGAAAATGAATATGGTTTATAGCACTTTGTAGCGATATGTGCACACAAACGAGGCTGCATTGAGGGTACTGTGAAATGTCACATTGTGTCAATTGTCAATCGTAAAGAACTATCAGTTGAAGGTTGTGGAGTTGTATGCAGGGCATTTTGGTAAAGTTGCTATCAACCGCACAGAAGGTCCCGAGGGAGTTCCAGAAATGACTAATTGATGCTTATTGGACGATAGTTAGAGTGAATTCAAATGTAAGTGACATTTAAAGGTTAACAAATTTGAACACTTGGCTTTTGGTTACGCGGTTCTCACTGCTGCAGAAGGCATCCGGGTTGGATCTGGAGAAGGCTGGTTGCTGGTGTTGAGATGAATAGAGCAGGACCAGGGTTGCAGTTTAGCAAGCAAGGCGGGTTTGCAGTTCGTAGGAAGTCTAAAGTTAGCAAGATAGACTCAGGGTTTCTTCCGTGGACGACAGCTTAGCCTCCAGGCTGGATTTCTCGAGGTGGTGGCAGTTGTACTTTAGGTTTTCTCCAGGAAGTTGCAGCTTAGCGTGCAGAATGGAGTAAACGGGGGGGGGGGGGGGTCTGAGGTTGGATTCAAGTTCACAGGGCTTGTGTTGGAGTGAAGAAGGTCTTTAGTTGATGACAGCGTAGCGGGCAGCTTGGATTGAAGTTGAAGCTCCCAGGGGTTACCAATTGTAAGAATAGAAGCCCTTTGGGGGTTGTATCTTACATAATATGCTTATATATAGTGGTTAAAATAAAATTTGTGTTGCTTTATGGAAACAATATTAAACTGTTTATCAAAATATATTGATCGCCACCTTCGCAACATAAAGAGGTGACGATCGCTACAGTGCTATTAGGAACGTAGAAAAGTGAACAACTCCTGTACGCATGTTACGGAATATTTTAATTACGTAACAAACGACTTGGGATTCGACCGTGTCAATATTGAGATCAAAGAATTCAACGTTTCGCCCACTTTCGTAAGAGGCTTCATCAGGAGAAAAGCAAAGAAGCACGGTAACTCAACATGTAAATCACGCAGAGGCAAAACTCATTTGCAAGGGAAGGGATAGAAGAACACGGTAACTCAATGTGTAAATCATGTCGATCGTAAGGAGAATTTACAGGCAAGTGTCGTTGCTGTTGGTGACGGTGGGCAAGGCTTAGAAGTGAGCACTTTCCACATTCAAGATAGGCGAAAGCCTTCGTCCCGATTAAGATTATTAGGGTGTTTATAAATCTCAATGGCTTCGCAAATTATTCTGCTGCAGAAGAAGATTTGCAGATAATAGAAGTTTCATCAAAAAGGATCTTATGGCCGGTATCGCGCGGGTGTTCGGCGATTGATGATGCTGAAACAAGACCCGACTTGAGACAGCGCTGGTGTTCAGAGATACGACTTTTTACTGAACGTCCTGTTTCATCAATGTATACAGCATTACACGAGCAAGGGACTCTATAAACATCTTTAGATGACATAATGTTTAATTTATCTTTTGGTGAAGGAAGAACCTGTGAGATTTTGCTCGGGGTTGAATACTGTTTTTATATCGGCACCCAGAGAGAATCGTCTGGTTCTTCTGCCGATGACTATCCCTTCATTAGCAATTCCATGTCATTACTACGCCTTAATATGTGCCTGAAATATCTCAGCATACGTTCGTAAATGCATGAATTCTCTTTTTGACCCCTAGCTTTGCTATAATGAATGTGTTAGTTCGAATCTCCGTTCAGAAAGTTCAAAGTAGTCTCCGGTAATGCCCGCTCAATAGCATTCAGTTTCTTTCACTCTTTAGCTTTGAAAGTAGTAATGTCTTTTCATTTAATGGTTTAATAACCGCACTCCTCGCTATTTCGATTCTTCTGCGAATTTTGTTTTCAGAATTCCCATCACTTGCGGACACTGAACCTAGGTAGATATACTTTTGAACTACGTCATATCCAAGGCGTTGCTGGATTTCTGGTCTGTTGTTATGGCATGCAGTTGGCTCTAAATTATCACCCATTCACTATTGGGCTTGGTATGTGTTATATGAATGATTAGCAGCTGCTGCACGTGTGGAGGTAAAACTGTCAAGTGAAATCTAGAATATAATTGCTGTTTACTGACTAAACGATTATAGTAAAAATAAATATATATACACTCATCCAGCTTCTGGGATTTTGTTGTCACATATTACAAGGAAAGTACATTGGAATTTCTATTTCCCGAAGTTGCTAAAACCAATAAGAAAAATTTGTTAAAATAGAAATTTTGAAAAACTGAAACTGATTAAAAATGGCATAATAATTTACATGCACCTGGTTGATTTAAAAACAGTGTTTTAGTTATATGAGTAATTTATTCTTTATTTTTACAGAACTAGTGCTTAAAATTGTGCAATTTAATAAAAAAAAATCGCTTAATGAAATTTTATTTTGTAAAATAGAGAAAAATCATATGGTAAATTATTCGAACGAGTCTCTGTAAGAAATTCGTTAAAAAGAGAATTTCGTAAAACAGAAAATCGTTAAGAAGTTTTACTGTAGTAATTTCTTCCATGCAGATGCAATGTCATCAGAAAAGAGTATCCTCAATAAATAATGCAAGTCTGTCGCAGCTTTAGATTTTGTTTGTATAAGGCATAAGTCTTGCTGTTTCCAAAGAGCGTTAAGGTTGTGTTACAATCACATCCTGTAATCGCATGTAGAAACATGTAGAATTCGAGAGGTTTGTATTCGTACCATGCAACTTGATTTTTCATATCTACCAATAGTTTCCGTGTTTCTGCAACTATGAATCGCCATGGGAAACATCTTCTTAACTTGAGGTTGAGGAATCCGTGCGTGTTGATCTCGGTGTTGTTAGTAGCTTACATCTTGTATGATGTGGCTTGTTGTCTTTGCTGCAGGAGATATATGTACACGCTCTTTACTTAGCTAGTACTCTACTGTACTATTAATTTATATTGCCCTGGATTCGCTAGCTTAATCAGTCGTAGAGGTATAAGATTTTATCAATATCGTCAGTGCGGTTGAGGGAAAGCTAATATTGTTTTGGGGTTGCTCGTTTTCACCTGGAGGGCTGAAATTATGCATACAAATACTGCCAGCAATAAAAACCTAACAGTTTACATAAAAAGATATTTTTAAGAATTGTATGAAACTCTGGGTTAGAAAAGAAATTAAAACGGATAGATATTTACACTATAATTCTCAAACTTCAGTAAAATATAAAATAAGCTTAATCAACAGTTTAACAGATAGTGCAATTTTACTTTACTAATAAATACCACAGTGAAAATATTAAAAAAATTAAAAACATTAATAAATAATAACTACCCCATAGATTTCATAAATTAAAAAATTAAAAAGAGAAGTAATAAACTGAAATACAAAAACACAAATAATAAAAACGTTTCCATTGACTTATACCCTAATTGCTTAGGGCAAAATTTTAATAACTATCAATTTTTAGAAAACTCAAATTACATATCTATTCCATACATACCCAAATTTTCAGTACAGTCAAGTAAAATTTTAAATATTATAACATTAATGTGTTTTTTAAAAATAATAATACTACTGGTAAACTTTTCTTTAATAATTTAAAAGATAAAACTGAAATTCAATCAGAATCAAGTATCGTCTATCAAATCAATTGCAACGATTGTGATACTAATTATATTGGTCAAACGAAACAGTATCTAAGGAAGAGAATTTCACAACATAAAACATCTATAAAAACAAAAACTTTAACTCCAATAAAGCAAACACTGCTTTATCTGATCACGCTGTTGACAGTTATCACAATTTTAACTTTAACTCTCCTAAAGTATTACAAAGAGAATCACATTGGGGTAAAATAATTGTTTACGAAATGATTGCAATAAAACAAAATTCAAAATCAATTAATTATAAAACAGATATCGAAAACCTACATTCTATTTACTATAATCTTCTCTAAATTAAAAACTATAACCTATTTGTTAATATTTTTGGCTTTTCAACTTGATTTGAATTTCTGTCTTCAGTTTTAATTTTTTACAAATAAATCAAAATATTGGTTTGGCCCATTTGCAAATATTTTCATATATTCAAATTTTGAACCAACGGGATCTATCCTTTTAGATAACTCACACCAAAATTGTTAATTGTCGTGACCAGGCATAAATAATTTTTGTTGCTGCATAATATGTGCTATTTAAAACCAACTTTAGGGAGTGTTAATTCCTCCCTTTTACAAATATTAAATTCAATATTTTGTTTAGTCTATTTTTAACTTTTCCGAGGTAACAATTTGTTATCAAAAACCACATGCTTAATAAGTTTTCTAACCTATTTCTCGCACTTCCAGGATACTGTTACCTAATTTAATCTTCTTAATATGGATATTTAAATATGAAACTGAATAAGTTTGCTATGCAAACGAAACGTACGTAACTTAAATTAAAAAGCCTTGGATGTTTTATTAAAAACATGTTGGCTGCTTTTATTTTCCTCTCAATATTCTAATAAAAAGATATATGATCTGTAAGAAAAACACAAAGCGATAGCTGTTTCTATTTGTATATTACATGAAAATATATATAAAAATACACAATAAAAAGGCTATACATTACATGCATGAAAGCACCTTAAATAGGGCGATAATGTTCAACGATCAACGCAAAGTCAAACCCCAAGAGCGCAAAATGTATTTAAATTCCGCGCACAAATGAACGCGGTGAAGTTGTCTATTCTTGAAATACGCTGGTTGCTGGACTTGCTGCCTGAGTACGTGCAATTCAAAAGCGCGCGCTGCATTAGCAAATGACGTAACAGCGTCGTTCTGGGTGTGGGGAAATCCCGTGATCTCAAGCACGAAATGATTGCCCAAGATGTCGCAATAAGATCTCACTTTCGCGGTGGTTCTAAATAGAAACTAACCTGGCTTTTGGTTGCTCCCAGGGGTTTTCGTGGTAGGACCAGAACGGCGCTTCTATAGCGTCGAAATAATAACTTACGGCTATGGAGGGAGCGGTGGCATCTCGGCGACGAGATGCTTTCATAGGCTGTGTTGCCACTCAGGAAACTCTTGCTGTCGGCGGTGATTAATTAAGGCCAACACACAACTGCACAGAGCACTTTGATACTTTTATTAGCGCCTGACGTCACGCGGGTCCTCACGGAATCGTTGCAATTATTCATAAATGCAACGTCATGATCCGCTGGCTTGGTCCTAATTAAAACTCCGCGTCTTTGAATCTGATGCGTTCGCACTGACGTGTGCACTTGCGAGACATTTATACTGCGCAACTGTTTATACAACGTAACTGCTTATACTGCGACATATAAAGAATACGGTTGAGTTTATTGCTAGGAATGTATAATAAAAATATATGAAATATATGAATACAGGTGGCACGAATTGGCCCGTTTCATACGTCAGCGTCGGTGTCCACTAGGTATCTCACTTTGATTGTTTGGTCTGTTATGAAGAGGCGGCATTTGTGATCGTGCGAGTCATTTGCCGCCATTACCAACTGTTCGGCTCGTTTCCCTGGCTGGTGGCAGTTTTCCATGGTAGTACACATTTTTTAGCTCTTTTTCCGAACTTTTAGTGGTACCAATAGGAAGTTTCTGTTTTTGCGCTCGCTTCCCTCTTTTCCTTGTGGACGTGATCGGCTTCTAGCTCTACCTAGCCACTGGGTTCTCATCTGCACTATTTCGTCGACTAGGTTTTTATAGCGTGGTCTAATGGTGAAACCTTTGTTTCGTGTACCTGGCAAGTTCTGGTGTTCATGATGACGTCTGCTAGTTCCGCGGCGTTGTTTAAGCTGACTTTTGCTTATGTTGCAAGTATTGTTTGGAAAATCGGCCTGATCAAATAAATCTGAGTAAGGCGTCTGGTACTGCTGTTCACGCTAGGTGTTTGAGGTGTCTTAGGAATTGCGAAGGTTTATGGTCATCAAGTTCTTCTCGCTCCAGTAGTTGCTTGGTCTTCTGTTCCTGGCTAGCGCCTAGTAGTTTGATTAGCTCGATCTGATTTTGTTGTATTTGTTATTCGCGGGTGGGTTTGTTAAAATATCTCAAACTTCGCTGGCGAATTGAGCTTCGAGGTTATTGGCTAAATACCCGAATTTGGTTTCGTTGTTGGTGACTCCGGGGATGTGGAATTGAGTCTCTATTTGTGTGAACCACATTTTCGGAGTGGTGGCCAGCATGCCTCGGCTATTAGAATACAAGACTGCTAGACCAAGCTAGGCTATAAAAACACCGGCTGTGACTGAGCATTTGAGCTGACAGGTCGTGCTTTTACACTGGCGGGGCGATCTCGTTTGCTATAAAACTCTTGAACAGGTCGGACCGCTACAAGGGTATCCCTACGCAAATTTCGTTGCTTTGGTATGTAAAAAATTTGCAAGAAAATCTGCTTGCGTTGTTGTAGCCACTGTATTTTTAATGATATTTATATTTGCTGATGTCCTTCTACAGCGTATAATTAAAAAAAATGTTAGGCTTAGAGGAACAATTGTAATAACAAAAATGATATTTTATTATGGTCTACTTTGTTTATTTGAAGCTTTTGTTATATCTACAGTGGTTAGGGAATTATAGAGAAAAAAATCACAAATGACCCGCCATTTTTTAATATGCGACAGTAGCACAGCTTCAATTCTAGGGGACTTTTAGTATTCCATAACATAAAATCGTTGGTATTGTAACGTTTCGCCCTGCACGAACGCGATTTTAGAATTTAGAATAAATGTGCGCGTTCTCCCATGGCATATTTCACGTTTGGTATCGGGGCGCTGTATCTTTAGTCCGCACGGAAGACGATAAGCGACGTCATCGCGGGCAGACGCAGGTATTTCTCCACGCAGCCGAAGCAAGAATCCTCTCCTCCAAGTACGCTGGCCCGGGATATATAAAGAGAAACTGAAGTCATTGCAAGACATAATTTTTCCGAACCTTTTCCTCACTGGTCTCCGCTCATGAGGGCCTTCCAGGCTCTTCGAGAATTTTCAGAGAATTTTCCTGTACCTTGTTCCCAATCCAATTCTGCTCAGGAGGACCTGTAGGCTCTTCGAGTAGAATTTCTGCCATCTAGACCGTCTAGCTCGGGGGGCCGCTCATCAGCTAGAGATCCTACCAGATAACTCGTACCTGGACTCTCTTGCTCGGGCGACCTCTAGGCTCATCAGCTAGAGAGCCGACCAGATAACCGATACCTAGACCGTCTTGCTCGGGCGACCCGCAGGCTCATCATAGAGACACCTATAAATAATCCTCCCAGGTCCCATTTACTCAGCCGACACCTTAGATCCGTGCTGCTCATTCGCACAAACCAGAACACCTAATTAGCCATCTCTAAAACTACTAATTACGGCCTAGACGACGTAGCACGAGAGCAGCTTAGGGTTCACATCAGAAAATCCAGCCTATATGTAGCCGCAGCAAAAGCGAGACATCCCGACGAGGCTGCATTAATAATATCGCACGTTTTAATTTCCGGGCCATTTCCTGCTGCACTTTAGCGGCGAGCCGCGGCCTAAACTCACATTTTTCCCGGCAAGCACCGCCTGCAAAGCCCGAACTTAATTTTAATTACAACACCGCTCACCTGGATTTCCAAGGGTCCGAAGAAGATAAACCAGCTAAATACACAGGCTGCCTGTAATCTCCCCGCGCGCGGCACACCTGCAGGGTTCGATAACACTAATAGCACCCGTTATTTAATATTATTTTGCCGGCACTTTTGCCTGATTAAGAGTTCAAAACTGAATCTTATGTTTACGTACCGCTGTCAGTTGCGGATCCCGCTAATCAAATGTCATTGCAGTATTCAGGTTAGCCGATCCGACTACGAGCCAATAGAACTACTCGATGCATAACTTGGTCCATAAATGACTGACAGGGCCTGAATCCAAGCGAGCGAGATCTACTGTTAGAAGAGACCGAATTAAGTTATAAATGTTATTATAATGTTATTTCCTGTCTTTTGAATACCATTTAATTTGCTATGTATCTAGTTAAAACTTATTATACGTTTAGAAAAGTTATTCTGTTTTTCTTTCTTGGGTAACAAGGTTGAGAGTATTAAATGATATCTTGGCGTTTCTGAGCTGCCTGGTGGCCCGTATCACTCCGGCAATTGTAGCGAATATTTTAATTAAATTAAATTAAATTAAACTAGCCAGAACAGGCTACAGTATGTTTATATGTTTGTATGTTTCTTTGTTCGTTATCTCCTCCGAAGATACTGTACCGATTAAGTTGTATGATGCCTTAAAATATTGTTAATTTGCAGACTTAGATCGTAGGCCAGTTTTTATTTAAAAAAAAGTACGAATAAGTAAAGTTTTAATTAAATCGTGTAATTAGCGAACCCTTAATGTCATATACCATTATAGCAGCGCATTATCCAACGAAGCACCATGGCTCAGTGGTAGAACGCTCGCCTGCCACACGAGCGGCCCGGGTTCGATTCCCGGCAGATTCATACTTTTTTTAATTTATATTAATGAATCTCTCTTAAATTAGCCAACCGAAGCGTAGCGCGGGTGATTCACTAGTATTCACTAAGAAGGTAAATGTAACATCTCCACCAAATTTCTTGCTTGTACTATTTTGTTCAAGGTTTGTGCAATTTTTGGCTTATTTTTCCTGCACTATAATAATGGGAATAATGGTTTTTAAAACCCTAGTATATACTACGTAATTGTGTATCTCTTAAAATTTTTTTGTAAGAATATAGTTTGTGAAGAAATCGCAAAATTAATTTTTACAAAAATTTCACTGGTCTAAAAATAATGGGAATAACCATTTCTGAAATTGTTATACCTATATTATATATTACATAATTGTCTATAACTTTTGTCAAACTTTTGTCAAAAAAGTTTTTGTGTTAGTAGTTTTTGAAAAAAATTACAAAATCTTATTGTTACAAGCAGTAAAAGAAAGTCCTGTGGTGACCACATCTCATTTTTACTTCCTTTTACGATAAAGCGAGTATAGGATCGACACCAAAAATTCGAAATTGAGTTTTCAACTGATCTTCACGTTGTAGAGTCCCCTGAACCGAAAAAACATGTTTTTGTTCATTGGTCTGTCTGCTGTGTGTCTGTCTGTGAACAGAATATCTCAAAAACGAAGAGGCATGACGTTGAAACTTCATATATAAGTTTTGTGTACTATCTAGGTGCGACAGCAAGCTTTTGAAGAAAATCTCATAACCGGAAGTATGGCGTTTACTCTTGTGATTTTTCAGTTTTTTAAATTTTTTCAAAAACGGCTCAAAGGATTTTTTTCAAACTTTACATTTTTATTACATTTTTAATGTGTATTGATGTGATTTAGGTGATTTTTCCAGTTGAATACCTCTAAAATAGGTTTCTTTTGTTTTTTTTCAATTTTTTTTATTAACTCTTATTTTAAATAGAACACCCGGTATATTATTAGATTTTTGAATTCAGTTTAAAATTTTAGAGAAGTTGCCTCTTCCACGAACTCTCTATTTTGTACAGTTTTTGTAGAATTTGTAATTTTTGAAAATTTTTGACAATTGGTTAAAAATTAAAAATCAAATTTTTGGCTAATTATAAGATCACTGTAAAAGGAAGTTGTGTGAGTGTATCATACCAGATCTTTTGCTATTGTGGATGGCATAAAAATATATGCGAATATCGTAAGAATTACAAATACCGTGTAGTTTTCACAAAAACGCTGCTGTGTAATAAGATAATGCATTTAACACATTCATTTTGTTTATTGGAAATAGGATATTATTTATTTTCTCCGTTTAGCCAATATTTATCCCAATTGATTACCAAGCATTCACAAATAATTATACTTACTAAAAATTCGTAACTAGAATTTCTCACACAATCAGGTTTATAAATCTACTCTGTTTTGATTTATAAAATGACCTATACTCAGTAAAATTCAAGTGCTTATGTATACCGACCCTTCTAGCAATTTATGTTTGTGCGACATGGGGATTCTCTTCTTAAATTTCTATAACAGCGGCTTCGTTGTCTTCCCCAGTTGCAGTTCTCCTTCTGGATTTCTTGATCTTAAGCCAGTCCATACGCAATGAATATTCTAAACGTTTGAAGATAGTGTCAGAAGGTTGTTTTCTGTTGGGGTACCTCTGACGATACACACGTTGAGCCAAAGCGTTCTTGCGGCATTCGCCATATTATAAAAATTAAATCGGTCTTTACATCATTAGTACTTATACATTTTCTGCTACTATAATTACACAAACACGTTTGAAGTCACTGACAGTTAGTGTGTCATAAACTACAAATAATAAAAAACCACGGCAATCTAAATAACATATTTCAAATTTTAAAATTTTAACATCTTAGTAGCAGTAGGAATGTAAGTTGGGTTGCCTGTAAGGCTCATCATCATTCGTGAATAACCCTGTATATCATTTTGGCATGTGCGTCTAGAACATGCATCACATCACGAAGAGAGGGCGCTGTTCAGATCAGTGTTGCCAGATGTTTGGTAATTACCAGAATCTACGGTAATTTAGGATGCACTATGGTAACTGGTGATGAGCTTCTGGTAATCAAGTAGGGTACGGTATGGTAATTTTTCAGGAAATTCAAAAGATGTTTTATTTTGATTTATTGACGAAAATATTTAGCGACATCTTTGGCTGTAAAGAGAAAAGAATTTCTGTTTTGTTTGTATCTCCGCGCGATGCACTTTTTAGTAGATGCAGCAAGCAGGGGAATCACCGGTAGGAGTAAGATGTAGGACGGAGTTAATTAATTAGGCTACAAGCTAGATCCTAGAACCGCCGAAGAGCCGATCGATGTAAAAATTATTGTGAAAGGTAAATTACTTGTAACACAATTACAGCAATATGCTGATAGTGAAATAGACACTTTTTGGAATACTTTATGGACATTTCAGAATGGAAATAATGTAGCTTTATGCAAGAATGTATCCGACTTTTGTTAAATGTCTTTTGTATCTCCCACTCTAATGCAACATGTGAACGCATTTTTTAGTTAGGTTAACTTAATAAAAATCAAAACACGCAACAAAAATAAAAACAGAGACCGTTAATAATCTTTTACTAACTTCACAATGTGTTAAAGAGGCAGAAAATTGCGTAAAATTTTTACCAAATGAACAAATTATATTACTTATCCAAAATTAAAAAACACTATACAAAAATATTGAAAAAGATGATGCCGTAGACGTAAATATTGATGATGATTCTACCTATATGCGAACAAATTATTATTTGAAATAACACTATTTACACATAATATAAAGTTTTTGTATGCTTTGGGTGTCTGTAGATACACATTTTTAAATTTCTAGTATTTTTTTATAAATTCTGGTAATTTTATACTTATGTTCTGGTAAACCCATTTTCACAATCTGGCAACACTGGTTCAGATCAAAGTATTTATTTAGGTTATGTTGAATACTAACAGCACGAAAAATGCCGTTCATGAAAGGAAAAGCACCTATTCGAAGAACGCTGCGTTATCTAGAGTCAGGAAAATTAGTACTAAAAGACGAAATAAAAATATTTACTGTAAATTACAATATATTTGGTCCGCAACATCAAGGCACCAAGTAAGTAAGTGAGGTTATATAAATTTCAGTTGGTTTGTATTTTATTTTTCAGGGAATTCGTATTTTGGTATCTACCCCAAATACAATATAAAAATCCTAATGTTCAAATAGCTACTTTTAAGAACATGACGCCTTCCCCCTTCATTAGGTGTTTTTACGGTGAGCATACACATTGTTGGAACGTAGTAGGTAACTTCTACAATACATAATTTGCAGAAACGGGCCACCAAATGTTAATTGACTGCGACAACAAATCTAAAGAAGTTATCCATGAGCATCTAGTAAAAGTAATCGGAAAAACAAAGTACGTTGGTGGTGGTTTTTATCTGGCTTTTTAATACATTAATTTTAGAGAAGTGCTGCAGGCAGAAGCAGTAGCCAAAGAAAAGAAGGACAATCCTGCCAATTTTGGCGTAGGATGTGATAGGCATTGCATTTGTGAAATTCCTGGACAATTACCATGCCCACAAATTGTTCCCTTGCCAAATCACATGAGAGGGAAGTTTAAGTTCGCCAGGGATTAAATTAACGATTTATTTGTATATATTGAGTAACGAAATAAATAGTAGAACTGACTTAATTTGATAATTGTAAAATAGGTTTCGTGATGCGATGTTCAACTTACGTAGCTCTAACATTAAAGAAAACTAGTGTAAATTATTACTTAAAATAAAGTTGAGGAACTGAGGAGGAATGTTAAGAAATTTTGAGCTACTGATTAATTTTTGTGTGAGAAACATACCACTTGAATGATGCACAATTTAGCTTTGCATCCAAGTGGACTCCTAAATATTTTGCTGCAGGATTCGTTGCGTTTCATTGTTGTTTACTCTTATTGTTGGGAGTTGAGTACAGCGCTTCAGATTGAATATTTTTGTTTGACATTTACCTGTATTAATTTTAATTTTCTATTTGTGAAACCATTGACATTATAGTATTTTAATTTAGTAAATGTTTTCTGGCCGTTTCTGCTGTAGCACTTTGTTTTATTATGGCTGTATCATCAGCAAGTATTGCTGGTATTGAATTATTCACAGTAATCAAATTTTAGATAAATAAGTTGGTCCCTTGAGGTACTTCAAATTTTATGAGTTTGGAATTGAATTAAGTTGTGTATTATCTTTATTTAATTTTATCATTTTGTATTGAAGTTTTTGGAAAACTTTATCAAAAGCTCCTAAGTTCATGAACATAATTGCTGTAAGTTTCTTTTCCGCAAACCCGTTTTTCAATCTGTTATTCTGAGCATTTGGTGTGTTGAGTGTGACTCGAAAACTAAATTGATGAGAAGGGAACACGTCCAAAGAATAGGAAGTTAGATCAACTACAGCTTTCTTTGTTAATCTTAACGATACTAAAATTAATTTGGTAAATAGTCTATAACAATACCGGTGAAGATAATAGATATTAACGATACAAGTTTGATTATGAGCATCTTAAAGATACGAGTTTGATTGCCAAAACGAGGCGGTGAGTCGAGTTTTGCGGCAATCAAACAAATGCACAAGTATATTAATGATTATCACACAGGTATTGTACAAAATTTTATTTAGAACTGCCCAAAATTGAGAAAAGTGCATTAAGAGAAACTTCAGATCTGTAATTTTCAAAAGTATTTTAGTAGGCAAATGTGATTACGTCATTAATTTGACAGTATTTCTGTTAGGTAATGAAGCCATTCCATAACGGAAATAGTGTCAAATGAGTGACGTAATAAGTTACTTATCACACTGGAGTAGATAAAAATATCTACTTAACACTTAACTGTCACCTGTCATGAAATGCGCAAGTGTAAATTTCATCGATTTATTCGTTCATAATCTTCAGCCTCTTTTACTTTCGGTATTGAGGATTATTCACATTCAAAGATTGAATAACACCACTTTTCATTTGGTATTGTTGCTACTTGCCAGGCACTGATCCTCTGTTTACACGGTTGAAATACATTGAGCAAATTGAGATACATCGAAATGCTTGCACAGTACTTATCGAACGCCGACAGATCTCGATTGGTTTGCTCTGTAGTTAGGCAACGATTTCAAGGAACAAAGCTGTCAGAGGTAGCTTACTAAACGTAGATTATGGTTCAACTGACAGCAGGAGTTTTAAATACTACAAGAAATTGCTTAACTAGCTCTTAGAATATCAGTTTTAGCATTGTAGCATATAAAGTAAATGCTTTTACTTTTTGTTTTTACCTTACCTGGAACTATAAAAGTTAAGAGGAAAATAGGACATAAGGATATAGGATAAAAGGAAAACAAGAATGAAACGGTGCAAAACACAAGTTCCTTATCTATACTTTGAAACACTGTTGGCATGAAGCGCTTTTTGCCATACACCCTTTGAAACGCAGACATTCAGTCTTCGTAATCTGTTGAAACGGTGCTTTCAATGTGGTATTATCGTTACTATATTATGTATACAGGCTGATTTTTACTTCCTTTTACAATAAAGGATTTACCCCAAAAATTCGAAATTGAGTTTTCAACACATCTTCACGTTTTAGAGTCCCCTGAACCGAAAAACATATTTTTTTTCATTGGTCTGTCTGTCTGTGTGTCTGTCTGTCTGTCTGTGTGTCTGTGAACAGAATATCTCAAAAACGAAATGAGGTAGGACGGTGAAACTTGATATATAAGTTTTGTGTACTATGTAGATGAGACAGCAAGCTTTTGAAGAAAATCGCATAACCGGAAGTAGGTGTTTACTCTTGTGATTTTTAAGTTTTTTTCGATTTTTTCAAAAACGGCTCTAACGATTTTTTTCAAACTTTACATTTTTATTATATTTTTAATGTGTATTGATGTGATATAGGTGATTTTCCAGTTGAATACTTCTAAAACGGGTTCCTTCTGTTTTTTACTTCCTTTTACAATAAACGAAGTATTGGATTCACCCCAAAAATCCGAAATTGAGTTTTCAACAGATCTTCACGTTTCAGAGTCCCCTGAACCCAAAAAACACATTTTTTTTCATTGGTCTGTCTGTCTGTGTGTGTGTCTGTGTGTCTGTCTGTCTGTGAACAGAATATCTCAAAAATGAAAAGAGTTATGGGGTTGAAACATCATATATAAGTTTTGCGTACTATGTAGATGCGACAGCAACCTTTTGAAAAAAAATCGCATAACCGGAAGTAGGTGTTTACTCTTGTGATTTTTCAGTTTTTTTCGATTTTTTCAAAAACGGCTAACGATTTTTTTCAAAATTCTCATTTTTATTACATTTTTAATGTGTATTGATGTGGGATAGGTGATTTTCCAGTTCAATACTTCTAAAATGGGTTTCTTTTGTTTTTTTTCTCTATTTTTTTTATTAACTCCTATTTTAAACGGAACACCCGGTATATTATTACATTTTTGAATTCAGCTTAAAATTCTAGAGAAAATTTGTCTCTTCACCTAATGCTCTATTTTGCACCGTTTTTGTAGAATTTGTAATTTTTTAAAAATTTTGACAAATGCTAAAAATTTAAAATCAAATTTTTGCCCAATTATAAGATCACTGTAAAAGGAAGTTGTGTGAGTGTATCACACCAGGTTTTTTTTCTACTTTTTTTTATTAACTCCTATTTTAAATAGAACACCCGGTATATTATTACATTTTTGAATTCAGCTTAAAATTCTACAGAAAATTTGTCTCTTGCACTAACGCTCCATTTTGTACCGTTTTTGTAGAATTTGTAACTTTTGAAAATTTTGGACAAATGGTTAAAAATTAAAAATCAAATTTTTCGATAATGTAGGCAACCCATTATGCAGAAGCATGCATAATGGGTTCCCTACATGATAAAAAATCTGGTGTGATACACGCACACAACTTCCTTTTACAGTGATCTTATAATTAGCAAAAAATTTGATTTAAAATGTTTTAAGCATTTGTCAAAAATTTTCAAAAATTACAAATTCTGCAAAAACGATACAAAATAAAGCGTTAGTTGAAGAGACAAATTTTCTCTAGAATTTTAAGCTGAATTCAAAAATGTAATAATATACCGGGTGTTCTATTTAAAATAAGAGTTAATAAAAAAAAATAGACAAAAAAACAAAAGAAACCCATTTTAGAAGTATTCAACTGGAAAATCACCTATCTCACATCAATACACATTCAAAATGTAATAAAAATGTAAAGTTTAAAAAAAATCGTTAGAGCCGTTTTTGGAAAAATCGAAAAAAACTGAAAAATCACAAGAGTAAACACCTACTTCCTGTTATGCGATTTTTTTCAAAAGCTTGCTGTCTCATATACATAGTACACAAAACTTATATATGAAGTTTCAACGCCATACAGCTTTTCGTTTTTGAGATATTCTGTTCACAGACAGACAGACACACACACAGACACACAGACCAATGAAAAAAAATATGTTTTTTGGGATCAGGGGACTCTAAAACGTGAAGATCTGTTGAAAACTCAATTTCGAATTTTTGGGGTAAATCCAATACTTCCTTTATTGTAAAAGGAAGTAAAAATCAGCCTGTATACCTTCCGTTGCACATCATAAATAGATAACGGAATATATGCAGCCCATTATTACCAAAATATGCGCATACACATGCACTCTATTTTATAAAAATATGCGGTACATTTTAGAAATATGCATATGCATGTGCCTTCTTCATTACTTTATGCAGAATTTAAAAACGTTTTAACTAACGATCGACTGATTGTAAAACTATAATAAACTTTAAAAAAAGAGAATACGTGTTTAACGTTTTGTTTTAATAGTTTTTATGGTATTCTGAATTGTAAACCCCTGTTTACTGAACTCTGTCTCTAGGGGTAGGCCCATTATCAATTAAAACGAGCTGTTTATCAAAGAGAAGCAGCAATGTAATTTGAATTTTAAGATTTTTTTATTAAAGATTTGCGATTCAATATAGCATAAAACGTTGTATAATGCTGGACCACTAATAGAACTTTACGTGTTCACACGTATAACACGCTCGTTATCACTCGCTCGTTATACTATGCTTGCAAGTAAATTTCTAAACGGTATTTAATATAAATTACTATAAGCGTTCATATGTTCATAATGATGTATTTCAGAATTAAGCAATTATTTCAATAAAAAACGGACAATATAAGCAAAATTCGTAAATTAATCATCGCCATAAACATCTTACAATAAAATGCTTTTCAAAATTTTACCTATAAAAGTTTCAATTCGTGCACATTTTTAATTTTATCCTAAGATATGCATAAATTATGGAATATGCAGTTTGCATAAAATCCGTTCTCTAGTCATAAATTTTCATTACGTCATGTATGTCCGGTGTTTCCAGTATGTTAGCAGAATTGTAACAGTTTGAAAATCAATGTCTTGCATAGAGCGACTTATAGTGCCATTTTAGAATATTCACGACTCATCAAAAAATAAAAATTGATATAATGCTTCTTGTTTTATGTGCTGATAAGTGATGACTCCAAAAACATCGCCCGTTTTAAAGAAAAGTCATTCAATTCCATGAGACCTCTTCGAGGATCATTCTTTTGCCATTTAAATCCTATATTTTTCAAGACCGTGTGCAAAGACGCTTAACTGCCCGTAAAAATTCTCTCAGTTTTTCTCATAAATTATAAAGGGTTACATTCTAAAAGCAAAATTATTTGAATATGTCAAAATACAGTGAAATCTTTCATAACGGACACTCCATTAAGCGGACCGCTCTATTAAGCGGGCATTTTTCTTGGCACAGTCGGGAACGACTGTAGATTAAATGCAAGGGCATCTTCGTTAAGTGGACTCTCTGTTAACAGGACACGGACAGGAAAATTCTGGAAATTTTGAAATATTTCCCTCGTTTAGGCGGGCATGTTACTAATGA
>OW679198.1:42096283-42379523 GCA_940337035.1 Agriotes lineatus
TGTTAAAATTGGAGCTGAAAGATTGCCCACTTAATCAAGTTAAAACCACATTTTAAAAGGGTCCGTAAGCACGGCAACCTCGTTATGTATTTCCACCTAAAATTTAATGTTTGAAGGTTCCCCATGTTTTTAAATTAAATTATCACTTCCCGTGTTACACCATACAATATGATAAAAACTTTCTTGGGATGCATATTAGGGCTGCTGAGCTTGCCGCGTAAACCAAGAAAACTCGTCAACAATGTATCTAAATCCGATCTGGGATTACCTGTTAATGGGAAAATTTTCCAAGGTGGACGTAAATAGCATATTTTCTACTTCCAGTTGAAGAGTGGTTTATTTTTGTACACTGGAAAGTTTTTATTAAAAACGTATATGGAATAATAAACCATAATTTTTAAGTATACGTCCTCTTTAATTTACAAACTTTTTACAAGTTTCCAAATGGATTAAATCGCTTTGGAAGTTTCATTTTAAGTACACAATTGCTCCGCTGCACTTCTGCGTTTCTGTGGAAATTCGCACCAACAACTTCCTTCGCGCAATCTTCCCATGGGAGTTCTTCTTAGTACGATTTGAGTTCCTAATTGATTTCCTATTTCTTTCAAAACTTTTGATATCAAGCGTAGACGGTTCTATCGAGAAATGCCTTTTTAAACTTGCACAAGCGACCCAAGTTCTGCAAGTATATTCCTTAAACGGCAGGCTGACGTTGACTTTTGTTGTATGCATATCGGCTTTGTTGGTATCGTTCCTAATTTATTTTCTTTTGAAGTTGATTTGATTTTTTTCTACGATATTGTCAAAATGACAACTTTTTGCACAGTGTCTAGTGTCAAAAGCGACGTTTGTAGCACTGTTAATATTAGCGCCCGAATTAGGTCTTTCTAGCACGTTGCCATTGGTGGCGTGTGTTATACTATATTAAAACACGCTTTGCCGTAAATTTGAATGTCAGCATAACCTAGAATGTCGAACACAATGTGACGGAAAACGTGTCACCGAACTAAGTTTTTATATTTCTGTTACGTTCGTAGAAAAAGTAGCGTATGATACACGTGTATAAGTGCCATTAAAGCACTAGCGACGTTAAAAGCACTCCGCTTTGCGTCGTGCTCTTAAACTCGCCACACGTGCTTTAAAGGCGTACTTATACACTAGTATCATAATATACTATTATTTAATGCAAAAGTATGCAAGGCAAGTTATTGTTACATTGAGGCTTACGAAATAAATATTTTTCGTGTCGATTGAAACTTAAAGCAATGACCTTTTTATTAATCTATACCAGTAGTATTAATATTATGTGGTTGCGTATTTCATTATGCTATTTTTAATGTAAGCAACAAATAAAACATTTGAATCAAGTTCTGTAATGTAATTAGTGAAATGTAGTTTTAAAAAGTAGGAAATGTCAGTTTGTATACGAAAGATAGATGATGGTTAATTAAAGCTGTGCACTTTAATTTAAGAAAAAAGCTAGTTAATTTGCTAAAAGGTCATTCGACAATTCAACAGTGATCAGTTGTAGTCCTTAGGTACTTCCTACTACAGGTGGCGTACGATATCATATACAGGGTGTCTCGCGAAGTTCTCCCGGCACATGTTCTTGAGATCATTTCAAGCAAAAAAAGTTCATATGAACATGTGTCCTATTCTCAGTATTGGATTGGTCGAGATGGGTCACACAATTGGCCGGCCACATCTCCAGATCTAAATCCCGCAGATTACATCATATGGGGTTGGATGAAAGACTTGGTGTACGAAGAGAAAATAGAAACATGCGAGGCTGTAATCCAGCGAATTTTGAACGCTGCAGCAAATAAAAGACAGAAATGCTAAGGTAATGAATGGAACGCGTGGTATTCACAGGCCAGCGGCTAAATGCATTGAAGTAGGAGCTGGAATTTTAGAACATCTATGACTACGTTCTTTTAAATTATTAGTCTGCAGTCATTTATTTTGTTATTTTTGATGTCATAGAAATAAAAATTATTTAAGATTAACTTAGTTTGAAATGTGTATAGTTCAATAAATTCTGAGAATAGGACACATGTTCATAGGAAATTTTTTGCTTGAAATGATCTCAAGAAATGCCCCTTAAGTGCCGAGAGAACTTCGCGAGACACCCTGTATATATTTGGAATCTATGATTGTTCAGTTCTCCGAAAATATAAGTGCATCAGGATTAACAAATAGAATTTATAAAAATTATCGTTTAGCCGTCGGTTGTTTCGTCATTTATAAGGTAATTTTCGATTTAAACTGTAGTAGTTGTTAATTCTTGCTTTCTAACACATATATAGTACGTCTATAGAAAGTATCCGGAAAAAGTATTTTTTTAGGTTTTTATAAAATAACATACAAGGTGTTGAAAAAAAGATCAGATATTTTACCCACTTATATAGATCTCATCAATACAAATAAAAATGTCCTAATAAACATGAGTCCGGAAACGCTTCGTTTCCGAGATACAGGGTGTTAAAAGTTTTTTTTTATTCGTTTTTTTTTCATGTTATCTTTAAACGCATTGAGCGATTTGAATGAAATTTTTAGAGTTTGTTTATAACTTTATGAGGTATCTTTTTGAGTTATTACAATTGATGTAGTAATTGCAGGGGCGTGCCCAGGGGGAATAACGATTAGTTTACACAAAAAATAACGCCCACGAGATTTTTTGCAATTTTTATATTGATGTTACCGATATGCTAGCTCCTCTTCGGCTGCATAATCATTTATTATGTATTACAAGATTTCACTTTAAGTTTGCCCTTTATTAATACAATGCCCTGTTAGTTAACTATAATTACTTTCAAATCAAGTGCTCTTATCTCAGGATGGTTCGTGAAAATCTAGTTCTCTATTAATGGAAGTTTTAAAATTGTATTTTCAAAATCTTTGACTACTAATGACGTTTACTGTCAAACTTGACTTCTATAACTCATCAAACCAGGTATTGACAATCGTATTTTACATTGACACACATATTAATCAATTCACTACGTAAGTACTATATCAAGTTGATTTTCTCACTTTCTATTACTAAATGTTATTCAAAATGCTTTCATATATTCTTTACACAAACCTTAATAACTTCTCTAGCCTTCACTGCAAAAATCCAACCAATAACGATTCCAAATGTCGACAGTCTGCAACACCTACCTACTCCTCAAACAGTAACACCTATGATGATCTGTGTACCCTCGAACTGCATCCGTCCTGTCAATAACTGCTACGGTTCCCAGAATCCAGTCCTGCTCCGCTACAAACGTCACCGTCACACCAATCAACTCCTGGTAAGTTTTAATATTATGATGATCCAAATCTAACCTTGTTCCTTTTGCAGATAGTACGATGTCTCTAGCAACACCCACTACAATTATCCAAATTCATCACCTAATTGTGACAACCTTCCTTCAAATCCTCAAATCGTCGTCCATACAACCACTAGTGTCACCCATAAATACCAATTATATCTTGTATGTATCAATAAATTCAATTCTCTTCATATAATGTAATCTTCTGTATTATTTATTTATAATTCACTGCATTGGCACAATCTCTTCACTGATTGTATGTCTTTATTAGTTAAACGTTATATCTTCACACCCCATCAAACCATTATACCAAATAAGCAGTTAGTTTCAAGTTTTTATTATCAAAATTCGTTATATTCAAAATTACATGTCTGTTTTTTATGAGTTGTTTCAGTAACTAATTTCTAACCAAAATTGTTATTCCTGTTAGATACCATTCTTAATGCGCACTTCTATATTTTAAATATTCTAGTATTACAGGTTATTTATTCTTATCTTTCTAACAAATACATTTGTCAATTGTAACCTTGGCTTGAACTTTTTTAACATTTACTGCAACCATCAATATTTTGAATATACAATTTCTAATCATTATTAAATTATCTCACCCATTGTCTCAATTAACTTTCATGATTCATATTAAATTTAAACCCCCATTTTTTATCTACACACCTCAAAATTTAATTGTAATAATCTTCCAAATTTATTGGTATTAAATATTTCTTTATTATGATTGATCACTCTACCTGGTGTATCATAATATTTTTTTTTATAAAGCAACTAAAAATGCAACTTTTTTGTCTCCTGAGATTTTTTCAGATCTCGCTTCGTTTTCAAGAAAAAAATTAAAGCCCATATTTTTTGCACGTCTCTGAACGTATTAAGACAATATCTAAAAACCCTTTAACCGATTTTAGTGTAACTTTGAAGGTTTACTAGTGCTATTATTGATCATGTTGTGGCACATTTAGATTTAAATTATTCATTCCAGGGGGCGGCTGGGTTTTTTGTTGAAAACTTTAACACTCTGTATCACAGAAACAAAGCATTTCCGGACTCATGTTTATTAGGACTTTTTGTTTGTATTGATGAGATCTATAAGTGTGTAAAATATTCGATTTTTTTTCAACACCCTGTATTTGGAATATAGAATTGTCTTTTGTTTTATCCATGGCCCTGATAATACGCGCACAAAATTTTAGAGGCCCACGGCTTTCTAAAAGGAAGTTACATGGCATTTCTTAAAACTGTAAAATTCCGGATACTTTCTAGACGTACTATATAGTATGTGGTATCATTTCCGGATAATAGGATGTGCGAGTTTTCAGAATTGTGCAGGAACATTAAAGATAAATCACTTATAATAATGCAGAAGACTAAAAGCCGTGTTTACACAACTAAAAGTACCACGGTTGCATTCGTTTATTTCTATTTTCGGGTTTTTGTAAACAAACTTCCCTTAACTTTTAATAGCGATATTATCACAGAAAACAATTATTTATTCTGCATATTACTTGTGTTTTTTTAAAACTGTTGACACAGCTTTAAAGGCAAGTGAATTTTGGTTAATAATAATGAGAGTTACTGAATGCAACCAACGGCCCAAGCAAAGAAATATTGAAGCTCTACGTTTAAGCATATTAAATGTGTCTCTGACTTTGATGTTTACACATAACCTATAAATTATTTTGACTACGAAACTTTTGCAAATTGTTGTTCATTGCTTTGATTGCGCTGCAAATATACCAGAGTTGGCGCTGTACCCTGCATACGGGCTGTTTTTCAGGTATGCCGATCAACGAAGAATTAACGAGGTATAACAATTTGTTTCCTTTATTATTTTGAAGATTACCTAAGAAATACAGAAAACATAATTCAACAATTGCTGCTCAACAACATCCTGAATGCTAACGCTTGGAAGACATCTACTTTCTTTGAGAGCATGAAACGTTGCAGTAAAAAGAGTTTTCATTGTACCCCGATGTCGGTAATAAACCTGCATATGTGCTGATTTTCAGGTATGCCGATCAAAGATGAGATGAAGAATAACAATTTGTTTCCTTTATTATAGCGACATTTTGAAGATTGCCAAAAAAATACAGAAAATCGTGGAATTTAGACATCTACTTTCTTTGAGTGCATGAAACGTTGCAGTAAAGAGTTTTCATTGTACCCCGATGTCGGTAATAAACCTGCATATGTGCTGATTTTCAGGTATGCCGATCAAAGATGAGATGAAGAATAACAATTTGTTTCCTTTATTATATCGACATTTTGAAGATTGCCTAAAAAATACAGAAAATCGTGGAATTTAGCCGGTAACAGCTTGAGAAGAACTTCAGATCCTGTTAGTGTGTACTACAATGATCGGCCAATTCCTTCCAAGGACACAGTAGCGCGAATTGTAAAACCATTCCGAGAAACTGGATGTGTCAAAAATTTATAGCTCGCGACGACATGCAAATTTAGATTTCCTTAAAGACTATTACAGAAGCATATTTTAATATAACGCCTCAAATGTTAAATAATGTACGTTGCAACTTTTACGACAGACTAAGTCACTGTTTAGTAGTGAATGGAAACACATTTGAGCATTTAATTAATTAGTTAAATCTGTTTTGTTATAAAATTCGTAAAACATATTTGTAATTTCTTTCCATTATTTTATTTTAAAAATAGTTTTTGGATATACCATTGTTTATCTTATTGTAAATTAACAATTTTTTCTTGAACAAAACCACAGAATACAAGACAACAATTTTTATTATAAAATACATTGTTTACAGTTATACATAAATACTTAACCTCTCTCGTGTGTCCGTTTACTACACGTCAGGCACCCTGCTTAATTACAATAGCATACGTATTCAAGTAACATTTAAAAAACATGTAAATTTGTTAGTAAACTAATCATTTCAGCAGTTACATAATTATTTTTCACAGAAATTTCTCAAATTGCCTTCGATCATGTTCTAAATACATGTTAACCCTACGTTTTATCGTTAAACACATTGGCCAATATTCTTGGTGTGATGGTATTTACTGCAATCACAATAGCTCGTGTGTAGCGGAACATCTAATGGTGCATAATATGCAGCATTTTTTGCACACCTTTTTAACAGGACAGGATCTGTACAAAACGCCTACAAAAAATTAATGTACAATAATTTAATTATTAAAGAACACCATTGCATGTCAATTTACCTGTTTGAGCTGACAAATGTGTTAAAGATTTATTAGGACTCGTGGTTATTCGATCTTAAATATCTTGCAAGATGTCTTCAGTGACCGCAGATTAAGTGGTGTCCCTCTACATTTGCCGTTACTACATGTTCTACGGAACGTGGCACTACGATGTTAGAGAACTGTTTTTCAAATTGTTGATAACAAGATTGAGATAAATATATCCAAACACCATTTTCATCACGTTCTCCAGAATAAAAATCAGCCTCTACGATAAACTTATTGCCTTCATCAGAGAAAACCATTTTTTCAGCTTAACCTAAAAGTAGCAAGGTCGTGCTGCAATTATTAAAAAATAAAATATAGCAATATGAATTCTTACCAAATAAATTCACCAAGTGTGGTGTTATTCTTGAAAATGGCTGATTTTAAATAAAATGTAAACAAATAAGGCGAAAGTTATCTCTTTTCTTTATTTATGGAAAGTTACACACCCAAATTTGACAGTGTCAAATTTACTGCGCGCGCATAAAAATGAGAAAGTAAGATTAGTGAACGAATTCTAGGCATACCAACAGACAGCAGTTTTGATAACAACAGGAATATTTTACAGTCCAATGAATATTAATAAAATTTGTATTGGGAAAATTTTAAAGTTACCCACAATTAGAAACGAAAGCACAGTTGTGACAACAAAATAATTCAATGATTGTTTCACTTCTGACCAATCACAATTCTCGATCCGGCCAAAGCAATGGTTGATCCTTACGTAAATTCCCAATGTTAATTTTGCTATATCTCATAGTCGGTGAGACACACTGTATAATATATTCTGAAATGGCAAATGGTAAATAGTTGTCAAATATTATTACTTCTTTTTGCATTTATTGTATCGTGGAAAAAAATTGGGCCAATAATTCGCCTTTGTGACATAGTTGCCCATACTCCAACTTTGAGCGGGTGCAAACTGGTTTCAACATAAATGTGCAGTCTAAAAGTTAAGGACCATAAACCATTGACAATATTGAATCCGTTGTCCAAAATCATGTGGATACAGCTGTTGAACTACCGATACCTTTCACGAGTGCTTTCCATCAAGTTTCATACGAAATCCTGTACAAAGAACAATTTTAAGTTTTAGATTTGCTATTTAGGTACCTGGTTATATTCGTACGTTAAATACAAAAAATATCTCAGGGACCCCGTTGATAAGATATGGGGGTTCAAAGTGGGCAGATTGAAAATGACAAGCTGAACTATATTTTATAAATTTCTATATTCAAAATATTGCAAACCCAGTATAATCTTGTAAAAATAAATTTATTTTGCCAAAAGTTGCTAGAGTTTTTAAATACAATGTTTTAAATGTTTCAAAAATTATTAAAATATGAAATAAAATGAAGCTGGCAACATATCAGATTGATAATTTGCAAAAAGTATTGACCAAATGTGTTTTGTGCCAATGATTTAATGTCACTTTAATGTCAAAATTTAAAGATCATTTGTAATGTTTAGTAATAACGAATATTGTGACATGTACCTCATTCTTGGTGAATGCAATGGAAACTTAAGAAATGCCGCTCTAGAATATTCGTTGCGTTATCCCAATCGTCGTCATCCCGATAAAAATGTTTTTCAGCGGCTTGAGCAACGTATGCGGGAAACTGGTCGTGTTGAATTAAATTACAACCACCATGGGCGACCACGAACAACCAGGACTGCTCAATTAGAAGATCAAGTTGTTGCAGTCGTGGAAAATCAACCAGGTATGAGCAAACATGGAATCGTCCAAGAGCTTGGTATAAATTGCAGTTTAGTGCATAGAATTTTAAAAGGGGACAATTATCACACTTTTCATTATTCAAAAGTTCATGTTCTACAAGAAAACCACTTTCTGCAAAGAACGAATTTTAGCCAGTGGCTGCTACAGCAAATTGAAGCAGATGAAGATTTTACAAAAAAAGTATTATGGACGGAGGAAGCAGCTTTTACTTGAGGGGTACTTATTTAACAAGCACAACAATCATTACTGGGCAGTTGAAAACCCCAATGTATTTCGCATAAGAGGTTTCCAGCAACGGTTTGCGCTAAATATTTGGGCAGGCATATTAGGTACCTACATTATTGGACCATTCTTTTCACCCAATCACCCACAGCATATGTTTCTTATGGTTCTGATCCTGGCGGTTGAAAAAATTGTATATACACGGCAGGGCAGAACACCATTTTTCCCTCTGTGTATTTGTGCTCGGCATCACCCTTGAGCTGCAAACTCACATCTTGGGAAAAATTATGCTTTTCTTTTTCTTATAATGTATTATTTTTTCACATTGCCATTGGTGACATTAAAAAAAGTGACTTTTTGATACTTTTCATAACTGCTCAAAATCATATTGAGTTTTAGAAATATCTTCCACCTTTGCTTCGTTGCCGGACTCTGTATTTATACAGTACAGTAAACATTGCGCTTCCATACTTTGACGAAAATTATTTAAAAAGATATTTTTGTCAACTACACGGAAAAATTGCATGTTCAACACATTGGAAAAGTGATTCTTCCATGCTCACGTAAAACTTTTACATTCGCTGGAAAACTTTCACTTTTCTTAACTTGTAGAACAATCTAACAAGAGGTCAATAAAAAAGCCAATTAGGGTAGGCTGTGATATGTGTTATACGTTTGGCAGTACTGAAGTGTATTGTCAGTCTATGTGAAATTCGAGATTAGTAGGTTAGGTTTTGTTTGTTGTTTGACACAGACTGACATAAAATATAACCTGCAAATCTCGAATTTGACATAGACTGACAATACACTTCAGTACTGCCAAACGTATAACATATATCACAGCCTACCCTAATTGGTTTTTTAATTAATCTCTTGTTACTATTAATTCACTAGCGATTTAAGAACAACTCGCTAGCATATAAACATTATAAACAGTTACTTATGGTTGCTATTATAGAGATAATAATAATAATGCCAGTTTAAAATGACAAAGAAATAATAATTAATCAAGTGATTTAACAATAACAGTAACGGCGTAATCTCTAGCGTGCTTTTAAAACTTTCTTTCGTGCAACAAAAGTTATTACATTTATCGTACATTTTAAATGCGGCATATGCCGCGGGTTTCAGCTAGTACGTATATATTCTAAAAACCTTCATCTGGTCCTCAGCAGCGAAGATATCTGCTAGTATATGCAAACTATTTTCTAAGGTGTGTGTGGTAAGAGTACTATTCAAAAGAGTTCAATCTAAACGTGCGTTTCCTTTAAATTTGTAAAAAAAAAATTACGACGACGTTGTCAGGATAGTCGGACGCAACTGGATGAGAGCAGCACGGAACAGGCAAAACGAGTATGGTGCGGCATACATCCAGCAGTGGGTAGAATAAAGGCTGAAAAAGAAGAAAGAAAAAATAATTCTGAATGTAATGTAACAAGATTTGAATAATTTGTGAATAAAAAACTAATAATAAAATAAAATTTTAATGATAACAGTCAGCAATAGTTATAAGATTAACATCTAAAATTAGAAGTGTTTATCCAACACCTATCAATAAACGCCCCATAACTATAGAGATTTTGGCAATCGCAATATCAATATTACATACATGTGACTTTTTGATAACCATAACTCAAGGAGTGAGTTTTAGTTTGCACAATAATGTTTAATATCATCTATGTTCCGATGTCACCTGGCAACGGAAAAGGTTAAAACAAACAGGTACTGTGATTGCAATCAAAAATATTGGTTTTGATGCCTCGTCTGAGTTTATTGAGAGGTATGGATAAAATGTTGTACTGCACGCGTAGTGTTACGAGGTGTTACCTACACGAGCAAATTAGCCCACACTGTTTACAGCTTCATGGGAACTTTTTCCCTAGTGGGTAATATCCACATTTGTATTTGTATTTTTTTGTATTTTTACTTCCACTCTAATTAGTACATTTTAAATATTACATACAGAAAACATAACACTACTGTATAGCAAAAAACTACCGGGTGGCAATAAATATCTGATATCACATTACCTTTGGAATCAAGACCGCTTTATTAAAGTAATGAATCCAACTAAACTAAATGTCATTAATGTCATCACAACTAAAATTCCTATCTGTCAAAAATTATTACAGATTGCAATAAGTAATATAGTTAGAACAGGCGATTTTTATAGTCGAATCGTAGGCTAAACTGCAGAATCCGGGGCACATTCCCCTCCTCTTATTGCATTTTATTACATTACATAGGTACCAATACTTATTGTAATTGAAATATAATACTAACCCACCATTTATAAGTAGCTAATTTCATGGCTACTGGGATCTCAGATATTTATGGCCACCCGGTATAACCCTAACCAAAGCGCCAAATCCATCCATATATATAATAGGCTTGTCTGGGACGCTGTTTTGTGTGTCCGGGACGCTGTTTCAGCAGCCAAACCGTAAGAGATAGATAAAAAAGTTATTAAAGTTATATGTTTGGAATGGTCATGTCAGGTCAGGAACCGAATTTCAGTCTCTAACACTAATTATTATCTTAATTATCCTAACCCGAACTTTTTAGGTTAGATTCTAGGCAAATTTTATCAAGGCGAATGCGACTGGTAGTTTACTACCAACAATGACGTCATATACGTACGTGTGGTGAATACGCTTTCTATTTGAAAAACGGTCTTTTTTGTTTTATTAAATGAGACATTTGTCTCACTGGACTGCTAGTATTTATATAATATATAATTTATATAAAATTACATAGAAATATATTGCAGAAATTAAACAATATAGGTTAATAACTATAATTTATATTTTTTTGCTCAGATTCGTATAGTATTCTTGCGATTAAACAGTAATAATGTATTTAAAATTTTTAATGACACCTGGAGTATATGCAGGGATAACTGTCAAATGAACATAATTATTTGTATTAATTCCACATCCAGAAGAAAGTAATAATCAGATTCTCCTCAGTCGACGGTACATGATATGCATTCTGAAATACAAGTATAAATAATTCTATTCCCGGAGAAGCTTTCCAACATGGAGTTTCTTGTATAAATGGTTTTTCGCCTTAAAATTTTTCACAGAAACTTGTTAACCTTTCCAGGGGCAAACATCTTTTTAAGTATGTATTTCTATATCTTAATTGGTTTCCAAGCTTCACTTTCTAGTTGAAACATTTTTTGCATTTGTATTTTTAGGGGCGTTCATTCAATTACCTTTTTTTTCGTTCTTGTGAATATTTAGTAATGGATATCGTGTTCATTACATTTTGCGCTTAAAGCGTCGAGTGGCTTCAGCATAATTAGTGCATAATTACGACGACCCGCCGTCTGCGGGAACGATGACCTTAGTGAAAACATTTTTAGTTTTCATCTTTGCAGCGCCGCAGCTTTTTCAGCTCCAAACCGTCATTTGAATTCAACTGAACTCCAGAATATCGAGGCGCCGCTTTCATGTTAAGAGAATATTTGTCGAAAAGGTATTAATGCTCTACGTTTGCATTCGTGCTGGCAAGTTATATACCTACAAAGGGCCTGGAGTTCTTAGATTAATGCACAGGTCGTGAAGAAACCCCATCTGCCATAGAGAAATGTACATGGAGCATTTTATAGCAAGGCCAAGAAAGTTAGGGTTGTTTTATTATAACCTGAAGCTAAATGACTAACGATTCCATTATTCAGTGGAGGGTACGTATATGGAGTTGAGTCCAAATTAAATGTTTGTTCCGGCGGGGGGGGGGGGGACTTGTTTGTGCGTCTACTATTTTGCTGTAGCTTTACCAAATACGAGTTTTAAAAGCTACTTGGCAGACTCTTCATGTTTAAATCTTTCATGCAAAACTCGTTAACTTTTTCAGCTCATTGACGAAATTGAACTGTATTGATTTGACATTTTCTCTAAAATCCACTATTAATTTGACAGTAAATTCTATAAATAATTGTGTGCACCAGTAGTCTATAAACATACCATTATTGATTTATTTTTATATTGATAAGTTGATCATTATCGACCGTGGTCAATAATAATAATTTATTAATGATCGGTGTTAACTCCTTTCCGTAACACCGGTCAATAATAGAGTCAACTGGCGAAATACATTGATCGCTAGGAGTTCCCGAGAACACCCGCATCTCTCACTCGAGCCGAATTGGCAGAAGCCTACGCAGAGTTGAAATTCAGCCTACTTCATTTTTGTGGGTATTAATATACGCTAATTTTAGGTGCTAGTAGTGCAAAAAATTGTATATACACCGCGGTAAGGAAGGCTGTTGTAGCCCGCAAGACCTGTACCCCTCGGTACCCTGCACCTCGTGATACAGTCGTGGCGCTTGGACTATAACGATAGCATTATCAACCATGGTGTATAATATATTATTTTCTACAACCGCCGAAATAGGTGACCTTTACGCATCGCTATCGATAAGCGAAGTATGCCTCTTTTTAACATACCAAAAAATAGCTATGGAAACCATCGTTTCATCTAGAATTTACTAAATCAATAATAACATGGATATTCGTTTTTGGCGAGTGTAAAAAAAATTGTTTGTATTTCGTTGGGAAAAGCAGTATTTTGGTGTATTCGAATTATTTTTTTACTTCAACCTTTCACCTTCTTATGCACTACAAAAGAACACTTACTTTCGCGCACTTAATATAAGATAACTAATTCTAAACCACCAGAACTGTAGTTATGGTCCTACAATTATTGAAATGCAAATCCGTGCACCTAAATGTCTCGCTTTCATAAGATGCTCGAATTTTTGCCAGTTTTTAGCCAGTCCAACGTTTGTCATGTAGTGTGGTATGTTATTCTTGCTGCATTTTGGTCTTGTTTACCAATTCATGGTCTGTTTTAAGGAAAGATTTCGTTCGATGCTGGAGGTAACTGTCTCTTTCTCTGAATTTAATATTATGATTTTGACTACAATTTATATTTACTACATCTGTAAAACTATTTTTCGATTCCTTCCATATAATGCTTTACGGTTTTCTACAAGAGTTTATTCAGATTCTTCGATATTTCCTTTTAGGGGCTATTTATCTCGTTTGTGACCTTTAGTCGTTTATGATCTTTAGTTGCTTTGCGGATCTTCAACTCTGCTCTTATGGAAGCGAAGTCAGTTTAGTAAACGTACCCACCGACTGGATTCAAATCGATACCATAAATGGAATTAACGGGCATCGGGAATTAAATTGGATAATTAAGTGTCCGGAGTCTTTATACAGATTGCGGCAGGCACTAGGACCATAGCAAAAGCAAGGGAACCTTACGTACATGTGGCCGTAATTGTGTTTAACAAACGAACCATCAATGTACGATAGCGGTAGGTCGTTAGGATTATTATAAATACAAGGTATATATTCGATTTTTACATTTTTTAAATACAATTACGGCCACGTGTAAGGTCCCCTTGCTTTTGCTATGGTCCTAGTTGCCTGCCGCAATCTGTATATACTCGTAATTTGTTTTGACAACAGAATCTAATTCTATTACTGGAATCAGGCTTATTGAAATTTAAAGAAATATAATCGAAATATCTATGATCAAAAATTATTTTCATGTAGTTTGGCTGTGGAATAGTTTCTAATTTATGAATGCGACTATGTTTATATTTAATGTCAAACAAAATTTGATTTTAAATGACTTATAGTTGCATTCATAAAGTAGTAACTATTCCATAGACATACTCGATGAAAATAATTTTTTTGCACTACTAGTCTCAGAACGCACCGTTATTGGCCTATCTTTAGGTCGTGAAGTTGATTTTCTACACCAAGGGAGAGAATGTAAAATAAATTGCTAAGTTACCAAATATGACTATTTTCATTTTGACGTTTTAAAGAGCTGTATTGTCAGGTTGACAGTTAAAATATTTTCGAAATTTGTTGGGAATTTAGGTATTAATCTGTTTGGTAGTGCAAAAAATTGTATATACAGCTCGGTAGCGAATCTTCTTATAACCTTCGCGCTTTAGATACTTCGCGCTGCGCGCTCAGTATCTAATATGCGCTCAGGTTATAATACTGCGCTTCGCTACCTTGATGTATAATATACTAATTAATCATACTATAGAATTTAATGAAGATAAATCGAATGTAGCAAAATCGAATGCAAGTATGTTTTGTAATAGGATAGAAGATAATTTAATTTGATTTGGTGTAATTAAGCGTGTAAATCGAAGTCGATCAATCAAACTTGAACGGAATCGTTTATATTATTGATTATTATCTATGTACGGAAGGCAATACTCATGTAATTCAATTATTATGCATATGTAATATTTTTCTAGTATTTTAAATGTTTCTTCTAATCACATGGTTGTTGAGGATCGTTAATTTGTATTCAATTAATCGGCTTCGATCTTTCTGCTTGATCAGTCAGTCAGATTTGCGGGACGGCACAATGCGATTCGACAATGTGAATTAATGTTAGTCCAATTACAACTACTGTAGGAGACCATTGTAAGTTCTATCTATTGGCATCGTTACTCAAAACTTATCTCAGTTCATTGCCAGAACTACCCAAGGTTGATGCAAAATCAGCAGAATTTTATGAGAAACTCTTAAAAGTTGTAAAAAGATACCCATATATAATTTTGATAATCGAATAAATGTTAAACTATACTACGCCGAGTACGTAGACACTTCCCACGTCTGCTTGTAGATAGTGTATAGTAACGGCGCGTATAACAGCAGAACATCCGAAGCTGCTCCACTGAAATTGTACGGAAGGTAATAGTCGACAAAATTCCTACGAAATGGGACAATGGGTAGTACCGTATAAAAAGGGCGTTCGATCGGTACGTATGCACGTTTGAATATAATTAGTTTGTTAATTTACTTCGTTAATTTATTTATTAATGGAATGAAACTGGTTCAACATCAATTACCAATGGTGGAAGAGGAGAAATTTTACATTTTCTACAATTTTCTCCAACGAAGTGTCGATTATTCACGTGATTAGCGTTAGATTTAGTGGATGCTGCACTTGGATGTTTTAGTTTATTTTTTTTTTGCACTTCCGGGACTAAAGTAGCTCATTTAATCTCTAGGGACTAAAGTAAAAATGATACCGTAACTATGGTAAATTTATGTACACACGAGGTTAGTAGATTAGGTTTTGTTTGTCATTTAACACACACTGACGCAAAACTTAACCTGCAAATCTCGAATTTGACATATACTGACAATACATTTCAGTACTGCCAAGTGATTCAGGCTACCTAGGGCCTGCTGCAATTCAGTTTTTAAAAAATTGTAATTGTCAGTTTCCAAATTGACAGATTCCAAATTTTGGAAATGTTTGATGATGATGTTCCCAAAAGTGCAAAAAGTAGCGTATATACCGTAAAACGGGGTGAAATTGACCGCCGGGGTGAGATTGACCGAAAAGTTCCAAAAAGTTTATTTTGCATTTCAAGATCAACAGTGATGCATGATAGGAAAACAAAAAAAATCAATCTTTAGTCAAATGTTTGTATATTAATAACATAATACTACTTGTTGAGTAAAGAAATTGGATTCTTCAGGAAAAAAACGAATGTCAAATGTCAATTTATTAGAAAATTACATAACCTACAAACTTCTACCTCCACAAACCCAACAAAATCAAGTAGACATGTCTAATATTTTTTTTGTAGTAGAACATTGTCTTTTAAGGCCTGTTGTCAACTCGCAATATTTATATTTATGGCCTACTACTTTTTACATAAATATTTAGACAAAGATGCAGATTTCTGTAATTTTTGGGGTGAGATTGACCGCTGTCAAGTTGCACTACTCACGCACAGATGAAACCTTACCATGTATTTATCTAGAGATCCTGTATATAGTTTACTAAGAGTTGGGCAAACAGCATGATTTGACATACATTTTTGATCCAAATTAGATATTTGACATATGTCGAACAAAGAGGTTATGGGAACCAACCTTGCTAACTTGCCTTTGATGGGAGAGTTTTCAGAGTATTGATCATTCTTAGGATCTCTATAACCGACTATTAGGAATATACGGCCAATTTAGTTAAGATTTAGACTTGCATGTGTGAAACTATCAGTCGTAACATGTTACAAAATATGTAGAAAATGCACTTTTAGCACACATGCCTTCCAAAAAGTGATCCAAACCAATCAAAATGTATCCCGTTGCTTTCGTAACTCTTAGTAACCTATATACAGGAACTCTATATTTATCAAGTATTTAGCTATTAGAGATAAGTTTGTGTGGTCTGCAGTAGAAGATATAGATAGACACCATTGAATACAATAATTATGTTGTCAAAATACTTCCACCCCCCAGAATCGAACGACGTGGGCATCATATTTTTCCAAACAGTGCTAGTATAGACTCTTATATGCAGTAAATAAACGTATCTTAGTTACCATTATATTTTTTCTGAGCATTTACTTAGTTTATAATGAATAAAAACCATTGTGACTTCTTATGTTGTCTAAATAATTTATTTTTTCATTTTTTGACATGGTTATCTTTTCTATATATTTTTTTTCAGTTAGAAAGCAGTTTATTATATCTAAACTGTGGTCATTCTCACCTCAACAAGCATTATATAGAAAATTACTAGAGTTTTAGGTAGGCGGTCAATCTCACCCCAAAGGTAGGGGTGAGATTGACCGGGGTGTTTTTATTTTTTTTTCTATTGTAAATAAAAAAAGTAGTGTTCTGAGAGTGTTGAAAGTTATATGGCTTATAGACTCATACGTATTCGGCCATTGTAATTCTATTTGTGCAACAACGGAAAAGTTATTAACTAAAGAATGCTAAAAGTGGTCAATCTCACCCCGTTTTACGGTACCTCGGGAATAAAGTGCCTAAATTCCTTCAGTGGTTGTTGTCCTCGGGCTTCGCTCTCGAGGCAACAAACTCCACTCGCGGGATTAAATGGTGCACTTTAGTTCCTCATGATATAATATACTATTGTGTTTGCGTTGTACTAAACGAATCGTATACACGAAGAGCTTCTTAATTAATTAGTTGCTGCTCAGTAATATCCAATATAATTCAAAATTGTTCAGTGGATGGCTTCGCCCTCAGGAAACGTAAGTTCGGGAAAAATTATGCTTATAATGTGCTCTTAAATTTGCATGTATCCGTCCTTTATTGTTGCTTATTTTGTTTATTTATTACGTTCATTGAATTTTAACAGAATTTTGAAGTGTATGGTTGGGATTATTTTCCCTTTCTAGAGTGGGCAGCTACTGATCGATTTTGTATAAACAGAGTGTGGGATGTATAGAGCTCAACCTACGTGTGCTATTTGAATTCTTGTTGGATATGCAATTATTAAAACGCCGGTACATTGTGCCTATAGTTTCTCGCTGGAATTTGTATTACAAAGTTTGCAACGTTGAGCGTTGCTGCCAATTATTAGCGAAGTTTTGCCGTTTCACTTAGTAGGTTGCTCGCTGTATAATGGAAAAGTTGGTTCCGATCAAGGGGCTGTCAGATAAGCCATAATCACTATTGCAAGCAAAACGTACCGACGATTTGCATTACTAATCGTTCTCTGGAAAAGCCTGCAAAGCTACTGGGCAATTAAGGCAATTTTCGCTACTTAGCGCAGCGTTTAGCAGTTGACTTTTGCAGAAAATTAAAGGAAAATGGAGGACGTGTTTTATCTTGCCCCGAGAGCATAAAATATTGCAGTAGTATAGCAATACTTTTACATTCAACTCGGAGATAATCTGACAACGAAGGTTTAAAAGTCGGGGGATCTTGATTAGTTCAACAGAAGAATAATCCTTTGTGCTGATTCCTCCAGATAAAATTAGGCGATAGCTGAAAGCCGGCAGCGGCTCCGTTTCTTCGTGCTTTTTTATCAAATTGCTTAGCTTTGCTAGATCAGTATAGAACACTTATCGGTTATTAATGCAATTGAAGATGATAGTGAATCCATCAGACTAGTGCTATTTTAAGTCTTGTGCGGACACGTTATTAAGTGTAATAATAAAAAAAAAACATAAGGATCTTCTTATAATTTACACAGGGTGAGTCATAATTATGTGTAATTTTTTTACCAAAGCTTCTTTAGGCCAAATAAAGCAATTCAACTAATACACCTTAGTGCCAAAATGCTCACTTAAAAAGATACAGGGTGTTAATGAGAACACTCTATTTCTATTTGTGACTATAACTTAGAAAGTAACTAGCTGAAACCCGCAGCATATGGCGCACTTAAAATGTAGGACGAATAATAACTTTTGTTGCACTAAAGAAAGTTTTAAAAGCACGCTAGAGATTGGCATTAAGGAAAAGTTCCAGAAAATATATTTTCAAATGGAAAGTTTCTGGAAAGGAAACGCTTGCGTCTGGAAAGCGTTTTATGGAAATTTTTGGATAGCCTCCGGGCAGCTTTCTTTTATATTGGATACAGCCAATACTGCTGAATTGAATAGTGTGGTACAGCCCGAAAACGTTATTACCACACTAACAATCAACTAGCCACTTTTGGTAACACGACGAGACCGCGTTAACGGCATTTACAATCAGCCCCTCAAGCGCGCAAAACAAAATCATACGCTTGAGAGCCAAACCTGTTACCTACAAAATGACTAAGACATAATCGGGAATATCGCCAAATATTCAGCCCCAACCTTCGTTACGAGATGTGCTGCAACGATGCGCGCCGGCTATTGGATGCTCAGTGAAGAAAGGTCGTGGTTCTTTACTATCTAACAGTTAGGGCTGTGCTTTGACACAAAGGGGTTAAATGATGTTAAATAAGGTACGCCACCATTTTCTTGACTACATCGGGACAAACACAACATCGGCAGCACAGGTGGAATTACTTTGAAAATGGAAGTGGGTAAATCACCTTGCTACTTCTACCTTGGCACAACCTGAGGTAACGACGTCACAGCTGAATCAAACCTACCTTAAACGGCATCAGCTTACACATACTTGCCGAAAATATGCAAAAAGGTTAGTTGGGTTAACGACGCAATTTATAATCTAAACTGGAATGATCAAACGGCAACAAAAACACTTTAAAAATGGTGCAGCAACGGTTACGTGAGCTTAATACACAAAAACGACATGAAGACAATAAAACTTGACGGAACTGTTCAACATTTTACGGTTTAAATCAACCAAAAGGGCTCAAGTGGCCCAAACTACACTTTGGCAAAACACTTCACTATAAACATTTAACGGTTAACAATTTACCTTGATAGAAACATAGATGTGCAGACTTAAGTTGTTTCCCTCAGCTGCGAGTTGAATCTCAGTCAGTGCCAAACGAACGGAAACGACAGGAAACTGTTGTAAACACAGGACTGGTCCAAAATCGAGCGAATGCGAGCTTTAAAACATCCCCAAGACGAGGGTTGACTAGAACGGACCGCGGTAACAAGCAGACTACGGCAAGGGATCGGGTCTTCGTTCTACTTGGTAAGTTTAGCACACGGTTGAGTGTTCCCTAAATATAATCCACGATAAGTGTTAGCGGAGGTGCTCAGCTCCAAACGGTACGGAAAACTCGGCTAAAAGTTCACCTCTAACCATTATGCACTAAGCTCGAATTGACGGCGACAAGGCGGCTTCACAACACAAGAATTTCGACAATAAACTTTTTACGCGAATTCGGCAGATCGACGCCGGCCGCGGACCCAACGTCCTTGTGGCTCTTACGGTAGAACGGTTCAAAAGTTTTTGGGATCGCCAAAGCTCAAGCTTCTGCTTAAAGCTACGGAAAAGTTTTAGGCTAATGAAGTCTGATTCAACACTTCCCACGAAACTTGCAGGGAACCTTGGGTGTACCAGAACAATGTTAAATACTAAGAAATCGGTAACCTGAGACTACTTCACGAACAGAAGAGAACAAAGGGTGAATTTATAACTTACGAGTATGCCTACATAAACCTGAATCGGCAATCTTAACTACGGCGAAGCGTTAATATTTGAACTGAACCACGTGGAAATAAGGTTTATAGAAATGAATTTTGATAACATTACCACTGAATTACGAATTTAACTTGCGTGACTCGTGAGAATGCTAGGATTTGAGGCTAAAGTACCAAAAGTAACTGCTTTAATAGAATTGTTCTAACATATGTTCTAACACGGCCTGTAGTGTTGTGGATTATTATATAGGTATGATTATCTGACTAATTTGAAAATACATTATAATAAACACTAAATTGACAACAAACTAATAAAACAAAATACTAGCGATAAATACATCTGCTGAATATTAGAGTTTTCATGAATTTCATTAGCTGCCTCCAAAATTCTTTGCTGCAACTGTTCCCTTGTGGTAACTACCTCACGGTAAACCACCTGTTTTAAAAAACCATTTAAAAGAAATCCAGCCAATTGAAGTCGGAACTCCTTGGCGTCCATATCACAGGACCAAACCGGCCAAACCATCTACCATTGAAATAGTCATGTAACCATTGTTATCAGCCGCGGGTATTCCTTAACGGCTTCTAAGGCGCTTCCGTTGCAAAAACCATGCACGAAAACGATGCCTGCTATTTCTCTTGGAGTAAAATCGACAACTCGAAAGAAAATCGCTCTTTTAAAAAATACAACAGTCTTTCAAACAATTAATGGATGTTCATGGCAGCCGCTGTGTTGATATTGTTTATTTAGAATTAAAATTGACTACCTATTAAAGTCTTGTTATTTGATCTTACTGTATCTTTTTAAGGGAGCATTTTGATACTAAGGTGTACTATGTTAATTGCTTTGTTTTTGCCTAATGAAGCGTTGGCTAATTTTTTTACACTTAATTATGACTTACCCTGTATATGTTAAACTCGGATGCCGAATTCGCTCAACTGCCGAAATGGAATGCTCGGTCCGGGAAGTGCGTAAACCTAAATTCGCCAAAATTGCCCAATTAATTTTCTCAATTGAGGAATTGTCAGAATTTCTTTCGGTAATTGAACAAATTCGCCATCCTGAGTCCAGCATATAAATACAGTCAGACCTCGCCGTTCGCGGGGGTTACCTTCCAGAAGAATGCCTCGAAGCGCAAAACCGTGATGCGCAAGTAAACACATAAATGATAAAAACGGGGTAAGGTTCCATTAACTAGATTTATTTATACTATGCAACCTCAAAAAACCAAAACTTTTCTGCGTTTTTTGGTCTGGCAAATCTGAAGCAGAAATTTTACGCTTTGACGACATGGTTTTCCGTGTTTTAAAAATTAAACTCAATTGAATTTTTCGCAGAAACGCTCGAGAAGACAGTAAAGCTTGAACTAAAATTTCATACGTAACAGAAGTCTGCCACTTGAATCTAGAGCTCGAATGTCCATTTGTTTATTCAAGATATAATTTTACAATTTATTTCAGGTCCAATTTGGTAATACGAGATTCAAAGGAATAGGCTCGATAAGTGTGTTTACAAGTTCGTGTTATTTAGGTGTTCATGACATAAACCGCATACGTCTGCTTTATTTACTTACGGCCGGTCTTATGAAGGTCACTAACCTGGCGTTAACTTTAAGTCGCTGTTAAAATAAACAAAAGCTCATCAAAACGTTGGCGCTTATGACATATTATTCATTAGAATACAAATTTGTATGCGCTTTTGTTTATTTTAACAGCGAATTAAAGTTAACGTCAGATTAGTGGCCTTCATAAGACCGGCCTTTAGTGTATGAAAGTTGAAACAGTTAACGTTGGCAATTCCATCAGCGAACGGCAAAGCAAATATCCACGAACGGCAAAGAAAAGGGAGCACAAAGGTGCCCCGCGTAAAATCAAATCAGCGAACCGCAAAGCCGCGAACGGCGAGGTCTGACTGTATACACTATTTTATGCACCTAAATATATTGTGGAGTGCTAGCGACCCTCTGGCTCAGTACAAGGGCAGTAGCAAACAAACTGCGAATAGACTAGTAATATCGAGTAGCTAACATTTGTTACCAGAGAGCGCTTCAAAGCGGAAGTTTCTCAAATGAAAAGGATTTTTTATTAAAATCCCGTACAAATCTATAAAGCCCTTCCATATATTTTACACGTAATTCGAGGAAGAAAGTGAAGGAAAAATTAATTAGTACGAGACGAAGAGAACTCCTTTCAAAATTATTGAGTAAGATTTGGAGAGGATTTGAATTAAGATGAACCTTATACGCAAATAATTTAGGTGGAAAACTTACAGCAACATTCTAATTTGCTGTAATAATTTATAGACTTACAGCCAGTCTTATAAAGGCCACTAATCTGAGGTTAACTTTAATTCGTTGTTAAAATAAACAAAAGCACATCAAAATTTGTTTACTAATGAATAAAATGTCATAAGCACTAACGTTTTGATACGCTTTTGTTTACTTTAACAGCGAATTAAAGTTAACGTCAGATTAGTGGACTTTATAAGACTGGCTGTTAACGTAGTTATTTTATATACACACTACGAACAATATCCCCTCCTCCTTTTCAATCCGTACCCCTTGCTAGGGGTATGGTGACTGCCTCTGATATCATCACGAACAATTTCATGCAAACTGAAATTGGTGTGCTTGACAAAGCGTGCTTTCCGAAACAACTCAGGTATGAAGTCACTACAATTCCTTTCCCTTCACGAATATCAAACTTTGTGCTCTTAATAAGTTGTGTACAGATGTTTTATACGGCATTCACGATAAGAGGGTGTTCCGCTGTGATTCTCTTTTTGTATATGCATGATTTCACAATATTTTCAATCAAGCATTAAAAAGTAGCCATGCAGGTACTCTCCCATTGTACTATATTTAAAATCAAGGCTCTTCCATGTAGTACTTTTCTTTAAATATTAGTTTAATTAGATGGATGGACAAACTCTCTTTTCGGATACATCCATCAACAAGTAGTTACAGTGTGTAATGCTTAAAAGAGTGCTAAAATCAAGAACCTAGACATCCGAGCAGCGAAACCCCAGAGTATTGTAGTAAACTGAGCAACGTGTTCTATGTTGCTTTCCGATTTTCAAACAATATTTTCCCAAACTAAATTCACCCTTTTTTAAGTTGTTAAGAATACATGAACTTGCAAAATCCTATTGATAAAATTTTCACATATAATCTCACAAGAGCATTAACTCTTTCCGGAAATTTTTTTGAGTGCGTTCCAACAACGTCGTATTAATTTGCCCGAGCGGGACGCGAGGGCAAATTAGGACATTGTTGGAATGCACGAAAAATAATTTCCGGATATGAATTAATGCTCGAATGCAGATTCGGTAAGAAAATCGTAACGACACAAACCTAAAAAGAAGTAATGTCTACCTACAAACAATTTCCAAGAAATTTTGTTGTTGTCTGGGTTACGGCTCGTGAACTAATTTTTCTATTGGTCATTAATGAGTGTCGTACGATTTTCCACGATATTTTGCAATTAGACGACATTAAAATTTTAACCCGAGAAAATATGTCGTTCGGTTGCCAATAGTGGTTGAGCGCAATTGCAATCAGGGGTATACCATCGTTAACAAAAGTTTGATGATGAAAATTGCTGGGGCCAAGAAAATTTCTGTAAGTTTTTTACTAATTGGTAAAACTGATTAAAATGAAATGTAATCTTTATATTCTTTATTTATCAAATTATTAATAAAATGGTTATACGCCCTCTATTTTGTAATATTCTGTTTAACTGCAAACTCAGTGTGCTAGCTCATCACTAAAGACTGGATCTTAGGAAAAATGCCTTTTTGTTGCTATTTTAGGCCGACACTTAAAAGTGAGGTAAAAATACGTTTTCAATTAAATTAATTCATTTGCCACCCGGTTATATCGTCCTAAAATCCTAAAATCATGAAATTTTTATATTCAATCCTTAAGCACTTCTTACGTAACCTAAATGGCTTTCTTCTGGTTTTAGTTTTAGAAATACTTCTTTTCTCGGAGTTGCGATAACAAATGCAAATTATTTCTTGTTATATTTTTATCAGATTAAATTGATGATTTATTCCTCACTTTTAAAGTTCCCTTATTTCTCTATTATTTTCTTCTCCAACTATTTGTGCAACTTAAATGTAATGTAGCTGCAAATCTTTTAATCAGGCGAAATACAAAAAGAAGCATGTACCTATGTACTTATAATTAAATGTCGGGAAATAGATATCCTCTAATAGGGGAATACAAATACGTATTGTTGGAGGCTTTCGCGGTTACTCGAATTATTCTTGTTAAAATAGAATTTCGGCTTAGACCGCGTAGTCTTTGCCCAGCATTTTCTGGCTTAATGTGCCTTGCGCCTTATGAACTCGAGCAAAGATCCACGCGATAGCCATGCTCGTTGGTGGCTCGTGTTGTTTTGAGTACCTTGAGAACGAGGATACTTAGGCAGATTGGCCTTGTTGCTCTTTGTGCACCCATATTGACTAACGTTTCGCAGGTTGCATCATCATAGTGGAAGTCGCGCAGGGCGGCTCTTACATGATCATATTTATTTTTTGTCTTTCACTAATAACAAAATTAAGAGGAGGAAGAAGACTTACAACAGATTTCAAAATAACATCTGCTATGAAAAATCTAAAGTAAAAATTTACAGTAATAATCAAAGGCACCTCGCAAAAATTGATCCACCAAAACGCTTAGAACGGAGAAAGTGGTAGGTATTAATATAGAGGCACAGGATAGTCACGTGAGAATGATCGATTTTTTAAAGTTTTTAAAATTTTGATTAGAGGCGATTTATTATAGTACTTTATGTAACTAGTCCTCAAAGCAAGGCTTTAGGGGACGAGTCGTAATGCTTCCGGACGAGGCGGAGCGAAGCGCAGCCGAGTCCGTAATATGAAGATGAGTCCTCTAAAGCCATTTGAGGACGTGTTGCATACAACGTTTTTTTGTATTAGCTCTCCAAACATTATAATATGAAGTTTCAATTACCATTAACGCGGCATTATATTAGGAGGCCGCGCGAAAATGTATTTTTCGCTCCCCAAACTGGTTACTTTGGAAACTGTTTAGGATCCTCAAAATGGCCATTTAGAGGCCTTGTACTTAAAGTCGTCATGGCAACTAATGTTTGAGTCCGCTAAAATGTTGCCATGACGACTTTAAGTACAAGGCCTCTAAATGGCCATTTTGAGGATCCTAGACAGTTTCCAAAGTAACCAGTTTGGGGAGCGAATACAAAAAAATAATTTAAAACGTATTGAAAGTTTTCCTGTTAGAATTTTTCATCAGAATATAATTATTAAACTTGCAGATTTCGAGATATTGCTTAATTTCTGTTCATACTTACGGCTTATAATATCCCCGTAACCGTATTGCCAGAACTTTTTTTTAATTCAATAAATACAAGAAAAGAAAAAAGAGTGAGCGGGTAGCCGAGGGGTAAAGCGTTTGCGCTCGCAATCGGCAGGTAGGGAGTTCGAATCTCTCACCCGGACATTAGTTTTATATTACTCTCTCCGGTCATCATATCAAGCAACACCTTTGGTGGCTGGCACCCCCTGTGGAAGGGTATTCGTACATTAAATTTAACGGGTTAGGCTAGCCATCGATTCGGACCGATGCCGAAGAGGACTAAAGTAAAACTGCACTTAGTGTATTACTAACAAGCTCACAGCCTATAATAAGAGGAACAAGAAGAAAAAGAAAATGTGAAACAAGCAGAAGTAAGTACAGCTGGTTTCATTAAAAAAATCTAATTATTATTCATATCGATGTGCGATTTAATGGTTTTTCTGATATAAAGTTTCAATAATATGGAAAAATCTTATGGATTTTGTATACATTTTTTAGAATTCTTAGAATTAAAATAAAAAGAAAATGGGTGTTTATTCTCATATTATTACCCTGTAAAATACTTCAATGGTGCTTCGTCAACCCATCATTTGTCGGAATATTACACTAATTCCCTTGCTGTTAGAGATTTTTCAGCTTTCTTTACCATCCATATGTTCGCGAAGTATGGGCTACAAAAAACTTAAGAAGGCGTAACAGTTTTATTTTATTATTGAGACAATTATATTTCGATTAAGTACCGCAACTCTAATTACATTAGAAATATTTTCAATTACGTATAAATGTTTTTTTCAAGTAGGTTCTCCATCTCTATCGATAATTCCCAGCTTTGCTGTTGAATACGTCGTTGTATACTTTGCTTCTCGTGTTGTGAAGATAATAAATTTTATATTGCGATTCCTGCAGCTGGGAAAGCGTTTATTCAATAACATTCTTTTTGTACCCATTCGAAACGACTGGTAGCTTCTCTTTTGTCCTATATTACCAGGGCAGTTTGCATTTTTCCGAAATAAAACGATAACAATAAAAATTCATACGATTCGTTCTAAATGCGCAAAATATAGACTGCCTAAGTGCTATTTCCAACACTCCATATCGAAAACTGAAAGTTATAGACAATACGTCGGTGGTAATTCAATTGCAAGTAATATACGTTCCTGGAACGGAACCTCGATTTGCTTTTACAGTCTGTGGCTGGATCGGTTCAAAGCGAGTTCTCCAGTATTTCATTCCTCCTTAAAATTTCTTTTGCATTTTGCGACACTAATGTGCAGTAGGCACAGCTTCTGGTCCAGAACCGGGATTCTTCTGATTGATTTGTGCGGTTTGCGGACGTGCCACACATTTTCTTATATGAATTGGCGGAAAGTGCAAGTTTTAAGGAGCAATCGAGCTTGTTAATTGCAGGACCGCCAACCCCTGGAATGCGGCGGCTCCAAAGAAATTAGCTTCGCGGTCGAGTTAATCTATTTCTGTAGCGTTCTGTGCATGGCGCAGTCGGGGGACAGTTTATGATCTTGATATTTTTGCTAGCCAGAAATGCGACAAAGTGTCCCAGAAATACGTGTGCTCCATTTTAAGTTGCATGGGGATGCCCCGTAAGAAACCTCAGAAGTAAAAGGGAAGCGCTCGAGATAAATTCAGCGGAGACTTTTAGCTGAAAAAGTAATAAAACTCCCAAGTAGCCTCACTGTCAAGAGTAGTGCTCTTTGAAAAATGAAGACCCCGAAAATTAGATGGTCCATAGATTATGCCTTCTTTAAGGGCTCATCCCAAACACAACGTCGGGGTGATTTATTCACGGAAGAAGTTAAAAAAATGCGGTTTAAATATATTACGAACTCCCTTTCTTTTATTGTACCGTTGCGGCCACCTCAAAGTGCACGGCAGATTTTTAGCTTGTAATACGATATTCTAATCATAGACGTCGAGTTTTGACGTTTATGTTTGGCATCAACTGTCATAGAACTGAAAACTCGGAAAATTCCCAGACATTTGTCACAAGCAGAGAAAATGCGAGCTATTACAAAACTGTAAGAGAACTGATCGCTGAGTCGAGTCGCAGCAGATTTACATGTGGGCAAGAGCTGCATTTTCAAAATTAAAAATCGTTGGCAGCAGAGACTTCTGCAAGAAAAGTTTTTTTAACACCAGAGTACAAAGAACGAAGAATACAGTTTGCAACTGACTATTTGAATGAAATCGACGAGTTTTGGAACACGACTGTTTTCTCAGATGAAAAGGTATTTCAATCATTTACCAATTGACGATTAAGGGTGTATAGACCACAAAATTCAAAATTTGAGGAGCAATATTTTGTTCAACCCTTAAGGAGTAGTGGACGATTCTCTGTAAACATATGGGGATGGATCAATGCTCACGGATCTGGGGCATGCTATAGAATTAATGGTCGACTAAACGTTGAAAATTATTGCAACATTTTGCAAAATGTGATGCTGCCATCTGTAAGAGAGGTCTTTCCTAATCAATTTACTTTTTAACAGGCAAGTTATTACCTAATTAATTAATTTTGTTTATGTTAACGTAATTGATAACATTATTTTCACAGGATAACTGTCCTGTGCATGCAGCAGGGGTTGTTCATTGATGGTTTGATGAGAATAATATCAATTTATTACCATGACTTGCAAGAAGTCCGGACTTGAACCCCATCGAAAAGGTTTGCGGGTATTGAACTACAAAAATGTATACCAAGGATTTTGCACCAAACAACGTCGATGAATTATGGGAAAGAATAAGAAACGCTTGGAAAACTGTGAGAAGGATACAATATGAAAACATTGGTCAAATCTATGCGAAACAAACTGCAAAGCGTAATACCAATCGAATACTGATACATATTTATTAAATACATATTATTATACGTATAGTTTGTTTACTTGCGAAACTTTGCTAAAATACAAACATTAAAAAAGTAATACCTATTCTTACAATCACAAGCAACGCCACTGGAGAAACCCTCATTTAATAAGCCGAAAAATCTCAAAAATAACCATAGTAACAAAAAACCGTGCACTTTGAGGTGTCCGCAACTGTACATAAGCCCGGTATAAAAAGTAACGAACTAACTTAAACAAACATTAAACTATAACCACAGTGAGAAACCGTGTATAATCCACCTTATATTCCATCTCCCTTTAATAACAATAATCTATACCTATTCCATGGTAACCAATAAAAACATTGTGTCTCTATTCTGTCATTTAAATCTTTAATTTTCCCATTTTCTGTAATTATAGAAAATTATATAAGGAGCATGGATGGAAAGAATTATCTCTGTCTGGAAGATTCAGTTTTTTCTCACATATAATAGCAACAACATGGATCTAGTGGTATTAACGAGTCTATACATGTAGTTTATTTAGCTTATCCAACAAAGCTCAAACATTCTGTCATAAATGGCACACTTTCTTGCCATTCGCACTTCGAGCTACCTTGTCTCAGGCCATGTTCCTACATCGAATAAAGTGCCCGAACTTTACTTTATATAAAAATATGTCTGGTCTCAAAAGGCAGTAACCGGAGTTTCACAAGGTTCAGTTTTGGGTCCATTAACAGACATACCGAGTGATTTAAAAAAAACTGAATTGCGGCAGGCCCTGGATAGCCTGAATCAGTTGGCAGTACTGAAGTGTATTGTCAGCCTATGTCAAACTCGAGATTTACAGGTTAAGTTTTGCGCCAGTGTGTGTCAAATGACAAACAAAACGTAACCTACTAACAGTTCTAGCCTCGAATTTAACACGACTGACAATGCACTTCGGTACTGCCAACTGATTCAGGCTATCCAGGGCTTGCTGCAATTCAGTTTTTAAAAAATCATTCTGTACGTGTACATAATTATATGAAGGCCATCATTGCACTGTCACAGATAATTTTTATGTAATCATATATTGAAAAGTTACTCCTTCAACTAACCTTTGGTTCACGGCTGCTTATTGTGAATATTCTCAGCTATTCTGTTTTCAGGACTTTTCCCATCTGTCACTAGGGGAGCGCGTTGTCTCGAAGTAACGGGACCTATGTCGTTGGGTGAATCGCCCATACTACATAGTACTTATACAGGGTGATCTTAAAAGGTGTGGACATAACTTTAGAGGTTGATTAATCATGCAATTTTGAGTAAGAAATAATAATATACCCGATATCCGATTTTCAAGGGTTAGTGAGATCTTGAGGCAAAACTAATTATTTAGAATACATCTAGTTCACAAGCGGCGAGAAATCGGATGAGATTTGGAATGTGGAATATTAAAACACTAACTGGCAAAGAAATCGAAATAGTCCAGGAAATTGAAAAATACAAGATGGGTATCCTAGGAATAGGGAAATTAAGAAAAAAGGTGGAGGAGAAAAATGTCAGAAAAGCCTAACAGAAAAACTGAGCGCACTGGAATACTTCCAATCGTGTCTTCTATTTTGTAATCAAAATGGAAGACACGATTGGGATATAGACAGTAAATTAAATGACATAAATTACTCGAATCCATCCTTAAATAAGCAGAAACGCTTTATATTGTCCAATACGAATTTTTATTTTGACAATTCAGACTTTCTTGCTTAACAGTGTGACAAATGCCATTAGGAAACATTAGCATCTAACCGTGCTTTCAATTCGGGCCTGGACATGTAATACCTATGATTTTGATATGGAAATAGCTTTTGATCCTAAGAGGTTTACGGTTACAACACGTCGCACATCCACTTTGACCGTCCAGTATACTATAATGCATGTTCGAATACCAAATAATTAAAATAATCTCTAAAACCTTTTTGTGGAGTGACATAATTTATGTTCTTTTTTGGGTATTTCGCGATTCTGAAAGATTAAAAATATTAAATATCGAACGTTTCTTCAGTGTCAAGCAATTCATTGGAGGCTGGTCGTTTTTCAACCCCAGTGAAAGACCAAGTTTCTTGTTCATTTTAATTTTAATTGTTATTCGTTGATAGCGAGGGCAGATTGTCCTTCGAAACGTTCGATATTTATTTTTTTTTAATTTTTCAAAGTCGCCATATACCCAAAAATAACGTGAACCGAAGAAATAATACAAACGTGAAAACAATTTTACGAATCTAAAGTCAAGGAGGAAGGACTAAATAATCAGCAGGGAACAGAAACAAGAGAAAGAATACACGAAAACTAAAACGAAAAAAATTACATAACAAAAGAAGAAGTAGAGGAATCCGTTAGAACAATAAGAAATGGGAAAGCATCTGGAGAAGACAATATGGCGCCAGTGTTAGTTACATGGCTGTGGGGAATTTTTAAACAAGCATAGGACACAGAAAATACCACATGAATGGGAGTACAATTATATCCATGTACAAAAAGGGAGAAACAACAAATTGTGAAAACTCTCGGGCAAGTGAGTGTCACTTCAAAAACGTACACCACAACTGTATGAAATAAGGTGAAGCGGAACAGTAAAGGCACAGTAGAAGAAGAGCAGGCAGCTTTCAGACCCAAAGACAGATCCAAAACCACAGAGTTATATACACTGAGAACGCTAAGCGGAACAACCGATGGAGAATAATAAGCGTTTACACCTAACTTTCTTAGACCTTAACCGCAGCCTTCGATATAGTTCCCAAACAATAGAAGTATCGCCAACAATACTAAGAATAATTATGAGCATATAGAGAGAAGTGTAAGGCGCTGTAAGACTAAATGGAGAAAAATCAGACTTCTAAACTGGAAAAGGGCATGAAACAGGGGGACAATCTTGGCTACTCCCGTTTTTTATTTTTATGGATCAGCTAAAAGAAAAATAGAAACAAAGACGAACCATCAAAGATAGGATATCGTAATTTATCACCGGTTAAAAACTGTCGACCTAGTATATGCAAATATTATAGTGCTCACCTTTTTGACCAAAGCTAAAAAGAAAAGGAAAATCAAGGTTTGGACAAGCAGCTTCGACGAAAAACGAATCATATACATGTAGGGAACATTAAAATTGTTCATGTAACTAGAACAGACGAAGATAGAGAAGAAATGGAAAAACTGTATAAGTGGTAAACAGCTATGAGTACTTAGGTATCGTCTTCACAAAAATTGTAGAGTAGGAAGAGAAGTACAAAATAACCGACTGAAAACCTAACCTGCTAACCTCGAATGTGACATAGACTTACAGTGCCACCAACATACTATTCTTTTTTAATGAACATATTGTAGCATACAAAAAGCGAGTAACGTCTACTATCAAATTAATAATACTATAATACGTTATAAGGAACTGGGAAAACAACACCAAAATAAGAATTAACAAAACCACATATGTATCAATATTAACATGACGCCGAAACGTGGGTTACGTTAGACAAATATAAATTCAAAATGACGTCAGCGGAGATGAAAAACTTCGAAAGGTTCCAGGAAGATGAATTAGACTTCGTGCCACTAGTAAACGAGATAGAGAAGAAACAGTTAAGCTGGTATTTCCATTTAAAAGGAATGAATGGGGAAAAGTTAGGGTAACAGTGACAAAAGTGGGAATAATAGCAAAAGTAAAGAAAGGCAAACCTAGGATAGTATGGAAGCTTGCATGAAAGATGTAACACAAAAACGAGGAAGAACAATGCAGAAGCAAACAACTTGCCCGGAAGCAGAGAAGTTATGAAAAATGGATAGCGGACTCCAGTTCAGACTCTGCGCTGTAGTGGCACAAAAAGGAAATGATAGAGAAAGAAATATTTAAAAGTTACAATTCTGTGCTAGTTGCTGTGGTGTATTTTGTTACAATTAATTTGTGGGAAAAATAGTATGGTAGGTTCCATACCGCAGTACTGAAGTCGATAACGTAATTTTAACTGCGCCCACAGTTTTACGTAGCAGCTTATACCGACCTCCATGGTCTCCACTCTCATACACATAATCAAGGCTGCTTGCTGTTTCTTGATCCTGCTGTTTCTCGGTCGTAATATATGGAATTGGATAGTACTAGGAGAAATAGCGCTGTTGGGATAATAAGGTAGAAAGGAATGATATAGGTCAGATGCCCCAGATAGTCGCCTTTTAGAGGCAAGGGGTTCCTGGGCTTATTCTTCCTCCGAACCTTGGGAGGCAATTTACAAATGTTCTCCTTGCATTTATATAAACGTCCCATCGTCATCATTCCATTTTTGGACAAACGCCATCCGTAACTGAAATTGCTCTTTCCATCCATTGCTTGCCTGTTCTCTATACTACATCATTCCTCCACTTGGCGCAAGATTTACCACGAGATCTTCTTTACTGTCTGTCCATTGCCGTATTAACTTTGCAATACGTTTTGCTACGACTTCTATCTTGGTTCTGTTCTCTTTAGTTCAGTCAGCTGACCTTCTGTCCTGCATTCTCATAGCATAGAGCTTTCCATATGCCTTTGTCTTATTCGAAGTTATTCTATGTTAGTTTCCGTGAGACTTTCAAGTTTCTGATTTGTAGGTAATTGATGAAAGAATACATTGATTAAACACTTGTTTTTAAGTACTGAGGGAGTCATCCCTTGAAGATGAATACCGCTCAAGCGCGTATTGTCCTAGTACTCTGACGTTTAGGGGACTTCAGTTATTGTTAGATTTTGCCCTAAATATATGTATTCGGTCACCACTTCTATTATCATTTGACGGTTGGATTGACACTGCTTCATTCCGATTCGACATAATCTTTGTCTTGCTGACATTCATTTTGGGGTTCACTTTAATGCGCGGTTGTTTAAATGTGCGATAAGATTTTCTAGCTCATATCAGTGCAGTGTTTTGAAGACATCTAACAGATGCGTAAATCATTTCAGAGAGACGGTTTTCATGTAAATGTGGTTGATTTACGTGCATTATTATGTTTTTAATTTATTATAGTTTTAGGTTCCATAAGCTGTGTAACTTCAACGCTTACTTAAGTATTAATGTAACATAATAATCGTATAAGTTTGTTTCTTGGAGCTTTAACAATGCACTTATGTGAGTTGAACACATATCCCAGTAGAGGCAAGAATGATAAATATCGCTTGGTATTCTACGAGCGATGATGTTGATTGTAATGTTCTTAGGTCCCTTATGTCTGTGTTCCTGCAGATGTGCAGCAAATACTTCGGATTTAAGCTCAGATTAAATCTGAGGGAATCCTTCGAAGCTGGGAGACTTCAGAAGCGATATTTGCGATCGCTGGTAGGCCCGAAACAGACTTGTAAGATAGGAAACTGAGAACTCTTTATTTCCGTTTCTTCATGTGCCAGTCTTAGCACGAAGGGTTGCATTAGATGAAACTCTTCAAGCGTCGAAGAGATAAACGAGCGGCTCGAATGTTTGGATCCTAGTAGGTATTTTAACGATTAGATAATCTTTCTTGTTCGACAGAACGGTCTTGCGAATGAGGATTCAACCGAGTGTTATGAAGAATAATGATAAAGCCGTTGTTTTCGAGGCGTATAATTTCTTGTCGTCTTTCAACCATATCCAATTAATTGGTTCTTTAGTTGTGGGGCTGTTTTTTTTCTTTTTGCATTTAATTTAAGTAATGTAGTTGAAGTAGGTTTCGGATAAGCATAACTACCATAATTTGTTAGGTTACGCAATTGGATATAATTGCACACACACGATTTTCCATTAAAATATAATCGCAACTACTTTTTAGTAAATGTTTTTAGTTGTAAACGTACCAAGCACATCAGTATTTACATACAATGTGTTTTATTTATAGAAGAAAATATAACTTCAATAATAGAATCAACGGTTATGATTAAAATTGCAAGTAAAACATTTATACTACTAACTACTGGCATTTGAACTGACAAATAGAATATGAAATTGTTTCATTTTCAAAACGAGAAATTGCGCGATTTGTTTTATGTAAATCAAATATTTCTTAGTATTGGAGCATTGGATTACAGTTTTATCACTAAAACAAATGGCTGTAATTTTGCTTTAATTACAGAATTTCCAATTTGTTAAGAATCGCAATCATACAGGAATTATTGTTGAAATTTTGGTGTCGACCTGTCACTATTTGCCGATCAACTTGAAACGTTCTATTAATTTAGATCTGTAGTAGTTATTTACCTAACAGCTGCAGAAAATCGTACTTTACTGAACGGGCAGGTAAGTTCTTGTATGATCCGCTATAGTCCGGCAGCGGAACCGTGTTATTTCCCTGAAGTGAACATTTTCGTATTAAGTTTTTTTTAACGGATTCTCGTAGATTTATATGCCTATTTACCATATCCGACTGACGACAGGCTGGCATCTTTGAGCAACTTGAAATACACAGGGTGTTTCAAAACAATAAGATGATTGTATGTTTTTAGCTTTAAACTTGAATACTACTTTATTATTGTATGGTTAATTGTGCGTTAACTTATTGAATTTATTGACTTTACAAGTTTCAGCCATATACAGGGTGTTTCAAAAATCTGTGTTATAAAGTTTTAATAATATTAGTGAATTTCTGATATGAGAATATTTTGTGTTCCAATTCCAAATTCAGCTAAAAATAACAACGTACGTGTCTAAAAACGAAGCTACATGACAGGTACAGATTGTCCCAAAAATTTTTGGCTGAAACAACAAACAGACACACAAAAGTTGGAGAAAGTTTCTTAGGTAGATGGAAACCAAGCATAAATATTCCTGTATCATGGTAATACGATCTCTAATAGCGATTTCTTTTTCAGATTCGAGTATAGTGTAACGTCTAGTTAAATATGAGTAAAAACAAGTGTTTTTTTAACTTTAAATTTGCTTGCCGCTCAAACAACGTTAGCAGGTGAATTATATATATATATTTAATATAATACTATACTTTTGGAACACCCTGTATTTAAAATGTAAAAAACTCGTTTATTTACGTAAAATTTACAAATAATTTAAAAAGAGTGATATTTCACCTACTTACTTATCGGACACCCCGTATCTGAAGTTGCTCAAGGATGACGCTTTGTCATCGCTTGGATATCAAAACTAGGAGACCCTTAGACCCCAAATCCGTTTTGAAAACTTAATACGAAATTGTTGGGTTTACCCCGTGGCTGCCGGACTACTAATCGAGTGCTGAACCTTCACAATTTCAGTAAAAAGATTTACCACATGTGTTGCTTACATTATGTTTTCTATTATAGTTAGGAAAGCAGCTCCTAGAAGAATAACTAAATCGTTTAAAATATTTTTGCACAATCATATCTTTGGAACTCGTGTTTTATGGTACAATTCAAAATTAAAACGAGAAGTTTTTTAAGCTTTTTTACCATTAAATAAATGCAAAAAATGTATACATCATACGAACTGTTAAAGGAAAATTAATAAAAGTTGACATGAAGAAATTTGTTGCCACTGTAATGTTTATTACAGCTACCGAGATTATCCAATTTCGTTAACTACAGTGTCAAATGCGTGCATCAAAAATACCAAATTCCTAGCCGTTCAATTAAAGTAAGGTGGGTGGTTAAGGTGTTCGTTAGAAATTACACACACGAATAACTACACCACTTTTAATATTCTTTATTTAACGCAACGGATTACAGACATAAAATTAAATGTGCGGATTTGCTACTATACTATTACAAGTGTGGATCGAATAGGTCTTGTTAATCAGCATACATGTGAGCGTTTGTGGATCTGACACTTGGCTCGTGGAAACACTAAAGTAAATGTTCCACTAAGTATAAGATTAATATTAAACGCATTGAGGAACTGACTCTTTGCGTGTCTGTTTAACCAAAGTGGTTTAACAGGCGAAGACCTGATGTGCAATGATCCCGTTCAATCCCATCGCTCTGGTTTATATACCCATGTTACACAATTTACACAATATACAAAAAGGATTTTTTATTCTAGTGACAACAATGGTATTGTATTCACAAGACGAAGGATCCGTTCACTTTCACTTGGGACGCAACGGTTGGAGGTTTTATGAGTTTATGACACCACTTGAAATTCACTAGATTTTTACAGCTGCAGTTTTGTATTGTGACTTCACTTTCGCTTCTGATTTAGAAAAGTGTATTTTAAGAAACCCTTTTAGTTCGAGGGACGTTGAATAATTTCTCTCCGTTGAATTCCGCGCACAAATCACATTTTTTAACTGCGTGCATCCGTTTGCTAGAAAGTTTTCTAATGGTACTTAAGCTGACTGCTTGCATTTCACAAATATTTATTGCGGACTGGCACTGTTTATTTTATATGCGAGCTTCCTTTCTTTGGAATTCTTACGCTAACTGTTGACAACGAGTTATTGCGATTTATGGCTCCACTACAAAAGCTAGACTAGAAGTGTCTGTAACATTTTAGCAATGCATGTTCAGTATTAATTATCTTGTTACATATTATTCATTAGCATGCGTCGGTAAAAGGTTACGGATCAGCAATAAACATTTGAAGTATAATGACTGTTTAATTAAAATAAAAGACGTGTTTTACAAGTAGGATTTGCAAAATTTAATTTAAAATTGAAGTGGTCAAAAAATTCTTATCGAACTTTTTCAATTTGTGGACACCCTGTACATTCGATGTCAAATGTGAATAGCTGAATATTATTGTTTTCGAAAGCAGGGATTTTTAAAAAGAATTACTTTTTTTCGTAAAACTTATAATAACATTTTCCATATGGCGCCAACTTAAGTAAACACACTGTATATTCAACACTGACTTTTTAATATTTCTAAATTGCATGTAGTTTATTATAATTTTTGTCTTCCAAAGAAGAGCTCAACGATAACTTTAATTGTTATTATTTGAAAACGAAACCTGGATAGAGTCAACAAAATCAGATTCAGTACTTATCCGTAACGTTAGCTATACAGTGTGTCCAAGATAAGGAGGGCCAGTATGGGGATCTCGTTAATTGTAAGAAATACAAATTTGGTTAAATGGGAAGAAAGTTGCGCAATTAAAGGACTAACAAAATGACTCCTAGAAATTTTTGATATGATTTTTCGTTTTTGAATTATCTCAAAAAACCGATTTTTTTATTTTTTATTTTATTTTTTTTCTGGCGTTAAAGTTAGAGCGAAACTGATTAATCTTCTTTATAGCAACTTCTAGTGAACTTAATGATTACGTTATCACATTTTTTATCCGACGTTTCGTCTTCGAGAAACCATCATCAACTTTATATTTTTAAACATTACTTCTTTCTTTAAATTACAAACACTGAAACAAATGCTCTAGGACACAGTCCGTATCAAAAAATTTCTTGATGATGGTCAAAAAAGACTCGAAACGTAATTAAACCATAATGTGTAATACATCATTGAATTCAGAATAAAAATGGCTTCACAAATTTTGCATCAGAAAATCAGGACCGTATTTAAAAAAATGAAGTTGATGATGGTTTCTGGAAGACGAAACGTCGGGTAAAAAATTTGATAATGTAATCATTTTCACTAGGCTATAAAAACGATTAATCAGTTAATATTAAAGCGGGAAAAAATAAAATAGAAAATCAATAAAATCGGTTTTATTGAGATAATTCAAAAACGAAAAATCATATTAAAGATTTTTAGGAGTCATTTTGTTAGTCCTTTAATTGCGCAACTTTCTTCCCATTTAACCAACTTTGTCTCTCAAACAATTAACGAGATCCCCATACTGGCCCTCCTTATCTTGGACACACTGTATATTTAATACTAACTTTTTAATAATCTTACATTTCATGTAGTTTACCATAATTTTGGTTTTCTAAAGAAGTGTGCAACCAAAACGTTCATTATTAATATCTGATTAGCAAACCTGGATATAGGCAACAAAAGCAGGTTAATATTTAACGTAACGTTAGCAAGTTTTCAATGTAAGTAAATTATTTTTATGTTGGTTCTGTATCATATGTTTTTTGATCCAAGAAATTAATGCAAACTATCTCGTAAATATTTGTGTATTATTATTAAGCACCAACATTTCACAAATGTTGATATGTGATTTTTTCCCAGAAGATCAATAAGAGGAGTTTGGAAGGAAATTAATTAATTGCATTGAAATATTTCTTCATTTCTATCCCTTTCATGGATGGAATATGTTGGTTTTTCTAAATTTCGTGAAAGTTTAATTATTTATTGAAAGCCGTCCACAAAGACGCTTTTGTAGCTGTACTTCTGTTCTGCCTTTCGGTCAGTAGTTTATTATAATGGGAATTGTTTGCATGCGGAGCGCAATTAATGCCACGCTGGGGAATCGCTGTTTGATGTTGTACGAATGTAATTTGTATTGACAATTATCGACACCGCGTTTTGGTCGGTTAGGCGCTTTGATCCAATAGCGCGTCGAACTTTAATCCTCATATACCGGATTGTTATTGTTATATGTAGTACCAGTGGGGTCTTCACTGACTCGTATTCCAGTTATTAATATTAACTTTTTTACAAAAAAAAAGAATTACTTCTGGAAAAATGAACAACTTCCAACAGTTTCAACGTACAAAAAATGTAAGATTGCATATTTCGATCTCTCCGGACTTATAATTTTTTATGCATTAAATGCTAGCTAAGTATTATTAGATAATAATAATAAAATACGCAAAAGCTCTTAGTTTATACTTGTATACTATAAGCCGTTCACGACCTTTTTGGGACAGAGTTGGCTATGATTTTATCTTTTCATGTTGGACAAACTGATTCGATGATGTAGCTGATGCAACTTTTTTTTCTGTCAGTGCCTGTTCGACATTTTCTTGCCACCACATTGCCAGATTTATTATTTTAATATTCGTAAGAACATAAATGATTTATCAAATGTGTAAAAATAATTTTAATTTTCGTCAAAGGAAAAGTAGAAATGCCTAAAATAATTTTATTACAACGAAAAATTTCCATTAAACTATGCTACTTGCAATTTAAAAAGAACGCGAGTCGATGTGGAAACTAGAGAATATCCGACAACAATGTACCTATTCAGAAAATATAACCTTAAACTGAAAACAACCTAACCTAACACAAAAAGTGTCAATTTCCATGAGGGAGTTTAGTTGCAACAGAGGTTCTGCCAACAAAATTACTAGATGGCCATAGCCTCACCTGACCCAAAAAGATCGTGAACGGCTTATACCTAGTGGTATTAAATTTTTCTGATGAATCAATTTAGAAATGTGTAGGAGAAGACTTCAGCCTGGTAATATGACGGTTATATTCGTTCTTACGAAGGCTGGTTGCCCGTTAAAACGTAAGTCTATGAAAAGGGTCTGACCTATTCTAGTAATTAGTAGAGGCTGTTTTTGATTAAAGCGTTGCTCACAAGAGCATTGTGTTTTGAACGGCGCATAGTTTTGCTGTGTGGAAGTGGAACGCTGCAATTTAAACTTTGCCGGTCTAGCGAGACATTTTGCGGTAGCTTTATTCTAAACTTATGCACATTAGCGTTCTGTGCTATACCGACAATAATCACTTTAGCTAAAGTGGCGTGTAACGAATAAATAATTTATGGCCGCCTAAAATCCCTCCGTCGTAAACTTATATTTACGCGCTAAATTTCATCTGCCGTCGAGCCGGATGAGGTAATTGACGCCCGCAGAAAAACTTTGTAAAACTCGAAATTGATTTTATTTTTCAATAAAAGTATGGTGATTTGAACGCGGCGATGCCGCCGGGGACAAAACGGCACTCGGGGGGCCGCACCTTTGCTTCCGCCCGAACTGGGGATCAGCTCGAGTGTTTTTCATCCAAATATCTTCCTACCTGACCCGAATACTTACTGTATTTGATGTATGTATAGCGAATGTACGAAAATATTCGGTAGATCTATTTGACGGTTTACTGTTGCGTCGTGCATAACAATACAGGAATATCGATGGGCCCCATTCGCCAGCTCTTTACATTTCACGAGATCTGATGCGCTTTTCGGCAGGGAATTTTATTTTCAACTCCCCGAATATAATCGAGAATGTGTCACCTGGAAACGTAAAATTTTACGATAAGCTCTGATATGGGCAATAGTCTAAACTTTTGTAGTGCGAAATGAAATTCTTATGGAAAAGAGCAGACATCTCCAGAAAATTTTGAGTGGGTGTTACAACTCTCAAAATTAAATTTTAATATTATCTTAAAGCTTTACCTTGTGTGTACAAATTCAAGACGGACAACAAATAATTATAAAAATTAATTTACACAAACGTTCTGGATTTCATTAAAAAACTATTAGGCCAGTCGATAAGTCGTTTAAAATGGCTGTTAGTGGGAGCAATCTCGGACAAGCTGGAATTAATTTTAATGTTTGATTTCGTGTTAAGAAATGTCTCTTAAAATTGCACCCCATAGAAAACTCGGATTTCGCCGCCATCTTGAAAAAAGGGGCAACAAATTTTATTTTATTTTTTCATTATTTGTAAATATCTCGGTTAGTATCAACTTTAGAGTGAACTATATCGTTATCAAAACTGAAGGAGAGTAAATTATCTACAAGAAATGTTCTATACTTACTTCGAGGTTATAGGCATCGAAAGCTGGATATTCCAAGGAGATTTGCAAATTTTTTTTATTGCAAGTATTCCTGAAAACATGCATATGCTTTTATAGATTGTCAATGTATTTTCTATGGCAATTAAGACCAGTACAAGTACTTCTGGTGAAATTAGAAAAAATCCATCTAGAAGATCTGAGAAACAGTTAGAAGATTACTTTCAATACGAACTAGCTCCTTAGCGACTTTCACTCTTCGATGAGATAGGAATGCATAAAACTAAAAATCAGCCCTCTACGATGCGTTTGTACCCATTGAAAACCAACTAAACTCTGAAAATACTCTCCTGTGATAGACGGGGGATTTCTACTCCAAAAAATTGTCTGGCATCAACAAAAATCTTATTGTGCGATTTTGAATAAATACGCCGCGCCGGTTATGTAACAAGACATTACTCAACTAATGCAGTAATAGTTTTCGATGGATACCCGGAGGATGCTGCAGCAAAAAGCACCAAGACTACTGAGCGACTTCGCCGATTGAAGATTGGTTCATCAGCGGAAATACATTTTGATGAAAAAATGATAGCAACTGTATCCCAGGGGAAATTCTTGTCAAATGAGAGGAATAAATGTCGAATGATCTCGATGACGTGTAAACGAATAACGAACGGAAGGTTTCAGAGTTAAGCAGGCTGCCGAAGATTATGATACCTTAATTGTCAACACTGCAATTGAAGATCAAATCACTACAAATCGGTAATTATAATAGGGGAAGACACTGATTTATTGGTAATTCTTACCGCCTTGAATCAGCCTCGCTCTAACATTTATTTTCTGAAGCCAGACAAGAGTAAGATTCGGAGCCGGATGTATGCACCCCATAATATAAATTTAGATTCTTCAATTAGGGACAACATTTTATTTCTTCACGCATTTAGTGGCTGTGATACTGTTTCCGCATTATACATACAGGGGAAAATGAAGTTCGTTAAACTTCTACAGAAAGAGAAAGACTTATGGAAGGCTGATCAAATTTTCAAATACCCAAACGCGTCCCCAGAGGGAATAGATAAAGTGGGCGAACAATTTCTTCTTCTTATGTATGGATCACAACACTGTAAATCATTGAACAAATATAGATACCACTGTTTTGTACAATCTATTAACAAAAGTTTACCAAATCTAGTATAATTACCACTAACCAAAGACGCAGCTCGCTTGCATTCGTTCCGTACTACTACGCACCAAAGGTTGTAATGTAGCTCTAGCTATTGCAAAGCAGGTTTCCATTGCTCAGTAATGTATGGTTTCTGCCAGGGCAAATCTTGTTTAAATACTGTGGACGTTGTCGAATTAGACGACGAAGACGACGACGTGGACTTGCATATCGATATAGAACAATCAATAGAACATTCCGTAGATTATGAACCAAATCCGGAATATGAGACAGATGTTGAAGGTTAGGGTGATATTGAGAATTATTATGGACTACCACCAACATCAAAATAGCAACTTCAAAAGAAACTTGAAGTTAGCAAACTTTGCATAGTGGATTGGGCCTATTGGAGATAAACGCGCTGAGTACTCTACATCTAGGTGGTATGGAAGCGAGTACAAAGTAAGCGATATAATTTCTTTACATGAGTAATAGAAATCGTATATAGTACGAAAAAAGTATGTTTGTAGCATCGAACGTCAATAATAATAAAAAAGCAAATACTCGAAAAAAATATATTTCGAGGCCTATGAATTCGAAACAAGCGAATGTATGGCAAAAATGCATGGAACATTTTTTGTAGAGAATTTACTCTTCTTTAATTTTGATAACTACGTATTTTGCTCAAAAATTGATAGTAATCGAGATATTCATGAATACGTATTAGAAAAAATATAAAAAATTTGACCTTTTTTAAGCAAGGCGGTTAAATCCGGGCCTGTCAAGGGGTGCAAAATTAATATATAGTTTCTGAGTCCCAACAAAACAGATTAAAATTTATTCCAGTTTGTCCGGAATTGCTCCCGCTATTAATGTACTTGTCGACTGGCCTACATAGGTATCGTAATTTAAAATTTTATTTCCTGAATAAAATGTTATCGATAGATATAATTTCTGAAATATTTTATTGCAAGGTAAACCTCAAGCAAAATATGCCCCATTCACGCCATATGGACATGTACATACAGTTAAACTCGGATATAACGACATCGGTTCTACGACACCTTTGTTATAACGTTATGTTTTGACACGTTCCTGCAGTATTTCATAAGACTCCATGATAATTTAAGTCGGTTATACAGGGTGTCCGGAAAATACGTGTACAACGGAGGACCACAAGTTCCTTGGCCCAAAATATAATGATTTAACTCAACTTACCAATATACAAATTTGCTTAGTTTAGCCGCTAGAGGTCTTCAAAAATGATTAACTTTTTAAATGTTTTTTAAGTAAGTCTAAAAATCTGATAGATTTTATTCATTTTTTGGCCACCCGTTTGTACCAGTAAACTGCAGCTTTTTATGGAATAAACCCTAATTTCAAAAATTACAGGGTGTTTAAAAACTTTCGCACAGTAAATTATCTATCCATATTTTTTAACCCCCTGTATAATCACTACCAATGTTTTTTGTGGGTAGCTACTTTAATTTAGAAGCTATTTTCTCTCTTACAAAATTTTAGTTGGGTAAACAAAAAAATATTTTCTAAATCTCTACAAACCACAATCAGTAATAATTAATTGTAACTTAACACTAGGCTTCTAGGGATTTAGAAAATATTTTTTGTGGCTAAACCGTTCACTCAACTAAAATTTTGTAAGAGAGGAAATAGCTTCTAAATTAAAGTAACTATTCAGAAAAAGAAGTGATTATACAGGGGGTTAAAAAAATTAAAAAAGTTAATAATCTTTAAAGCCCTCTACGGGCTAAACTAAGCAACTTTATATATAGGTAAATTGAGCTAAATCATCATATGTTGACAGTTACGGCTATTTTCGCGATTATTCCACCTTTTGAAGTGCATTTATATGCGGCATTACTACTTTGTTGTATTATTTCTAATTTGAAATTGTTTGGCAGATGTCAAATATTCAATGTTGCAATATGACATATTAATAAAACAAGTTCAAGCAGCTAGAATTAGACAAAAATCTATTATAAGAGTTGTCCCATTTTTTATTGGCCGCAACTGTACATGTAGCTCTGCAGTTCTTATTTTAAATGTAAACATTTCACTTCTCAGATAGGGAGTGTTTTGAGCTGCTCTGTGATAATATCTTTGGAAAGACTTCATTGGAAGCGCTTAGTGCAACAAACAAATAGTACGAGTTTTTGAAACCTGTAAATATTAATTAAGTAATTCTGTGTCGTCACTGTATAAAAACATTTATGTGCGTAATTATGTCTTAAGTTTTGAATTTAATATGTAATCTTTCAGATGTTTAAGAAAATAAATTACAATTAGATACATTCTGCTACATGTACTATTCTAGCAGCAACTCAGCTATAAAAATGTAGTTCTTTCAATATTGTTATATCCGAGTTTCACTGTACTTCGTATAAAACAACACCTACATTTCACAGTTATATTACAAGTTGCGATGTTTAAAATTGAAGTAAAGACTCCGTCTAACAAAGACCGTCGAATTTGAACCTTTCTGTCTCTAGTTAGACCATTTTATTTGTAACCCTGTAAACCGTTTAAATGTCTCCCTCAATTCATTGGCAAAAATCAGTAATTTTTCTTACATTGGATAGTTCAACATTAATTGACGCACTGAAAGGCAGACAATTCTCAGCTGATAAAAAGAGCGTTCTCAGAAGCAGTAGTGATTTTTTCCCTAATCATCAGATTATCAAATGGGTTTTCCAAGCATCAGAAATACAACATTCAGTTGGTTTATTAATTACATGGGAAAGATTTACACTCAAAGCCAAAGTGTGGCTTTGATTAGAAATGAATACTTTTTCCAAGACTCAATCTTTACTGCGTTGAAGGAGACCCGTATAATTAAAAGAAAATGAAACCATTAACAGAAGGAAAACAAAAACTATGTATATTTAAAACAAAGTTCTCAATATAACGCTTCATTGCTGGAAGCAACATTATGTAATTATCGATTCCATTATTTAAAATAAATATTAGGTACTTGTGGTCATAGCACTGGTATAGATAGATTCCTATAAGATTAATTTCCTTTTTATTGTCTCACAAAACAAAACAAAAATAAGAAAAATAAAATGATAACACCAATTAAGCAGAAAATGCGTGTTAATGAAAAGTTTTGAAAACTTTCGTCTTTAGGCATGCGATCACCATGGACGATTGCTGAACAGATTCTCAAATACCTCTTTGCATCTCGAATCGAAATCAAATAGCAAAGCGCTATCGCTGACTCAGAGGTAGAGACTGTGGTCTTTGGCCAAAATCTGTGGGTTTTGTTCCAACGGTTACAAAAATCTAGCGCTGATCTCACTGCGCTACCCCAATTCAATTTTTAGGTTTTAAAAATACTATTGAAAATCTGTAGAGACGCAGAAATGAGAAAGCCCTAAAGGAAATTTAAAATTTGGTTAATCTCGTTTCGAGTATGACATTTTTCGATCTCGAATTTCGGGACAAAACGAGACGCAGTCAAAAAATAACTTGTCTGGGCGGTATTACTTGGCTTTCCAAACACTATCAAGTTTGTCACTCGGTAACTGCATTTTTTAGGTTCAGAAAGTTCTATCCATATTTTATGTGAAAAATCTTACCCACATTAAGGATATGTAATTTCAAAGCATGCAGCATCCCGAAAACTTTATAGACACAACTACTTGGCAGCTCGCCAAGTACAGTTGGAAATATTGCGGTTTTAGAGGTAAATAAGCAGATGTCTTTATGATAAGGTGTTTAGAATTAAATGAATTGGAATTTCTTGTTATTTATGTTGGCACGCATTACTTGGTTGTACGTTCGTTGTAATACAAACCTATATTTGTGAATGTAGTATTTCTTTTTATTCTTGGATCTGTAATTTCAAAGCTTTAGTGAATGATGTTTAGTTATGACATACCCCACACTATTTTTTAAGGTGTAGTGATTTTGAACTAGTTATGACAATTTATGACATTTTTACCGTGTTTGAATAACCACTGATATCTGACAATTAAAAACAAACTTGTCTATTTACTATAATATTTTTATAAATCGAAAGTTCCACTTTTTCCTATTTTACAGCGTTTTGTGCCTTATTCAATAGCTTATTTTTGAAAGAACATACAAATATAACTTAGAAAACTATTAGCGAAATCGGAAACATATGGAAGAAGTAGTTATTTTGCAACAATGTGATAAAAAGCGAACAGTGGCAGGTTAAAGTGTTCCATTTTACAAACTATCTCTATGTAGAAATACTACTATTTAAATAGTCATCGAAACTCAAAATGATCACCAAATGGATAATCTCCAAAAAATAATAAATTTGAATTAAGGGAAAAATGAAAATGTTCATTTATATTAAGCTCAACAACTCTTAGAAAGCTTTTAATCCGTTCCTTACTGAGCAGAATTAATCCTGCAAATTAGATTAGAAACCTTTTACTGGCAAACACTTCATTGTACTTTGCTTGGGATCGATTAAGTGATTTTAAATTCAACGACAAAACTGACTTCATGTTTCCTGAGCACACCACTTCATTGCGTAGGCAACTAGACCTCCGAATTCGCCCGCAAATTCAAGCCGGATAATTTATGTATCTTACCTAGAAGGAACTCTAAATTTGCAATGCAACCTTTAGGTATCGCGCATAGATACCCTCGGAGTAATCAGATTGTCTAGTTAAATGTTGTCGTATTGCGGGGCGCATTTGAATTGCAGACGAGGAGGCCTCTTAATCGACTTTACAATTAATGCAGATTCTACGCCCTACCCTGTGTTCGCGCCGAACTAAAATTTCGGCCGGCTGATACTAATAGTAATCAGTAATCACATGCTGGGTGCAGTCGAAGCTGCGGGCTGCCGCGCCAATATATGAGACTTACACCTAATCCGGCGAAACGTTAATTAATCCACAGATGCGAAATGCGGAACGAGATCATCAAACGGAACGAGCCGGGACCTGGATCTGTGTTCCTCTCCTGTTATGACTTTGGCATAACGGATACAGCGAAGGGAAGTGGGTGGAGCGGGATATGTTAATGCGGGAACCCGATTTCATAGGCACATTTCCCAATACCTAACCGCGTCGTGCGATACGTACACGACAAATTTAATTAAAAATAAAATTAATAGGGCTGAAATGAGAATAGGGAACTCTGTCCTTTATGAGGGCGACCACCTCTGCTACAGTTAATGAAAAAGACTAACTTTGCTATCTGTTACCATTACGTATTACATATTTTAATAAATATATAATTAATTACAACTATTGCAGTAGAAAGTAGAGGAACTCGACCTGAAATCGTATGCATTTATAGAATAAGAGATAGTCTCTTTTGAACTTCATAACTAATTCTAGTAGCTAAAAGAGTAAAGTGATGCAGTTCAGGAACGGGTATTCAAGGGATCAATGGCAGTTTTACAAAAGGTGAAGCCGTACAAAAACAGTGGAAATAATATAAATAAGAATTAAAGGAGCCGAAGGGTGACAGCCGATGAAAAATTGCAATTTTATTGAAGATTTTGCGATGGCTCCGTGCTTTGGCAACTAATATTAAATTAATGATAACATTAAAAGACTCTTATTTAGATTTGCTGTCTCAATAATAATATAATTTTATTAATTTAAAATTAGTTTGATTATAATTTAAAAATAAACGTTGCAGTAGAAACCTTAATTTAGAATGGAACTAAAATTGCACAGTTTCTTTTCATTAGAAAGTGGCAATAAGACACTTTACTTTCTGGTCATTCTCATAACGGCAGGTAGTTCAATACAGTAGCGAAGGCATGTACAAATAGCTGGATGACCTGCAATTAAAGAACATGTATTTAGTTCGACAAAGTAGAAACGGAAATGAAAAGTAGTACATCTTTGGCATATGGTTTTTTGATGTGCAGAGCTGAGCAGGCATGTTTGGAATTGTGGGCGTTATTGGAAGGTGCTACGCTTGGTATTGGGAGTGATGGATGGACTGTTAACCTGAGAATCAAAATTGTCAAGATATTTATGAGAAGGTTTTATATTTTAATATTTAATAAGATTATGTAATATTTGTAATAATGTTAATTCAATTTCAAAAAGTCAACATTTTAACGATAACTATAGTAACTAGCTTGGGTGCTAGGAGAGAGGTGTAGTTAAAAATAATGAACAGCGTGTAACTTTTCATACGAGAAAATACACACAAATTTGAAATGTTAAAATAAAGTAGTTTTTTATTCAATCATAAAAGATACATCTCCTATCTCCTATTAAAGTGATATTTAAAACATCATGTGTTGTTAATTGACAGATACCTAATAATGGAGTGTCAGCATATAGAATATGGTGTACAAGATGAGAGGAGCTACTATGAATTTGTAGGGGTTCATAAATTAGCTGTAGCAGAGAACTTCTAAATACCGGAGAACGCCCTAAGAAAAGTTAACATTTCAATTCAATCTTCCATATATAACATTAGTCTGAAAGACAAGATTTATGATAAATAAATTAGACCATGTAATCCCTAATTAATAATTACCTGAAATAAGCTGGGAAGCGATAATCACAAGAGCTGTTAGGTTGATAGGTTGAGTGAACTGTCACTTTATATTTAAAAAAAAATCACAATAACCGGTATTGAATGTGAACGGAAAAAGTTATTATAAATCTGGTACAATTAAATGCATGTCCGAACCTAAGTAAGGGGGTTTCATGATGTAAAAATTATTTACTTATGTAATATGAAATTTTACTTAACAGAACATGATAACAGTATATGATTAACGCACTGGGTAATTTATTAAAATGAAGAAGAACATTGCCATTAATATCTTATGTTAAATGGCATTTAAAAGAGTAAAGATTCGAGCAAGATTGTGCTGAACATAATTTTGATAACAAAGAAAAGTAAAATAATGAAAATTCATTTAAGTATCCACAAAATGATCATTGCAATGTGTAGAACCGATTCAAAAGTACTGGCTGGAACCCAAAGAAATAGAAAATTAACATTCTAAATAACCAAAACAAAGTGGCCATAGATATTAACGAAGAAAAGTGGATACAGAAAGACTATCAGAAAAATTGTTACCTTAAACCCTTAAAGTATCTTTCAGACTTTATATCACAAAAAGTCCCTAAATTCTTAAAGCAGAAGTTATACATGCATTCAAATTGAGAATGTGCAGTAAGACGTCTAGAAAAACATCAACTAACTATCGAGAAGTATATGGGGGACACTGGAATAGAGTGGATACGCTTTCATATCAATACCAAGAAGCCTAAAGAGGCGGTTGCGGACTTGATGTCGGAGAGAGAGGTCTATGCCACGAATTATTAGTATAGTATTTTGTAAGAGAAAAACATAAAGCATAACAGTCATGCATTTTTAAGTAAAAATAAACAAAAAATAACCGAAAAGATTTACCGAAAAAACTTTACCCAAAGGAAAGTTTATCGAAAATTGGTATAAATAGTATGTATACGCGTAGGTTACATAATCTGTTTTTTAATATTTAATATAGCTATATGATAAAGTGTATGTTTTTACCTAATCACAAGTTGTTGGAAGGACGATGTTTAATTATTGCTATTTATCTTAAAATGGCAACTTGTTGGAAGGACGATATTTAATTATTGCTAGTCATCTTAAATATTACATAAATTATTATGAAATCACAACCAATTCAAGTGATATATTACAGCGGCGCAACGCTACAGCCCATTTAACAAATAAGATTTTTTTAGAATTTTGTTTATATCCACAAAAAATATTTACAATAATATGTTACATCTTTTTCACAAATTTTGTTAAACATTTAACAAATAAGCATTGAACTGAACTTTCTTCAGACCTATAAATTCCCAAATAGTTGGATGATGTAGATAATTTTTATTGTAAACGTGGATGGGATGCTTCTGCGTGGTTGTTTGTTCCATCTTCTTCATTTAAAATATGATCCTATAAAATTCACATACTATGAAGAAAGAGTGGTGGTCTTCTTCAGTTTCCACGTTGGTTACGTCATCCAACATGATTATTTTCAAACCAATCTAATATTGGAATAATTTCATTTGGCAGTACATATGTACATACAACTGATAGTTGTAGTAAAACATCTTCGACACCTTCTATTGGAACGACGGCGAGTGCGGTGATCATCCTTGCTAGTTAGGAAAAATGTGCGTCGTTCTCGTATTGGTGTTTAAGTCCTGCATGGTAAAGGTGTTTCTTCATGTTTTGTGCCAAATGGAAAAAACAACCCCGTAACTCAACGCCAGGAAAATTAGCGGGCATACTTTGAAATGCCACAGTTTCGAAATCGCAGGAAACTGCCCCAGGTTGAATATTGATCCGATCTTTGATCATCTTGAACAATTCGTCGTAGGTAGAACGGTGCTTATTTGGAAGAAGACAGTAAAATAGAGGATGTACACGTACGTAAACTTGCGAAAACAAGGTGGGGAGAGTTTAAACATATCGTTAGCACCAACTAGGGCATTATGTTCGGGCTTTATAATTCATATACGGGCTCGTCGTTAGTGACCAAGCAGGTACCTCGGTGCGTCGCTGCGTATACAGCAGTGGTTGTTCATTCAATTTTTAATCTGTTTTTAGGTTATTAAAAACGCTAGTAGACACGAAATGTATGTACGAAGGGCATTACTTAATGCTTATGCCCTTGGTACATAAATAACTATTATTCACATTTTTCCACTTTCTTCAATTTTATATTCCGAAAGTATGTGGTTTTCACCTTTTTCGAAACTATACTACGATTTGGACACGTACAACGAATGCCAGTAACAAGATGGCCACGGAGGACCTACCAAATTAACACCTCATGCATAATTACAGTATGGGTATTAATTTAGAGTACTAAAACAGTAGGCCTACTTTTGCTTAAACCTCTAACAATTGACGCTGTTATTTAACATAAATATTGACTTTTGGTTTTGGTTAGATGTGCTAATATGTTTGCAAGTTCGTAAATAATACTGAAGAAAAAGTCTTTTTAGTTGAGCACTATTTTCGCTCATACGGTTTAGGTAGACAAAATGGTCGAAGCATTAAATTCTTCCGCGAATAATTTTCGGAGCATTTCAATAAACAGGCACCAAGTAATCCTATTGTACTGAACATTATAACCAAATTTAGAAGAACTGGAAGTGTGCTACACCAAAGAAAAGGTAAAGCTAGACGACAATACAACAGTTAAAAGAGAAAATTACAGATGCGATACGACAGCTGCAACAGCCTCTATTTTCAAATATGGTCACAAATATCCAAAAACGATACGAACTGTGCGTCCAACGTAATGGAGAGCACTTAGAACATGTTATTCGTAAAGCTAATACTTAAGTGTTAATTTATTATTACATATTATTTTAAGTGAAAAAAGTTTGAAATTTTCAGTACTATAAATTAATAGCCATACTGTATTATAGCCATTTGAAATTGCTGCTCGCTATTTATTTCATGTCGATGCATTAGTTTGTCGCCACTACCTTGAAAATGTACGAAGTAATTCCACAGAGAATCATTTTGAAGCTAGAATGACCACCTTTGCCAATTATTCTCTTGAAGTTGACATTAAAGAAACCGATGAACAGATACAACTAAGATATCCTAAAAGATGACAAATTTCAGTCCTAATTAATGGATGTATCAAACATTTGAATATACCTGAAATCGAGACATAATAAATTAGTTTGCACTCAACAGTTAAGGAGATTTTTAAAATAATAGATATAAAACAGCTACATATACCGGGTGGCCATAAATATCTGATATCACATTACCTTTGGAATCAACACCGCTTTATTAAAGTGATGAATCCAACTCAACTAAATGTCATTAATATCATCACAACTAAAATTCCCATCTGTCAAAAATTATTACAGATTGCAATAAGTAATGGAGTTAGAACAGGAAATTTTTATAACCGAGTCGTAGGCTAAACTGTAGAATCCGGGGCACATTCCCCTCCTCTTATTGCATTTTATTACATTACATAGGTACCAATACTTATCGTAATTGAAATATAATGCTAACCAACATTTAAAAGTAGCTAATTCCATGGCTACCGGGATCTCAGATATTTATGGCCACCCGGTACATAGTTCAAAATAAGTAATTACAATTTTCAAACAAAATTATTACGATAAAAGAATGCAGCAGAGTGCTGTTGGTTGGGCAGAGTGTGAGCGTTTCCCGAACAATAAATAAACGTTGAGAACACAAGCTCGGAAAGTAAGTTCGAAAAACTCACGCGATTTTCAGGAGTTGTATTCCGGGCAACCGTATTTCTTTTTCTAAAAAGCGTTTCCGCCATCCGGTCCAGAAAATAAATGTTTTATACGTTCAGGAATTCTTTCAGTTCACACTGAGTACAGTAACAGCAATTATACAAAAAATGTTTGTTAACAATTTTTGAAACTAGCACGGGGGCAAATGTCTGTGAGTTTCTATAATTATAGCTTATAACCTGGTGTCGTTTTGCATGAACTAAAAAATTATAATGTGTATCACCATAACGCACCTTACTCTGAACAATAAATCAGATATTCACTATTTATAAATATTTAAAGGCGAAATACGAAAATAATAAAATTTAGATATGCTGGTGGATGCAACTCGAACGACTAATTTAGTTCGTTAACTTTTATCTACAGCTCCAGGGGTAGGTTTCATCAGCAGCAGATCGCATCATACGTTCTCCATACTTCGAATGTAATTTAAAACTTGCGAAGTTGGAAACTTACGGGCAGAGGAAATAAACGAAGTAACTTTAAACCGCTTTGTACCCGAAAATTAGATCTGTTCCTTACCCGCAAGACAAGATAGCAGCCCCGCATATTATTGGAAGCGATGCATCGGATGAGATGAAATAACGTGTTCGCTTGGATATTGGAAATAACGTGGGACTACGACGTCTTTAAACCTCCATAAACGGATATATGACTGTTATCACCCAGAAATTGCATTTCGACTCTCAATATCCTGCGTTCGATAGATGATCCACATCGGTACCCTCAACAAGTCGACCTATGATAAACTGTTCCATTTGGAAAATGGAGTGCCTACTAGATAAATAACATGTTCAGTTAAAACTACATAACGAGTAAATGTGCATAATACTTTTGACATGCTCTTGGAAAATCTGAATACTTTTATCCACTCCACTATTCACTCTTGGCAAACTAACAATGTCAACTTCACGTTTATTCAACAAACCCCCAGGGCCATTATGCTAACATGGTTAAGTTGTTCTGCAAACGAAACTTCAACGGTTTAAAAAGGGAATGTTTGCACAGTTTTGCAATTTTATAGAACAAAGGATATCAGTAGTGGAAGGACACTCTCACCAATTATTAATGCAATAATTGATGAAATATTAACGATTTACTAAATTCGTAATCAAAGCCCCACCTGCACCCTCCCTTAATGAGAACAAATCCCATCCGGAATCCTTCACCTTCCTCAGGTAATTAGGCGTCCGTAAGCAAGCTGGTAGCTCTAATCGGAGCTGCTAAAAAATGGATCGAACTTTTGAGTTGCCAGAGACGGTAGTTTGGAAGTCTCGAGCTGTCTGTATGATTAAAAATTTAAAGGATCCCTTGTTACCGGGAAAATCTGCCGATTTAGTATTTAATTAAGTTCCGCTCTTCACTGCGAAAATGGCGCTAGAGGAGACTATTTGTATTTGGAGCAGTAAAGGATTGATCGTTAAATGTAGCTTGAAATGCACGAGGGAGAAGCTGACGCGTCCTTTTGTGCAGTACTGCAGCGAATAGTAAAATGCAAGGGCGGCTGCTAAAAATAAACGTCATCGCACTACATCAGAATTAATTTTTCCACGTACTAGTATATATATTAACGATACAAGTTTTATTATGAGTATCTTAATAAAACGAGTTTGATTGCCAGAACGAGGCGATGAGCCGAGTTTTGCGGCAATCTACGAGCTTCGTTAAGTGCCATAAGCAAACGTGTATTATTCAACATTTTATCTTCATCAACACATTGAGGTGCGGTAACGAAGCTCTTAACTATACTAAAATTAGTAAATAGTCTATAAGAAGTCTATAAGAATACCGATGAAGATAAAGTAGTTTTATTGTAAACCAGTAGTTTACTGCAATCAAAAATAAATTCTAACAAATCGAAAAATTGTAATGGGTAGGCATAGTTTAATGGAAAAGTTAAGTATCACAAGTCGAAATTCTAATGTTAATTGAAACATTTTTCACCAACTTGACACACTATTTCTACTGTTTCAGCAATCGTTAGGTCCGTAACACACTCGGGAAATACATTTCGTAAAACTTGTAGCTGCAACGAATCACATGAAACTTTGTTTCTTGGTCGCAATAGGCTACTTAAAAATTGTCCAACTAACTCTTGTAGATAATAAATAATAGTATAATTGACTAAAATATACAATCAATTAGAAAATAAATGAGGAAGACATGGGGATGTGAAGATGAGATGTAGGAGATGAGCGCGTGAGTGAGTTTTCACTCACATCACGCACGTTTCACGCTGGCTTTAAACACTCACGTTTACGCACGTTCACGCTCGCGTTTATTCACGTTCACGGCGTGGCACACCACTCACGACGTGACACGCAGCTTTTATTTCAAAATTTAAATTCAGATATGAATCTTCAAATGTTCAAATTTAAAACCAATGAAAAAAACTCGAAACAGAACTAAAAATATGTTTTGTTCGTGACATAATTTACGTGATATGTTGCAATCAGAATAGTTGACATAAAAAAAAAGGAAAATTGACTACAATAACTTACGACAAGGGATAAATACTGATTTCTCACAAATACATTTCTTGCAGCTATCTCCAAAGACATTACTTTTAATATCAAAAGCTGTCATTGGAATTGGCGTTTCCCTTATTGGTATGAGTACAGAAGGTATATATTGCTAGGCAACACTTTTAATTCGTAGGTTTAAAAGTACCTTTATTTGAAATCGGCAGTGAAGTACGCCGAAATCGTCATTAAAATACGAGAAATCGGCAGTGAAGTAATCCATTGTTTTACGACTTTTTTGTAGGTGGCGAGGCGACAGATAAACGTCAATCGACCGAACATAACCTACAAAAGTTGGTTAAAATGATGTAATTTCACGATTTCTCGATTTCAAATAAAACATAGTGTATACCTCGGCACTGAAGTTCCTTTTTATCCCTCATGTGGTTTATTTCTAAATCCGCATTCGTGATAAAAAGTTAAACTTCGGTGCCTTGGTATACAAACTACTATTACGTAAAAAGATCAACATTTTCAGCGTTAAGGCGAGTATACAAAACAAACCTTACTTTTATTAGAATAATAAGTTCATCTACACAATAAATTGGTTTAAAAATAAAACGTGCACCCGGGGCACCCTGCAGTTTTTTATTCGTTACTAAATATTTAACGTGAACTTAACGTGAAACATGAATCACGCCTTGGAAATTTTCACTCACGTTCACGTCACGATTTTCAAATATTAGCCACGTTCACGACGTGACACGCCGTGACCCGACGTGCCACAACTGTTTTCACGTCACGCGCCCATACCTAGCCCAAATATCCCTAAAAATGTCGAAAACACGACGATTTTGATAATATTCACAGATTACATTTCCCTCTTACTCATACATGATATCCCATAGTCAGTATCTACCCAAAAGTTCCAGGGAGGGGATATCTGGGGGGAGATGAATTTCATACAGACAAATTTCAATGAAAATCGTACGACACTCAATAATGACCAATAGAAAAATTAGTTCACGAGCCGTAACCCAGACAACAACAAAATTTCTTGGAAATTTTTTGTAGGTAGACATTGCTTCTTTTTAGGGTTTGTGTCGTTACGATTTTCTTACCGAATCTGCATTCGAGCATTAATTCATATCCGAAAATTATTTATCGTGCATTCCAACAACGTCCTAATTTGCCCTCGCGTCCCGCTCGGGCAAATTAATACGACGTTGTTGGAACGCACTCAAAAAATTTCCGGAAAGAATTAATGCTCTTGTGAGATTATATGTGAATATTTACGGAGATGTTCTATGCAGCTTTGGAACGATGGTATTACCAGACTTTGGTTTTACAATTACCCCAAAAAATTTCGAAAAAGTAGTTTCTTTTTCAAAAATTACTCTAAGGGTTTTGATCATTTTCACAGATGGCAGCTCCTTCTTGCTCAAAAATGATACCCCATAGTCAGTATCTACCCAAAAGGGTAGGGCTCGAGGTCTATTGATCTCAGAAATACTAGTCAGAAAAATACAGAACACAAATAAAAAACGCAATCTCAAATTGTTTATCAAATTTTATTTTGTTTGTTAAATTGTGCTAACGCAGCAAAAAAAAGTATGCTTCTGAGGAGTTGAAAAATATCCATTAAAAATGGCCTTTGTCCATTCGAAGAAAAAAGGGTTACACTGTCATTGTATCATTCACTTCTGTCAAGTATGTCGTTTTTTAGAAAGGCAAAAATAATTAGTAAGCAGTCTACATTCGCGTGATTGTGTGACAACTATGTACAGTTACGGACACCTCAAAGTGCACGGTTTTTTGTTACTATGGTTATTTTTGCGATTTTTCGGCTTATTAAATGAGGGTTTCTCCAGTGGCGTTGCTTGTGATTGTAAGAATAGGTATTACTTTTTTAATGTTTGTATTTTAGCAAAGTTTCACAAGTAAACAAACTATACATATAATAATATGTATTTAATAAATATGTATCAGTATTCAATTGCTACTACGCTTTGCAGTTTGCTTCGCATAGAGTTGACCAATGTTTCCATATTGTATCCTTCTCTCAGTTCCTTCCAAGCATTTATTATTCTTTCCCATAATTCATCGGCGTTGTTTGGTGCAAACTCCCTGGTATAAATTTTTTTAGTTAAATACCCCCAAACATTTTCGATAGGGTTCAAGTCCGGACTTTTTGCAGGCCATGGTAATAAATTGATATTATTCTCATCAAACCATCAATGAACAATCCCTGCTGCATGCACAGGACAGTTATCCTGTGAAAATAATGTTATCAATTACGTTAACATAAACAAAATTAATTAATTAAGTAATATCTTGCCCGTTGAAAAGTAAATTGATTAGGAAAGACCTCCTCTTACAGATGGCAGCATCACATTTTGCAAAATTTTGCAATAATTTTCAGCATTCAGTCGACCATTAATTCTATAGCATGCCCCAGATCCGTGACCATTGATCCATCCCCATACGTTTACAGAGAATCGTCCACTAGGGTTGAACATAATATTGCTCCTCAAATCTTGAATTTTGTGGTCTATACACCCTTAATCATCAGTTGGTAAATGATTGAAACACCTTTTCATCTGAGAAAACAGTCCTGTTCCAAAAATCGTCGATTTCATTCAAATAGTCGGTTGCAAACTGTATTCTTCGTTCTTTGTTCTCTGGGGTTAAAAAAACTTTTCTTGCAGAAGTCTCTACTGCCAACGATTTTTAATTTTGAAAATGCAGCTTTTGCTCACATGCAAATCTGCTGCGACTCGACTCAGCGACCAGTTCTCTTCCAGTTTTGTAATAGCTCCCATTTTCTCTGCTTCTGACAAATGTCTGGGAATTTTTCGAGTTGACAGTTGATGACAAACGTAAACGTCAAAACTCGACGTCTATGATTAGAATATCGTATTACACGCTACAAATCTGCCGTGCACTTTGAGTTGGCCGTAACGGTACGTTAATAACCACAATTTTCAATATAGTTTTTATAAGGATTTCAGACAAAAATCTGAATGTGTATGTACTTTGGTATTTGAAAGTATTAACAGGCGCTCCGCGCCTTTTGTAAAAGTACCTTCTAACCTTTGGGGAGTTGTACTTGCGGTATACAGGGTGCGCACCTTAAAAAAATGTGTATTTTTGTTTTAACTCGACAACTATTAGTTAGATAAAAGTAATATATTGTAAGTAGCTCAGGTATTTACCCTTGATAAAAATGGTCATTTTTTGCCTATCGGCTAACCGGAAATGGTAACCACTTCGGTGGCGCAGGGTGCGCACCTTAAAAAAATGTGTATTTTTGTTTTAACTCGACAACTATTAGTTAGATAAAAGTAATATATTGTAAGTAGCTCAGGTATTTACCCTTGATAAAAATGGTCATTTTTTGCCTATCGGCTAACCGGAAATGGTAACCACTTCGGTGGCGCAGAGGATAGGGGCCAGGCTTGCAATAAGCAGGTCCTTGATTCGAGTTCATGGATAGCCGGAATTTTTTCCGCAGTCTACTGAATCGTTAGTTTTTGAAAAATTTACAAAATATAATGGAAATAAAAACTTTTCCTTTCAAACGTAAAATAAAGTTAACTGTAATGTCATTTTTGGGAGTGTTTAATATGATAGTTTTCTGCTATGGCGTTGATATGCATTATATTACTGGCCGGTGGCAGAAAAAGTACTTTTTTTAACCGCCTTTCATGTAATCATGTCATTAATGAAAGAATATTTAAACAGTACGCTAAGATGAATTTAAGGGCGTTTACCGCCCGGAAGTCCGTAAGCGCGGTCAGTAAGCGTATTATTGACCTCCAACAGTCTGTTTTCTTCATAGTAACGTTCCATATACCACTATGCTAATACTAATTATTGTATTTATGTCTTATGCCAAATTATGGTTACATATTTGTTGGTATTTTATTAGGGTGGTTGAAAAAATAGTACTCGTATCTCGACCATGAGAAATTGTGCGTACGGACCTAGACTTTTAATATAGATACTATTTACTGCCGGCGTGGAAAGGAAATATTGCTTAAACAGTCTAGATTTAATTTTTTAATTATTTTTAAAATTAAAAAAAAAATGTACTGAGTTTACAGTTTAACCCATTTTCGGCGTTTGAAGAAAAAATAGCATATGTTATGTAGAGCTAAGGTGACTTGACTTTTTGCAGTTCATCTGCATTTGTCTATAGCTCGATACCTACAGATTCGCCGCAAAAAGTGTCACTTTAGCTCCTTATAAAATAATATATTTGCTATTAAAGCAGTGTTGTCTATAACTTTTGTTAAACTCTTGTTTTGTTAAATTAAAAAGCTAGTGACGCTGTAAAAGAAAGTAGTGTGATGGCTACACCTCTTTTATTTCCAGTCACTTGTCAAAGACTAGGGCAAGGTGGCCCTTTTTGGTAAATATGGCTTATCTCAACGATTTTCTTACCAAGTTACTGCGTAGCAGCACGTAACTCAATGATTATATATTATACTAAATGATTAATCCAACAGCCAAAGGTTTCGAGGATTAGGAGAAACTTATAAAAGCTTTTAGCGTACCTCGTTTCCCATGAATTTGTGATTGAAATTTTAAAATCGTAATGGCATGCACGGGTGTGGTTCCAAAATCCCATTTGGACATATTAAAGTTGTTAACCCGAACTACTAAAACTGTGCCTGGTCAGTGTTTTCTCCAGACCTTTTTCGCCAATTTAATATATTTTACCCTAATGCAAACGGCCCAAAACTGCAATAAATCTCGCATCGGATTTAAATGAAACGAAACTAGAATCGGCGAAGAAACCCCTGTGGGCTTCAACCCTTAATTGTAACACCGCCAGAGTTCTTGGCAGAAATGTCATCCGCCCGTTCACAGAAACTGTAGATTATTCATTAATCCACTAACGCGCGTACCCTGTCCCCTGTGTTGTAATTTTCAAACGTCTACTATGAGGTTTCGTCATCAATTCCTAACGAAGCTAAGCGTCGTCGGGGATGGCGCAATTCTCGCTAATTCCGCGCGGCTGGATGTTTCGTACAACGTGGCCAACAAAAGAAATAAATCGCTACCCCGAAGTTGCATTTATTGTGGTCACGAATGGGGAGACAGCGAAATTACTTGGTGTGGGAAGTGTGTTTCATCTCGCGTAGTTAAAATTTCATTCTAAACATAAATTTATTATTATCACGCCAGCCAAGTGCTTAATCGACGCCACTAGCAAAAGAACAGCCATTGCCGGAAATTAAATGAATGCACTCCAGCAAAATGTTCTGAATTAGACGGAAAGAACTACAGTAGTGTACAGTAGCATTACTACTGTGTAATCCGGAATGCTGAACAATGAAAGAGTCAAATGGGGGCTTTGTATGGCTACGAATGACAGATAACGCTCATCTGTCAACCGTACAACTATTAAGCAATTTAAACCGGATGGAAATTGCCTTTCTATAAAAACGGCGAGTGGGGCGTTTTTGTATCGTCTTTGGTTGATTTTTAACGGAACGGAATCGTAATGGGCAATTGAACGATTTATTCAGATTAGTGTTGTTTATCATTGCAATTGTAACATTGAAATTATTTTTGGTATTTAAAAAATGTAGTAGACGTACTACTAAGATACTATTATTGGTAATTAATGGCGTTGTGAAGGGAAGATACTTATAGAACCACGGATATTCAGAAGCCTCCAAACTTCTTTGATAAAATAATTCTTCCTTTTTTCATGACGAGTAGTGGCGGTTCGTGGAGAATTTTGATGGTAGAGCCAATCACCGAACGTAATTTAAAAGTTAGCAAAATAAAAAATTTACCATACTTTCATACTAATGAAATATGATGAACTCAATCGAATGTCTCTCTTTCATTTTCCGTTTGAATGTGTAATTCAGCAAAAAAATGCAGCTCCACCGTTTCAGATACATAGATGCATGCGTGACTGACGTAGTAGCTATAATAAAATGGTAACCCTAATTAGTTTGCGGAAACCCCAACGTGCAACGTCTCTTCTGTCGGAATTCTTTACACAGCCTTTTGAATATACTTTCCGGACGTGACCTTTCTTCATCTCAACTGTATGAAGTCAACGCAAGTTTTCACAGGAGCCAGGTCAAACTGAGCCTGCTTGAGGCTTAGGTGTACGCGGGCGTGACTCCCATCGAATGTTAAAATATCCTTATCTTTGAACGTACTTCCTGCCGCTCTACCTCCGTTGCAGCCTATGAACTGTTGAAAAGTTGAGAGCCGCTTCGATCTGGCACCACTGCGTCAATGAAAGCAAGCAGCGCTCGTCGTAGAGCCTATGTTGATGACGTAAAATTTACTGGTGATTTGCTTTAGAATGAGAAGAATGATGACAACTAAATACCAAACATTTTTTTTCCAAAATAAAAGGGTTCTTGAATTACTGGTTTGCTAAGGTAGAGCTATGGCTTCTTTAGTGTTTGTAGCGAGCCGCCACTGATGGCGAGTTGCTGTTACCTATTAATTTGACAACATTAGAAAAAAATAACCGTAGAATGCCAAATCGGGGGAATAGGGCACAAATGGTGTTCGGAAATTTCAAACCGATTACCTGAATTATTTGACCAATAAGGACAATTATGATTGGGCGCATTTTAGTGGTGATGCATTTTAGTATTCATTGTTGAATGTTTTTATTTCTTGCAAGTAGTACCTATATAAAACGCAAATTAGATCAGAAAATGTTTTAAAAACTGTCTGTGTTCCAAGTTTCTTCGGTAACCAGAATTGTCCCGCATTCCACGCTTGCTGCTTGATTGTCCTAATATGTATTTAAATCCAAACTTTAGGCCAAAGTTCCAATTATATGGAAAATGTTGAGAATTCCGTTAGTAATTTGCGATAATCGATCCTGATAAGAGTTTCGGGTTGCGTTGAGGTATTCATTTTAATGATTTTTTTGTCATATTCATCTATTAAACTATTATCAAATTTATGGGTATGATGAACTGCTCGATATTCTGTTTGATTAAATTTATTATTTTCCAAACCACTGAGAGAGTTGAATATTTGCACTGAAATGACAAAAACCGCCATATTGTCGGCAATCGCCGGTTTTAAATATCCAAGAAAAATTATGTACAAATCGTAGTACATGTCATTATTTTTAAGATGTTTTGAACTATTCTAAAATGAGATGAGGTTGCCTATAATAAAATCATTAGAATATTTAGAAACATTCAAATCTAAACAATCGCCTTGAAAGTTTGATTTAAATTCCAGTAAGTTTACTTATCGTTGAATTTGTTTTCTTGGTTGCAACAATTATTTTTTATATAAGACTGCATTGGTTCCAGTAAACTAAAAAGTCTGTGATCTTGACTTTTTGAAAGTTTGTATTCCGATAACACCTCGTGATAATTTACGTAACCTAATTTTTAATGGTATAGTCTAAGATTATTATAATATAGTACGGCTTATATGAATATTTGTAGTCTGGCTACACGTTATCCTAAGCATGATAGATGTCTGTTATAAAAATACGAATCGGAGGTCGTTAAGTTAATCCTATTTATGACGGCCATTTCGTGCAATAAACATATGTTCGCCGTAATGGAGTAATTTGTAAAGTCATTAAAGTCGATGACTGCTGCTGCATTTAAACAGCGTGCTTCACTTCTTTACCATTCCTTTTTGGAATAATACCCGTGTTGGTTTTCACCGAGACGAGCGCCAATTCAAGTAGATATAAAAAAAGTAGAGACATATAAAAAATTTGAAACGGGAAGGTCGATCGTAATCCTTTTTTAATTTCTCTTTCGATCATTAAGGAAAATTAGATTTTCGTGACTGAGAAACCTAAAATTTAGTCGACCGTGCAGTTGTACAGTATGATTTAACTTTAATATCAGCCCTTCGCTTAATTAAGAATTGCTAACGGCTTGTTTTATTACTTTTGTATAGTTGAAGATAGAAATGCATAAATTGCCGTAGCGAATGTTGCTCTTTAGAGGACATGTTTCCGTAAAGGCGACGAAGTTAACTTCATCGTAATACCAAGTTTCATCAAAGCAAAATGAAATGACGTGTAGGCTATGAATACAGAGAAAATTAAAGTTCAAGTTATGTTACATTAATGGCAGGTCTAATTAAATATGTATATTAAAATTCTTTATGTTAGTCAAAATCAAAACGGTATTATATTACGAAAGTAGAACAATTAATTGTTTTGATTAGAAACTGTAAAACATAAAAACCGTAGTAAGGTTATTTTTTTCCATGACAAACGTGGCTTGTATTACTAGAAGTTTAATAATCGAGTATTGAATCTTAAAAAATGCCAAAATTAGGTGCGTCATTGGTTACATGCCCGGCGGAGCACCTGGTGTTCGTAACATAAATTGTTTTTTTTTTTTTCGTTGATAATAAAGGATATCTTATAGGTAACGAAGTTCAGAACAACCAAGGCGGGATTAATAAACCGTAACCTGTGTATGTCAAGAAAGATGCCTTAAAGCAACGAATACGAATGCAAGGCACTGTAGAGAATAATTATATTTTAAAGAACTAAACACAGCAATAAAACATTCCTAGAAATGTTGGTGTAGATGTAGACCGTCAGCGTTGAAGTATTTTTGTCGCGTCTTCACTGCAGTGCGATTTTAATATTTCGTGACTTCGCTGCTTTGAAACGACAATGTTTCTGACGCTTTATTTTAGTAGTAATCTTTAGTTATAGTACCTATACAGGACGAGCAGTTGTGCTAATCCAGGCAGTTCTATTTTTTTAATAAAACTCCGCAGGTACCAGGCAGTAAAAATGGAAACAAACTAAACTATGTAAATACAAATATATTTATGTACGAATATATAAATATGCACAACAGCATGACTGAGCGTAATAGAGCTATTTTTTTCTCGGAAAGTATAAAATACAAAAAAAATTACAAAGCAAAAATTTAACAACCACTCTCTTTCAGAGGCAGAATAGCGCGTTCGAGTCGATAGCGGAAGATCAAAAGAACTGTCAAGATATTCTTTGTCTTAAATTCTTCCTATCAAAAGTGTAATTTCCAAAGGTCACTGAATCTATAAAAGTTCCGCCAAAGTTCAAAGTTATTTCTCGTTATATCTGCAAGTTGGCGGGAGCAAGAATCGCAGATGGGGTAGTTTTCTAAGTTCACGCATCAGCACAGGTCTTAGGACAATCGATTTTGTTGATTTGGAAAATATGTTAAGCAGCTGTAAAAATCGTTTGGTGAACGTTATAGTACATGGTTAAGCTTTTCTCGAAAGTAAATTTTATAGCCATTTTGCTATTTTTAGTAGAACACAAATAAGAAGCAAAATGTAAAATTTCTGAAGCTCTCAATTTCGTAGCTCGTAAATTTATGATTGCATTCTACATTTTAATTTTGAAAAATTATTGCAACGCTATTACCTACTTTTTGAAATTGTCATAGTTTTAATATTCAGTCCGGTTTGGAAATGTTACAATTTTGAATTCATTAATCATCAAGAAACATAAAAATACTTCCCTAGTCTCTGACATAAAGAGGTTTATATCGTTTTTTTTTTCAATAATATTAAATGTATAGTTTTAAAACTTTGTTAATATTTGTTTTTTCTGTTTCAGGTAAATCCTCCATACACGGTTCCCTAATTCTCTCGTGGTGAGTGAACGACACGGTAATAAATTCGGATTAAAACAAATCCAGATTCGTAGTTACGGCAACAAAGATTACTACATTTTAAATTGCTAATCAAAATAAAATAGATTTTCAATTTTAATATTTTGAGGATTTCAGAAATGTCTGTATGCTCTGTCAGATCAGCCCAATCACAGTTTTCTAACGAATAGAGCACTGCATATATGATATTTAAAGTTTTTTTCCTGCTGTGATACAGCCTTAGTAACAAAACGTGTAAGTCGGTGATTATATTTATTTGCTGCTTTCCTTTGACAACGGAATTTAATATGATTCGACTTCGTTTCATAATTTTCCTGTCTCGTGCATAAACATCCACTTTTAGCACTTGTTGCACAAATAGCTATTAATTGATCGTCGTACTTACAAGTAGCGGAAGTGGCGTATATTGGTAAGAAGCAAAATCTGTAAGTAGTGAGACTGTTGGTGAGACTACTTAAATTGTGATTTTAATTTGTACGTAGTGGAAACAACAGGCAGCAACATTTAGACAGATTGGGAGTTGATTCAAAAGTATCTCTAGTTTTCTTCTTTTGAAAGGCGTAATAGCTGATTATTTCGGCAAAACACATCCCCCTCCAATTGTTAATATTTATTATTATTAACCGTGTTTTTCTAAAAACTATAACTAAAATTATAAGGCACTAAAGTAAAAGGAGGGGAATGTGCCCCGGCTTCTACAATTTAGCCAATATTTCTTCAAAGTTTTGTATCTTAATGAGTCGCTCTTGACGACAACGTCTAGCTCTATATCCATCTGTTTTATGGGTTTCGTCTTCCTATAGTCTTTTCTCCAGTGCAACCTGTATGTATCTTTCTGTATGATATCTAACATGTTTTTGCCAGTTGTTTTTCTATTTATCTTTCTTCTTGTTCTCCTTATTATACAAGGTGTTTGGATAATAGGAAACCATACATTGATGGTGAGTTCTACGCATTAAAACAACTCGACAACAAACAAACAAAAATTGCATTTTTGTTATCAAGGCTAATCAGATAGTGACCCTGAAAAGAAAAGCCTTAAAACTTTAGATAGAATTTCTAACCAAACGGTTTATGTTACGCATACCAAACAACAGTAAATTAATTTTGATTTTTTTATTCCCTACAAGATGCCGCATCTAGATCGGAGGTATGTCTTCAGATATAAAAGTTATGACTAAAAAGAAAATATGGTTTTAGGTTAACTGCCAGTACAAAATACATGTTATCGATTATTTTTCTTTTTTTTTGTGAACATTGCAATAAAGAGCACGTACACCATGTTTAAAGTATTTATATATTCAGTTATAAAAAATAAATAAAAATTTTAAAAAAAGTTACATTTTAGGGGTCGGTGTCTACGCCAATAACGATTTTCGGACAATACTGCATATGACGTTTTTTATTATTTTAATACGTAGAACTCATCATCAATCTATGGTTTCCTATTATCCGAACACCCTGTATACAGCACGCAAATTTCTCATTTCAGCAATTGTCAATTACCGTTTTTGTCTTGCTACTGCCTCAGTCACAGAAACCATTACGGGTCCTACCACTGTTTTATATATGTATTTTGACGGTACCTTGAATCAATAGATATATATTTGTTATTTCAAGTTACGCCCTTCAGATATATTTGAGTCTTTGTTGGCTTAGTTTCTAACCTTACTCTGTTACTTATTATTAAAGCTGATATTATATGGCAAATGCATATTTTCTATAACTGATATGCCGGCGAAAATTTTTGCATATGTATGCTAATTATGTGAAAACAAATCGTTTAAGCCAAGTTTCATTTTGCATATTTTTCATATTTATATGTTTTTAAGCATACTTTCTGGATTTTGCATAGTTGGTTATATTTTGCAATAATTTGTAATGTATTTGTAACTTTTTGAAATTTTTTTGTAAAATTTACTATTTTATTAAATTTACTAATAACATTTTTGTGTGCGACTGAGATATATACTTTCACTTTCTGCCGTATTGAAATAAGCAGCGGAAAGGCGAAGTCCCTGTTAAAATCTTTGACTATATAAACATGAACTGCCATCAACTCCCAGTTTTCCCATAGAACAATATATAAGGAACCAGCCAACATAGAATCCATTTCAAGAGTCAAACTTCGAGTGTTGGTGAATTATAGTCTGGTGGGGTTAGGGGAAATTTTATTTTTATGTTGGCTTACAACGTGAATTTGGCATTGACAATCCATGTTTATATAGTCAATGGTTAAAATGAATGAGGTCTTTGAATAAAAATTAGAAAAATAAATATACTCATACAAAATAATTAAAATTTTTACATTATTTAGAATACTTCTACGTATTTTCACAAAAATTAGAGCATATTTTGTGCATATATTGTAACTTTGGGTGCATATAGTCAACAAAATTTATGCATATATATGCACATATTTTCGTACATTTGAGTGCATATAATTATCAGCTTTACCTATTATAGTATTTACTCCAAGATATTTGCTTAAAACCTGTTCTAGTACTATTTCCTTTAGCTCCAGTTTACATAAAATGGGTTCAGGAGCTATTACTCGTACTAGCTTATTAGCTTTCTCCTTGGATACTGGCACAGGTTGTCTTCGTTGCATATTCTTCGTGAGTGTATTAATGGCCCTGATACATGTTTTGTATTCTGTAGATTTTCCGTAAATATAAGTCGAATCGTATGACCAAAGACGCGATTCCTGTTCAAAATATTTAGTACATCGACTAATCTAATCGTGTCGACGAAGCAGATGATTGCTGTAGTCTATTAATTTTTCTGCTATGGTCCAGAATATAAATATTGCATATGTTGTTGATCCCTTTTTTTATGAAATCCTTGCTATTGTTCATTAATTTACGCACAACCGAGGCGAAAATGAAAGTTTACATCTTAGTTACCACGACCTGAAGTTCATAAAGTAATTTGCGGGCGGTAAAGTAATTTGCGGGCGATAAAATAAAAACGCCGGCAGTAAAGTAACTTTGCTGCCCGCAAATTACTTTACCGCCCGGTAGCAATTTTTGGCATTAAAAGACCTAAATTTATTCTAAGTGTTTGTTCCATGCAGTAGTGTGTAAAACGTTGTATGTACCTCAGGTCGGAAGTAGATTACGCCCTTAGCCAAATAAAGGCACTCTTTCGTCGGGCCTCAAATTTTGAATGTGGGCGTAATCTTACTCTTCCGGTCTTCTATACGTAAATAACTATTGCAATTATGAAGTAGGAGTGAAAGTATCCTGGCAGTAGTCACTTTAGGATAGAGCTAGGCAGAATTATTCCTCTGTAATTGCCAAGTATTCGCTTTTTTGCAGTTTCGTATTTACTATCAATTTCCGGTGATTTAGTGTTTTTAATTCTAATAATTTATAACTTGGTCTTCATCACGTATTTTCATGTTTTAGCTCAAAATCGAGTGCCGAAGATGGATGGAGAAGGATGAAAATTAAAAATATACAAATAGAAAATGATAATTAGTGAATAGGAAGTAACTGTAAGAGAATAGTTTGTAGTTCAATGTTACATTGGGTATTATTTGTTCTCGTATCTGTGATTATATTAATCTGTACCGTTTCCTTTACTTTTGTTTTTCTCTTCTACCCATTCGTTTTTCTTTTCTTTTCGTAAACAACTTTTCAATATTTACGCGTTGCTCATCGAATTCTTGCTTTGTTGATAGTAATCTCTTCCATGTATCTTCTCTAATCTTTTTTTTGTTTTTTTTTTCTATACTGGATAGAAATTCTTTTCCTGTTTTCACATAGTTACTTAATTCCTTGCGTTGAATTTTATTTTCCTCCTGCATAGTGCTGCCATAGCCGTGCCAGAAAATTAATCTTAAACAAATATGACCACTGGAAGAGTGGACCATATTATGGTAAAAACTAAAAAAGTATCATTAGCGGTAGAGGTAATTTATTCGTCCCGGAATTTCTACGGTACGAAATTTATAGTGTGCAGAATTTAAACGACATGAAGCTCAGTTCTAGATGTCGTTCCAGTTAGTTATAAAACTATTCTGCATTTATTGTGTCGCTTTTTTAAATTTTACTTTGTCTGGTGTGCTTGTCAGTCAAACTATTTACTAGCAGTCTTATTTATACAATAATAAAGAAGTTTAATGTTGAATGGCCTTTAGAAGAATTTGAACAGTGGCCAGCTTTATAATTTAATTACATTGGGTATCGTTGCTTCAAGTGCTACCCTGATATCAAAACAAATCCCTTCCGAAACAGAGGACGTTCTAAGCGTCATTTTGCAATTTGTGTGCATATAATGTGTGCTATCGGTAAGTTCTATTCCCCGACCAGTCTGCTTTTCACTGCAGGATATGTAGTTGAGTAATAATTATACTTGTCTGCACCTTGCTTCCAGAAATTGAAATTCCATTTCTTAGGTTCGCAAGTCTCTAAGGTTCTTACTTAATGCCGTTGCGCTTGGTTACATAGAATGCTATTTTAATTCGAAGCTTGCAGCAGACTGTAGGTAATGGGTATGTCGGTCTCTTTGAAACAAAGACAAAATTGTTCTTGCCATTGCGCTTATTCAAGGATTTATTTCATGCCCGAGTTAAAGAGTGTACAAACTAATTACGTTAATACGAACAAGACCTATTTCTTTAGTTGCACTTGCGCTGAAGGCCAACGCTCTCTCTCTCTCTCTCTCTCTCTCTGCAAGGAAAAGATCAAACAAGTCCTCTTGTGTGTTTTTTTGTGCACAACGGGCGTCTATTTTCTTTGATTTGGTATCTTTGTGGTGTATACATTTTAGACAGGCTTTGAAATGCCCATATAATGCCTTAATAACTACGAATTGTTGTTATTGGTAGGTAGATGAGGGCGTCGACGTGCTTTTATTGTGTTAAATTTTATACACTTTCTGTAATTCGTACACAGCTATGTTGATAAATGGGAACGACTTTAAATTGTATTGGTTTTTAGAAGATAAAAATCGAACTTTTATTATTTCATCTACATTTGTTTGTTTGGCATCGCTCCACGCTTTTAAATATCTTTTTCATAACATCTACTTGTTATTTGTCAATAACAGAACTGTTAATCTGACTGAAAAGTTCCCCATAACAGCCATGGCTGTTATACATTTTATTTGTTTGTCACTTGTAAACATCAATTTATCAAGTCACTGTGTTAATCAAGAAAGTTTATTTTAACAAGTTACTAACTTGTAAAATCTTAACAAGTGCTCATAGACAAATGATATCGTGTAAAGCCAGAGTTGTCTTCCTTAGTATGTGCCATATTGATGAATTTAGTTGCTTGTCAGTTTGACATTTTCAATAAATGGTAAATTTCTAGTTATTTACAAGTGAGGAAGAAATAAAATATCCAACAATACACGCAAGGTAACAGGTTTTACTGCTTGCGGCTCGCCAGTCATATCCCTCTATTCGCCAATAAAAACCCACTTACTAAGCTAGTAATGTTATAGCGTTTAACAGCCTAGGTCGTTAAGAAAGAACAGAACAGTAACATTTTAACTGTAAGTATATGTTAAATTCGAGGTTATCAGGTTAGGTTTTGGGTCAGCCTAACCTACTAACATCGAATTTGACATAGACTTACAGTGTCACCAACAATACATTTTAGTATTGCCAAACGTAATTTTTTTCCATAGGTGACTCTGATAAGACGAGTTTTTTAACAGCCGTTGCTAATACTATTTAACTTTTTCATTTAACTTGCTCTGAAGTGTCAATTTTTGTAGGTGTTATGAAAAATATTCAACGACATACGCCCGTGATCGTATTGTTAGATGTTTACTAACGGCCTTATGTCGTTAATAACTATAACCAGTTCGCCATATTAGTGGTTTTGCAGAGCTGCTGTAATTATACATTAATTTGACAGTGCTGAATATGTATATTATGCATAATTTATTACAAACTCCCCCACAAATTAATTGCTAATGAGGGATATCCACTATAGATTCGTTGTCATCATTCATAATGCATATAGAACGGAGCAACGATACAGACATGTAGGGACCTTATTTTAAATTATTAGTGTATGTGATTTCTAAATAATAAAATTTTCAAATCATATAGTGTATGTTCAGTCTGTATGTATTCCCCAATTTTACTATATTACCGTATTTTTTACGTGGTAAAATCTAATTTGTAAAATTCCAATTTTTGCCCATATAGAGCAGAGTTTACAAAACGGAATAACTAAATGGTACTCCTGGGAGTAATAAAAAATCTTGAAGTTTTGTTCTTTATCAGATCACGTTTTAATGCGGTAATCATGCTCATGTATTGCAGTTATATGTGGCAGGTGTTCCTACGCGCTTTTTGCTTACTAGCTTACCATCGAATGACATTATTTTTGGTTTTAGTTGACTATTTTAAATACATATTCATTTGAAGCCGTCGGTAGGAATATTGATTTCAATCAGCTTGCGAAATTTTGTTTCTTAACCTACGAGGTAAGGTCCATATACTCCCGGCCTATCCTATTTGCGATGGCACTATAGTGAAAATTTCAAGTCCATTATTTAGTTTATTACTTTAGTAGGCCATGCCAAAAAAGGGAATTCTTCACATGGAACAGTATTTTATTGACAGTTAAAGAATCAAAGTCTTGTCAAGCATTTTTCCGAAATGTTTAAAATTGAATATCGTGCTCTGATAAAGTTTCTCACACAATATGTTACTCCGACAGAAATTGAAAAACGATTTGATGATATTTATAGGAACCCTTCACCTTCATTCTCCACGTATGGGCCGCATGGGCAGAGAATCTCTTGAAGATGATCCTCGTGAAGGTCGGTCCGTAACAACGGTTACTCCAGAAAATGTTACATTCGTTGAAGCAGAGGTCATGAATGATCGCCGTTTAAAAACAAAAGAAAATGCAGCAAGGATCAATCTTTCTAAAACAACTGTCATTCGAATTCTCCATGACCATTTACACATGAGTAAGATTAGTGCAAGGTGGGTACCAAAACTTCTCACTCCTATTCTTAACAGCAAAGAGTTGACCGTTGAGTCGAATTTTTGGAGCTTTGTCGTGATAACAAGAGCACAGTCATTGGTTCCATTATTACTGCGGACGAAACTAAGGTTTTTTATTATGATTCTCTTTCAAAAAGGAATATATAAAGTGGCGTCGTCAAGGAGAACCATCACCGAGGAGAGCGAAAGCCCCTCCATCAACGAAAAAACATGACCGCAATATTTTGGGATTGCAAAGGAATTTTGCTGATAGATTTTAAAAAACGAAATACTACCGTAAATGGAACATATTATGCTAGCTTACTGCACCGGCTACGTTCCGCTGTTAAAGAAAAGCGAAGATGAAAGCTCAGTAAAGGTGTGCGTCTATTGCATGACAATGCCCCAGTACACTCTGCAGCAGTTGCAAAGACTGCTATTGAAGATTGTGGGTTTTTGCAACTCAACCACCCACCCAACAGCCCTGACCTAGCACCAAGTGACTACTTTCTGTTTTCAAAATTGAAGTCAGATTTGCGTGGTTTAACATTTAGGGACGATGAAAAAGTTCAAACTGCAGTTTTGAAGCATTTTGAGGACAAAAGTCCGGAATATTTTTATAAGGGTATAGAAATGTTAACTAAGCGTTGTGAAAAATGTGTTGATATTAAAGAAGATTAAATTGAAAAATAATGAAGTCGTTTTAATTTTATCGTAGTTCTAACATACCTAGGCCGGGAATATATGGACCTTACCTTGTACATAATCAAGGATATTTGCTGAATCTGAATTTTTACAGTTATTGTAGGCGCCTGGGCCATCTCTTTTCCGTAACTTACGCACACAAAATTAAATTGATGCCAATGTTATTAGCCGCTTTATGTATGCAATATTTTTTCGCTGAAAAAAAAAATGGTACTGGGATTGATGTTGATGGTCACATTTGACCGCCGGTGTGGGCGTGTGGGCAGGTTTCGGATCTTTCATTGCACTAAAGTCTGTGTTAAATATATGCTTACTCACCTTGAATTTAACCGACGGCTCACGTACGAGATGGGGCCTATCTGGCAGTTTTACGTATGCAAACAGTTTAGTAGGATGTTTGAGTTTGAATTAAGGTTAACTCGATGCAATTTATAGGCAAGATTATAACCACCAGCTCCGCTCGAGTTTAGCTTTTGAGAGTGGTCGGATGCCGATTTAATGTAATCATTAACGACGATCATTTTGAATTTCTAAGTTTGTTAGGGGAATGTATTGATATTAAAATTAGAGAAATTACAGAACCGGCGTTTTAGAGACGGGAATTGCCTCCATTTCTGAATCAACAATCGCCATGGAGCTTTATTATAAATATTCACAGATCGAAGTTATTTTACAGTTGGCAAATAGAAATTTCTGTAATAACGTAGTAGATATATATTGATGTGAATCAATTCTATTTGGCCCAGTAGTTTGGAAGTCACTTCAAATGTATTTTATAGTGAGGTGTCGACTTTGCGACACTGCATGATTTCATATTTCTCCTACTATTTACCTCTATATGTATTCAGATATACCTAACATGTTTAATTAAATTTTCTATGCTTTTTTAACTTTTAACTAACTTTCTTTACAATTAAAATTAGTAGCCAAGTTACCTTTCTAAAGTAAAGAAATGAGGATTCTTGGTCCAACTTTCTAGCACAAATGTTAACATTTCCAAATCGTTAAGAGGACAGACATCAAATATGAAATTCTACACTTCTCCAATAAATTAACGCACCAAAAAAAAGTAGCCAAAAGTTTAAAGTTAATTATTGTCGAAACCACTTATCCGATTTGGACGATTTTTTTTTGAATGACACGTCGTCTCTTTCAGAAAGTTAGTGTACTACTCTATTCGCATAGAAACTTATTTTTTTATAAATACCGGGTGTAACAATTATAACGTGTTTTTTCCATAAAATTTTTAATACCCTGTGGTTCAACAGCTACAATATCAAGTTATAATTCATAGCAAACTCTAGCCTTATCATTTTATAACATTTTGTTTTTTGATTTACTCTTTTATCTTAGCTACTGCAAAAGAAACACAATTTTATAGCATAACATGTGTTAATGGAGACCTAATTTAACAACAACAAAAAAGAAACAAAATGTAAAGAAAAAAGGTAAACGAAAGTCTCAGTAGCGAGTATTTTCGCCTCTGGCCAGAATAACTTCTAACCTTCCTCAAACAGAACTAATGCTTGAGCACATTCTTCGCGAATAAGATTTCGTGTTTCACGTTGCATACTGAGAAAATTATAGATTTTGCAAAAAAAAAACGTTAAGGACTAACACCGAAAACACACTTCTATCAACTACTGCTTTTTGACAGTTGTATTTATCTGATGACAATTACTGTTTCTTTCTGTTTCTCCATAGCCTGCTACTTTAGTGAATTTAATGCAAATTAAAGTCAATAAAAACATGTTATGCTATAAAATTGTGTTTCTCTTGCAGTAGCTAAGATAAAAGAGTGAATTAAAAAACAAAATGTTATAAAAAGATAAGGGTAGAGTTTGCTTTGAATTATAACTTGATATTGTAGCTGTTGAACTCCACAGGGTGTTATAAATTTTATGAAAAAAATACGTTATAATTGTTACACCCGGTATTTATAAAAAAATCAATTTCTATGCGAATAGAGTAGTACACTAACTTTCTGAAAGAGACGACGTGTCATTCAAAAAAAAAATCGTCCAAACCGGATAAGTGGTTTCGACAATAATTAACTTTAAACTTTTGGCTACCTTTTTTTGGTGCGTTAATTTATTGGAGAAGTGTATATATTATCAGCTTTTTAACCGCAAGCAGTTATAGCTACTTTTTCAAAGTTTTCCAAATCCTGATTTGGGTCGGATTAATTCCCATTTCTTCTGTTGTTTTTTATATCGTTTTTATTGTTTTAATTTGTAATCTGTGAGTTTTTTGTTCGTTCTTGCTTCTTCTGCTATCTTTGCCCATTCCTTCCTCTTTTTACACTTCTCTTTCCAGTTCTTTATTCCTAGCTTTTTTAGGTCTTCTTCTACATCATCGAGCCATCTCAGACTAGGTCTACCTCTTCTTCTTTTTTCGGTTGGTGTCCATTCTGTTATTACTCGTATTGCTCTTTTTTTATCTGCCCTCATTACGTGACCTAACCATTTTATTCTCTGAGATTTTATATATGTAACAATATCTTCTCCTTTCATTTGCTCCCTCAGTTCAAAGTTCATTCTTGGTCTAAATTCGTCTTCTTCTGTTCGTACTGGGCCCATTATTCTTCGTAATATTTTCGTTTCAAACACTTTTAGATCTTCTTCTTCTTTTTTAGTTAAGGTCCATACCTCTATTCCATATGTCACTACTGGTCTAATAATGGTTTTATATAGTTGTAGTTTTGCTTTTTTACTTAGGTATTTAGAGTTTAAGAATGTTTTGTTTGCATAATATGCTCTGTGTCCCATCTGTATTTTGTTGTTTTGTTTTTTCACTGGTCTTATATTTTTTATTATAAATTGTTATTCCCAAATATTTAAGGTTCTGGGCTGCTTCAAATTTATAGCCTTTAGTTTTAAGATATTCTTCATCGCTGCTGTCACTATATTTTAAGTAGGTATTTAGTTTTATTTTCACTAATTCTTAAACCCATTTTTTTTGTTTCCTCCTCTAGTCTCATGAAACCTTTTATTAGCCCCTCTTTTGTTCTACTATTAATTGTAACATCATCTGCGTAAGCGATAATTTGTGTGTTTTTAATATTTTGTCCCTTGTAACTCTGATCTTCTAATTGCACCTTCTAAGGCTATATTAAACAATGTAGCTGACAGCATATCTCCCTGCCTAACGCCTTGTTGTACATTTAAGCTTTCAGTTGTATCACTTCCTATTTTCACTACTGCGGTTGAGTCTTTTAGGGTCATTTCGACAAGGTTTACTATTTTTTGTGGAGTCCTTATGTACTGCAGTTCTTTTATTATCTTTTCTCTTATTACTTTCTCGAAAGCCTGTTTAAGGTCTATGAATAGGATGTGAAGAGTTATGTGATATTCTTTTGATTTTTCTAGTATTTGTTGTACAATGTGTATGGCGTCTGTGGTCGATCTCCCTTGTCTAAAACCCTGTTGGTAGTCCCCTAGTTCGTTCTCTGCATGTTCTTGAAGTTTGTCTTTAATTATTTTTGAGATCACTTTATAGGCCACATTTAGTAACGTTATTCCTCTATAATTTGAGCAATCCTCCAAGTCTCCTTTTTTGTGTATTGTAAAAATTACACCTTTCTTCCAATCTTCTGGCATGCTTTCTTTTCTCCAGATCAAGCATATTAGTTCATGTAGTTTTTCGTGCAGTTTCTCACCTCCATATTTTAGGTAGTATTCAGTAATTATTCCATCACAACCTGGCGTCTTATTGTTTTTTAGGTGTCGTATTGCCTGTTTTACCTCTTCTATTGTTGGTTCTTCTATTTTTTCATCATTCTGTCTAATGTCCGTTTTTGCTATTGTATTCGTTTCCGTTTCCTTTCTGTATAGTTGTTCATAATAGTTCTTCCATATTTGTTGTATTTCTTTCATTTCATATCTTGTTCTTCCTTCTGTGTCTTTATATCTTGTAGTTTTTATTCTAAAGTTTTTTTCTAGTTTTATTCTCTTGTAAAACATTCTTGTGTTTTTATTGTTATATTCATCTTGCATATCTTTTATTTTCTTTTCGTTCCAATCTCTCTTTTTTTTGTTTACATGTGTTTCTTGCTAGGGAATTTGCGTCTTTGTAAATTTGTTTGTTTTCTTCTGCATTTGATTGCAACCATTTTATCCATGCTCGAGATTTTTTCATCTCTTGTCTTCTTGCACTCTTGGTCGTACCATTCTTTATTTTTTTCGTGTTCCTTGTGACCCACGCATTTTTCTGCTGTTTTCAAAATACTAGTTTTTATGTTATTCCACTGGATTTCGATTCTATTTGTATTTGTACAATCAGTGGGGGTTTGCTTTTGCTGAAGTTCTTGCGTTATTCCTTCTTCTAATGCTTGTTTCACCTTTCGTTCTTTTATTTTGTTTATATCCCAATTGTTATTTTTTTATATTCTCTCTTTTCCTCTTCTTAGGTTTTTCCTTTCCTTGGTCGTTGCAATTACTAAGTTGTGGTCTGAATTTACGTTGGCGCTTCGAAAAGATCTTACATCCTGTATGTTATTAGTTCTTTATTTCGTTATCAGTACATGATCGATTTGACTCGTCGATGTTTGGTTTGGGTGATTCCATGTTATTTTGTGCCTCTTTGGGTGAGGAAATTTTGTGCTGACAATAAATAAATTCGTTGCTGCTGCCAAGTTGCATATTTTATTCCCATTGTCGTTTGTTTCTTCATGAATTGTGTTCTTTCCTGCTACAGCTTTTATATACTCCTCCTTACCAATCTGGGCATTTATATCTCCTAGTACTAGTAGTGTATCGTATTTTGGTGCTTTTTCAGATTGAAATTGCAGTTCTTCATAAAATTGTCTTTCTTATCACCCTCTTCTATCTCTGTTGGGGCATACACACATATGAAGGTAGTATTATACATTTTTCCTCGAATTCTTAGGATTGACATTCTGTCATTTATGGGTTCAAATTTCATTATGTTAGGAGTTTGTTTTTTGGAAACGATAAAACCTGTTCCATTCCTTCCTTATTTTTCCCCTCCACTCCAGAATAATGTATGGTTATTTTTCTTGATTTCACCTGCTCCAGCCCATCTAGTTTCTTGTAATGCCATAATATCAATATCATAGTTTTCCATTGTTTGCATAATTTCATTCATCTTTCCAGGTGGTAAAAGTGTTTTTATGTTCCATGTCGCAATCCTTTTGTGTTTTTTGTTTTTCTTTTTTTTTCTTCTTATTTTTCATATTGCTTTCCTCTTCGTTTAATTTATAACTCTCCTGCTTCTTCTCCTTTTTTTCTCTTTGCCTTTTCGCTTTGCATTCTATTGTTGTCAATGTTTTTTCCGTCCGGTTTTCAGCTTCTTCTACTTTTTTGGATGGTGTTGATTCCTTGTTGTTCTCGTTATGTTCTTGAGAGTTGCGTTTAGTGTTTCCTCAACGAACACTGAATTATCTTTTGTACTGCCGGTCTTCTGTTCATCCTTCTCCTTTCGTCCTTTTCCGTAGGGTGCCAAAATCGTCTGTGTCCAGTTCTTCCTTTTTGGGATTGCTCTTTTTGAGTTATTTTCCCTTTCCTCATCTGTTGATCTTCCTCTTTTCTTATTATCCTCTGTTTTTCTTAACTCTTCTTCTTCCATGCTTTGTTCGTCTAACTTTTCGATCCTCCATTCCTCTCCATTTACTATCAACCTATCTCTTATTATCATTGCTTTCATTCCTCTTCTCCTGGCTTCAATCTTATAAGGTATTAGTTTTTTCTGGATATCTCTTGTCTTCTTATCTAAATCTTCACTTACTGCAATCTGTGTTCCCTTTAATCCTGATAGATTCTTTAATATTTCAATTTTCTTAAATTTTGGTGTAAGACCCACTTTAACTTGTCTATTTACATTTCCTATACTTGTCCCTATTCTGTTTATATAATCTATTTCGTAATCCTCGATAGTTACTCCGATTCTTCTTATTACATCTTTCAGAATTTTATCTTTCAACATCCTCGCTTCTTCTCTGTTCTCTTCGGGGATACCGAAAATTATAATATTCTTTTTCCTTGTCTCATTTTCTAATACTTCTATTCTTGCTTGCTGCTTCATTACGACTTCCTCTAGCTTTTTAATTTTATCCGTTTGTTGTTTCAAATTAATGCCTGATTCATCTATTTTCTTCTCCATTCCTATCAATTTCCTCATGATGTCCATTAGCGTTGGTTCTTTGCCTTCTTCCATTCTTCACGTATTATTTGTGGTTGTATTTATGCTGTAGACCATGGATGCACAGACTTTTTCTATTTGAGGGCCGCATGACCTTCTGCCAACTAACGGAGGGCCAATGAAACAATGTTATGGTCTACGAATAGTTACTTATTTTCGGCTTCCTTTAAAATTTGAATCCACTCAACCTCATGTATATCATTGTCATAAAAATACTACAAAATTTATCAGTTGCCAATACAATAGTCATAAAAAATTGAAAATTTTAGATTACAAACATGTATCATTGTCATGTATATTACAGTCATGTATCTAACTAAAAATACATGTTCTTAGTTAGATACATGACATTGTGTAGAATACCCTATTTTTTGTATGTGGGGGGTCACTTTAGTCGTGGCTAAGCGCAAAATGGCTTCAAGATTTTCGTTGTTGAGAAGATTTCAGTTCTTACATTTATTAGTATTCATTATTGAAAATGTTTGCTCGCATATATACGTTGACCCGAATAAACTAGTACATTTGAGTGCGTTATCAATCAATGTGGGAAACATATCTGCACTGAGGCAATGACAAAAGCCCAATAAATCACCTTCATTATTTTTTTTTTCGAAAAGTGTTGTCGTTTTGGATATAAATTAATTCAAGTTGAGCGGCTTCTGGTGCATTTTCGGGCAAAACCGAAAAACGATTGCTAAAAAGATCAAGGAGCGGTTTGACATTTTTAAATTCCGCAAATCGTTCTTCAAAAGATGTAATCAAGTCCACAATTTGGTCACATATACTGGTTTGAATGCTATATTTAATTTTTCCGACATTGTTTTGTATGTGGGAAAATGAACGTAGTTCCCTGATCCTAACTTGTTGCAACAACTTTAATTTGCAGTGGAATGCTACTACAGAGCTATATAATTGGGAAGCCAGTAAATTTTTACCTTGAAGCCTTGTATTTAACATATTCAAATGATTCATAATATCAACCATGAATGACAAATCGCTTAACTAATCAGCATTTCGTAATTCGGGAATATTCTTATTTTTTTCATTCATAAATATGTCAATTTCATCAATTAAATTCAGGAAGGTTCGCGGCGGCGAGGCAGGCGTTATGTGTGAGCTCGGTGAGGAGCTTTTTACCTACCTAATGCACTTAATTGAAAAATTATATTTCAAATAATGTCGAGGACGAGGGCCGCCGATAAAGTGTCGGCGGGTCGCATGCGGCCCGCGGGCCGCGGTCTGTGCATGGGTGCTGTAGACGCTTGTAACGAGTTTGGTCCCAACTTTTTAATTTACTTCTTTTGTGTTTTCGCTTGTGTGCATAATTTGAATTCGGCAGGGTTCTGTTCGTCGCACACTTCGTATAGCTTTTTACTCGTGTGCAGAACTTGAATTCTGAAGCGTTCTGTTCGTCGCGCACTTCGGATAGTTTTTCACTCGTGTGCAGAATTTGATTTACGCGGCGTTCTGTTCGTCGCGCACTTCGTATAGCTTTTCACTATTGTGGAAAAACTTTTAAATTTCGCGCTTTAACTTTACTTGAGTTGGCGTTGTTATCATCGCGTCGCGTTCTCGCGATATTACTACCGCCCGAAGCGATTTTGACTTTACGTTTTTGCCCTCTCTACTTTCTCTTAATATTTTACTGCTTTTATCCCCCTATCACTGGAAGTTGTTTATTTGGGTTCTCATAAATTCTCTATATTTTGCTGTCCGACAATACACTATTTATGTAATCGTTTTGTATCACTTTATTTAGGGTCCACTGTAGCGGTTAGAACTTCGTAAAGCCAACTGTTTATTAAGTTGCACGTAGATGCTCTTCGTTTACACTCGAAAACAAATTCTATGTTAACTTTCTTGCGGACATTCGTAAGTCTTTTAGCTAGTGTGCCTTTTTGAATTTCGCGCGTGTTCTAACTTTTTAAGCTGTGTGGTTGGAGATAACAAGTGTCAGTGTTGAGCACCCTATATAGCATTAATATCCAGATCTACCATTTTAAACTTGAATGGTACCTAGTTCACGAAAATCATAATTTTTTGGTAACGTTTTTTTCATTCAATTGTTTTCTGTTGTTTATAGCAGCCGCCTGTAGTTCAGCATTTTTTTTTGCATAAAATCAATATCTCCAAAACAGTTGATGTTAGACCCATATAACTTCATATCAAAATGATAAGTATTTCATTGCAAAAGTTTTAAGCTACCAAAATGTAGGGCATTCCATTAAAAAAAAAAGTTTGATTCGCCACACTTTTTTAAGACACCCTGCATATTCAAAACTATTTTAGTAATGTGCACCACCTTCGTATCTATAACTTTTATATAGGTACACAATATTCATGCAACTCTCACAGTTTTAGATTTATTTCGACCCCCGCTTCGTTGCCAAACCCTGTATAATGCCAATATTAAACTGGGTTGTTCTTTCGTGCGTTACCCAATAAGATTCTCGCTTTAAAAAGGAAACAAATGCTCAGGGGGAAAGATGAGCAAAGATCGACTGACAGTTTTGCACTGTGTAAATATGGCGGGAAAAAGGAAAAGTTATTGTTGATTGGAAAGTCAGCTCGACCTCGGGCGTTTAAGAAACTCGCTGTGAATTCCTTACCTATAGACTGGAAATCTAACAAAAAAACGTGAATGACTTGTGATATTATGAGGGAATGGCTCCTCCAGTTGATAGAAAAATGGGCCAAAAGTTGAAAATTTCTTCTTGTATAGAAAATTAGTAATTACTAATAATGAGTCCTAAGCTAATATAAAAAAAAAGATCATCATCCTTGGTATTGGTAACTCTGCCTTTGATATAATGAAATCTCGTAAAATTTATTTAAAAACGTCCAGGGCAAGAAGAGCGATAAAGAATATTTATTAAAATTATGTGCCGAAGCTACAATAATTACTTAGTTAAGCAAAGACTAAATAGTTTTAATGTTGGGGACATAAAAAAGCTATCAGATGGTAAGGCAAAAATAATACTGTGGAATGAGTTACTTGTTAATAGAAGAAAAACCACTAAGTAAAAAAGCAGCAGAAGAGAATGGAGTGATGGACTAGAGGGTAAAAATAAAAGACCAGGAGAGAAGAGAATTACACAGGCTGTAGGCTGGTTCGCTACATTATGCACTTATATAATTTTCTTTAAATTATGCAATACCAACAAACATGTTCACAATTTTTAATAGCAAATTGTAGCAAAAATATTACATCAATGCGCATATGGCAATGGCAGTGCATTAATAACTTACGAGGCATTAACTCTACTTAATTTAATGCTAAGGTACTTCAACAACAATTATCACGATTTAATTAGATTACCACTGTTAAACAACTATTTCTATGTTTCCTAATATCAAGAATAAGTTTCAACAATATAGTTTATCCAACCTAAGTAATTGTACACCATTGTATAAATTCCATATTTGTTTCTTCTTCCACAGCCATCGCCAAAGCTTGTGATGCCTTGAATACTGTATCCTTTAGTCTTTGCTCCCTTTTTCGGCGGACACATGAGTCCTCCCCCACTGTCCCCGGCACATGTGTCTGCAGCTCCAGAAGCCCATCCAGCGCAAAACATGTTGGACGTTAGGATATACCTCTTGTAGGATTTAGTGCAGGTACTCCACTCCACCACAGGTATCTAAAGCAAGAGTTTAAATTAGTTTTATTGCAACTGATTACTATATGATGCTTGTACAGTATTTATTGGCTCTGATCTAGTTGCATATAGGTAGTCAATTTGTTGTGTATTAATAATCTAGCATGCTACGTACTAATTTGGATAAAGCATTCAGTAACAATGGGATTTTTGATTACTTGTATGTATAATAAAGTTTGTCACGTTACAGAAAATTGAGGCACTTGTTCTATGACGTACAGGACATGGTCATCAACTATCTATATGAAAGCTCGGTCATATAACATTTTTTATGCGTTGTATTCGCTTAGTTAGTTGTATAAGTGGCTAAATTAGGACGACTTTGTTACTTCCCTACTTTCACAAAGAATTTAGTATCAAATTCTTAGGTAGACCATCCGCCACATGACAGTATGAGATTTCAGAAAAGTTGCTGGTGGATCACATACTGTTTATATAAACGAAAACATTTATTTTGTTCATGATATTGTATTTAAAAAACTTCGAGTGACAGTAAGGAACTTTATAGAGTTACAGGCTTCTCACAAGACGAATTGAAACGAGAGTAACACAAGGATACTTGCAAATCGGATACATTATTTGTGAAAACTGAAAAAAGAACTAAATGGCATGCTTGTTGAAATGAAGATCAAGGCATTTGAAATTAGTCAGAAAGTGTAAAACCCACAAAAGTTGCTTACTAAAAACTAAAGAGATCATTACTATCGACTCAACAAATCTAAGTTGAAAACCAGAACGCTGATAATTTGTGAAATACATGGGATTTTTATTTCGCAATTTCATTAGGAATAACCTTGGAAGAAGAAAAAGAATTGAAAAATATTTGAAAGTTTTCCATTACATTCTTATAAAAAATATCTTGATACCAAATGTATGCTGAAAGAAAACTGTCGTGACTACATAGGCACATTTGAGTGTCGACTAGCTAATAGTAAAGACGGCGTGGGTTCGTTAGAAAGCTTTCATTCATTATTACAAAATGGGCGCCAATGAGTCTCTATATAACAAATGTGCACAGATAGAAACTATAACTCATAAACTCAAAGCTTAACCAATATTACAATAATTTGAAATGCAATAAATATCGTAACGAGGTCATAACTCAGTTTGCAGTAACTAAAACACACATATTCATGGTAAAATGTATAATAGTCAGTAATATGATACTTTAATACAAACAATGCCTTAAGTGTGTTCATCAACGTAAAATATAACTTAGGAGATCGAAGCCAAATTACCAATTATACAGGTAAAGGTTACGTTCGAGGAGCCTGAAGAAATTCAGTCGAATGCGCTGGCACTCGGCACAGCAATATAATCACAATTAAAAGATGCACAAATTAAACTTTACTAAGAATTTGAAAAATTTGGTAAGATACGTGGAAGCATTCCTCAAAATTAATCAATTATAAAATAGCTACATGTACGACCAAGCAGTCGTTGTATTAACGTCGATTAATAGCCCAGGCATACTAGACAAATTTTAAGGAAAGGGAGTGAGGTTATAAAACCACGCCTCTAAAGAGGCCAGCGAACAGGAAAATTTGGTCAGCTTTGCAACTTGTGGTAACGAGAGAGCTAAGGGTAGGAGTAGCGGCTGAAAATACCCACGAAAATTGAAATAATGCTCCATGAGAGCTTACCTCAAATTTTGGGCCTCTTGAACGCTAACTTCAGCAAATTAAAATCACCTAATCCGTCATATTGACGAAGAAAAAATACTCTTATACTCCCCTCCTAATTCAAAATCTACCCTAAGGATGAGGACCACGGGAATTCACCCTCAATTGCTAGCACGAGGTTAGTGAGACAAATTCCAAACTAGGTCATGGGAAGCGACGACATGCAACGAGTCATGCTTGGTTAACAGTGAAAATGGAAAAGAAGCCCAATGCGTTGCCGTCGCTCAAAACAAAAGACTTTCGGTCGGACAGAAATCGCGACGCGTTAATAATTATGCAGGGCATTTGTTACACTCGTTTGGAGAACCCCGCGCCGACTGCTTTTGAACGAACGGGCCAGAAGGAGCGGTGTGTTTTGCGTCGTCGAATTTCTTCTCGCGTTGGAGCGCGGGTGGCAGATCGCCTGGTTCAGATGTAATCAAGCACAGACTTGCGCAGCAAGTGTTATTTCGTTCAATGAACAAACAGCATCGGGAAGCCTTATCGTACCGATTAGGCAATTAACTACCTTGTCGGACATCTCAAATCCAGGAAGTGCAGGCTGATATCTTTGAAATTCCAAATAACTCATTTATTTTTGAGTTTTCGCGGAATTTTGCATCGGCCCAGGAAATAACATCCTGTACCGTGTTCCACTATGTTCTGTACAGTGGCAGGATAATCGACGTATTGTATATTTAATTTATTGTTTCGCAACCCTCCGGCATCCCTAAAAACCTTGGAAAAACTTTCGGCTTATCGCGTACTGGATTTATGCTGCCTATTCTTCCAACAAAGTTCCGGAAAAGTTCTCCCTACATAGCTCTGATCATAGTTGCACATCTACCTTGTTAAATGTCACCGACGATATTTTAAGGGCAACTGATTCGGGGAAAATGACTATCCTAATCTTACTAGATTTTAGTAAAGCGTTTGATACGATAAGTCATTCTCTTTTACTATCTATACTTCATTATATACGCTTAGCCCCTGATGCAGTCGAATTTATAAATAACTATTTAATAAACAGAAGCCAATCCGTTAAAATTTCGCATAATATTTCAAATCCGCTAACTTTGTCTTCTGGTGTTCCGCAAGGGTCCATTCTTGGCCCCCTACTCTTTATTATTTATTCATCTCAAATTGTCAAATGTGTAAAACATTGTGATTTAGATATGTATGCTGATGACACTCAGATTCGCTATTCCTTTAAATTTGAAAACCTGCATCAAGCTCTTGCACTTATTAATAATGATTTACATCAACTTAGTAATATATCCCGTAGTCATTGTTTAATACTGAATTCTAGTAAAACTACTGCACTTCTATTTGGTAACAAAAACGATGTTTCAAGAGCACACGATTTAATTGATTTGTATGTAAACAGTGAAAAAATTGCTCTTGCCACTCAAAGTAAAAATCTAGGTCTAATTATGGATAACAGCTTCAGATTTAAAGGACAAATCAATTCTTATATACAGCGTGCTTATGCGAAATTGAAAGTTTTGTATCCTCATAGGAATTACTTACCCAAAAATATAAAAACAAACCTGTGTAATACATTAATTCTGTCACAATTTTCATATTGTTCTCCTGTTTATAGTCCTTGCCTTGACAGCAGTGACCAAACTCGAATTCAAAAAGTGCAAAATTCCTGTATTCGTTTTATCTTCGGTTTGCGTAAATACGATCATGTATCACACAAACTTCAGGTACTAAAGTGGCTTAACATGAGAAATCGCTTTATGCTTCAAACCGCATTCCTATTTCATAAAATAGTTACGTCTAAGCGTCCACCGTATTTATATAGACGAATATCTTTCAGAACTGATGTCCACAATTTAAATATTAGAAACAAGGGACTTATTACTCCACCCCTCCACAGGACTGCACTGTTTCAGAGATCCTTTTCATTTAATATATACAAATTATACAACTCTATTCCTAATGCATACAAATCCCTTAACTCTCTTGCCTTTAAAAAATGTATGTATTTATATCTTTTCGGAAGTCAGTAGACATCTACTTCTCTCTAATTTATTATTTATGTCATTTATGTTGTGTATAAATATTCAAAACCTGCCCATAATCAGCGACAACGTATACAATTACTATTTTTAGTTTTAGTTATAGTGCTTATGGTTTTTATTTAGTAATATTACACTCACGTAATTATATTATTTTATTTCCTTTATTGCAAGGTTTAAGTGGAAGAGCAGATGGTAGTTTGTTACGCATCTGAACTTCACCTTGGGGTTTTTCCCACTGATAATTATTAATTATTTTTTCTCATGTGTTATTTGTTTATATTTGTTGTTGGGAAAAATAAAGACATATTATTATTATTATTATTATTATAGCGTGCAGAATTGACATCGTTTCAGTCCGTGGTGCTATCTATTTTACTCTTGCGTCGAGCTACGAGTTTCATTTGGCAAAAGCCCATCTCTCATCGCTCGGTCTTGCGGCTTTCCTTGGCATGTGTTTTAAGCAAATAACTTGCATGTTGTGCGTTTGAGGGTATGCTGCATCAGTGAATCAATATTATTTTTCTAGGTGGATTATTTCGCCGGGCCTAGCAAGGTCCCCCAATTTCAGTGGTCGTCGGAAAGAAGCCTGGACCTCAAAATGGCGAGCGCGGAGGAAAATTTGAAAAAGCAATCCTGAATCTCAAAAGCAGAGGCCGTTGTATTACTAAAAATGTTTGCAGCGTAGGCTACACACATTTTCGCTTCTCTGACAATGCCGTATATAGTACTCAATGTTCAATTTGTTCCACTTGTGTTATAATATTACTTAGGTTAGTTGTCAAATTGATGTTGGTAGAATCGACTGTCGCGGGTTTTCATTACCAACAGCAAAATGTCCCTAAATACTATATGGTATAAGACGTACTACCAACAATAAATGGGCCTGAAAATTGCGTCTTATGACCTCCTTTTCGCAGGCTGCTGAAATTGACGGACCTTGGGCAGCAGCGGCTAGTTTTATTGATAAAGCGCAGGTATAATTCTTAGCAATTGTGCTTGGAAAACCCTTGTTGCGATTACAGCTGCAAGACTGACCCGCTTTAAATGTAATACTATGAGTGGTATGTAATAGAGTTTTTTGAAATGTCTTATTATTATTTGTAAAGCGCAGTGCAGTTCCGCGTTTCACAGCAATTGAATGTTTCCAAAAGTACAGAAATTAGGAGAGGCCCACACCCCGGAGTTGAACACTGTAAAGTAAGCAGTTTTATAGGTTCAGAACTGAGACCTTCTGTGGTGGGCCTTCCGCTCCATCACATGCATGTAAAAAATCACAGTGGCGCTCTGAACAATAACAAAAGCATTTGCCCCATACAAACTGATTTAATTTGGAAAACAAACAGGCCTGTTCTCCCAGTTTAAGACCTCGTCCATTTCTGTAGATAGTCGTGGTAACCTTTTGACCTGTTGCAGACAGTAAACGGTTTTAACCTGTAATACATGTATTGGAGGGCATATCACGTATCTACTAATAATTTTATAAAAGGTTTATTGTTTTGTATGGACATATTGCTGTGTACATTGAATTAATAAAATAAATGCGCATGAAGGTGATGCATTGACAAGGACATTTGCAATTGTATTTTATGCTCCTTATATAAAAGGTGGGTGCATCGTTTTACAGTATCTAGTCATCCTGCCATGAAAGCAATTATTATATACTCTCCTAACTTATCAATAAGTAGTTAGTTTTTTCCTAAAAATATCTCAGATGAGAGAAATACGAAGACAATGAGCAATGTTGTAGAAGAATAAATTGACATGTTGCTGACATCTTGTTTTGAAGATGGAATGTTCTGCTTAGAACATGGTGGGAGAAATGGGTTTCAATATGGAAATTATACTTACAGCAAGATAATTCTGCAAGCAATTTGTTTTTTGTTGCTGTTTATTATTGATGTTGTGATGTTTGCGCCTGTGCAAATTATGGATTTGAACATCAACAATATCATGTGCAATTTTCAAGCCGCCATCTTGTCACAATAAAGGTTTGCTCTTCGCCACACGTACACTTCGTGACTCACTGTGAAGCTCAGTGATGCGTGTGTCCGCGTAGCAATTACCCGCAGCGCAGGCCTACCTTTCTCACCTTAGAAAATGATTGAAGTAGAACGAGTCTCGAACGGGTATAAAAGGACAATACCCGACCCGTCCAGGATAACTTGAGTCAAAGGCTCACCCCGAGATGACACAGAGAGTCTAGGAACCATTACGAGATCTCAAAACCTGTACCCGATGGATATAATATCGAGCTGATTTTTGGTGGCAAAATCACCTCCGATTTGTTGTCGAGCCGGTTCTCGGTGGCAAACAACCCCTGTTTCTTTGTCGAGCCGATTTTAGGTAGCAAACTAACTCCTGAACCCCGTTCCTATCTGATTTTCAGTGGTAATAACGCCTCAAAGCCGTCCCTGCCCGCCAGTTTGAGAAGGAAGGGAACATAACGTAAAATTAAACTCACGTGGTGAAAAGATCCTTAAGTAGACATACTTTGGGATACCACCCTCACAAATATCACTATAGAACGGAGATATTGAGCAGTTGCTTTAAGAGCTTAAAATAGACTGCAACCATATTTTGTGTTTATATTTTTTAGTTACAGAGTACCGTCACCATACTCAAGAAGTTTGGTCGCACCAATTTTCCTGCCAACTGAGCCACTACCGCTGCACAACATTCTCGTGGGTTGCTTGTCATACTTAAGGCGCCGACGTTGGCATCTAGCTAGAAGCCCGACGAGACCTCAAGAAAGATTATTCTAAGGCAATTTTTGTTTATACATATTTTGTTTTTACTATCTCTCTTTACAGTTAAAATTTCAGTAAGATTTTAGTTAGATATTTAAAAAAGCTTAGAGTTTTTTTACATACAAAAGGTACTCTTGTTTGGAATCGCTCAGAACAGTAGTTTCAGAGAAAATAGAACCTAAAGATTGAAATTCGCTGCTTCAGAAGCGTAGTCTACTCATAGCAATGTGTTTTCCCTTTGAATTTCTCGGAGCTGTAACTCCCTTAATGCGCAACTTCGGCCCAATGTTATATATATATATAAACTTTTTTCTTTATTTTAACCTAGAGAACTCGTCCCTAGAATAGTGCCGTGCAATTTTGAAACACTCTGTATATATTTTAGTTTTCCCTCTCTCTCCCCCATCCTTTCTTGGACACTTTACCCCATTTAAGAGTTTATCATTCTCAGATTCTTTAATTCAGTGTCCTCAATCGTCACCTCTTAAACCTTTTTGATCTATGGCTTTTCCCGTATATATTTCCATTCGGATTTGGGTCGACCTCTATTGCTTTTGCCTCGTGGCGATCAATGTAAGATATTCTTTGTCTATCTTTTTTCTTTATTTGTTGCACATGTCTATGTCATTTTGGGACCTTGTTTTTAAACCGCAATAGCTGTTATTATTCCCGTTCCTTGCTCTTGCTATATTACCTTCGCAGATAATACGATTATACCAAACTAACTTTTTTTGTCAATGACTAGACTTTATATCCATATGTAACAATGCTATACGCATGTTTGTTGCTTGTCATGTTGTTGTTCTATGAAGGGAACGCGTTGCACTCTCACTTATGCTTATGCTTAGCTCTATATATTTTGTCGTTTTGCCTAAAGCAGATACTATACAGCCTAGATATTTAAATTTAAATATTGTATCTATTTACTCGTATTCACTAGAATAACAGGCATCCTGCCGGGGTCGGTAGCTCAGTGGTAAGCATTCTGATTACTGATATAAGGGTCGCCAGTTCGATTCCCGGTCCCGGTGAGGTTTTCAAAAATAAAAAATGCAGATGAAAGCCTTGACAGAATGCCATCATTCGGAAGTGATGTAAAGCCGTGGGTCCCATGTTACTACGATGTGTAGCATGTAAAAGATCCCTTGCTAGGGTTGGAACTTCTTAGTCTCGGCAAAATTCTAAGTAGGACTTTGACCATATGACCAAGGCAGTCGGTGTCTAAGGTACCTGGTACACTGCATGCCTAGACCTTGTCCATTAACAAACAAACAAACAAACAGGCATCCTTGACGCATTCACCCAACGTTCGTAGTATCGATTCAATTTTTATAGGTTCTGGAACTAACAATAACTTCTGCAACCTACATAACGGGTGTCCCGCGGCAAATTTCATTTTTAAACTTGAAATAAATTTTTTATTTCTTCAAGTATTTTATTGAAAAAAATTGCAAAATAAACCTCAATCTTTGGGAAATTATTTGTGAAACAGCACATCCGCCAAATGACGCCCCTCACGTCGTACCACTTCTTCCAAATAAACTTGAAAATTGCGCATCACACGCATAAGCATAGCACGTGTAATTCCACGAATTTCTCGGGTGATGTTCCGCTTTAACACATCCACAGTGGGTGCTGCATTCTCGTAGACTTTTGATTTGAGAACAGGGGGGGGGGGGATTTAGAGTCCCTCTCTTAGAAATGATGTTATTCGGGAAAAGTTGGCGAAGCCATTACGATATTCGCGGTATGAGGAGTAGCCCTATTTTGCATAAATCAGATATCTTGACCTCTGTTAAACATTATCCGACGACGAAGAGAAGGCCGCAGAACGTTACTGATCATTTCCAGGTATCGTTCTGACTTTTCCCGAATCGCATAATTTTTAAGAGGGGGACTCTAAATTGGCCTCCGCGAAGCTCTGATTTAACTCCTTTGGACTTTTTGTTGTGGGGATATCTCAAATCAAAAGTCTACGAGAATGTACCAGCTACCGTGGATGTGTTAAAGCAGAACATCACCCGCAAAATTCGTAGAATTACACGTGCTATGCTTATGCGTGTGATGCGCAATTTTCAAGTTTGTTTGGAAGAAGCGACGGTACAACGTGAGGGGCGTTATTTGGTGGATGTGCTGTTTCACAAATAATTTCCCAAAGATTGAGGTCTATTTTGTAATTTTTTTTCAATAAAATACTTGAAGAAATAAAAAATTTATTTCAAGTTTAAAAATGAAATTTGCCGCGGGACACCCGTTATTATAATTAAACAATGTAATGAGTACGTGAGTCAAGGACTACTGTATCTACAATATTATAGTATCAAAACCAAGATAGTACACACCTTAGCTTCATGAAGTTTCGTGGTGCCGTACTCGTCGCTGCTGTTGAGCTTCCCCCAGCCCATTATATAGCACAATTCCTGTGGTTCCGGTTCCGCTGCAGGCAGACAGACAGGAGGCACCCTGGCTGCCTTTGGCAACCTGAGGAGGGCTATGTCGTTATCAACGGTCTGGTGGTTAAAGCGTGGGTGCAAGAACATCTTCTGGACCGTCATTTCCAGTTCTCTGCCGTCGACGGCGCTGAGGTCGTGTTCGTTCAAACGCACTCGGAGGTAGCTTCTCACGCAGTGTCCTGCTGTCAATATCCATCTTGGAGCGATTAGGGCTCCGGCACAGAACACTTCCTGAAAGCAAAAAGTGTGACAATTGCACATTTAGGCTTCTCAGAACTAAAGTTAAATACTACATTTCTATCCAACAAAGATAGTTTCGTCTTTTTGGGATTAGTGTAAAATAGCTAGAAGTAAGTATAGATTCTCCTTACTCTAGACCATTGTGCGTGACCTCTTTCTGTAGGTAGCCCTATTATAACAATACAACGGATTTAACCCATATTAAAGGTCCATAAAAAATCTTTCCCAGTTAGGCTAACGATCTACTCGAGACGAAAATCAATAAAACTGATAATAAAGCTTTGCAAAACAACAGAGAAAGATAGAATGGAGTTTTAAATTCCTACATATGGGTGCTTAGAATATCACATAAAGGATAAATAAAGATTAAGAAATAATAGTAGAAATGAAGAAGTACAAAATTGACGTATGTGCTCTTTTATAAACTAAAAAGAAGGAAAAAAGGAGTACTATATAGATATCAAAACGACATTTTCGTCTCGAGTGGAAGAGAACGAGGGTTAGGATTACGGATATCTGAAAAATTGACAATACAGGGTGCCCAACTTAAATGTACGCAGCTTTAAGCAGGTGAGTATGCAACACATTACATTTCAATGGCGATTGCAGTCTAGATGTAATGTGTGTTGCATACTCACCTGCTTAAAGCTGTGTACACTTAAGTTGGGCACCCTGTATATTTAATGAGATTAATAATAGAGTGCTGTAAATATTGGATAATATAAAGAGAAACGTTTTTGATAATGAGAGATAAGAATGAAAGAGTCGAAAATGGTGTTATTAATGCCACAAAACAAAAATACAATGAGGCGTGCAGAATGATAACGTTGGCATGATGATACATTTCTGTACCTAAAAGGAATTACGAACTAACAATACTTTCTACCTCACAAACCTCAACATAAATACACTTGGATGAATAACAGTTCATCATCGACTACATTATTACCAGAAGTGTATACCCTAAGCATACATTGTATGTTGCTATTATATACCGGGTGTTCACTTTCAAAGTCGAAGATAGACAATTAACGTTGTGCATTCGATTTTTAGATATTTTGCCATAATTTCTATACTATACCAGTAAATATTATTATTACCTACTATTAGTATCATTTGATTGCCCAATAATTTTATCTTTATATTGATACTATTACTTTTCATGTAAGTTCCGATATCATGAACAATAAGGCAAGGAGCCAGCCTGAGTTCTACGTTAGTTGTCATGGATAGAATTATAGATGAGGTCAATAATGTAGATATAGGATGAGGACACCTACACTAACAATATATGTTATGCAGACGATGTGGTGATCATCCCAGAAAAGAAAGACGATCTGCAATCTATGTTTAGCAGTTCAATAGACAGATTTGACATAAAGATAACCATCAAGAAGACCTAGTATATGACGAGGCATTGCCCTGTAAGCTTCTACTAGAGAACCAGACAATTAATCAAGTAATCAGCTTGGATTACCCTGGTGTTAAAAATCAAGCAACAGCAATGTTCATTGAGAAGTACATACTTAGATCACGAAAGAAGACATCATCTGGAGAAATGGACAGCAATAATAATTATTCTAACTAATATCAGACGGACGCCGTTGGTTTGTTTGTCATCTTATTTGGAATCACCAGGCTATTGTTGTTATTTGTAGTTTAACAATCTATACGTTGGACCAGTAATTAAATTTGCTGGTAAATATATTCAAATCATTAGCTTTATCTGATCGCGTGTCATAATGATAACATTATGAGCGTCAGTTTTAATGTCATACTGACATACTTTATGGAACTGAGGACTATAATGAAATCATTATAGTACTGAGGATCATTATAGTGTATTCTTCATCATCATGGCGTCTTTATAGACGGTTTGTCATTGATTATAATACATTTAATCTGCTGTGTCTACGTTGTGTGTAACAGCTCTTACTGTGTTTCACCATCTTACCAAGTTTTCGGTTATACGTATAGTCTCACCTAAGTTTTTCTCTAGAACTTCTTTGGTAATATGAATCCAGCGAGATGTTCTTCATCAGGCTTTCCCTGTGTAACAATCTCCGTATATTATGTTCCCTGACGATACATTACCGACACGTCGGGCGTCTCACACTGTGGAGTTGGAAGCGAGATTTTCGCGTGCTGGGGGAGGTCTGTGAGAGGGAGCAACAGGTTGAAGTGAAAAATTAAGGTGGTGAATATACGGAAGAGAACAGCAAAGCTTCAAAAGTCGAAAGAGTGATAAAAGACGGCGAAAAGGAACAACAACGAACGCGCACACAGCATAACAAACCGCGAATTGGTGCAGTAACAAGGCAAGGTCAAATTCAGGCGGTACGTAATTTTATACCAGTGGCGGAACTTGATGCAGGGAACAGCTCCGAATTTCGGAAATAACTACAAATAGATGACAAAGAACCATTACAAAAAACGTGAAAAAATGGAAGACATTATAAGGATGATGGGAGCGATGCAACTGGAAAGAAGGGAATTACAAGCAGAATTGGAAAGAAGAACATCTGAATTGACAGAATTAACTACTGAGTTGACGGAATTAACAACTGAATTAGAAAGAAAAGAAGAAGCGTGGAACAAAGAAAGTAAAATATTACACCAGAAGTTAGAAAAATGAATGAATAAGATACAGAAACGACCAGTAATAACGGAAATAAAATAAAATACACATCGGGCACCTGAAGACGGGAGTAGATCAAAACTCCCGAAACGTCGTGTGATATACAACCTAGACAGTGGAAAAAATCCGATAAAAACACATCATAATAGACCACTGCCAAAAAATGATATTCAGAGAACAAGGAAATACATAAAGGTATTTGGACTACACAATCGGGAAGCATAACTAATCAAATAGATCATGTTCTAATCCAAGCCAGAGATGGTAAATATATCAAAGACGTAAGAAGTTATAGAAGAGTTGAAGCATATTCTGACCACTTCTTAGTAATCGCCAAATTGGAAACCGTCATACCACACTTAAGCAACGGAAAAAATCTGTAAAGGGCTTTACTCAAAAGTTCCCTCGCAAGTGGACGTTGTGACACTCAATAATTTTAAAAATCCAAGGAAACTAGGTAAAAATATTTTTACGTTTCTAATAATACTGAAAAAATAGAAGTGCAAAGTACATAAATTTTTAAATACAAAAATATTAACGTGATGGAATTCGAATTTTAGTGCCTGCGAACGAGCGTATCCACTTCGCCGCGTGAGCTACCGGGACGCTTCGAATTCCTGCGATGCAGCTGCTTTTAACGTAACGCACTTATTCGTTGGTTTTTTTGTCTCGCACAACTTTTATCCTGTTTCTGTTGGGTCGCATTTTTGGCAAGGATAAAACCTGCGCTATGTACAAATTATTACTTTTATATATTTCTCTGTAAAAGCAAAAATAAACAACACTTAATTATTTAAGATGGTCACCTTGTATATATAATGGTCTGAAATTTTCTCGGTTTCATACAAGGTTGAAGTATAATGTGTATACAAAATATTGTGTTCCTCCAACAAATAGTTTTTGAGTTATACTGTCAACAGACAGACAGACAGGCAGATGGACGGGCGGACAGACAGACAAACAGACGGAATTGAGAAAACCTGTTTTTCATCATCTAGGGACTCTGAAATGTAAAGATCTGAAGAGTGTTATTCTTTTTCGATTACAATACTTCCTTCGTCTTTTAGACGAGGGAAGTAAAAAGGAAAGAAAAAGAAAGCAGGACTTTAGCACACTAAAAGAACAAGATATACAGAAACGATATGTTTCAAGAGTCAATGACGGCCTAAAAAAGAAAACGAGAAAACAAGAAAGCCAAATGGAATAGGAAGAAATACAAACCATACTAAATGAAGTAGTAGAGAAGGCAGTTAGTGCAAAAATAACAACAAAAGAGAATGGTATAACGAGGAATGCAGTAAGGCTGTAGAAGAAAGAAGAAAAGCAAAAGAGAAGTTGTTAAGCGAAAACTCAGACAAGAGTAGAGGAGAGTATAGTATATGGGTCCCGTGTAGTGTAGCTTGAACAAGCGTCCACTTTCGATCAGTAGAGTTAAGTAACTCTCTTTCTGAACAGAACTTGGATGGGAATTCCATGGCTGCTTCTCTCGGCGCCTCGTGGTACGGCTGCCACGGAAATAGTTGGTCCCGGATGTCATAATAACATCATGACAGTCGTTAGTGGGGTTGGAAGTCCCCATAAAATGTACAGCGACGCCATAAATTAGCCTAACGGCTGTTGAGTAACAAATTAAAATAAAATAAAAAATACAAAATAAAGTAGTGAAAAGTATTTGTAGAAGAAAGAAGAGTGAATTACTGGAAGCAAAAATGATAAGAATAGAAGAAAAATACCGAGAAAAGAAATACGCAACTTTTACCAAGAAACAGAAAAAAGCAGGATATCAAAAGAACGTAATATATTGCAAGAATAAGCATGGGGATTTAATAGGGAACACAAATAAAAAACTGGAGAGAAGGAGGGAGTACTTTGGAGAATTGCTAAATAGTAATGAGGGCAGCAAGAAAGAAACAGAAATGGAAGAAGTGGAGAAGAGGGAAGAAAAAGAGAACGAAATAAACCCACCAACAGAAGAAGTCATAAAAATAATAAATAAATTTAAAAATAATAAAAGCGCTAGAGGAAGTGGAATAACAGCCACAATGTTAAAATATGGAGGCAAGAACTTGCACCGCAGAATATGTGAATTCATCCAAACAATATGGACAGCAGGAAAAATTCAAAATGAATTGTCAGAAGCATTAATAACACCAGTCCATAACAAAGGAGATGTAACTGAATGTTAGAATTACAGAGTGATTCCTCTGGTAGATGTAGTTTATAAAATACATATTAGCAAACTGTATAAAAATCGACTAAATGTATATGCTGAAGAAGAAACCGGAGAATACCAGTGTGAGTTTAGAGGCAACAGATCCGTTTCAGACCAAATAATATTCTCTCTAAAATCAATCCAGAACAGCTGGTACGAACATAAGACAGTCTTACATACAGTATTTATCGATTTTAAACCGGCGTATGACACAATTATAAGAAAAAAATGTACGAAGCGATGCAACAGCTGAAGATCCCAAAGAAACTTATCGAACTCGTAATAATGACTTTACAAAAACCGATAAATAGAGTAAGGATAGAAGGAAAGGAAATACGTCAGAGAAGTTTGAGATCAATAGAGGTGTAGAAGACTATATTTTTTTTTATTTGCCCTGTGTATTGTTACATTTATTTTTTACATTATTTGTTACATATTGAAAAAAGTCATGTGTGTGTCATCAGAAAATCACAATATAATTTGAATTAGTAATAACTAGAATATTACATTGGTCCTTCGAGGTACAAGGAACCCGCCATGGATAAGCCAGAAAGTAAAAATGATGCGGGAAATGATTTATACGTTCGACGAAGTAGTAGAAGATTCAGATACATGAGTAATGCTGAACATGAGAAAGTAGTTTCAGACAGGATTATGGTTTAAGATACTGTTAGTAAAAGAAACTATAAGGTCGGTATTGCTAAAACATATTCTGAAAATGTTTTGACTGGAAATGAATACACTGTTACTGAACAACTTGAGAATAAAACTACAAGATCGGAGATCATACATCCTGTTAGTTGCGGTTCTCTGCCTTCTAATCATAACTTGTGTGTTAAATCTCCGTCAATTTTGTCTAAAAGTTCTTCTGTTTCTAGATAGAACTTAGAATTAAAGTTGTTGCAGAAACAGAAACAGTTAGATGAAGAAGAAACACAAGAAAAGTTAAGAGCTATTGAAAAACGAAGACAGCATGCTCAGAGAGAAATGGAAATTAGAAAACTGCTGCTGGAAGAACAAAATGAAGAAAGTATTCAAACCACTCAGATTTACGATCAAGTTTTTGATCATCTTTACGAAGACCTTGTGAAGGTAAGCGATTGGGTGAAAAACGCAAAACAGACTACAAACACAAATTATGAAGTGGAATCTCTCATCGCTAAACACAAGACGACAAGTAATTCAGTCGGTTATTTTGGCGCGGGAGAAATGAATGGTGGTAATAATCAAGTGCTGTTAGAAATTGCCAAACAATGCGCACGAAATTCAAATAACATGAGTACCCTGCCGTCAAGACAAAAAATGAGAGAACTTACCTTTTTCTCAGCTGAGTTAACGGAATGGCCTATATTTATTAGCTAATTTTGCGGTCTACGGAACAGAATAGGTTAACTGACTATGATATTTGAGCACCTCAAATTTTTTTTGTTTAACTGAGAAATAGATAAAAGTAACAATTGGTACATAGCTCAAGCTTTATCATTGGCGAAAATGAGACGTAACAAATACAGGGTAACCATCACAAATGGGACAGAATAGGTAGTCTTTATAACGCAGTGGAAACTCGTACAATTCGAGCACGGTCGTGGCACAGTTGTTCCAGAGGCTGCAAGCGGCGGACTAGAAACTGGGCTTGAAACATTCCACTGGGAACGCGGAGTTCGAAACCCAGAGGACTACATATTTTTCAAATTGATGTAATTCGAGTGAGGGAAGTTCCGTGTAAATCTCTTTACAGATTTGCTAGTATCTTCTCCGAGATTGGAATCTTAATTTTTCAGATCGTTATACCGAATGGTAAACCTTCTTTATCATTTACATGGATGACATTATATCTACTTAAATCGAGTTGTGCATCAGTTTTAAAGTCTGTAAACATTTGAAATGATGCTTCTTAATATTTTTCAAATATGTTTAGCTCATGGAAACTGAATTTTTCTAATTTACTTAGATAGAATATGATCAACATGACAATTTGCATAAAATTGAGTGAAATGTATAACGTGTTTATTTTATAGCGAATGAAAGTGCTGGAAAGATATACCTACGAAATTTTGTTTGCTTTATTCTAGATGAATCTCAAACTGTAGTCCTTACAAATCATTTTGGCCCTTTTAGGAACTCGCCATGTGTTTTCTCTCCAAAATTGTGTGCGTATAATTCCTACACCACGTTCATATTGCTTATGTAATTTTGCAAACTTGACCAGCTGTATTTTAAACATTTTTACAACGAATTAAAATGTAGTAAAAAAATGTGACAATGCTGCGTCTCTGTGTATTTGGTGCTGGAAGGTCAGGAAGGAAACAGTTGCTAGCCAATTAATATTAATACGTACTTATGTAATTTCGAATCGGGAAACAGCAAGTCGCAGTTATTATGCATTTCACGTGCTTGCACATCTGTTTCTGTACAGTGTCGAAGTTTATGGCCCTCTTATGGTTTTGCTGCGTCAGAAGTGCGTTGCAGATTTTCCAATTAATTGAATTTATGGCACACCATTGAACATATGTCAATTTTATCTAATAATGGAAAATGTTTAGCATTACCTTGATACTTGAAGTAGTAAAAAATTACTCTTTGTGCCGATATCCAATAATAGAAGAATCAGTGATTAGCTACCTTGACAGCCTTGAAGCAACTATCGATTGACAATATTGGTAATGCGATGTGACAGGCTTTATAACACCTGACTCTTGTTTTCAGAGTTTATCTGGACCTTTGAGTCAGTTTTTACATAGATCGTTTAGTATTCAAATTAAAGCACTTATGCAAGCATATTTTAGAACGAAGTTGAAGGAGTTAAACAGAAGCAACAGGTACCTAAGTAACTTCCACAAAATTAATGTAGGGGATTATTTTTAGGAAACATACTATGCTGTATAAAAATACCTTCGATTCCCAACAACTAGAGATTCGGACATGTTCTTATTAGATTTAGCAGATATTGTTGATTTGTTGGATAACTAAATCTTGGGATATTGATAACGGCATTGATCATAATGGATTTGGAACTACAGTTGACATGTTGAGTGCTGCCGGTTTAGTTTTTTTCAATACTTTATAAGGCTAAGCCCTTATTATATTCTATTTGGAATCACTAATATAAATGTTGTTCACTGATTCTATAGATAATAAAATTTGCCTAATGTAGTAACAATCTAGTCAATCCTATTCAAGAATTTTTGATGCTCGTATAAATCCTGCATACAAAAATATCGTTTTTAATAAGTCAAACTTTAAAACAAGAACTGTTAAGCTTGCATTTCTCATATTTGTTGAGGATAGTTATATGGAGAACATTTCTATAACGCTTATATTAATAGCAGCATTATAAAAACCATTGTTTCCGCTCGCCTGTTTGAAGATACTTTTATAGGTGCTTGGCCATTGCCAATGCAAATATGTTTCTGTAGGCGATATGCAAAATGAAAGGATGTTTCATATTATACAAGGAATTTCGCTTAGAAATCCATTATATATACACATGCTAATCTATTTATTTTGCCAAAAGATTGGAAAGAGGAAAATCCGAGCCTGAAATTATTACGAGTAAATCACATGGCGAATATAAAACTACCAAAATGAATCGATTTCAATGAATGAAGGCAATTACAGATTTTTATATTGTGCTGTTTTATTTTCTTTGACTTACTAATGTTAGGTCTTAGCGGAAGCTACTTATTGACTATGCAAATTTAAAAGGTGATCTTTTATCTGCCACCGTTAACGTTAGATTCAAGGGGGCAGATATGCGGTGCTCCTGTATTTTCGCAACATCTCTTATTGAGTTATTTTGGGGTTTCTAGGTTTTAGGGTTGGCCCTCTGAAAGAGTTACGTGTGTTAATTAGTTCGGGGAGATCGATACTTACCTGACAGATCGAGTGTTTAGTTTGGCACGTTGAAGGCTGACATCTCGCATTTGAGCGCACTAGGCGGTGTTTATTGCTACTTGTGTGAATTTATTTCACAGTTCATTTCCGGTATTACATTTTGTGGCTTATTTGAGCGTGATATCTCGTATCCAATACTTTTTCAGACGTTTTCTGTGGAATTTTGACGTAATGCATAATCTGCTTCTCGAAGTTGTGCATTTGGATGCCGTCAGCGTTGGCACGGTCGTTTAGTCACCTTCGTACGTCTAACCGGTTTTGATTTGGGTTGCTAGGTAAACCGCGGCTAGCTAAATAACAATTTATTAACATCGAAAAAGATATGGCATCTGACCCGTTGAGGGGATTTATTAATCGGTGATCGATTTGTCTTCGTTATTTCTTCTCTATCCTTATTTTTGGATGAAGTAAATGGAATTTGGAATAAACACCTTGTAGGTGGATTTACATGAAGACGGTGGGTAAATCCGTGAATACCTATGTTGGATTTACATATTTTAATTCTCCTGTGGAGATTGGAGCACTAGGCCGTTTTGCAGCTGAAGTAAGTAGTTTTTCCCAAAAGGCGTTTTTTTTGTTAGAGGGTTTTTGGTTTTGCTAAAATTTTCTAGATTTTTGCATTTTCGTATGGAAAGCTTTTCTATTCTTTTTGGATGGATTTTGCCTCTCATTATGGACTTCGGTAGCTGGAACTTCCAGTTTATGTAATTGGTGCCGATTACGGCTCAGCTTTGACTTCGCTTTCGTAGTCCGCATGATTTGTCTACCTTGGTACCTTTCTATGCAGCAGCAAGGTGATGTTGAAGCCACATTAGTTTTCTTGATCGACACTGAATTCAACATATAAGCTACGAGCTTGTACTATGACTAAATATTTTTGCAGCAATTCAAAAATGCATTGGCGCTAATAACTGTATGAATTGACGATATTGAAATTTTTTGCTTATGCCGGTTTTACCATTTTTTAAAAATTATTGCAGTTTTTTTTCACGGCAATCAGTAATTCAGGTATCTTGAAACATATAAGACACATAATTTGTAGGTAGGAAAAGCGACAAAGTCGTAGTTCTGATTTGAAAGTGTTTATGTACTCCAACAGAATAAATATCAAAAATACTCTTGATCGCGGGAGCCATTGAAAACAATCAAACTTGCCTAATCTGTAGCATGCTTTTTGTTGACATAGAACTGTCAAAATTTTTTGAAGTTTAAAATTCACTTTCGACATCTTGTTATCCCATTGTATTTTCATGCTACCTAAATGCATACATTTGGTTTAAATTGCATATTTTTGCAGCTGGTGATTAGACTGCTGGTCACATAAACTAATAATTCAGTTAATTGTAGTTCAAATCTACTTAGTCTTATAAAGTGCAGTGTAGACAGAATTTTTCATGACCACCCTTGACCAAGATAATTTTTGACATCCCGGTACAATGAATATCTTGTGGTATCAAATGGTAATAATGGGAAAGTAATTTTCCAAAAAATTTAATTCAGTGTGATAGGTGGTACAGGTGAGAATCCAAAATTTAGAGCTAGTAAACTTTGTCAAGTGAAATAATGGCAATCGCCAAAATACTGTGATTATCCGCAAGAAATTACGTTACATTTGAAAAATTGGTGACTGATTGTTGTCGATGGCTCCCCTAAAGGACTTTGGTGTGGAAGTCAAGAAAAAGATGAATCGACTATAAGTAGCGAGGAGGCTGATGAGAGGATCCGTGAAGAAGACAATTCATGTAGATGTTGTCATCCCTAACATTCAATAGCATTAGAATAAACTAACGATAATTTTACAACAGTCAATATAAGTCGGATAGCGACTAGTGCATACCCAAAACAGTACCGTAACCAATAGCTTTTAATGAGCCAGCTGAGCTACTCCGGAGAAGGAAGTGGGCTAACACTAAAATTATCAAAACCAAATACGGGAGCCACCAACTTGATTGTACAACAACTTGCGATTCTAAGTTGGAAAATATGGTAACCGCAACTTATATTGAATTTCATTTATTTGACGCAGCTTGTTTGATAAGCTATAACCTGTGATAGAAAGGAAAATACATAAATACGGTGAAATTAAAGTGATATTTATTTTCAATATCTATATGCAGAAAACTAATATAAGAGGGTAGTTCCTCCTGCCGAAATAATATATTTAGTTAGAGTATAAGGTTGATCGAGGAAACTGACGTGAATTCAAGCTCGACTACCTGCTAGCTGCAAAAATTTAACTCTTCTTATATGAATATAAATAAATATTTCAAAATTCAAGCACTTTACTAATAAACTATAATTACAACACTGCATTCAAATTAAATCATAGAAATCGAATAATTTGATAAAAAAACTAAATAATTTAATAAATAATCAAATTGCACAATAAACTTTTTAATGTAAATAAAAAACTTTATAATAAGCTTTAATTTGATATTTCTTGATACACTGTCCAGTACATCTATAGTCTGTTCACTAAACATAAAAACACAAAGTGGCCTTTGATATCTAAAATTTCATGAGTGTATTTCCAAAATTCATCTTTTGTCTAGGAATGTACTTACAAAAAGTTACTAAAACAACTAGGTTAAAAGAGTGTGACTTGTAATTAGCATCTGTCATAACTACTTTTAAGAATGTTAAACAAATACTGTGTTGGATACTATTGATGTAGCATTTATTAATAGGTATTTTTTTTACATTTTATAAAAGTTCAGGCAAGAATTTCCAGAATAATATTACTTTGACACTGAAATGATGAGATTGATTAATTGTCATTTTTAAATTCAAATTCGCCTTTATGCAGGTTTGGAAACCTTTGGAAAACAAAATACAGAATCCCTAGCACAAAAATGTTACGTATATGCCAACTTCAAAAAAATTTAAATGTTTTTGTGTTTACTGAATGGCCTATATTATGTTACGATTTATCTCATATTAAATGAGAGCGACGGTAAATATGTGCATATCTTAGAGCCAAAATCACAATAATAATCTAAATGTTATCACATTAAAATCCAATTACCAAATAATTAAAAAATTAAACCAAAAATAATTTTATTGTGACCCATCTCTAATTTTTTATAAGCTGCACCTTGATCTGACATAAACTATAATTATACTTATTAAGTATTATTCATTCTTCTGAAATACTCAAACCACGATGATATATAAACTAAAAAAAAGTAAAGTAAATATTAATTACAGGACAGGTTCGTTTGCATGGACTAAAATACTGCCAAAATACCAACGTAGACAATTCGTGCAGACTAAGAAAGAGAAGTTAAAATTGAGCCGTAATTACCACCAGTTCCATAAACTGGAAAATCCAGATACCCAAGTCCATAATGGGATCCAAAGTTTACCGAAAAAGAAACGAAAAATCTTCCATATGAAAATCCGAAAATTTAGACTTGAGGATTTGAAGATGTAGGGAAGTTTTTAACAATTCTGCCGAAGTTTGAAAAGAAAACAAACAAAATATAATTTATTCTACCACCACAGTGGTTTGAAATATTACTAGAAAATCTGACCGTAGAAAAAAGTTCCTAAGCGATCGGGCGAAATACAGCAGGTAATACTCCGAAACCCAACAGAACATTTCTTATCAACCAATACTACGCGATATATCACGCTCAGATTTGACTAAATACATTAAGAACTGCATTATCGGAAATAAACTGTTAAGTAGTGTCACTCCTAAGGGACAAGAGACACCGCCCCTTTACAATCTACACATACGTAACGTTAAAACATCAAAATAAATAGTACTTGATTTGTTAAATAAATATCGACCTCCCAGAGCTAATTCACCAGCATACCTCTTTCAGAGAGCCATCTCAGAACGAGAGTGGACGTGACTACCTCCCTGGACTTTCCCATACTGGAAACTGTTCATATCGTCTTTATTCAACAGTCTTTACAACATATCAAAATTTCAACTCGATGACTCACGTCTTCACCGTGATAAGCGTTTACACTTTCAAGTAAATTGCGGGTAAATATAAAAGAACTAGTGAGTCACCCGAACTACGTTTCGGTTCGCAAAATTAAGAGAGATTCATTAATATAAATAAAAAAAAAGATGCATCGACGGGATCGAACCCGAGGCTCCCGCGTGATAGGCCAGCACGCTTACCGCAGAACCACACTCTCCTGTTTGAATAATGCGCGCAACCGAGCTAATAGTAGACAGCGATAGGCGCTCCGCTCTGCTGCCTAGAGAAGTTAATTAAATTATACTGCTGCCTAGAGAAGTTAATTAAATTAAAACTGTTTCGCACTTTTTTGTAAATAAAAACCGGCCTACGATATAAGTCTGAAAATTAGCAAACTTTTAAGCCATCGTACAACTTAATCGGTCCAGTATCTTCGGAGGAGATAGCGAACAAACATAGTTACACGCAAACAAAGAGAGCTACGATTTTATGTTATAAGATGTGTAGTTCAAAACGTGACCACCGAGCTTCTGTAGATGGCGCCAAGTGGACAAGCCGCCACTGTCAGTTTATGTATTATTTTCCTCAAAACGGCTGTAGCACCGAGGTGAAATTTTCTAAGTACCTGGAAATTATATTTTCTAGGGCATACAAAATCGATTTTTTTATTTTCGCGGGAAAAGATTCTTTGACGCAAAAATATAACAACCGTTAGAATAAAAAAAATATTTTTCAAAAATAGAGGAGGGAGAGGGCCGGTGCGCTTACATATATCCACGAGTGTAATATTTTTTACATATTCATATGCTCCATTATGCACTGAGCAATTCAGTGAAAACCCCAGCTACCTATCTTGTTTTGTTTATTAATTAAAGGGGTTTAAATTTTCAAACTTCAAAGCTTCGTAGAGGGCGCCACAGATAATTCATGAGATTCTTTAAAAAACAGATCGATAGCCCTTTTTGGGGTCTATCAGTGTATGAAGTTTAAACAAATTCCTGTGGGCAGTTTTTGAGAAATGATTTTTAGAAAATTTCCAAAATTTTGAAAATTTGTAATTTAGGCCCCTTAACATTTTTCAAAACACTTTTTATATCACCTCATGTTAGTCTTCATATACTATTCAGAAAACAAAAATCAATTGAATCGATTCATCCGTTTTTGAGTAATAGGGCGTTAAACTCAAAATTTCAAAAAATCATAGCGCCCTTCATTTTAAACTTAGCGAGTTGGGCAAAAAACTAACAGATTTGTCTTATGACCCTCTATCGTTATCCGCGATAAAATTTTCAAAATTTTAATCACGAAAACAGTCGTACCAAAAAAACATGCGTAACTTCCGCTTCCGGTTTCGGATTTTTTTGAAAAGCTTATTTTGTCGATGAATTTTCGATACACCCCCGCATTCCAAAGCGCATCAAAATCGGAGCAATACTTTCGGCTGTAGGAGCGTCACCCACCCACACACACACCCCACACACAGACAGACATTTTTTAAAAACCACTTTTTTGGGTTCCTAGAGGCCCAAAACGGATATTTCTGTGAAAATCTCGATTTCCAAAATTTTCATGATTCCAAGACTTCCCTATACCTATGGGTATGGGAAAGTAAAACGTTACATAACACGAGGGGGAAAATGCAAGAGTCCAACTGAAACGTGTACCTGCAATCTGGACGTAACCTCTTCGCAGAAAAAAAACAACATTTATATCCTTTAAAATTGTATACACAATAAGTTAAATCGCTAGGGCTAACGTTAGCAAATAAGGCAAACATAGAGGCATCAAAATGGACCGTAACAATGTAAAAGTTGAGATTCAAAAGCATATACGAGACCACATCCCACTGACAGAATTACAGATTCTTCTGGAAAATTTGAAGCTTTGGTCTCACAGTATCATGAAATCTAGACGAGATGTAATTGATCAAGTCATGGACAAAAATCCAAATTGCATCAAGTTGCTTCCAGTAGTGTTGATGAGAGTCCGGGGAAAAACGATGTGAGTGGTCTCTGGCATCAGAAAAGCATTTCAGATGATTGATGTGGAGACATGTGATAGAAATATCTCCGTTTTCCCTAGGGGGTGTAAATTTGAATCAGAAAAATAGGATATTTTGAGCATAAACGTGTTTTTTAACTTCCATTTGAAGAACGTTCTGCTGGAAGAAAGAAAGCAGCAGAGAAATTATTAAGTCAATGTGTGTGCCTTGATATCTTGCCTAACTCAAAGATGAGTTTACGTCAATGGAAATGCACACTTGAAACTGACACTCCAAAGAGAAACAAAAGTCCTCGACATAAAGTAAAGCAAAAGAGAAGAAACACTGTTAATTCACATTCAAGGGACGGAATTACAAGAGAAGTAGACAAAATGGAATATTGCATCAGTAATTCAGAAAGTGTTGGACCACATAAGATTCTCATGTCGAGGTCTTTTTCAATCAAAAGTAGTTTTGCAAAATGCTTGAAGGAAGAAAATCAGTTGGAACTAGCAGTAAAGTGGGAAGAACAAAAACTTATTTGCTGCAGGATATAAAAGGTAACAGATAAAAGTGCCAAGTGTCAACTTCCAAACAGCAAACTGCAATGTCGTACATTTTATTACGCCAGCAAGGATACTTACGTCTTTTAGAGATAGGAAGGTCAAACAGAAGTTATGATCCAGTTAATGCAAGCAACAAGAAGGCTTGCGCTCATTGGAAATTCGAAAATATCTAGACTGAAACTTTTGGCATGTCTTATAGCATCAAGATTCACAAAGTTAAGAGGAAATGGATCTCAGAAGCGTTTTTGTTAAGTTCTGGAGCGATTCCACAGCCATTATAGTGTGATGGAGCTAGAGTAAACTTTCCAATAGCTTTAGAAATTTTCCTTCACGTACGATATCGTAAAACTTCCCCGGATTTAATATAAAAGACGGTAATAAAGAGTGAAATTTGGTGTGCAGCTGCACGAGCCAAATTCAGTGGGTGTTTCGGAAGCAATTACGGCTCGGGGTAAAGCAAACTTTCTAACGTCAAAATCTGATTTGTATACATCGCTCTTGCAGCATGGGTGACAAGTTATTTCTGCCGTGTCACCAAATGTCAAGCGTTTTATATATACTTTTTATATCATCACGCCATGATAGAGTCTCAACTAATATTACCACAAAGGACATTACTAAAGAAGAATCACGGCTTCTGTAAAGTCAAAAGGGATCAGCTATTCGAAATAAATGGCCCAGAAGAAAGTGCAGGATTGCGAGTCGGTACAGCGGACGTGCGTTCAACTCTTTTTCGATAACAAAGACGAGTCCGAGCCGGACTCTCGCCGGCCCATTGCGAGCAATGGCCATTGACACAACAAGAAGAAAAGAAACAATAAACCCGATCTCCGGTGCCCGGACCTTCTACTCGGTGGACAATAGGTTATTGTAAGCCCAAAATTATACACGACAGCGAGAAATAATAAGCAGTTCCTTTTTCTTGCATAGCAGGAAGCCATATAACGGCAGACAGCTTGACGCCAGTCAGCTGTTTCAATTTTGTTCTTATTTACGAGTATTACAACTGTGTACTCGCATGCAATCGTTTGTTCTTTTTGTGTTTCAAAAAACATTGAATTAGATAAAAGTGATTTTAAACCCGTTATTCAGTTGGTTTCTGTTCTTTTATATTAGAATACTAATTTTTAATTTTTACGTTTACTGTTAAACATTTTGATTTAAAAAGCCACTTCGCTTTTATTTAAAATGTTAATGTAAAATTTATACAGAAAATCGATTTTTAACATTGTAAGCAATTATCGTTTTTTTTAATGAACAGTATGAGGGAATTAAACTGATTTGAGTTGCCTTTGTTCTAAATAATCTCTTTAGAACTTTCCCAGTTATCCGATGATCTGAAATCCCTACGAAATTATACGACTAGTATGGTGAAAAGTACAATTAAAAAATCCACTACAAAACTAATTTTAAATTGCTCTTTTTAGACCGATGCGTATGAAAACAAGTTGTTAAGGATTTAATTAATCTCGGTATCGATTTCAAGGAAACCGGTCCGTCAAAACACAGCTACTAACTGCATTTGACGTGTTATCTGTTGTGGAGACAGCGAACCTTGAGACGGCGAGTTTAGACTTATTAAGCAGACAACCTTTGTTACAACAAATTAATATTAATACCGCTTGAAGACGCAGTTTACGTGAATCGAATATTGGAGCTGCCTTACCCTGTATCTGTTGATAACGGCCACGTGCCACGGCCATTTGTACTTCTTGGATTCGGTCCCCCCGATGATCTTCAGCATTTTGGCTTTCCGTCGGGGTCGGCCGCACTTCTGGGGCCGAATCGGGAAGAACTGTTGAGATCCTTGGCTTTCTGGTTTGTTGTACTGGTATTTGTTGCTGTCTAAAGATGGACTTTAGAAAGGAGTTAAGCTAATGGTGGGACTATTCTGATGTGCTGACCATGTTTGGTTTTATACACACAATTTTCAATACTGATTCCGAATTAGCATTCCTTTTTCAATCGGATGCACCATTCCAAAGTTATGGAACAGTTTCCATGTTCGTATTAAAAAAAGGGAGATAGATTCGGAATCAGCGTTGAAAATTAAGAATGGTCGACATACCGGAACATCCCATGATTTTATGAGTACCTTGGTAGCTTATTCTTTTGTCATTCCTATCTAGCAGATTCAGCACGTACTGTTCACACCTTGTGTTATCATGGTAGCAAAACGCTGCCTGGCGCTGCCGTCTCTTCTTGCATCTTCCCGGTTTTTTGCAGACCCTGTAGCGATACGTGCGACACTGTCTTGTGCACTTGGACCATTTGGACCACTTGCTCCATATGCGAGGTCGCGACGTCTTCGCTTTTTGCATGTTTTCCTGCAATTATTTTTTATTATAACTCAAGGTTATTAACATCTGATAAATAAAATAATTGACGAATATCAAAATAAATGCCACACAGTAGTTTTAGATTTTGTACCGTTTTGGGGTTCCAGTATCAGTGACTTTTTGTAGCAAACCTGAATCGTAGGAGATCGCCGGTCTACATCCTCATAGACTAAGAAGTTATGGCTTGGAAAGCTATCTCCTGGGTTAAGGGTTATGGGTATGCCGATCTTCAGCCTCAGAGACCAAGTTTATGGCTTGGAAAGCATACTCTTTGTCGATGTTAAATGAACAAAATCGTAAAGATTAATATTGGTTTATTGACTAAAATCTGTTTCTTTATACACATACATTTTTACATCCTAGACGCAAACAAATGAATAATGAACTGTTTAACCTAGTAATGATGACTTTAAAAATTAAAGGCACACAAATAAATCGTTGCATTTTGTTCTGTAAATGCATTATGCAGAAGCTGTTCTGACATGTGAGATTAGTGGCCTCGAGGATGTCAATTCAACTGATTCACTAGATATTGACAAAGGCGCGGGACCAGACCGAATCGCTCCTTACTTTCTTAGATAAACTGCCTCCTCCTTGTACATTCCACACACTTTAATTTTTAATAAGTGTTTAGAGGAAGGCACCTTCCTGATACGTGGAAATTGGCCTACATCATCCTAGTTCAGAAAGGCGACTCCCGTAACAAAGTTGAAAACTACAGGCCAGTTTCTATTCTATCTAGTTTACCTAAACTTCTGGAGAGGCTGGTTCATGACTGTATATATGCTGTTTTATCATAACTTATAGAACAGCAGCACGGCTTTGTTAAAGGTAAATCTGCCACTAGTAACTTGCTCATTTATTCAAACTTTCTTTTTCACAGCATGGACTGTGGCTACCAAGTAGACGCAATTTACTGTGATTTTAAAAAAGCCTTCGACAAAGTCGATCACCTCATTTTAATAAAAAAGATTATTTTCAATGGAATTCGAGGTAACTTACTGAGATGGTATGTTTCGTATTTTAAAAAAAAAATAAGGCAACAAGCTCTGTCCATTTGTGGACGCATTTCGAACTGGGAAACGGTAACCTCAGGTATGCCGCAAGGCTCCATTCTCGGCCCATTCCTGTTCATATTGTTTATCAACGACGTAGTCAAATGCTTTGAACACTGTTCTTTCCTCTTATATGCTGATGGCATAAAATTCTTTGCCACTGTTCGGTGTCTCAATGACTGTCTACAAATCCAGCGTGACTTGAAAAGGTTTGATACATTTTGTACCCACAATAAAATCTTCCTTAGTTATAGTAAATGTAAACAAATTACTTTCACTAAAAACTTTAAAATTATTGACCATGATTACCAAGTTGGTCACTACTAGCTCGAACGTGTAGACAGCATAAGAGACTTAGGTATTCTCTTTGACTCGAAGCTTCACTTTGATCGAAATATCGAAAATATTGTCAACAAAGCATATTCCATGCTAGGATTCGTATTTCGAACCAGTCGACCATTTCGAAAACCTCAATCGCTTTTATTTCTTTATTTCACGCTGGTACGTTCCCAATTAGAGTATTGCACCGCTGTATGGAATCCGATTAATGAGGTACATAGCGAAAGTATCGAAAACACCCAGAAAACGTTTTTTCGTCGGCTAAACTACAGGATGAGTGATACCAAACGTTCTTATGCTAAAATGTTACTGGACTACAAATTACCTACTCTTCCTGATCGACGTATACAGCTTGATCTAATAACTCTCTATAAGATATGTAATAAACTCATTAATTCACCATGTTTACTGCAACTGATAGAACTGAGAGTGCCCTCACGAAATACTTGACTCATGAGCTTGTTCCATCTTAGTCGGGCATGCACGAATGCTGGCATTAGAGATCCCATTAGGAGAATGTGTCAATTATATAACGAGAAGATGAATGCCCTGAACATATTCTTTGACTCTCAGCATACTTTTAAAAATAAAGTTAGGCTAACTATTACATGAACACCAATTTATGAAAGATTTCCTGATTTACATTGCCTTTAAATCTATCAATTATGTTGTGAACTTAAATTAAGTTAATTTAGTATCTTTATATTAGTGAGGAATGGTTTAGGATGCAGGCTAGTTCTATTTCCATGGAAGATTTTCTCTGGTAAAAAACGTCTGTATCTGTTTCCTCTAATAAACTTATTTAAAAAAAACTGCTGAATTGTGATTTCACCACATTCTTTGAGCTTGTTGACCGAACAAATTGCTTCAGGCTTCTGATTCAAGTTTTAACTAATAAAATTTTGAAAATTCAACTAATGTTTTAACAGGGTTTTGTTCTTACAAGCTCTTACAGGGCCTAGATCTATGAATTGCTACAAAAACTTAATGCTTGCAATATTCCGTTAATATTAGTAAATATTACTTCCTCTTGCATAACAGAATGTTTAGGGTCAAAATTACCTCAGCGGTTTCGAAATTAAAAAGAAATAGAAGCTCGTGTTTATCAAAGGTCAGTTCTAGGGGCCATTTTGAATGGCATGTACGTTCACGAGATACCTTTTTCGAGTAGTATTTAAGTAGCTCACGCTGTAGCTGTAGCAAGATGCAATTAACTTTTCAAAAATGGTACCGTGAATCGAGAATTTCTCTCAATCTCAGTAAATACCGAACTAAAGTATTGTTATGGTTCAAAAGCTCTTAGGGCATGACCTAGTTCGGGCGTTGTTCTTTCACGTGCTTGCAGTGAGGATTTCTGCAGGCCATCGCCTTTAGGGTGGATTTTTGGTTTGGAGTGACGTGTAGGAGTATTTTTTCCTTCACCAGGATGACGGATTAGACGTGCAAGTTTGTGCGTGTGTATGATTCCGTTGACTAGCTGATGCTGGAGGATCTGTGATATTTAGGCTAGTATCATTATTTTAGATCATATGTTTATCGGGTGCACTCGACGTATTGAACGTTTAGCTGTAAGTGCTATATTATTGGCTATTATACATTTTACTATGATTATATGTGTTTTCTTTACCAAAACCCCTCTGTTTTGATATATCTTGATATCCAATAAATGGATTTATTATTGTTATTATTATTATTATTATTATTACCTTGTTAAGATATTTATTGCATTTTAGATTTTTATGATTTTGGTTTTCGTTTCTATCTGAGCACATTTGTTGCATAAAGACTCATTAGCACCCCGTTGTATTGATGAATGAATTTAAGATTTTATAACAAACCGCATACCGTCCTCACTGTTATGTAGTCGGACATCAAATGGGCCCATACAGTCAGTATCAGTAGTTACACTAAAAAGATTCAGTGCCCCTGCTAACTTACAATCTAGCGGCCGGACGATCATTTTCTAAGAAGCAGACAATGAAATATCTCGGTTCGTGTATCGACACGAAAGTATCATGTACCTATCAAGTAGCAGTTTTAATATAATCGAGTGTCCCTGAAGGCCGTTTTGATGACAGGATAGGCGGTGCAACATGACATATTCATTACCCGCCACTTCTCTTAGAGGGACCTAAGTGAAAAGCCAGAGATAGGTAAAGCTTAATATAGATGCCTAAAGGCCCTAAGCATAGCCGTACATAAGACCGTTGTATACGGTGAAGAGCTACATTTTCCGCGAGATGCTCCAGTTACGCAGTGCAACGGATCTAGACCAGATAAGGTCGATAACAATTAACCCTAGCATAAGCTCGTTACTGAATATAGGGCAAAACTAGTTTTTATTGGAAACAATTACTTAGAAAGAATATATTTCACGAATTCCAATTATATGAATCCTTCGTAGAAATTGAAATGCCATCCGAAAGAAAAAAAATTGGCAGACTAGCGAAGAATGTTATATAAATTTATCCCGCGCGTAATATTTGGACGCACGCCGCTGGTTGTGAGTCACCGGAGAGGTAGAAAGAAGGAAACGAATTATATCGGAAGACACCATGCTTTCCAATGCTAATTGACCTTGGAGAACGAACCAAATCTGTCGTCGAATCCCGTGGGCCATTATCCCCAACCCCCCAGGCTTCTCTTCAAGTTAGGGTCTTGAACATCTTCATTTATCCAGATCACCAACCAGTGACATTAAATTTCTGCATCAAGCTGTAATCGTCAATTTAATGTGTGCGTAATTCATGTATGTATATCATCTTTCACATTAGATACGACGCTGTTGCTTTTAATAGTAGGCACTGAAGATTAGCTTTTTATCAAGAATCTAGTTTTAGTTGCCGAGGCCCGTAGGGCCAAGGTAAATAAACCACATGAGAGATAAAAGGAAACTTCAGTGCCGAGAAATTGTAAAATTACAACATTTTAACCAGCATTTGTAGGTTATGTTAATGTCGGTTGACGTTTATCTGTCGCCTCGCCACCTACACAAAAGTCGTAAAATAATGGATTACTTTAATGTAGATTTCTCGTATTTTAATGAAGATTTCGAGGTATTTTAATACCGATTTCAAATAAATGGTATTTCTGCTATTTAAGCATTGAATATATAGGTAACGGTCCACCTAATGGGCACAAGGTTTGAGCCCTTTTCCTTCTAGGAAGACTAAACGCTATAAAAGTCTATAAAAAATAGAATTAGAATGCACTGCCACCTTTTAGGGAATCCCCCCCCCCATAGCAATAGCTTGATAAGCAACTTGTAATTCTGTCGTAGAATATAGCGCAAGCAAGTTACATTTTTATTATTTTTACTGTGAAGCAAAGATGCAATCTCATAAGAGCTCCAAACATATGAAGGCCCACTTCGAACGGAGAACACGCCCGTCGCCCGAAGCTCAGCACCATTTTAATCTATTGCGTGTCGTAAATTGGTTTTCACGTGTAACAAGATATAGCACAAATCACCGCAAGTCAGAATAGTCCTCGCGGCCTAATCCGTACCGATGAGGATGAAGATGAAAATTCTATTAAATCAATGCGCAAATAAAACCATACATGTATGGTCAGAGCAATCTCGATTTTAATAATTATTGCTTTTAAAGCGCAGAATTGTTGCATCTATTCTACTTATTAGAGAAGCTGTGAGTCTGTCACTGCAAAAGCACGATGTAAAAACTGAGAATTTACAGTGGAACCTAAAGTTAGTTCGCATAGAACAGTTGCGGTAGCTTTTAGAAAAATGATGTCCCCACTTCTCTTATCTCAATCTTAACTGTGAGCCTAAAAGGTGCATGTCAAACTATTTTCGCCAATTTGTAACTCTTCATCTTCAAATCCCTGCAATGGAGAAGAAGAAGGGGGAGGAGAACGCAAGTTCCAATTTGTTCAGAAAGTTTATAAATAGATGGTTTTTTATTCATAGCTTTATAAAAGTAGTATAAGGTAGATAGTCTCGCATATCTATTTAAAAACTAGTAGTAATTACCAATATTTAATAATTTATTACTTTATTTTGATTGTTTTGTTTTATTCAAAGGACCAAAGCAACAAATAAATATTCGCCCTTTTTCTTTTGCAAATTAATTTTGCTTTTAGGACCTCGGATTTTATATTCATTTCCATCCCTTTTCAACCTATTTTTGTATACTTTCCGATCTCTTGCTAACACCCAGGTAAAGAGTTTTCCCTCTATCACATTATGTCACCTATATACTTTTCAGACAGTTCTCTGTTTGCCTTTGAAATAGGCCTTGGTATATCCCTTGCTTCTTATGCTTTTATTCACATTAAAAGATATAAGCCAAATGTGTTTTTCTATATTTATTGCTGTAAACTAGATTTAGGTAATGCATTCTCGCATAGCCGAAAGTGCGAGTCCGTCTTTGTGAGTGTGTCGGTTGACTTTTGTGTGTGCCATGATAAATGCAACGTTCGGGCCTGCAGCGGTGTGCAAAGGGAGTTTCAGTTCATGCAGATTTAACAAAGAAGACAGTAGTCGCACGCAGCCTTTGCTGAAAGCTGCATGTGTTTGCGACTCATAGTACACAAATTCGCTTAAGCTGATCTAAGTTAAGTAAATAGCCGCACATAAGTGAAAAGAGCGGCTGGCCAGCGTTTGTATTTTCGCAAACGCATTTTTCGGGTATACCGGTGAGCATACAATTTTGTGCCATATTTTAAGGGCATATCTAATGCGTCTAGTGGGAGACGCTAATTTACGCCGCATCAAAAGATGCCTTTGCCACAAGTTGTGACGTCAATCAGATGAGCGGCGCCCAACCCAGAAATCGTGGGTTCCCAGCATCATGCCAGCCAGGAATGGGTTATGTAATCGAAGAGTACGGAACAGTGTTCCACGTAAATTGTTTGCAGCATGATAATATTGCATTCAAGTGCAAGCTTCTGTAAGCGTAAAGGAATGTGTTTAATTATCAAATAAAAGGTGTGTAAAATGCACGCCCACTTAAACGCGATGAACTTAATCAAGCATTGGCTTCAGGCAATTTTGACATTGCGGTTTTGTTAAAAGACATTTGTTTTATTTTAAATACAATTATTTTAACGCTCTTTTTTATTAGATTTTATATATGTGTTGCGAGTAGACCCAGCTATCTTACGTGTAGATTTTACTAGGAGCTAATTTTAGTTTTTAATTTGATTTGTGTTCTTTGTTTTTTTATGTTTTTATACGTGTTTTGCAGTCAATAGATTGACGTAAGCAAATTGGCATTTTTTGTGCATTATTTAAGTCAGTTTCAGCCCGAGACAACACTACAGGGGAAACCAGATTTCTGTTTTGCCGAATAGTGATCTTTCATAAGCCACTAACTGAGGTATTAAGAGAGTTTCATGTTCACTGATGTAGATAAGTGATAAAAACTAATTATTCAAATATTGACGTCTACGAGACATCTTGTTTAAATTTGAAGTAATGCGCGAGGGCGGAGACTAGGTACATGTACTGTTACACCTTTTGGCCTTTTTCCATCCACTTTTATCTCGGTCATAATTCTTGGTTAGCATACATTATTTCCATTTTGCAAATGTGTCCGTACTATTTAAGCTGTTTACTCTCCTCATTCCTTATCAGAGTCTATTTCTAATTCTTTTCGTATTAAAAATATATTTACTCTTTTTTTTTACGTGGCCGGTTGCTTTCTGTTTTCATTTCAGCTGCTATCACTTTTTATTTCAGTTTTCCAGTAAAATTTCAGTTTTCAGTAGCTTAAGTTAATATTGGTAAGTGTTCTGTATTATACATCTGCATTTTTGTTTTTCTGTTCTATTGTTGCCTTGTTTATTGTATTAAAACTCATTGGTATTAAGTAGTACTTTCACTCATTTCGTCACAAATTTTCATGATTTTGTTGGTCTTGATATTTATACATAAATTTATACTTCGCAGTTATTTCTTCCTACATATAGCTCTTGCTATCTGTAGTTGCCTGTCGTTTCTTGTAATTAATTTTACGTCATATTTTGCGTATACTAGATGTTGTGTTTTTACTGATTCGAATCTCCTATGTCCAACATAAGTTTTATTTATTGTTATACTGGCACATCACCTGGTTCATTACCACAATAGAAAACAATAGACTATCTGCTTATTTTACTGCACATTTTAAAACTTTTTCTGTAGTTAATACTAGCGCGTAATGTGTAGTTACTTTGTTTTTGTTTAATTATATATGAAAACTCACTTACATAGCCTAACGAGATGGGCGTGGTATTAAACTGACATAGCAGGTGTTTATTTGCGACAATCAGCTTAGTAGGTGCAACAAATATTTGTCACTATTAGGTGGGGCGCCACCGTGTTGTTTCCATAAGCACGTGATGTAATGGGAAAGCTCGAACAAGGAAAATGCTTCGGGAACTCTGCGTACTCGACATACGGAACTAACCTAACTTGTCTTTATGTTCTTGGAAAGAGTTCACGTCTATCCCTGAAATCGTGAACTGCATTTGGCTTCACAATAGATCAAATAGAATGTTACTATAGCACGGTTACATTAAATACAAGGTTACATGAATTTTTCGGAAGAAGCTGTGTGCTGGACCCGTACTGAGTTATTATTGTTATTATTATTAACATAAACAAAGGGGGGAGGACTAAGTCCTATATGACCCTAAAAATACCAAATAAACAGGTTAAACTAGTAATTCAACAAAACAAGTAATATCATTAAACTTAGAACGCGGGAATTCAAGTCGCTTACACCCCAAAGAAAAAAAATGTGATGGCCTGACATCAAGTTACTTAAGGTTCCAAATAGTTTCCAAATTTAGGTCCCTTAAACGGACGGTTTGTAAAAAGTATATTATTCGTTTAACCGTATTCGAATTTCGGCCTGTTGTTTCTTCTTTAGAATTTTAATGTATATTTTTACTTTCGAGCACGCCTATTTTGTTATTTGAAGAGAGAAGTTTTTTGGTTTCAACCCGTATACCTCATTTGTAGATTCTGATAATGTGTTCTTTATTGGCCTCATTTAAAGGGTATAAAATGTAAGCGAGATAGATTCGGTTAAAAAAATTAAGTAGCTTCTACCTAATGGCACCGCAAATATGCTAGTAGGAATACTATACAGAGAAATTTCGTGTTTTAATGTCAAAAACCATTCCTTTAATCCCCAAAGAAGCACTCCTAGCACTTGATACAAAATAACTCTCCTTGATTTATTCGTGCATATTTTATAGACTTTTATTATCATCTTTTTCTCTTAGTAGATAAATCGTCATTGAACTGGAAATTCATATCTTAATGTTTAGTAAATATAAATAATAAATACTGCTGTATGTACATTACTAGTCTATTAAATTTACTATCCGTCAGTAATCAAATAGCGATGCTTGTATTATCTATACAGAAAAATGGACACTTGGGGCAGATAACCTTAGCAAAAGTGTTTAATTATATTAACAGATATATCAGCTTTACGAGCAATTAAAAGTGCAATAAATTGCAGCAGTAGTTTAATATTTCAACAGTACATAGAGTACAAAGACATGTGTACGCTTTACTGTTTTTATTCTGGTTTTATGCGCAGCCATACAAATTATGCCAAAATAGAACCCTCGGAATGCTTTTAATGTGAAAACCGAAATAGCCTTAAACTTTATTAAATTTTCGTTGGTAGTGTAGCTTAATCCTTTATAATCTCTACAATAGCAATATTCTTTGGCACAAACCTAAATATTTTGTTGTATATGTACGTAATTCTGTTAAGAGTGGAACAGGTAGTTGTTCTACTTAAGAATGGTGATACAATTTACGAAGAATGGAATGCCAATTCAATACTTGTGGTGTCTCGAGTAGTAAGTTTTGTAACATGTGTATCGTATATGATTGTTTAATGCGTATATTTTAAACTTGTATTGAAGCCGAATGAGCATGTAAAAACCATGTCACTTATTACGTACCGTTCGTGGAGGCAGAATGAAGCAAAATAAAATGTCAATGCTTCCCTTTATTCAATCAATATGAGTAGAAAAACAATGAAAGTCTCTGTACTAGGTGTTATTGTTGTAATATAATTTGGGAGACAAAGTTATAGTCTGAGCGGCGGTGACACTAAGTCTAGTGTGATAAAACTTTTCAATGTCATATATATAATTCGTTAGGTCATTGATGGGGAAACACAAAATGGCAGTGCCGCCACGTGTGGACCGAACGGCACTATTAAAAAGTATTTAAAAAAAATATTTTTTTTTCAATATCTAGCATCATCAAACTTCAGGATTTTTATTGTTCCTCGAGACAGGGGAGGGGTAGGGCTTTAAGAAAATACAGTGCTGCCACTCCCCGAGCGAACTCTTATCAGCAGCAGCAGGGAGATAAGTGATCCCTCGGATCCTATTTTATAGTATCATCGAACTTCATAGAAATTCAAACGTTATCTGAAAGATCATCAATTTCTGTGTAAGAAAAACCGCTGCTGTCTTTGGGCAAATTGTTTCAATAATAATTCATTGCGAACTTTTCATAATCTTTGTTTTTTATAAACCAACATTTGTATGCATAAATCTAGAAAGAAATTAAATTCGTTTTCACAAAACAAGACCATTACTTATTTAAACACGCTTCCATTCTCTTACAGTTGGTGAACTAAATCAACGCCGCAGACTCAATTTCTGCTTAAAAATAGCTCAAAAATCTTTATGTTCCAAGTTAAATACTTCTAATTTGTTTAAACAATCCCTGTCCTGATAAATAAATGGCATGTTTCAATAAAACTGCGAAACGGATCCATACGTGCTGTGAAAAATGGGAAAAGACCTAAAAAACGGCCCAAAAATGAATGAACTTGGAATAATTGATAGAATCTAATTTAGATAGAACTAATTCATTCTCAATTGGAATCGAAGGCTTGGAAAATATGAAAAAAACAAGAGAAATAAGGAAAGCTCGAAAAATATCACATAAAAAGTACAATTTGATTTGTTTAAACAATCAACGCAATAGAAAATTTATTGCAATTTACAATGTCACGCGTATTTCATTAGCACAAATCAAAAAAACCGGATTAATGCCAATAAAACCGAATGAACACGTGAAATTCGGTTGCGATAATCGCGACTTTCAAATGCTGCTGCCGCCATTTTCCCCACTGGAAAAGGCAGCAGTGGTTTTTCTTACACAGAAATTGATGATCTTTCAGATAACGTTTGAATTTGTATGAAGTTCGATGATACTAGAAAATAGGATCTGAGGGATCACTTATCTCCCTGCTGCCGCTGATAAGAGTTCGCTCGGGGAGTGGCAGCACTGTTTTTTCTTAAAGCCCTTCCCCTCCCCTGTTTCGAGAAACAATCAGAATCCTGAAATTTTATGATACTAGATATTGAAAAAAAATTTTTTTTATTTAAATATTTTTTTATAGTGCCGTTCGGTCTACACGTGGCAGCACTGCCATTTTGTGTTTCCCCATCAATGACCTAACGAATTATATATATGACATTGAAAAGTTTTATCACACTAGACTTAGTGTCACCGCCGCTCGTACTATTACATATTAGAATCGCGTATAATAATACGCATCACGATATAAAATTCTTGGAAGTCAAAGCTTCGGGAGGAATGGGGCCTGGATTAGAAAAATGTAATTATTTCGAAATATAAACGCTTTGGTTTTGGACTCAACTGTAGTCCATACCCACTCGCAATAATATCACGGATAAGGCAAAGATACCTATAAGTCTGATTCCAAAGAAAAATAAAGTCGTCGGTATGAAGTGGAACAACAGAAAAGATACACTGTCAGTTCATATTCAGGAAACGGAATTGCCAGAAAAGTTAACAAGATGGAATACTTTATCGATAATTCAAAAAGTGTTCATCCCCACAGCATTTTTACGCTCAGATCTTCTGCAATGAAAAATAATTCTGCAAGATGCTAAAGGGAGGAGATAATTTGAAACATGGAACTACCAGTAAAGTAAAAGCAAAACAAAAGTTATGGTTGAGTGATTTAATCAATAAATCGACTTGTCCCCAATGGTTATTTGACAACTCCTAGATCAGAACTTTTGGCATCTCTCATAGCATCAAGATTAATAGACTTAGTTCATGAAGGAATGGATCTCAGAAACGTTTTCGTTCAGTACTGAAGCAATTTACACAGTCGCTATAGCTTGGATCAAACGGAATGATACTTGGGGAACGTGTGTTTGAAAGCCATATGAGCAGATCTTGAAACTGACTGAAGCTTCACAATAGAAACATGTTCCAGGGACAGTAATTCCTGTTGATTTACCACCAAGAGGATGCTTCATGCACAAGGGTTAGCACAATCATAATGGTGGGAGGGAATTGAGTGGTTGAAGTTTCCTTTAGAATTATGGCCTCAACATGAAGGAGATATTGATGACGAGGAAATCAACAAGAAGGAGAAGAAACAACAATCAGAATGTTCACATCGCCACAGGAAATAATATTCAGCAAACATTTGTCGAGTAGAAAAACGTGTATCTGAATTGGATGTTATGAAGTTCATTCAACAGTACTTGAAGTTAGATTACAGCAAACTCAAGAAATTGTAAAGAAGAACTGATTAAAGCTTTTGAAGGCACAAATTAAGGGAGAAATACTGGATTACTCGAGGGAGAAGAATCATTAGCATTGTAATTCACAAGTGTATCACGTGTCGAAGAAATTCAATGAAGGGAACGGGAGCAGCATTATCAGAGAAGGCAGTCACAAGTAGAAAAATATTTGATACCATAGGAGTTGATCTCACTGAATTCTTTTACCTCAAGAATAACTTAAAGGTATAAACGGTTGTTTGTATCGTGTCTTAAAAAAAAGTGATTTAGGGTAAGCCTTGGAAAGAAAGATAGAAAATCTAGTCATGTCTTAACTTAGGTCTGTCGGTGAATGTCAGATTGCAATTTGTTTATGAACACATCTGTCACTGTGACAGGTAAAAGTTTACACTGCATTAAGTTTAATAGTAGGGAGGCCAAGTGAATTAATAATTATTTTCGTGGGACTGAGTAGGTTTATACCGACAAGTGATACCATTGTAATCAGCGGTGTTTCCTTAGTAGAAAAACTCCTGTTGTCGCTTTCTCAGCCTGTGGAGTGAGGAGCTATGACGTCACAAAGTTGGCGATTCTTGGTATCAGGTTTTAATACAGTAAGACTAGGTTTAACCCAAACATCCAAAAAAGAAAATTCTACCCAGTGGCAAACTGTTTAGTACCCTCCTCTTAGTAAGTGGAAAAAAGTTGCATGACCTTGCATGTCGGATTTAGGCGGGAGGGGGTTGGAAAGGTGGTAAAATGGTAGGTTTCAACAGTTTTACAGTTTTTCGCAAATATCTCGTTAACCGCAAGGTTTAGCGCAAACTTCATCTTATACAAAATTAATGTACATTTAATTTACAATAAAAATGGTCGTATGAATTTTTGCACTGCAGTAAGGGATTACGGAAATATGGAGGGGGTAAAAATGTAACTTTTTCTGTCTGTCAAAAAAAGCAAAAATCACGCCTATGAACTCGTAATATTCGCTCCAAGTGTATTATATAAAGTGTTCAAAGAAGTGGGGAAGCCAGGTGTTTATGGTAAAGCACCCAGCATAAAAGACGAACAACATTTACGCAGATCATCCACTGATACACATGTTGAAGTGAAAGTGGAAGATGGAATTAATGTCACTCTAGGACAAACAAAATTTCTAACTAGTATTAAGAACAAGATACAACTGATTACTCTCATCACTGTACACTTACAGCAAGCTGGCTGGAAAGTGATTCAGGCAGAATGTGATGCTGACACCAAGATCGTTTTTACTACAATTGACGAATCAAAGAAGGAAACAGAGGGTATCGTAATTGGCAATGACACCGATTTATTGGTCTTGTTGGTTGTTCATGCTCCAGCCATCAAACAGTTGAAGATGGTTGTACCGAATAAAGGTATAACCAAGAAGAAAAAGTTTACTGCATTGGAGACATTCAGCGTGGTATCGGGAAAATGAAGGATGTTCTCTTGGCAGTTTACACTTTCGCCGGATGTGATACCGCCTCTTCAATTTATAGAAAGGGAAAAATAACGCCTTCTGAAAGCGTGCGACGTGACAAGGAATTTTACTTAAAGCAGTTGATTTTTAACCACCCAAATGCAGACCCAGATGCAGTAACTGGCTGGAAACCATTTCTTCCTTTCGATATTTGCATCAACAAATGCAGATAATTTGGATAATCTGCGCCATCAATGTTATTTGTAGACCATCGCAAAGGAGCCTGTACACACAAATTTCAGGTTGGCTGTACTTTTTCCTACTTCAGCAGCTGCACAACAACACTCTTATAGAGTTTACCATCAAGTGCAGCAATGGCTCAATCTCAATAAAGATTCACTAAAATGGGGTTGGAAAAGGATTGGTGGTTATGTGCGTCCAGTTGCAACCACAACGGCAGCTGATCCTGGAAAATTGCTCTCCCTCATTGTTTACACTTGTAATGCGGGGTGTGTCAGGAACTGTAAGCGTCGACAGAGTGGCTTGAAATGCTCAAACATGTGCAACAATTGCTCCGGATATGGGTGCACCAACACAGATGCACTAATTATTGACGACGGCATCGATGAAGATAATCTTCAAGATGAAAAAGAGCTTGAAGGTTTTTAGGTTACTGATTGCTGTTATTTATTATTATGTAACTACCTTGAACGTTGTACATACCACTTTTCATTGAAGAACATTGAATTTACTGAAAAGCATGTATTGTGAAAAAAACAATTTATATTATTTTTTGTACTACACCTTATTAGATAAAGTTTGTAGTTAACCCTGTTTCAATGATATCCACATGATTTTATCTTTTTATGATGATATGACAAAAGATAGAGGTAATTTAAGTAGGTGTAATTATAAGAACACAAATGGGAACGAAAAAAACGATATGATGAATTATTCAAAGAGAAAAATAGGCAAAATGAAGATAAAACGACAAAGGAGGGGAGCAATGTAGATATATTATCATATACATACACATAGTCGTATATACATACATTATCATCACCATCATTCGTTTTTGCTCCTGTAGAAGCATAGGGCGTCTTTGGACGATTCTTCATCATTTGGTGTTTCCACCTATATGGTAGCAGAGTTGCCAGCTCTGTACCAACATACATACATACACACATACAAATGTTCCTATCTTATTGATGCGTCGCTAAGTACTTTTTATAACTAAACATACTCTTTATAACGAAACACTCATTTTTAAGGGAGTACGATGAATCCCAAGCTAACTGGAAAATAATGACATAATTATCCCTTCCATATCTCTGTAACCCTTGTCGGGAAGTCCAAAATGCATAAGACCATTATTATTGTAAATTAAATATAGATTAATTTTGTATAAGATAAAGTTTGCGCTAAACCTTGCAGTTAACGAGATATTTGCGAAAAACTATAAAACTGTTGAAACCTACCATTTTACCACATTTCCACCCCCCTCCCTCCTAAACCCGACGCGCAATGTTGTGCAACTTTTTACCACCTATTGAGAGGAGTGTACTAAACAGTTTCCTGCTGGGTAGAACTTTTTTTTTTATGTTTGGGTTAAACCCTAGCTTTACTGTACTAAAACCTGGAACCAAGAATGGCCATATTTGTGACGGCATAGCTCTTCTTTCCACAGGCTGAGAAAGCGACAACATGATTTTTCATACTCAGGAAACACCACCGAATAAGAAGGTACCACTTGTCGGTATAAAGCTACTCAGTCCCACGAAAATCGTTATTTGACGAGATAATTTAGTTTGGCCTCTCTACTATAATTGTATCAAGCAAAAACGAAAATAAGGTGGCATGTACACAACAACAACGAGTGTAATAATCATAACGGTCAATAAACATTGTTTTTGTTAAGTGTTTTGCATATTTTTAGAAAAATAAACCCAGGTCAAGATGTAATTTAGTTCTCTTTGACTTGGCAGTTCATTTGCATCAATGGGTATATCTCAAGTTACGGCAAACTAAAATTTGATCGTGGCATGCTGCGAATGAGTTTTTTTTTAAACACAGGATACATGCTCGGTTTATCATGCTATTCCTCAATTTTATATCAGTTGAAACCTTTGTTGAAGCATCAATTTGGACCTCGAGACACCACTTTCTCTGACAGTGGTACAAGCTTTGTAAGAGCAGCAAATTTCAGAGAATTATTCAAGAAAAGTTAGAGGAAGAATGTTAATAAAGCAGGATCACTTGGATATTCAATTCACCCGTAGCACCATTGTAAGAAGGATGGTGGGGGCGGATCGTCTGCGCAATAAGGGACCCTCTCCGAAAAACTCTTGGAACTACCATATTAACATATGATCAATTCAGGACTATAAATAGCTAGTTTGGCAAAAATTGAAGCAGTGAGCAATGGCAAGCCATTGACAATAGTGACTGATGATTCAGAAGATCTCAATCCCCTCACGCCAGCAATGTCTTTCAGAAGAAGAAAAAAATTAACTTTTCCGGAAGTGAAGAAATCACAACTAAGAGTCGTTAAAAAGAATGAAGGCGAGTGAAATATAAAAAAAAAAAAGATTCAGAATCGAATTGAAGTCTTTAGCAACAATTTCAGTTCATAGCATTATACTTTTTGGAGACGACAACAAAATGATATACATGGTTGAAAGGACGTGTTGTGGAGGTGATGGAATTGTCAAAGTTGCTAAATTGAGTACAAGTGCAGGAATCTTAATCCGGCCACTTCAATGTCTTTATCCACTGGTGATGTCAAAGTCTGTATTAAGACACCTTACACCAGTGGAAATAAAAAATCAAAATTTATCTACAAAAGAAGAAGACGTTTTGGACTTGAATGATATTGAAGCTCTTCAATTTCAAGAGGAAAAACCAGTAAATGAAAACAAGAGTTGGACTGAACATCAAGGGGGCGTCAAGATTTAAAGACTAGAAGTTTTAGTCTAACTTCTTTCTTCTTCTTCTTTCTTAGCATTCTATTGTCTATTTGTGGACATACGCCTCTTCCATGCATTTCCATATGTCTTGGTTTTGGGCACGTTTAAATGTGCTGGCCCTCTAGCTTAGTTTAGCTCATTCTCGTAATACGTAACACGTTGATATAAAATTCTTGGAAGTCAAAGCATAGCTGGTAGGGTGTTCCGTGACTTCATTAGAGCACATTTTGAGAATTTAATATATAAAACAAATTTATTTCAACAATTTTGTTGTTTATTTTAATGGCAATGTAAAATGTAGCTTCTGAATTTATGGATAGATATTCGTCGCCATCGTCAACCTTGTTCCTCACTACAGAGGTATCGATCACCACGCTTGCCAAATTGATTGGGATATATGAGATTAAATATGCAACTAATTGGAATGTTTCCCCAATCAATTGGTGTGATATAAATAGAAAAATTAATGCTTTTAGTACAGGTTGTTTTGAAAAATGTTGCAATCCGATAACACAGCACTATAGTTTGAAATAGAGCTGTAGGACCGAAGTGCACGGCTCTTAAAATAAAAGCAAAAATGTGTTAACACGATTGAAAATAAATATTTAAACGTGGGTTAATAGAAAATTGGTTTGACGATGGTTTCTGTTGGTACAAAAACAGTGTTTTGAATTGTAAACTTCAAAGTTTGACGTAGTTGAAACGAATTCCTGACGACTTTTAAACATAAGCGCAATTCCAACCCACACTAACCGTTGAAATATTTAGATAACAAAACATAAACGTCTTTTGTTGGAAACAGATTATGAACTGCTAGGGAGGAAGCTAATATAAACGAATTTGCCAGTTGATGAATATGAGGCTTTGTTTGTTAATCTTTAAATTAATATTATTTAGAGAAATTCTTCGACGATTAAAAATTAAGCATAGAATGTACCCTTGAACTCTTAGATATATCTATACTGCCAATTATTTAAACATTGGGTAATCTTAAGCTTATTTTCCTTCAAAGTGTATAAAACGTCGACAATATAGGTTTCTAAATCAAAGTCAGAGGTCATGGCAGAAAAAACCTTCAACCATATCAATAATTAATAATCTAAAATTTAGATTTGTGATTTAAATATACGAACTTCGAGTGCCTCTGCACCAGCTGATAGTAGCTTTTGAGCCTTCACGGCCACGCTAGCTATAACTCACTTCTAACAAGCTTTGGCAAAATCCGAACGGGTAATTACCCAGAACTTGACATGAACGAAAATAAGTAACGTCACAGAGTCAGCTATTTATGTAAAGGTCACGAGACAGGTTCGGGATTATATTAATAGGCGAATTTATAGTTGTCTTATCAGCTGTTCATTATTTGGATTGGCACTGACTTTGGTTCCGGGCCTGAATCTAGCAAATGGTGCTTCACACTTTGGCTTCTATTCTAAGAAAAACTAGATCACTATGTTTATGGCCCACATTATTCAACTCAAAAATAAATAGTAAAATTAGATTTCTGTGTCTGTTTTACTGTCAATATTACACGTTGAAAACAAAGAAGTGTGACACAGAAGGTTTAAGGAAGTATGTACTGTGTAAAAAGGAAAATATCAAATGGGATCCAATGTAATACGTGGTACTAAATATACCGTATTCTATTAATCTCCATTTAAAAATATCTGGGGTGCAAGTGGTTGATGGCGCTCGAAGATCTAGCCAACCTCACTAGCACGTGATGCACCCTGCTGGAAAATTGACGACGCTTTAGTGATTCAGAATCGGGGAGTATAACCTGGTACCGGTTGTTCTGAGACAACGGAGCCCTCGACGTTGGACTAATCACTCGAGGTATGTAGATCTAGAGAAATTAGCGAAACTTCGGAGTTGGACGGACTGATCTAAGACAACAGGCGAGAAAAAGGATACGAATTGGAATATACGCCCTAACAGATACCTAATGAGAATTTTAATAGAAAGTAGGATTCAAAACTTTTAAGAATTTTAGTAATTAATTTGTAAATTATCACTAGACTACGTGGGCGCATTCGAGGGTCAACTAGCTGCAATGAAGACGGCTGAGTGTCGATAAAAAGTAATACATCAATTTAAATTGTTAAGGGTGTCAAAAAGTTTTTAATACGATAAATAATAATAATAATAAATGTCTTTATTCAGTTTCATACAACATATGTAAAAAAAAGTCAGTAACAAATTAAATTAAAACTGAAAATTGAACCACAAGGGGAAGTTCAGACGCACATTATAGTTAATATGCCCTGATCCGCCACTTAACCCTTGACGTAAAATGGGAATTAAAAAATATAGTAATTTGCCTAAAACTACCTTAACCTAATATTCTGCTCAGAGCTAACAAGAGTGACACATACAGTCATCAAGCTATTTATTAAACAGTACTTTGACGTACATAAGCCCAGATAGAAACTAGAACCCATAAACTCGTGAAGAAGGCAGTAAATCACTAGATAATTTAAAATAAAGTAACGTAAGCGCCAGATCAAGAATATTGCAGTAATAAATAATATAACGTACTTATGGTAATAAATAAATATAATAGCCAACAATATCATACTCCGGCTCTAGCCGGAATAACACATTGATAACGCAGTGTGCACCCAAAATAAGGTGTTATGTCTAATGTAAATAACACAGATTTCCCAGCATAAAGTGGCCAGCAAAATCATAAATACAACAAACATATAAATGGGTAGCTACAAAAACCAATTAAATAACATGGACAAACTAAATTGTCGAAAATTCAATAACGAATATCATTACCAGAGCAAGTAGAGCTTCGATGAGACTTTAAGAGTGCTAATTGAAGGCGTTGGCTTCTTGGTGCGACGGCACAACGCAGAAAGAAACGTTTGAAAGTAAAGTAAATTAGAAATTTACAACGGCAAAAAGCTCAGTTTGAGGTAGTCGTAAGGATCCCAGTCGACGATGTTGGCAATTGGCTCAACAATACAGTCTTGATAAAATAAAATAAATCTCAAGACAATTAGGAGAACCCCTCTTTATTATTGTTACAGCTACGCACGACTAAATAGCTATCCCTTCATGGAGCTTAAATGGTTCCTTGGACAGGCTGTTGGAGTTGGGAGTTATAATTTCCGTAGCACTAAAGAAAACAGAGGTTAGTAAATTGGCCAGCACTGGAAACAACGGGAGCAGCTGCAAATACCACGCAAATTAGAACAATGCGGCTCGAACAAAGCAACAAGCAAAAAGCGATCCCAAGTGCCGAACGAAATACGCCGCTGCCTATCTGTAATTTATACAAGGTTCCTAAAGTCGCTTTCAACCTGAATTCACTTTATGGGCGAGTGAATCATAATCCCATTTTTAAAATTTGAACATGGGGCAAGCGTAACAACTCAGGAACTGCGTCATGGAAAGTAACAGCCAGTACGTACATACTTTTGCACAGTTGGAAAAGCTAAAGAACGCCCAAAAGCTTACCGCGAGCGCATCTGCAGCTTATTCAGACGACCGTCGGCCGAATCGGAAAATGTAACGCGGAAACTTTTAGCTCATAACAAGCGATAATTGTACGATGAATATCAGCATACAGTAAAAAAATGCAAAACAAAAATGAACATCTTGTGTTTATGGGAGACTGGAATGGGGACATTAGAAATAATATAAAGGTGAGATATGGATATGGATAATAGAGAGCAAATAATTGACTTCTGCATCACAAATCAACTGATTAGTAGAACTGCTATCTTTAGACATAAAATGGTACATAAAACAACATTATTTAATTTTGAATTACAGCTGTTCTTGTGATTGTAAAATATATGTCATAAGTCTATTTTATAATTTTACATAAAACAACATATGAAGCCGAACCACTTGGACACAAGAGCATGATAGATTATATAACTATATTCAATGGCGCGATATCGGGCTTGAAATATGTCAAAGTAATTAGAGGATTAGAGTTAATCATAGGATTTTGATAACAGGTACATTATTTAGAAGACCAAAGAAGAAGCTAAGGATGAAATATAACAGACTAAAAATTAAAAATGTTATAAACCTTTAACATGAGAGGAATCTGAGAAAACACTCAAGAACAATTTAGAATCTCGGGAAACAGAAGAAAGACAATTAGAAACTTCCGGAAACCTAAACGAAAAGTGGCATAAATTCATGAAGTCCTACTTCAAACAGACAGAGAAATATGAAGACAAACATAGTACCATAAATCAAAACGCCGCCGCAGAAAGAAAAAGGACACACTGGTGGAATGACGAAATACAGAACAAATCAAACCGAAAAAAGAAGCATGGCACATATTTAAAAGAACAGACAGTAATGTAATAAAACAGCTTGAATCAAAACCAAGAAAAATAGATATGGAACATAAAAAAATGAAGGAGGAGAACTGGAAACTACGAGTGAAGGAATTTTGAGGGCTTAGTAAAACCACCACTAAAGCAAATTTAAAAGCGAAGAAGACCAAGATAGCGAAACAGAGACAGAAGAAGAAACGAAAATGAGGATATAAGTGAAGAAAAAGTAAAACAAGCACTAAAAACTACACCAAACGAAAAAGTTGTTGGAGGGGATGGTATAGTTCCGGAATTACTAAAGAAAGGACGAAGACAAATCATAAGGTGGTTAAAGGCAATATTTCTATAGGCTTGGAGAACAGAAAGGATAGGAACAAACTGGAAGAAAAATAGCATTGCACTCATATACAGAAAATGAGACACTGCAAGTTGCGACTAGTGTTTCTAATATTTCTATATGCGTCAGAAACATGAACTATACGAGCCTCAAAGCGGAAAAAATCGAAATATTTGAGATGTAGGTATGAAGACGCATGGTAAGGGTATTATGAACTTAAATTGTACAAATGTATCTGTGATAAAAGAAATTTGCTCCCCACAGCGACTAAGCAGTATTTTATTCAGCCGTATTCTGATTTTTTAGACACAGGACTTAAAGACGATAGCATGAAGAAGCTTGTAGTGCATGGTAAAATCGAAGACAGTAGGAGACGTGGAAGATACTCACGAAAATGGGCGGATGCTACTGATCACCAACATGGAGGAGACAATTAGAACAATCCCCAACAGAGAGACAGATGGCGCAATGCAATAAAAATGCGACCAAGATAATCGATTCATAAATCTTTAAATGCATCACCACACATTAGCAAAGAAGTTAAAGCCGAAGAAGAGACAAGTTGCGATGATTACATGGCAGTATGCTTATCATCGGTAGTAAGATATACTCTAAAATGATAGAAAAACGATTACTAAACGAAATTGAAGATAAAGTCGAGGTTAAACAGGCGCACTTTCAATCTGAAAGACAAACGCAGGACTACATTATTACGATCAGAAATATAATCGAGGAGGCAGTAGATACAGAGATAACCTCATGTTCGTCTTAGATTTTAAGACGGACTGCGATCGAGTACCACGAAAAGAGATATAGGAAGCGTTAGAGGAACTATGAACTAGCAATAATTTATAAGAACAGTAAAAAAAATCAACAAAAAATCGGTGGAAACAGTAAGGTACTGTAAGAGTAGAGCCTTTGGGGTGTTATATCTTACATAAATATGCTCATATATACTGGTCGAAATAAAACGCGTGTTTGCTTTAATGCTTTATTGGTTGATTAGAGCGGGCGAGTTGTGGTTCTACCCATACCGTATGGTAATGGTAATGGCCAAACATCCGAGAAATTGAACGTTACTCTTCGTAATGTAGATGAATAGTACAATTTAAAAAATGTATAAAAACTGAACTAGAAGGACTAGACTAGAGTACTACAACTTAACACCGATAATGACTCAAGTTTTAATCTATGCGGACGATATACTTCTAATAGCGAGAACTGCACTACAAGTGTAACATAACATAAACATCTGGGAAAAAACTGGGAAAAAATAAATGGAGATTAAAATCAATAAAAATAAAATATTGCACATTAAGAGAGAAGGCAGAGTGGCAGATATTGTCATTCGAATAGCTGACAAACAGCTGGAATATCGGGCTCGGTGTGTATTAGTGACTAAGCATAGTAACTACTGACCCAAGGGTCGCGAGTTCGATTCCCGGTCTCGGTGAGGCTTTTAAAGGTAAGAAATGTTGCCTTTACAGAATGCCATATGTCGGAAGAGATGACACTACTATGTGTAGCATGTAAAAGATCCCTTTCTTCGTTCCAATAGTGGTTTGAGCATAGTGTAACGCTAGCTCCCGTTTGAATCCGATTAATTCAATATTAAATAATATTTGCTGATTTAAACGTCGCCGACCTCTAGCGTTATCAAGAACCCGGCGTGTCCCAGCAAGATAAGATAGCGCAGCCCGTGAAAACAGCGCAAACAAAGGTATGACGCGCGCCGTTTCTCCCCACCTATCAGCATTTCAAAGCATATAAAAGGGCTTGCAGAAGAGATTCCCGAGAGATTTCCCAGAGATACCTGATACTCCTCCAGCAAACACCTAGTTCCCAAATCCTTCATCCTGCCCTGTCCAGAGAGTCTCTCCGTTGACTCTACCAGTACCTGGGGATCCGTTCCGAAGCTGAGTTTAAGTTAGTGGTTTCAAAGAAACGCCTGACACTCAGCAATATTTTCCCGAAAGCTCCTGATAAGCTGAGTTTAAGTTAGTGGTTTCAAAGAAACGCCTGACACTCAGCAATATTTTCCCGAAAGCTCCTGATAAGCCGAGTTTAAGTTAGTGGTTGTATATCAACGCCTGACACTCAGTAATATTTTCCCGTACCTTCCGAAGCCGAGTTCAAGTTAGTGGTTTCCCAGAGAAACGCCTGACACTCAGCAATATTTTCCTTGTAAAAATTTCACACCGAAAACCGCTTGTAATTCAGTAATAATTAACTTGCATTTTAAATTCACCGCCGTGCTAATCAAGCAGAATTAAAAGCTGCAAGCTACCTAAGTAGAATTTACCTGAATTAATCCGTGAGAATTGTAGCGGCCGTTTTGCTTGAGAACTCTGTGGGTTGCACTTATAGCTTCGCCATGGAATTCACCTGGAGGTTTTGAGTTAGTTAACCTCAAAAACTCACGCCGACACGAAATTTCGTTCTTCAAGCGAAGCCCCGTCGTGCGGCGAATTCCTCGAAGTATTTCACCACCGAACTGTAGTTACACGTTTAGGGTGAAAACCCGCATTAGCAGTTTTAATTGTTATTTGTTTACAGAAATTAGAAACCGCAAACCGGCAAATTTGACAGGCTGCCCGGCGTTGCATTCAGCGCGCAGCTCGTCCCGAAGTGCAACGAAGTAGCAGTCCGGCCGATCACGACGTCTTCAAGCGAATTGCGTCCCCGAGGTCACGCCCGCTACAACCAGGAAGCTGCTTCCGTCCGTAGAATCCGCAGCCGCTTGAACCAGGAAGCCGCGTTTTTATACTATCGTTAATTTGAGCAATTTACATCTCGTTTAATTAATTACGCGAACCATTTACTAATGTATCATAGATAAACATAATAAATGTTATACAGGATACTCCGTTAGTGTGTTTTGCTTATTTATGGTATATCTGAGCTAACGTTTGGACCTATCTCCGATAATGAGCTAACCCGTGGTAGATAAATAGTACAACCCCTAGAAAGAGGGGTGGATATTACATGGCGTCTCCGAGCAGGAACGTGAACTCAGATATATGTACATAAATTGGCAAACACACACCTGCAGCTCCAGATGGCGCCCGAGCCCGGTAAACTCTGAAAATACCGAACCAGTAAATTTTGTTGTAATTTAAATAATGCACAAAACCTGTTTCAGCCTAGCCGTCCAGGGGAATCTACCAGAGCCCAGAAACCGAGATGTTCCAGTCTAGAATTCCCAGATCCCCGTCCAGGTCCTGTCCGTTCCAGATAAGATCTTTCCGAGATCCCGTCCAATCCAGAAAATCCTTTTCCTACCCTCCGGGGCCAGCAGCTTCACTGCTGGTACGGGATTTTGCGTTCCCGAGGTACCTTAGCTAAAATCCCCGACAATACTACGGACCGCCCGCGTAGTACCGTCTTCCGGAATTCCAGAAAAAGTCCGTAATCCGCAGTCCGTCCGAGACAATCCCGATGTCTCGCCCGTAATCCGCAGCCCGTCCGTGAAATGACAGATGAAGACAATCCTGATGTCTCGTCCGCCGGAATCTCTGCAGGTACCCGTGGAAGCACCTGGTGCGCCTGTAAATGAATGAATGTAAATATACATGATTGCCGAATGCGAGTTTAAATGCCGCCCTAGTTAGTGAGAATGCTAGAATGCCAGAATGTTTGCTAGTGCTATCCCGAATGTCATTCTTCCTTTTGGAGCGTGCTCTCTGCCACCGTAAAACCGGATAATGACAGGAGATCGTAGACGAATAGTCGAAGCTCGAAGGAGAGAATGTGTTTTCCGTACCAGAATACCGTCCAGAGAGCGTATTTTAGAATGCGTCCCAGAGCGATCCTGCGCACCGTTTTTTTTGAAATTGTATGCTGGTCTCCGCAGCCTATTCAATTTCCCGAGTAATTGTGTGAGAATGTCTGAGTATAGGTTATCCTGAAACCTAGATGTTTCACACGCTGAGAGAATCCCGGAATACTTGAAGGTCGAAACCGCGACTGTACCGGCTCCAGTATTTAAATGTTGAAAGTTTGAACGTTGGCCGAATTGCAAACTGAAACCGCAGTTTTGCAACCGCCCGTAACATAAGTTTGTGTGCACTCCTTGAACGCAGCATTTCGCCCCAGTGCCTGTAAGAAGCGCGCGTTCACTCCGTCGAGTGCACATTTTTGTACAATAGAATGCACCCTATGAAATGGCATCCAGGCCATTGCCAGGAATACATATCCCAGAATGTAATGCCGAATGAATGTGAATGATATCCTGTAGGACTGTAGGTCGAAACCGCGACGCCGCCGTGTCCTGAAGGGTGCATGTGCATCGCATATGTATGTTCCTGCGCCGACAGAATATAGGTTGAAACCGCAACCTCTGTATTCGACTAGGCCAGAATTTAGAGTACAAATTGTACTCATCCTGTATATAGTTTCGAAAGAAACACCCGTTAAAATTGTACTCATCCTGTATATAGTTTCGAAAGAAACACCCGCTAAAATTGTACTCATCCTGTATATAGTTTCTAAAGATTACAATTTTACTCAGCCTGTATATAGTTCCCGATTATCCCCCAGTTTGAATGTTTTCTGTGTCCGGTCTCAATAATCACGAGATCTCCAGGTGATCTCTGCATTGCTTTGAGAACCCCCTTGAAGGAGGTGCCCACCGAATTCCCGTTTCCCCCGAAGAGACCGGCATATGTAACGCTAGCTCCCGTTTGAATCCGATTAATTCAATATTAAATAATATTTGCTGATTTAAACGTCGCCGACCTCTAGCGTTATCAAGAACCCGGCGTGTCCAGCAAGATAAGATAGCGCAGCCCGTGAAAACAGCGCAAACAAAGGTATGACGCGCGCCGTTTCTCCCCACCTATCAGCATTTCAAAGCATATAAAAGGGCTTGCAGAAGAGATTCCCGAGAGATTTCCCAGAGATACCTGATACTCTCCAGCAAACACCTAGTTCCCAAATCCTTCATCCTGCCCTGTCCAGAGAGTCTCTCCGTTGACTCTACCAGTACCTGGGGATCCGTTCCGAAGCTGAGTTTAAGTTAGTGGTTTCAAAGAAACGCCTGACACTCAGCAATATTTTCCCGAAAGCTCCTGATAAGCTGAGTTTAAGTTAGTGGTTTCAAAGAAACGCCTGACACTCAGCAATATTTTCCCGAAAGCTCCTGATAAGCCGAGTTTAAGTTAGTGGTTGTATATCAACGCCTGACACTCAGTAATATTTTCCCGTACCTTCCGAAGCCGAGTTCAAGTTAGTGGTTTCCCAGAGAACGCCTGACACTCAGCAATATTTTCCTTGTAAAAATTTCACACCGAAAACCGCTTGTAATTCAGTAATAATTAACTTGCATTTTAAATTCACCGCCGTGCTAATCAAGCAGAATTAAAAGCTGCAAGCTACCTAAGTAGAATTTACCTGAATTAATCCGTGAGAATTGTAGCGGCCGTTTTGCTTGAGAACTCTGTGGGTTGCACTTATAGCTTCGCCATGGAATTCACCTGGAGGTTTTGAGTTAGTTAACCTCAAAAACTCACGCCGACACGAAATTTCGTTCTTCAAGCGAAGCCCCGTCGTGCGGCGAATTCCTCGAAGTATTTCACCACCGAACTGTAGTTACACGTTTAGGGTGAAAACCCGCATTAGCAGTTTTAATTGTTATTTGTTTACAGAAATTAGAAACCGCAAATCGGCAAATTTGACAGGCTGCCCCGGCGTTGCATTCAAGCGCGCAGCTCGTCCCGAAGTGCAACGAAGTAGCAGTCCGGCCGATCACGACGTCTTCAAGCGAATTGCGTCCCCGAGGTCACGCCCGCTACAACCAGGAAGCTGCTTCCGTCCGTAGAATCCGCAGCCGCTTGAACCAGGAAGCCGCGTTTTTATACTATCGTTAATTTGAGCAATTTACATCTCGTTTAATAATTACGCGAACCATTTACTAATGTATCATAGATAAACATAATAAATGTTATACAGGATACTCCGTTAGTGTGTTTTGCTTATTTATGGTATATCTGAGCTAACGTTTGGGACCTATCTCCGATAATGAGCTAACCCGTGGTAGATAAATAGTACAACCCCTACAAAGAGGGGAGGATATTACAATAGCAGTCGGTGTCTAAGGTACCTGGTACTCGGCAAGACATTGTCCATAACAAACACACAACCGGAATACATAGGTACACAAAATATATTTAGAAATATTTATGTACTATCAAAAAAGCTGGGAAGCTAGACGAAATATCAAGCACAGAATAAGCATGGCCAACAAGTGTGATTCAAAATTTATAAATCCAATATCATATTATAATATTAATAATAATTCTAGAAATTTGCAAAGTAAATGTGATATAGTCGACTTATTTGGAATTCGAGAATTAGGGAACCTTTCTTGGAATTTTGCTTGGAAATGATTTGGATGACAGGTAACTGCGGACTAAATATACATGCCCCCTTTGGGAAATGATGTTGTTAACCTATCAAGGGCAAAACGTTAACAATGACGGTTAAAATGACAAAGAAAACAGTGTCAATCACGAATATGAATGAGAAGGAATTCGCATTTATCGGAGGACTTACTTCTATTTAGCGATTATTAATTAATTGTATATTATATTTAGTGCTGCGTGAATTCTGAATCACTGTATATAATAGTAGACAAAAACAATGTAGCGTCAAATCAAGATATAGCTAGACAAAACTATAAACAGGGTGTTCCATCACACGAGGTTTATACATAGCTTAAGGGCTAAAGCCATTTCGAGTTGAAATTGTTCAATAAACATATATCCGAAAATGCACCGTTTTGTTCAAATACATGTTTTTAATAAATTTTCTTAAAATGCTGGACCAAATAAGCATATTAAAATATGTTGATCCGATTTTTTTTCATATTATGTATTTATATCCTGCATTTAGGACACACGCTTATTAACAATTATTGTAACTTTAAATGACTTTCATAATTCTTCCTTAAGCTATGGACCTCGAGACATGGAACTCCCTGTATATAGCTTGCTGTATGGGGCAGAATTTTGGGAATTAGTAGATAAATACGGATCTAAAATAACGACATTAGAAATGAAATATTTGAAAAGAGCAATGGCAGAAACTAGAAGAAATCCAATGGGAAACATAAAGAAGCATAAGAGAGGAGTTGGAACAAGGACCAACAGTTGAAGAGGTGGAAAGCAAGTAACTTCAGTGGTATGGACATCTTATCGATATGGCAACAGGTAGCTACCCTCGAAGAATTTTTGAAATGAAGCCCGACCGAGGGGTAACGGCAAGAGGTAGACCCAGAGTTAGATGGAAGGATAAAATCAAACAGTGGGCAATAAAGCAAGAGAATAATATCCACGAAGTCAGGATATTGGCAAGGGAAAGGAACAACTACAGGAAACGGATATAGGACCCAACGCCATAAGGCATAAATGAGACCGTAAAAAACAAGAACAAGGAAAACATCTAAATTGGCTTTCACTAGCCTATCGATAAAGCTGGAGGGGTTCGAACACCTAAACGCTTGACATCAACAATTAATTGTATTTTTTTGTAATTCTATTATACCTACTTTTATGTTATAAGGAGATAATAGAATATCATTCCAAATTAATCTTTACAACGATTTTTGACTGAATCTATCTACTATTGATACCTTTTTTCTTCACGTTTTTGGAATGTTTGTTTGTGTAGTCATAAGTGGGACTTATATTAATCTCTTTAGTTTACTTGTTTTCATATTTTTAGCTTATATATACTATAGACTATATACTATAAACTAACATATGAGACAAATAATCCAATGACTAATTTATATGATTAATACATTACAAATTATTATATGCTGTTTTTGCAACTAATATGTTTAATGTTAGCACTATAGCTGATTGTCCGAATGGTAAGTTTACCGACGTTATTATTTTTATCTACTAGTCTGCTGACTGTTACCTAAAGGTTTCAAATATCTTTTATTACACTACATTATCCACTTCCAGATCACTGTTTATTGGTCATATACCAGGAAGTATCGACGATGGGCTTTGCCTCTCGAGTATATAAAAAATGTTAAAGCTCGATGGTTTGAATATAACGTTGTTCGCGAGTAATTTGCTGCGCAGTGACGATTGTGATTTATTACTAAGGATCCAATAATGTCATTCCAGTTGTTGTCCATCTCCATATATGTGCATGCCATGTTATTCATTTGTCGAAGATACTAAGATATTTCACGTGGTTATCTATTGGTATAGGTTTATTATTCATTGCACTGTGGGGTATTGCCATGACATATTGTGAATATTCTACAGAGTGTTAAAAAGTGTTGTCGGATATTTTACCCACTAATAGATCTCATCAATACAAAAAAAGTCCTAATAAACATAGGTCAGCAACTCACTGTTTCTTAGATATAGTCGATTTTATATTGTTTTATTAGGATGAAAATTACAAAGAAGTTCTGATGACAATGTGCATAAAATAAAAGATAATTTAAAGGAAAACTAAGAGAAGCCACGTTGCGCAGTTGGGTAAGCGCCAGCTTGCATTAAGCAAATCCTTGGTTCGAATCCCGCGGGGGTCGGAATTTTTTCGTAGCCTTGGCGATTGAAATCGGATCGGTGAGACCATTCACAGTAGGGACACCAAATTAACTGTGCTCTGCTTAGAACCACAGACCTAAGAGATAGAGTAACAAGGTCAACACATCACACAATGGTTGCTGCATAAGCACCAAAGGCGCGCTCCAACTTTGTATCCGAATCCGGGACAAGTTGAGCATTGTACCGCCAGATGCAAGCACATAAAGCACCAGCCTCTACACCGCAAGGTAAATGAGATTACATACATTAAAGAAAAACTAAAGTAAATGGCCTATATGACCACTGGTAATTTCCAAGTACACTTCATACCTCCTTATGAATGATCGGCGCATCCTTTCGAAAATTCCTGGAGTCCTCCGAATTTTCCCACAACAATTTATGATTCGTTGCTGGAGTTCTTCCAAATTATTTACAGGACGTGGTACACTAATTGTTTTAGATGTTTCCAAACATAGAAATTGAGAGGTTTTATGGTAGGGGACCTAGGAGGCCATGTAGTTGGACCACCCCGTCCTATCCATTTGCCGTTGTAATTTAGATTTAAAAAAAATCTAACTATGATGGAAACATATGCAGGACATCCATCCTGCATAAATCACATGCTTAATCTGTTAAAATGCAGTTCAACAACAGTATCAGGATTTTCATCTATCCAAACGTGATTGTTTTGAAAATGGAATATCCCGTCCCTTGCAAACCTAGCCTCGTCACTAGACAAAATTTGAGCCGCAAAATTAGGACTTTCTGCCAGTTTTCTTAAAACCCATTGACAAAAATCCCTGCCATGTATTATAATCGAGAGCAGCAAGAACTTGCACGCTTTGTATGTGGTAGGGATATAGATGCTGTTCGCTCAGACTTCTCCAAGGGATGATGTTTGTTTTCATCAGTAGTATAATTGGGTAAAATATTCGACATAATTTTTTAACACCCTGTACAGGGTGTCCATCTGTCCATTTAGTGCGTCGTGCCGGTCTACGATTACGCCTTTACTTTTTTTTTCGATAGAAAGTTTGATTGAGGCGATCCGAATGGGGTTGAAGGGGGCACATTTTAAAATTATTTTGACATATACAGGGTGTCCAAAAAGTTTTGCTCAAAAAAGGAAATATAAGGCTCTATTATTTCTGTAATAACATATAGGGTGTTCCGTTTAAAAAATTGAGAAAATAACGATTGAAGATAATGAAATTGGAACCGGTATTTTGAACACCCTGTTTTACAATATCCCGTTTTAATGACACCTTACTATTTTTGTATCCTAAATGAAGACGCGCTCAATTTTCAGGAAAATAGCTATTTACGTTATTAGAGCGGTAGCAACATTTTTATGGCCGCGCCAATACTTTACAGGTTGAGGCCGTAGGGCGAGACCTGTATGTTTGGCAAGGTCATAAAAATGCTACCGGTCGTGTATCGTATAAGATTTTTTAGGATACTGCATTGGTAACTAGCGTTTACATAGTTACAAACGAGTCCGGTAGATAAAATTTACCGGCCTAGACCAGTAGTAGAACTACCGGCCGGTAAATTTTATCTACCAGACTCGTATCCTAAAAAATCTTATACGATACACGACCGGTAGCATTTTTATAGCCTTGCCAAACATACAGGTCTCGCCCTACGGGCTCAACCTGTAAAGTATTGGCGCGGCCATAAAAATGTTGCTACCGGTCTAATAACGTAAATAGCTATTTTAGGATACGAGTCCGGTAGATAAAATTTACCGGCCGGTAGTTCTACTACTGGTCTAGGCCGGTAAATTTTATCTACCGGACTCGTTTGTAGCTATGTAAACGCTAGTTACCAATGCAGTATCCTAAAAAAATATTTAAAAGTGGAGTAAATGCAACATTTTAAATGAAAGCTTGATATTCACAAAAGTATACTAAAAACGTTCATAAGTTGGAAACGACGAGAGCAGTTTAAAAGATAAGTTAGAATTAAACGTAGAACTTATAGGGTCTTAAATAGCCATAGAGAAATACAGGGTGTTTTATTTAAAAAAATACTTTTTTGAGACAAACTTTTTTGGGACACCTTGTATAGGTCAAAATAATATTACAATGTGCCCTATTCAAGGAAACTTTTTATCGGAAAATAACTGAAAGTGTAATCGAAGACCGGCGCATTAAATGGGCACACTGTATATGCTGATTTGGTCCCATTTATCTTAACGCGCTATATTTTTTCTCATTTTTCAGTTTTATTTTAATTTTTTGTAAAACACGGTTGATTTATAGAGTTTTGGTTTACATCTAGAATCACAGTGCCACATTTGTATAAAGAATATATAAAATTGGACCTAGAACGCTTTCTTGGTAAACACCTGGGTTTACTGAATGCCACTTTGTTAGTTTAGTCTCGGAAGTACCTCTCTTCCAAACAGGATTTGACGCTATATTTTGTCAAAAGCTTAACTGATATCGAGGAATACTAATGCGCTATAGATTTTCTCTTGGAAGGTTCGTTATATGGTATCTGCCACTCGATGCACTTGTTCGATTGTGAAGTGTCTCCTAAATACAAATTCATGTTCTGAGATCAACGTTCTTGCTCGAACGGTGATCATTTTTGCTTTTATGGGTAAAACATTGCTTAGTTAATAAAAGGTAGAGTTAGTTGGTGGCTTTCTTACTTTGTGTACAAATTACGTTCGACGGTTCTCCACTGTGCTAGGAGATATTTTAATCTTCCCACGTTAAATAGTTGCGTTGGGTTGAGTTCTGTTAAAACACTTTTAATTGCCGTGCTGCTTGAGTGTAGTTTGCTTTGTCGTGTGGATGTCTGGACGTTTGCCAGATCGTTTGCATCCGCCCTCTTTTCCCTGATGTTCAGTAGATACTTAATTTTCAATCTTTGCTTTCGGACGAGTGTTTCTTCCCTCGCAGCTTCTTGGACCACTATTGGGAAGTTTTGTAATACATGCTCGAGTTCTTCTATTGATTTAAGGGAGATTTTCTGGTTAATTTTGGTTCCATATTTAAAAAATTTGGGGCCAAACCTTCCTTGAAAAATAAATTCAGGCAGTTAGGATGTTTCTGAGGCTCACTCAGCTAGTAAGTTGGTTTATGTGTTAATAGGTGTCCAAGTCTCAGTTCTTGTATTACCTGATAAAGCATTCTGCTCTTCCTGGTGCGAACAGTCGTGATCCTCAGCTTGTATGTTCAACATTAAAATACGCACCATCCTGAAATATGTTTCCGAGTTCATCAAAACTATTTACATGACCCTATTTTATTTGGTCGATAATTTGGAGGACAATGAGCTGCTGATACGGTTATTGTTTCAACCCAACCTTCAGGTACTATACTTGTAACTTGTAGAAAAGGTTGGTGATTCGATTTCAAAAGGATGCATTTTTCTAGTTTTCAGCATTTCTTCGTTTTCTGGCATGATTGACAGAGAGGTGCACCGGCACATTTAACACATTGGAACTGTTGTAGGCGTTGATTTCTGGTGTGTCCATAGTTTTTGCATCTTTTGCATTGCATTAACGTTTACTATCGTTTCTCTAATGTTTACGTTTATAATTTATTTTACCTTGCGTTTTTTTTTTAATTTTACACACTATTTGCTTGTACTTTCATTTCATCTCTTATAATATAACCTTTTTTATGTTTGTAAAGAGCTTTCTTCTTATTTTCCTAAAACTCCATAGCGATTTTTAGTTTCATTATTGTTGATTTCGGATCCAGCCTTTGCTGCTTGTGCTTGATTTTATGGACTATTTTTGTATCTTTTACGTTTTACATTTAGAGGCTGTTTTTTTTGCAACTGATAATGTTGCTATACTGACTGCTAAGTTTTGTAATGTTTCTTTGCACTGTTCTAATAATATTAATAGTTTTATATGAAATATTTAGCCCCACTACAAAATTAAATGCACTAATATGTAAAAATTTATTCTGGTTATAAACAAAACAATTAACCAGATATATTTAAATCATTGTCGCATTGAATTCTTAATTTAGCAGCAACACTTTATTGATGGTTCTAGTTGTTTTAACTAAGCTCAAATTCCGTTACCTTATTTACTAGTTTATATAGCAGTTTCTTAACGATGAGACGTTTACTTATTCATTTAGGTTACATATTCGCTTGCTGAGTATAGAATCCGTTTATCATGGAGAATTCGAGTTTTGGCGTGAGATTGTCGCAAGATGGACGTATGTGCTTCCTCCTGGTTTCTTATCGAGGTTAGCTCTGTATGTGTCATTGTGAATTTTATGTGCAACTGAAGTAGAGTCGCCTAGCAATGCGTGGGGTTAAGATGCTGTAAGCGGCTATGCGACGGCGTTTGTACAAACTGCGTTAAATGTTAGGAGAATTTGTAGCGTTCGAAGCTAAACAACACACATGAAGTTCATTGTTGCAACTTTTCACACGTCGCAATAGGCAGAGCTCTGGTAGGAGATTGTTTCGCTTACGGAATTGAAGTCTAGCATTGCTTTTTGCTGTCGGCCTTTTTTTCTAGTGGGTCAACTTTTTGAGACTACCTGCAGGTTGTAATGAATATCGCGGCGGTTCTGCTATTAAAGGTCAAATTCGGATATCCTTACGATGCGGGCATTAATCCATTCGTTTGGTTGTATAAATCCACATTTTGGTATTTGTATGGATAGTCTCACCTTGTAATATTACAGTTGTTTAATCAAGTTTATTAGTCCCGTCATCTAGGCTGTACCTTCATCAAATTATAGTTGGTTACTTAAGTTTATCAACGTATTTAACACGTTAGGATTTATTTCTGCGATGGAAAAATACTATATACTGTTTAAAGCTAGTTTGTGTTGAGCTACATTAAGTGGCCGATTGGCAAACCCTACTTTTTACACTGGTACCCAAACAGTTTAGGGACTGAATAACTCATATTTTATTGTTGCCCCCCTGTTAGTATAACTTTATTTGATATAGTCTGGGGAAAAGTATATATGCAGGCGCCTGAATGCGATTCGCCCCTTATAAGGCAACTTACATTTAATTTGGGGAAGCGCGAAACATAATCAATCAGTGAAAACATTTCTTCTAAATTGCTCGTTTAGGAAATTGAATTATTATATTAACGTTTCGGATTTCTCTCAGCAGCAATTACAGTAGTTACTCCCCGTTATAATTTATTAAGTCAGGTATTACAATTGAAGTATGGTTCCGTTATCTATTCGTGTGTTAGTTGCCAGTTCTTATACGGTTTTATGTTTTTTTATTATACCAGTTTTTACACATAGCTATTTACGTTTGTTATTACCTATACTTTGTTGAATATGATATTTGTTACAATTATGGTTTTATTTAGTTTTTGCGTTCGTTTGAGTCACTTAGTGGTTTCAGTCAGAGCAGATGGCAATTTAATATTTTGAAGCCTTTCAGGCGAAAATTCGAATTCGATTCGGTTTCCTGAGTTAGTTGGTGACATGTTTACCGTTTGAGATCGGTCAAAAACCTCGTAACGCCGATGCAATCATCAGCTTTGTCATAAAATAACACCAAATAATTTGTTTAAAACTGTATTCTACAAAAATTAATTGTAAAAAAGATATTTAAATATGTTAGTGCCCACAACTTTTTTTTAGAATGACTTTCTTAGGCAATTGTTTCTATGACATGTAGGACAATATACTGGCCTTTCTTTGTATTTCTATTTCTTTTTCCATTATACAGTGCGACCAACAAATTTGGACACAGCGGCTGTAGAAAACAACACTTAAAATTAATTTGTAGATCAATTTGACACGTGGTTTCGAAATGGATCCAGGAAAATGTAAAACAAAAATGTATTAACGAATTTTCACAAAAAAACTGGTATGTTTAGTTTTATGTGATCAAATCTAAAACAGTTCTTAACAAAACATTTCATTGAACAAGGCTGAAAATATGCGTCTAAAACAACGTTATTTATGCACAGTTATGCAGTTTTCATAAGAATTTTAGTTGGGAAGCGTTAATTTCTTATTATTTTGTATGTTTCGTCAATCATACAAATACAAATCCAAGAAGATTCTATGAAAATAATGAAGTAGACATCAAATCAAGGAGGAATGCAGCTGAATATCTGCATTCGCCAATACCGGAAAGCATTTGTATATCAAGTTCAACTTTGCAAGGTAATAATTTAAACACCTTACACACTGACTGCGAAAGGAAGTCAGGTTTTAGGTTGCATGTCTGCTGCTGATGGCAGGAACGCCTTTCATGATTCGGCAGTAGCAACGGTTGGCTAATTACATTTATGTATTAATCTCATTTTTGTAGAGATAACAAAAAATATAGTTTGTGGTATTGCGTTAGCTCAATTTTAAAATTAAAAAATGTAGTCGTCTGTTCGTTATTGTCAAAATTAATTTACAACATTCAATTTTGAAACTATTTTAAATAAATTTAACATGACTATTTTTATAGGATTTTAGAAAATCAATTTCTCCTTCAAAATCGTTCTAAATTGCACAAGTTTAACCATACATGCTTATTCATAACCCTGTAAATCATAATGTTTAGTCTAAAATGGCACGGATAATAATTAATAATGACAATTAAAAAACATGTTATTGCACCAAATGGCATATTATATTAATAGTCATAAAATTGTGGAATTATGAATGAAACCTTTTTACAAGTTCATATCATTGAACTAATTTGGACTTGGCTCTTGACCTCTGTGTTTATAAGTGTCATGTTTGACACCGATTTATAATTGAAAACAACTACATTATCTTTTTACAATAATACTGGGTTTTAATTTAATCTTATTTCATTATTTATCCGATTCAAACGAGTTTGTCCGAAACTATTCCAAAATTTTTACACGTAGTGTACACGTCCTCCAAGGCGCCAAGAAGAAATGCTTCAAATTAAACTGTCGCGGTCCTGAAATCCGTGGATATTAATATTTATAATTTATAAGGTCGTAAAACTTTCCACAATTATCTGCCAGATTTACATTCCATACGTGAGCGACCGCACAGGCATAAAAATGCCAGTTTACAGCCGACTAATTTACTCATCATAACAATGACTTACTGATGTTAATCTGATGGGCATACTTTCTATCAGTGCACCTACAGAGTGATAGAGTCGAACCTTTTATATAATTGTGATGAGAGTCTGCTACGTTACATTTAAAAATTTCAATGCGTGTTACTTTAATTCGTGACCTTTGGGATTGTCTAGTATAAAAATATATTTTACTTTTATATACACCAGTAATGTGTTTGGGCGAACAGCAATTGCGCTTTTGAAATACTGCTCACGTTTGTTTGAGAAAAACTTCGAAGTTTATTTTACGATTGCTAAATTTAGAGGACCTTTGTGTATAATGCAAGTAGGAAGGCATGTGCTTAGTAATTTACCTGCGTATGTATAAGAACACGTAGTTCTAAAAAAATAATTTAGTCTTCTAATCTACCTAGGAGACATCGTCATTCTTAAATATTTTTAAACCTATATAGCTGCCTCAGCAGATATGTTAACTTCTCTTGCAAAGACAGACATTTCCAGTTGCGTGTCTGTCAACAGCAATTTTTAAATTCTTTGACAAGACTAGAACATCCAGCTTTGGAGATACTTTCGAATTCCTTCTCCATAGCAAATATTAAAAAGAAAACAACACCTTATTAAAATAAATTATATAAATCCACCTACCTCTACATGCACTATCCGAAAATCGTCTTCCTGTTTCTTCCTCCTCTTTCGCCTACACCTTCTTTTGTCACAAGGCCTCTCTTCGTATATTTTGGACTGTCTGCACTTGGGACTGATGCATTTCTTCATCCTCCTCTGCAGGCAGTCTTCGCATCTCGACCAGGGCGTCCATTTGGTAAAATGGGGCAGCGATACGTTTCTATCAAGATCTGCCTGGTTCAGTTCGGGTGCTGGACTTCTCACGGTTTTTAGGCTTGGTCCTGTGATGTTACTTTGGAACTCTGTCTCGAGTTCTTGCCTTCTCGTCAGTTTTCTTCCTGACTGTAAAAGTTTTATTTGGTGAAAGGACGAACTTTCAAGGGGAGTAAGTGTCAAAGCGATGTAATTAATTACATACGTTCTAAAATTTGCTATTATGAATAGTATGTATAGACAAAAAATCTCCAAAGCAGCTTTTATCTCCATTAACTAGTGATACAAGAAATTCTGCCAGGATAACCACAAAAGCGCATTAGAAACGTAAACATGAAAGAAGGGTTGGAGATAGGCAGTAAGCGACATAAAAGATACATTTTGTATAAAAAAATAAGATTGCAAACTAAAATATAAGAAATGTGATAAAAGATGATACTGCTAATAGCGGCAGAACACCAAATAAAAAAATGTAATAAACATCGACGTGATCACGTAATATAGGCAACCCATTTAACACTATTGGTAACAATGTTTAGAAATTGTAAATCTGACAGTAGCAGTGGCGTGCCACGTATTATGTAATTAATATACTATAGGAATATTTACCCGAAACAATTCAAACGTAAGTACCTACATTAACTGTAAATGATATTGTTGTTGATCCAAAGGAAATCAAGTGTTGTACGTTAGAAAATTAACACAACGTGGAAGTTCAAAATTACACTACGAAGGTTAAAACTCAAAAATGTCAAATCGGTGCTTGCATGCAATATTAAAACATTAAATTCACTAAATACTTAAATGTTACTAGTTACGTGGTCTTTACTTGTTTATGCTATTTCTGTAGAAACACATAAACTAAAGCTAATGAATAATTATATAAATAACAGAAAATTAGAGTAATAGGAAATAATAAAAATTTAAAAAATCTTGAAATATTTTATATCAATGTTACAGAAACAATCCAAATTTGTATACAAATCTGTGAAAAACTTTAACAAATAGATAAAAATGTTATAGATAATGCAAGAGGACGTGACTTATAAGTTATAGCAATGGACACTAACATAAACAGTTAATATCATACGTTTATTTTTTAAATTTTAGTTTAGTGAATCCTTTTTTGGCCACATAATTCACCCCTGTTTTACGGGGGCTGTAAGCTATTTGAGCATAGTCTAATTTGAAGATTCGTTACGTAGGCGAAAGCCAAATAGAGATTTAAGTGGAGATTTACTACTCTGAATGCGGGCCATTCAAAAATCGTGACAAAATAATACAATATGATTAAAACTGCAGTGGGAACATTTTCGTTGGATAGATACATGACCGAAACTCTGTGATTGGTTGTAAGGTAGGAACACCATGGATATTTCCGAGAGAGCTGCTATATAAGCGAAGGTAACGGAACATGGAAAATGGGGACGATTAACTCAACAGAGTCAGGGTGCACAACAGTTTGGACATCTTCCATTACCTCTAATTGCGAACTTGTCGATACATTCGATCAGCGGGTGATTTTATCGCTACTGCAAATTAAGGGCTGACATACGTAATTTTCATTACATCTAATTGCGTGCTAAATTCGATAAGCGGGCGATTTCATTGCTACAGCAGATTAAGAATAGACACACGTAATTTCCATTACTTCTAATTTCGTGCTTGTTGTTACATTCGATCTGCGGGCGATTTTACCGCTACAGCATATTGAGAGCTGACATACGTAATTTCCATTACTTCTAATTCGTCGCTCTGAAATACGGAATCCCTGGATGCGTTATATAATAAGATGCAACAATAGTACTGTTATTGATCGGAAGAGCCCTATATTAGAAGAAGCACTCAGATTAAACCCAAATAACGCTGTAAATAACATTTTTTCCACTGACGAAGAAGAAGTTCTCTCGGAATATCTAAAAACGATGACAGAGTTACACCATGGACTAACGCCCAAAAATGTACTAAAGGTGGCATATGAACTCGCTGTAGCCAACAAGAAAATCCCCGAAACATCGCAAAGAAATCAATAGGCCGGAAAGTAGTGATTTACATTTTTTTTAAAAACAAATGGACGTTTATCAATACGTATAGCAGAAGCAACTTCACTTGGACAAGCGATGGGATTTAACAACCTGTATTGGACAAGTCCTATGGAAATCTTAAGCAAACTTATGAAAAATATAAATCTGGACCTAGTCAGATTTACAACCTGGATGAAACTGGTCTGACTACTCTTCGGTGGTATCAAAGTTATCGGCGACTAAAGGTAAATAACAAGTGGGCCAAATTACTTCTGCTGAGAGAAGAACTCTCGTAACTATGTGCTTCGCAATAAATGCCATTGGCAACACGATTCCCCCATTACTGATATTTCCAAGGAAATATTTCAAAGGCCGTTTGGTAAAAGGAGCACGACCAGAGTCAATAGGTTCTGTACCTCCATTGGGTTGGATGACCTGCGAAGTGTTTACTGAGAAGTGGATGGACCATTTCATTTGACATAGTAAGCCTACTTTTTCAGAATCTGTGTTGTTAATCATGGACAACCATGAGTCCTATGTGTGGGTTGATGTCAAAATAACATAATTCTATTAACACTCCTTCCTCATACCAGCTATAAACTACAGCCTCTTGATAAAAGTGGATATAGCTCTTGTAGCGTAGCGGTGATAAATGGCGTGAAAAGGCATTTTGTGCAAGAGACGGCCATAAACTAAAATGTGACACTAAATGCAGTTTTAAATCACCTAAAAAGTGAAATTTGTGATGTGGCAGGTCTGGTGAAAGAGTTAATAGATCTGTAATGTCAAATGTGATTTGTGTCGTTGAGTTGAACAACCAAAACTAATTCTCATAACGTGCACGATGCAATTTCTAACACAGCCGGGGTTATGGCGTAAACAAACCCTTTCGTTATCCCAAATAACAATAAACCAAAAAAGGGAGAGTCAAGCCCGGTTTATTTCCACTGGTGTTGATGTTAACACCCTGAGTATTTCGATATGATAGTACTTTATGGAAAACAACATTTATCTATTTATGAAACAAAATTTACTAACGATAACACATATATAAATACATGTAGCAAGATATGCAAATACACATATAGAGTGCACGATTAAAACAACTTTATGCACCTTGGACATGGCTAAGTTAGCGAATGGATTGAAAGTGTTCGACACGTACAAGACGATTGGTAGACACGGAGTGCCGAAGGTTGTAAACCGAATGCGCTGTAACGCATTGCTAGCATCAAGTTGACCTGAACGGACCAACCGACTAGATTTGATGATGGCGCTTTCGTGTTTGTATTTATATAGTTTTTCAGTTGCATAAGTGGAGGGATGTTCATTGTTCGTAGGTGGACAGATGGACCCTGTGCTTTCTCGAAAGTGCAATTTAACAATATTGTTCCTTTTTTGGTGCGGGAGATTCTGAATTGCAAGAGAATGTCTCCTCGACTAAAGTATAAGGTCACTTTTGTCCGCCCGTCTTGCGTCACCCGAGAGTTTTATTACTCGAATCATAATATGCCTCATATGTCTGTTGCCAAAAGGGTTGAGCGGTTATCTGATGTTTGCTCCCCAATCCCATACAGTTCACAGATGGCATTAGGTTGCCGAGATCTGAGTTCTAAATTTCGTGCTTTTTACACTGGAACTGTGATACAATTTTTACTGGCAATGCTAATTACTTAGTTTACGACAGTAGTCACTCAGTTGCGCGTAGCGTAACATCCAAAATTAGTTACCCGCTGATATAGGCTACACAGGTTTTTGGACTAAAGTTTTCATTTTTTATGATTCGCTGCACTGCTTTTGTAATGATTTATAAACGCTGAACATGGCCATGTATGCCTTTTAGCTAAAATCACATATGTATTTAAAAAATATATCTTAGTATTTATGGAGACAATTGAATTCAGATGATAATTTTGCAGTAAAGTGAAATCTACTTGAATGTTCTAAAATCTTCGTTTCTCGAGAAAATATTTATTTATAATATCTCTAGTGCATCGAATAGTACTGATAATTTTTTAACTGAATGCCTTTGCAAAAGCATGCGTGATTGCGAATATTCAGGTAACGTGGAATATTTGGTAAGACGTAAAAAATTTGAATTTTTGCCAACTATCACTGAAATTACATTATGTATTGGGAAATTATCAGAGAAATTCCACTATTTCTACGGAAATAAAGATAAATAGTCGCACGATATTGACTGTGTTTGTAGCTAATTGAAAAAGTTATCGGTAGTATTTAGTGCACTAGGGATATTGCAAAGACGATTTTTATACTCTAGTTTAGGAGAGCCATTTGATGAGTAACGTCTATAAAACTATTTGATTGTTTAGTTAAATATAGTTATGATAACTTAACTTAAGTAAATACGCGTGCATTCATTTCACTTTTATTTATTGTTAAGTTCTGTACGCTCCCATTCCTACATCATTCAAGAATATAATTCTTGAGAAAGTAAGATACTCTGACAGTAATTATAGCTTTTGATAAACCGTAAGTCATAGTTGATGATTGCTCTCAGACACGCAATACTTGATTAAATCGTTAGATATGCATACTAATAACAATATTTCAGGAGAAAAAAAGCAGAAAACGAGTTCCATCGTTTTCATTAAACCGCGGTGGAGCCTATTACGAGAATTCCTCTGAATGGCTGCTTGCAGTTAACAGTGTTTTGTCATTTTTAACTAACAATTAAATGAAAAAGTCATATGGATCATTATTAACGATTTCGAATTCCAGTTCACAGAGGTTATTGCATTCAATTTCAATACACAACAAAATAGGAGCTATAGAAATAAAAATTTTAGCTAAATTCTAAGCTGCAGAAAGGCATTCCGAAGAATTTTGGGAAGACAACTGCGGGTACACTATTATAATAAAATGACAATTCTGGAAGAAAATAGTAACTATGTAGATCTACTATGGACAGAAATATGTACAACATTAATTTGGGCTTGCAAACTAACTATTTTGAAAATAACAGAATTTATAAATAATGGATTTTGGAGGGTATCTCAAAGTTTGGTTTGCTCAATTTTAGTTAATCATTCTGCTGAACTATAGAGCAAAATTTTTTATAGTAAATGTGAAGCCTTTGTGAAACGGGACGATAAACATATAGAACAGCCCTTAAAACGGTTATATATTCACACGGTTGGTTTTCTGGTTCAAATTGACCTGTTTGATTGACTTTTATCTTTACTATAAGTTATTAAAATAGTCGAATCGTTTTAATATGCTGTGTGTCACGATACATATGGGAAATTTACAAGAGCCTAAACATGAATTACATACTCTAAACGATAAGTAGTCTAATTTTAGCTACATGGTTAAAGTTATTATTTCTAATTCAATATAACTTTTGCATAAGACACTATTAAAAATTGATATAAACGAATTGCGTTAGAAGATATTGACATTTCAAGGTTAATTGGACGATTGGAAACCTAATAAAGATGATAAATAAACAAATATCTTTGCAAAGATAATTACATCTGTACTAGAGTGCAGATTTCATCTGATAAAGGTTTTTCTGCAAATGAAGATTAGACCATTGTATAATATTGCTTACCCTCTTTATTGATGAAGAACCAATTTTGCTTTTTTATTTTTCAATGTGTATTTCGAATGTGCTAAATTCAGCAGTAAACGACATATTTCAATATTGTTGAATCTAAGAATTTGATTATAAAAATATTTAAAAATCTTTTAATCTCTTAAATTCTGAATTATAGACAATGTAAGTATTTAGTATTTACTTTCAGTAGTTTACAGATATTTTTAATGTCTCGCGCTTCAATGAGCATTGCTAACGAGGCAAAACCAATGTGTGCTGAGGCTTGAAACGTAAACTGCATAATTTAAATTCTAGTAACGATCGTTAAATCAGTTAATGGATCTATTATTCATAATTGATTGTCAATTTGGAATTGATATTCGGGAAGTCATAGACTCGTGTTTCCGAATCTTACTGGCTCTAAAAGTCGAACGCGCCGAAGTCTTGATTTGATAGTGCCAAGAGCAACAAAGCAACTTTTTCTGTTCATGTTAAATTAATAGGACTATAAAACAGAGTTTGCTAATTTCCGAGTAGACTTGTGATTTATGTATGATTATAGGCTGTCATGTCGGAGCCTAATTAACAGCCACCAATGAAATTTATTATGCCAAGAATATGTTTATAATACAAATAATCACTAATAACATACACTCGTTGTGGAGGTATTGTGTATTCTCAGACGCGAATTTACTTATTGCGTTTAATTACAGTAAGGAAGAGACTGTACAAAACTAATCAAAACTGGAGATAGAAACACTTTTTTATTAAGTATTAAAAAATTGTTAAATAAATGAAGAAGTCCTGCAAACATTCAAATATTAAAAAAAAATCATACAGTTTGTTTGCATGTTAAACCAATCCTTGGAGATGTTAAATTTAGATATGTAGAAATTATACTTTCCAAAACAATTTTTTAAACGCAGACGATTAATTGTATGTATAGAAGAAGTCCTGCAAACATTCAAATATTAAGAAAAAAAATCATTCAGTTTTGTTTGCATGATAAACCAATCCTTGGAGATGTTAAATTTAGATATGTAGAAATTATACTTTCTAAAACAATTTTTTTAAACGCAGACGATTTATTGTATGTATGTATGTATTATCTGTAACCTCATTTACCTTGCGGTGTAGAGGCTGATGTTTTATGCGCTGGCATCTGGCGATACAATGCTCAACTTGCCCCGGATTCGGAATACAGAGTTGGAGCGCGCCTTTGGAGCTAGTGCAGCAACCATTGTGCGAGGCGTGTGTCTTGGTAATGTGTTGACCTTGTTACTCGATCTCTTAGGTCTGTGGTTCTGAGTAGAGCACAGTTAATTTGGTGCCCAACTGTGAATGATCTCACCGAGCCCGATTCCAATCGCCAAGACTACGGAAAAAATCCGACCCCCGCGGGATTCGAACCGAGGACTTGCTTAATGAAAGCCTGGCGCTTACCCAACTGCGCCACGCGACTTCTAAGATTTATTGTTCTGAATTTTAATTTTATTAAAAGCAGTATTGAATTTGCCTTATATATATAGCTAATTTGTTTTTTGTACCATATACTGTGAGGATTTAATGTCAAAACCTCTTCTAAGTGGAGAGGGTGATGCCCCTGCAGTTGGGATATAATAAGAAGATCCACGACGACGATTTTACGTATTTTTTATAGCGTTTGCAACTCGATATTGAAGTTGTTCACTTTTTTGGCAAGTAATATTTCATTCTTTGTAAATGCTTAAGGTGAGGTAATCTTGGATAGATGTTATGTGTTTTCAAATTGACTTCTTCACACAACAATACCACTATTCTGATAACAACAAGTCAGCTTGAAAAAATACATAACCTATATCCAAGATTACCTTACCTTACAGCATTTACAAAATGGTACTTCAACTTGTTGACATCACAACACAATGAAGTAGACGTATGTCACCTAATACGATTACTGCAAAGCATAAAAACGTATATAAATTGTTAAAATATTGGATAGATAACTTTATGGTCTACTATTTTGTAACAAACTATAAAAACGAGTCTTTCTTGTCTTATCTTACGGTAAAATCTTCTTTTTTGTAGTGTACTCCGATGTAGAGGTTTTCGAAGTGATCGCAAAATCTTCGTAAGTTGCAATTTTGTTGGACATGCAATGAAAAGATAGCTTTTCGCTGCTCTGCCTTCCGGATCATGAAACCAGGTTGAAGGCCATACATTCTGCGCTGCTAGTAATTCTACAAATGCGTGTCGTATCGTTTCTATACCTTCACGTCCTCGGAACTATTGATGGAGCTATTTCCCTCTATAATGCATGTGGGACCGCAGGAAGTTTCTATCCTAATGGGTCGGTTAACATAGCACCATCAACAATTATAAATCATTAAGTAACAAACGAGTTCCGGGATTGGGCCGTGTCATTATTGAGGTCAAAAAACTCAACCTTTTGCTCACTTTCGTAAGGGGCTTTATCAGGAGGAAAAACAAGAGAAGGGATATAAGAGCACGGTAACTCAACATGTAAACCACGCCAGAGGCGAAACTCTTCTAATGATCGGAAGGAGAACGGCGAGAATTTATAGGCAACTGCCGTCGCTGTTCAGTGGCGGTAGGCGGGGCTTAGGAATTAGTGCTTTCCACATAGAAGGAACGGGAAAGTCTTCGTCCCAATTGAGATTGTTAGGGTGTTTGTAAATCTCAATTGCATCGCGAATATTTCTGCTAAAGAAGAACGGGGACTTGCAGATAATGGAAGTTTCATCAAAAAGGATCTTATGGCCGGTATCGCGTTGATGTTCGGCGCTGGCTGATGATGAAATCCGACTTGAGACAGCGCTGGTGCTCAGAGATGCGAGTTTTTACTGAACGTCCTGGTGCTAAGTTAACGTTCGCACCACCAATTAACGTCAGGCTTCCGAAAATCTAGCGCTAAAATCTTTAAACCTAGCGCAATCTGGCGCCATAAATTTTACACCTATAGCGCTATCCGCATTTGAATTGTACGGCATAAAATTGATGAGATAATCAGCACCACCAACAATTATAAATGTTAAATTATTGAAATGTTACTGACATTTGTTATATATTCTATCATTAACTAATTCATGAATTTACAACACCTACACAATTTCTAAAATTTTTAAGCTTTGTTCGGCATTCATACTTGTACTTACTTATATTTGTTAAAGTAAAGTCGAAATAAAACCAGGTGGAAGAGATACTTCTAGTACAGTTTCATTATTAGTTCTGTTTACATTTATGTACCGTAATTCTATTTTTTAAAATATTATAAGCTGATTTATGTAAAAGCCATTATAAGATTTATAATAGAAATGTATTAATTTAATCTCATTTAGTTGTTTACGTTTTCAATTTTAAATAACGTTTCTCAAGTCTGTCAAATCCAATAATATCTGCCAAGGAAGTGGGAAAGATACGAAATCTAAAAGTGTAGTAGGTACCTTTGTAGAAAGATATATACAGTTTTTAGATAGATAACGCTCAGTAATTAACGGTGGTATTTATCAACACAATAAGCAAAATAAGTAAAAAACCTATTGAGAGCAACAGAAAGGAAAATATTAAGAACACTGAAACACATTAAGATAAGAATCGAATGTAATAAAAGAAGAATGCTATACGGGAATACAGCAGATGTTATACGATAGGGCAGAGAAGAATATTCTAGATAATCCAAAACAAAGTTCGATGAGCACTGGAAAGTAAACATGTGAATTGAAGTTCATTCTGAAGATCACACAAAAGATGAAGAAATAGTTAGTAGTCTGTGTGCCAAGAGGATTAAATCGGTAAAATAAGAGACCTTAACTTCTATAAAGGCGAAGAAGAGCGATAGAAGCATGTTGTATACCAATTTAAACTACTTCTCATAACAGTTCGTTGCCTGTATCGTGTTCACTACCAACTGCATGACATTAACTAAACACCTTCAGCCAGATTAATAAAATTTTGCGTTATGATAAAACAGACCCTCAAATCGTAAATGTCTTTAGTAGTTCTAGAAAAAGATGATAACCAGCTTCTAATTATTGAAAATTAGATCAAAAAGAGAGGCGAAACTAATCCAGTGCGTAAAAATAGAAAAGTCGAAGATTTTTTTGAGTCTTACGTAGTTTTAAGCATTTTATTGGCAGCGAAGTAAATTTGTAAGATTTTTTTCGTTTATTAAAGGATTAGTTGAAGCGTGAACTTGACCTTGCTTACCTGAGCGAGCTTGAGAATAAAAGTTTAAGCATGCACCAATCTGTTTGCGCTTACCGCGTAAACGTATGTGAGCATACCGCACTGATGTATTTGCATATAGCGCAGATAAACTCGTACGGGGTTGTAGAGTACGTCCAACGTCCGCTTTGAGCTGTGAGTGAGTGTTGATTGTGTGCTTCGTTCGAAGACACAAGTGCACACCAGGCACCCAGCTTCAGTTAGAAGCGAATGTTTCTACTTACTTCCTAGAAACGTCTTAACAGTGGCCACTTAACTTCACGGAGGGTTATGAAGTTTTGTCGAAATTGTTGTTTGTGAATTCGTAGATCAGTAAGCCAGAAAAGGAAGCACCACGTCATCAACTGACGCTATAGTAAAGGCATAGCCGGTAATATTTGCGGGGATTCATTAAGGTGAGTGATTATTCACGAGCAATCATCTGAGCCCGGAGCTGAGAATCGTTGAGGCCAATGTATAACCGCAACTTGCTATTGTTCTGTGTGTCATCCCTTGGGAGTTTGCGTAGTAAATTGTTTGCATAAACGCATTATATTAAGAGCTTTTTGCGTATGATTTAATATTGCTGTTAGCATAAACGCGTGTTGGAAAAAGCTTTTGCTTAGTTGTTTAGTATTCTATTCTAGTATTATTTAGAATTAATTTTTGCAGAAAAAAAATTGTTTGTTTATTTGTAAGCAAATTTCGTGTTTATCGGAGTACACTTTTGGGGCTCACACTTACTTAGCACGAATCCAGGGTCAATTGCTGGGTCTATATGCATCAAGGGCTTTCCCTAAGTATGAGTTGAGGTAAATACAACAATAGAGATCTCATTGCTATTGAGCTAGCTGGAAATAAAAATGGGCAAAATTAATTAGTGAAAGAGGTGGGCGTGAAAGGCGTCCCACTTCAGTTTAAACGCCGAATCGGTGGGCTTTGAAGGAATTTCAATCCATTGCGTTCACCTACTTCCATAAAACATGTTACGAAAGTGATTTTGCACTTGCCACTTGAATTAGCAAAATGCAACAATTCCGCCAGTCGTATGCGATCGCAGAGTATGGAATGCCCTTCGATACCGAAGACTTTATTCGACGCGTACCGATTAATCACGTTAGACAGACTGATCGATAATCAATGATTAAAGAGTATAAGAAAGGTTGTGAATGAAATATATGGATGCATATAGATAAGCGGATATCTTCTCTTAAATATGCCCGTTTATGAAGATCAGCAGTACCTGCAGCAATAATAACATACATAAATTCAACGTTTTCTTTAATAGTTCTGTAAGATCAAACAATGCCTTCCATACGATGTATCATTTTGTTATTTTCAACTCTTATCTTGTTTGATCTTGAGATTCAAGTGTGTTGGTAACCTTGTTTGTTCTAGAGACTCACGCGAGGTTATCGTAAACTTGCATCTGTAATCTATATATTTCCAAATCTATCCATATCTAATTTTATTTCCGTTGAGATATCGGAACATTCACCAAACCTTTTAGACGCACCTCGTACATCGTGTCAGCTGGTTTGCATATTCTTTATAAATGCAACATGAACTTTATTCATGACAAACCAGTAATCCTCGAATGTAAAAGTGGTAATTAATAGCAATCGATAACCCGCAGAACTTCTACGACTGCTTCCTCCAACATAGCAAAATGTGCAGATAAAGGTTAAGTACCCAAAAATGAACGACAAATACGAACAGCAAGGGTTTATCGGTCGTGCTGTAGACGACAGCCTGTCACAACAGTGATGCAAATAAATCAGACCGTTATCATAGAAGCTCCAGTAAATATACTGCGTGCTGAGATAATTTCCGACAAATTTTTACCGAAATTTACGCTAATGCGTGCGATTGAGATAAGGGAATTGGGACGGCCGGCACTAAAACCGTTGATAATTTACGTTTAAGTGGAAGTAGCCGGTTTGAGTAAAACGCTGCAGCGCATCCAGATATTAATTTATCTCCCATGTGCGTGCGTAATAAAATTCCATAGCCGTAAATTTTTATGGGCAATTATGCAAGAACAGATCGGCGGCGTTACCAGAAAGTCGTGCTTTCTCGCCGCTCATAAGATAAAAAATAATAATGGTTGCTTTGAAGCTGTGAAGCTAGAAAGCGCATTCCAGGGCCGTAGCAAAAATGATTATGTAGAAGCAAGGGCACATTTTATTTATTCGTCTAGGAAGAACAGGAAATGCTGATTTACACAAAGCTCCACAACATCCAAAGTGCCGTGTAGTGGCTGATAATTTGTAGGTATCTTCAAACACTACCTTCCGCTTGTGGATTTAAATTTTTTGCAAATAAAATTTAACTACTTCCATGCCTTCTTTAGACGATAATATAAATCGGACAGTTTTCCTGTTAAAATTACATATGCCAATTGCCAACTACAAATTAATGTAAATAAGCCCGCATTGGGTTCTATTCATTCATAGTTGTTTTCATCGCAATAAAATCTTAAGAAATGTGCTGCTGTCTATATCACTGGACGGTCGCAGGCCATTACATGGCCCGGATGTACTCTACATACTTGCGTTTCCACCTCAAGCCACGGGAACCGCTAGCTTGTAACTTTTCAATCGCGCTTACTTAAAGCCTGGCGCCGGCAAAACAGTCACCGAGCTTTCTGTGAGCGTATCTAGGGAGGGATCCTTACTGATAAAACATAAGTGAGTGTGTATATATGTTATTTATTTGAATACGTATGTCATGAATGTTTCGGTTAGCTTTCAATTGAAAATCACTAGTACTAAACTAAATTATTTCAAATAATGGCTTTCGACATATCACATGATATGTAAATTAATTCTTCAATTTTAGTAGTATTTTAATATCTTTGGTTGTGTTTAACATTGATTAACCTAAACACCGTATTCGCTTGTTTTTCTTTGACCATGGCATGCAGATCTGCTGTCACCATAATATGAACAGTACAGCAAATCTGTTTAAAAAGTGTAAATTTATTTAAACTGTCATTATATACAGGGTGTTAATTAAGTACGTAGACAAACTTTAAGGGGCGATTCCTTGATCATTTCTAAGATAAAAAGTTCATATAAACATGAGACCTAAACGGCTTCGTTTTCAAGATACAAGGTGTTGAAGTTTACACAAAAACGATTTTTTTTTCAAAAATCTGGAAAACGCCTAAAAATATTCGAATGAAACTTGGTGTATGATAGTATTTCATAAAGTGGCATTGTTTGGTCAAAATAAATTTAATTTATTTCCATCCGTGGAGTACATCGGGGCCACCTCAATTACTTTATTTTAGAAAAATCTGGTACGTCACTGTTTTTTAGTCAATACGACAAGTTTTTTAGCTTCATCCTTTGAAACTATACAAAAGATGTATCTTTTATTTTTTTGATAGAATAAACCTTTTTCGAGAAAAACGGAAAAATCTGTAACAGCAATTTTGTTCATTGGACTTTAATGGGATCTAAACGGCTTCGTTTTTAAAATATAGCTTAAAGAAGTTTTAAAAAATATTATTTTATAACAAACAATCTTACAATAGCTAGAAAACTTTTGGCTAAAAAACATTGGAGTACCAGATTTTTCTAATATAGGGTAACTGAGGTGGCCTCGATGCACGCCACTGGTGGAAATAAATTAAATTTATTTTGACCGTTCAAGGACACTTTATGAAATACTAACCTACACTAAGTTTCATTGGAATTCCTCCAGCTGTTTTCAAAATTTTCGAAAAAAATATTTCTGTTTAAACTTCAACACCCTGTATTTTGAAAACGAAGCCGTTTAGGCACCATGATTGTATACACTTTTTATCTTAGAATTGATCAAGGAATCACCTCTTAAAGTTTGTCTATGTACTTAATTAACACCTTGTATAAATTCTAGAAGCTCTGAGAAAATTTCATTGTAACCTGGGGAACATTTCATTTTAGCTTGACGTATAGCCAATAAATTGTCTTTTGGATGTTTTTAATATTGGTCTTTATGAATACTACGTAGAACCGAAACTGATGTTTGCTAACTACAGTAAGTGCTCGTTATGCTGTTATATTATTTATTTGTAGCCATTAAATTTAAAACTTTAACTACGCCAATTATGCTAAATTATCACCCTTTTTGTATGTGTTTATAAATTCGCCGTAGGGAAATAAGTTTTGGGACGTATCGCCGATAGTAGTGCAGTACCGCTTTCAGCGCTCTCTACCGGCGTAGTAATATTATTACCCACTGTAGAACTTTTATTCTGGCAAACACATGTGAAGATTTTGTTTTTCGCGAGACGTGACGGCAAGAGAAGCAGTAGAATTCTTAGGCATTGTTTTGGTCACTCTTCTTTGTTGTGACCATAGCTACAAAGCTGCCCCGCTTAAAGAGAAGAATTTATCTCCATATTTTTCCAGGTAGAATTATTTGGGCAATCCCGAGCTAAGCGCTATTATTTATATGTCGCACTCCCATACCAATAAGCAACCGCATCGCTTTAAGCTCTTTACGTGTCGTAAACATGTATTTACCAGTAACAAACTGCATCAGTGAATCTACAGAGCGGGCAAATTTCGATGTTTCCATAGCGAATCTCGATATCTCTGGATATATGAAAAAATGACCCCCCATCCTCGATCTCTTTTTTCGGGAAAAGCTTAATGGTGAAACCCAAAATGGCCTATGGTCTTTTGTTTTCGAGTTATAAACAAAAGTTCGATTTTTCGACTTTTCGTTTTGTGGCTATATCTCGATCATTTATTTTTATAGGGAAAAGTAATTTTGCTTTAATTCAAGAACTATTACTTAAATGTTAAATGAAAGTAATATTTTGCACATAGCTTATGTGTTTACCCTTGAAAAAGGGTATATTTTGGATTCAACATATATAGAGTGAGCACCTTCAAAAACAAAATGTTGTTTATTTTTGCTTTAACTGAGAAATTAATAAAATTAATCATTTGGACATAGCTCAGGGTTTACCCATGACAAAAATAGGACCCAACAAATATACGATAATTGTCAGACAAAATTGGTTCATTGTGCTTAATGTAGCTGCATCACAGAGATGCGAAAGGTCCCGCGTGGCAGCGTGTGGCAAATTGTCGAGCATTGAAATAGCATTCGCAGGCGCTGAAGTTCGAATCTCATCTCCGGTAATATTATTTTATTTTAAAATTGATGTAATTCGCATTACCAAGTGTTTCCTTTTATTGTTTCAGTATTGTGAGTGACGTTAAGGTATTTATTCAGAAGAATAGATACAAAATATAAAAGGCTACTCATAACTCACTAGGGATTTTTCAAATTATTCCTCCCTCAATCTCATTGTAACCGTGTAAGTATAAACAACGTCTTAACAATTTCACATTGAGTAACCCTTGATGTTACTTATATATTCATACTTTAAATGTATTGATGATAATTTGAAGTGTCATACTATTTTTAATAACATGCTAGTACTACAGGGAAAAATATTCATATCTCTCTTAATGCATAAATATCCATTCTACCCCTAGTTTCCTTTGATTTTTAAAATTGTTTAGTGTGATACATTCCACTTGCCAGGGAAGTTCTGAATATAGCCCTTTACAGATTTTTTGCTTTTCGTACCGCCTACAAGAATTGTGTACCATATCACATCTAGATTTGTGTATGTTTATTAACAATAAGCATAAAGGGCATTTTGACGAGAATTGTAGTATTTATCCTGGTGTACTTAATATAGCCATATCAAGTTTAATACTGTTTGGTTTTTTGTCAAGTAAAATACAGTAGGGGTTGTTAGTGAAGAAAAAATTAAAGGTAAGGTAAATTTGGCACGCACGTCTCCCGACGATGTGAAGATTTTTCTGGTGGAACCTTCTCATTACAGCACTGGTAGATAAAACACAATGGTGGTATTCTACATAATAACAGAAGTTTGTTCACGTACCTACTAATTTGGCTATCGCGAACGAGCTCTTATCTTTTAGGTTAAGGCACCTCCTTGCCACTTTTAGCCTTGTTGCAGGTGGTAAATGGGGATTTACCTGTAACAAGTATCTATTGTTAAAAGTCTAACCGTTCGCAATAATTAAAATTTAAAAGGTAGCTGTTTAAACAGAAAAGACGATAAATTAAATCGCATCCTCTAGTACGACTGTGCAGTTTGTAACAACAGAAACTTCAAAACGGAAGATGTAAACGTTATATTATATTACGAGACCTGTTATTAGAATATATTTTAACAATTAATAACTTTATTTGTAGTAGCTTTTGTTTTGCATTATTATACTTTTAACAGAAGTAGTGGCATGTTCAGTGCTTATAGAATAAGTTGTACAGGAACACAAGAGATGTATTAAAATGTTCTTGGGGTGTAAAAAAATAGAGTTACACTTTGTATCCGCATGGTCATCATAAGGAACTAAATTTTCCATAAATTATGTTTGTTCATTCCTTTTTTAGTTTTCCGATTTGGAAATCCAATGCTAGCCGTTCTAATATTAAAAACTAGTCTCTGGATGGAGAATATTCTTTGCAGCATTTTGATACGATTCACCTACGCTAATCTCTCTGAGGGCGGGGATAAGCCACCATCATAGAGATTTTAGCGCAGAAAGTGCGTCCCAACGACGCTTAATTTAATTAAACAAAACAAATCACGACCACCCCGTGAATTCATAGCAAACGCCGACAGTCCAAAAGTTTTCAAAACAAAGTCATAAATAGCTCGCCGAGGCCGGCATGTAATAAACATAAACCGACCCGGAACCAAGGGCCCGCATGTGCGCTATGGCCAAAAATTCCTAGGAGACAGCAAATCGGCCAAAATAATGAATATCCAAGACGCTTGATAACGCGGCTAATTAAGATAAGAAAGGATAATCGGCTTTTAAGCATTATCGGCTGCTAACGATCTAACACCAGGAGCGGTGATTTAAAAAAAAAAACACAAGAAATACACGAAGCTGGAATTTCACGAGCTTTGAAATATTAAAATTTAAAGCCCGAGAAATAAACAGGCCACCCGTTGTTCGGGTTAACAAAGCAAGGGCAGCTCAAAACTCTCCTTTTCACAAGGAAATCAAATCAGAAAACCAGGTCCTCGTCGACAAAGATTATTCGTAAGGAATCCAATAGAAACGAAAAATTATTAAACAAATAATGTGAAGATCTTCCGCGAAACCGGCCGCGTGTCGGAAAATTCCTACAAAGACGGCGTAACAAAGGAGTTCGCCCGAGTGGTCGTTAAAGCCAGGTAATAGGATTAAGACGCAGCTCAAACGCGAGCCCCGCAGAGAACTCGTCTGCGACTCGGATAAAGCGCATCAACAAAACACGAAAATTAATTAGATAAATATATCGCGACCGTATTAAAAGCACCGGCGAAATAAGAGTAAGGTAGTCGAGTTGGGTGTCATAAAAATCGCCTTCGCATCAGGAATCCAGTGAGCTACATTAAAAAAAATCCGGACAACAATAAAGGCGCAAAAACGCGAAATTAATAATAAATTAACAAACAGCCCCCGGAAGCGAAGCAGTTCATCCCACCCCAAACAAACGGACATCCGAGAGGAAGCGGTGGGAGTAAAAATCTCTTTAAAAAGAGCCGCAGCGAACAGAAGATTCATTCGATAGAGGGAAACTTCTCGGATCAGCTTTCGCTCCAGCTTAGACCCTGGGTCACTGGAAAGCCAAACCTTTTGCTCGATCATTGATCGCAAAAGTCAACTCTGCTACCCCAGGCGACTGTTCGATCCCTGATCACAGCCACCAAAGGGTGTCCGAGTTGCAGCCGCAGAAGACTGCCAGCATCGCCGTCCACCCGGAGGAGCGCCCAGCCCCAGCTCAAGCCGAGCCGTGGCCCCAGCCAACGTCGCTGCCCGCCTCCAGCCTAGCCCTACGCCTCGCTGTGCCCCAGGTCCTGGCGCCCTCGACAGTAGCGCTCCTCATCGCCTACGCGGTACCGCTTTCCTCACGCCGCGAAACGCGTCCAGCCAGGATGTCACACAAGTAAGCCCCGGGCAACCACCCCGGACGTTACGTTAGCCAAGCCGCCGCCGACGGCAGCACCGCCCTCCCAGGTACGAGCTAGCCTCCAACCCCCACACTTACTTGTCTTATTACAGCCATCGGGAACTACTGGAACGTCTCTTCGGGCCGTCGCCACCGCTTTCTCCTCAGGATACCCTCCTTCAAGAAGCGCGACTGTGCCGCCATTCCCCAGGTGCTCAAGCCGCCGCCCCCGTCGGGACGCCGCCTCCCAGCAGTCCACGTACGCCGCAGCCCGGAGACACTCCTACCGGACGAGCCGCCTACGAGGCCGCAACCCCCGAAGCTCGCCCGCCGCTTCGCGTGGCACAGGTCCGCCTCACCTGCCGCCCCCAGCTCCTGGGAGTCGCCTTCTTCCTTAGCCCTGAGGAGAAGGCCGAATTCGAGAGCCTATGGGAGGAGACTAGGTCGGAGGCCGATCAGCACTTTCCGCTGCGCGAAGTGCAGCTGCACCATCGCCGCCCCCGAGACGCCACCGCCCGCTCCGTCGAGGGACGAGATCCAAGGAGAAACGCGCACCTGCGCCTCCGTTCGCCGCTGCCCCTGGTGCAAGACCCCCGCCGCATTCCGGGACGTCGCCGCCAACAGCGCCACCGCCGCCCCCAGTGAAGGAACGCGATCCACAGCCAGAGAAGCCCCCCCCCCACCAGTGAATCGGGAGTGTGTGCGGGTCCGTGGACAATCTCCTCGTGCGTCACCATTAATGAGTGTACCCCCCCCCCCTCGAACTGTAGCCTAGAGCCAGGACAACCGCTTATTTAGTTTTATCCATTATTTTGTGTATGAATGATTGTTGTATGTGTGTGTTGTAGATTGTTGTTTGTTTGTGTCATTGTTCGTTGTATTATTGTATTTTCGTGTAGTAATGTATAATGTGCCCGTAGTTTTAAAGAAACAAAAAAAACACATACAAATAAACCGATAATCAGCCATTGTCGATAATTATTTTAGCCAATAGGCACTCGTATTCGTCAGCCTCTTCACCCGTTGGTCGACCCACTCATCCGCTGAGCTAGACAAGAAAGGGTGGCCAATAAGCCACCAGCTTAACCCTTGCCACGCCCTCAAGAGCGAGGAGTGTAGCGAGGCGTGTTAATTTTTTAAAAATCGTTTGATCTTGAAACTCCATTCATGCATATAACGAGAACATTACCTGAATTAGATATATCGTTGCCAATTGTCGTACTTTGCTTTGTTAGAGTGCAATTTGTGTGTTAAGTGCATTAAGTGCATAATAAATTTGGGCATTTTAACTTGATCGCCAGTTTATCACTTTTTCCGGTATTGTAATTGTAAGTATTACAAGGAATCAATTTCTCGAATTCTGTTGTTTCCAACAGAAAATGTTAAATGCTAAACATGAAAACAATTGTTGATAACATTGGGGCGGATTTTCAGAAGCATTATTGTTCTATCAGCATCTTCTGCAAATTAATTGGTAGCCGTGGTGGTACACTGAGCAGTGTTCAAAACTTACGGAGGTGAATCTCCAAACGATTTCGCGAAGAAAAGTTTAATATGAACATGGCTTAAAGTCTATCGTGTTCATAAAATAGCCGAGCTGAACAATCAGCAATCATTGAAATTTACAGAGCATTCACGGATGTCGACATTCTTCGATGAATTGAGCTGTTTGTAAGACTCTAGAATCCCGGATATAGACTTTATTCGAGGTATTATGAATTCCGTGACTTGTTTCCAAAGCTTGGTACAGTATATGTACATTTTCGTTGCTTTCTGTTTCGTTTACGTTATTGTTGCACCTATTTTTACTTCCTTTAACAATAAAGCATTCACCCCAAAAATTCGAAATTGATTTTTCAACAGATCTTTACGTTTTAGAGTCCTCTGAACATAAAAAACATTGTTTCGTTCAATGGTTTGTCGGCCTGTTTGTCTGTGTGTGTGAACAGAATATCTGAAAAACAAAAAGAGATGCGACATTGAAACGTCATATACAAGTTTTGTGTAATATCTAGATGTGATATCGATCCTTTGAAGAAAATTGCATGACCGGAAGTATGGTCTTTACTCTTGTGCTTTTTCAGTTTTTTCGCTTTTTTCAAAAACGGCCCTAACGATTATTTTCAAGCAAATAATTTTTATTACATGTTATAAGTGCATTGATGTGAGATAGGGGATTTTTCAGTTGAATACCTCGATTATTTTTTTGTTATATAATGTAGTAGGGAAACTAAAAATAAATTTTTGACTAATTATAAGAGCGCTGTAAAAGTTTTTTTTTTTTTTTTAATTGAAGATTCTACTGGTTAAGCACACTAGGGCTGTTCACAGTATTGTTAGTAATGTTACATTAACTCGCGAAATGTACTTTACACAATGATTTTAAATTACGCTTTATCAGTTTATGTCCTATGCTTCTAGTCACTGTCCGAGAGCAGGATATCTTGCGGTAGCCTTGGCTTAAGCCTGGTGGTTGTGGATTTTTGACCTAGGTTGTAATGGGCTGTAGCTGGGCAGTGGTTCAGGTTGGCAAAGAATTTTTTGGCTGAGGTTTTAATAAATTCTTCTATTGTTGAAACTGCTAACTCGCGGTGAAGTTGTGAGTTTCGAATGTACCATTCTGCATTCGTCGCTATTCTCAACACTTTATTCTGAAGAGTTTGGATTTTTTAAATGTTTTTTTTACTTGTAGTACTCCATACGATACAAGCATACATTATAATAGGTCGTATTATTCCCAGGTATAAAATTTTAGAACACTCAATTTTGAGATGAGATTTTTTATTTAGAATGGGGTATAATATAGCAACCCTTGCATAGCACTCTTGTAGTTTATTATTAACGTGTATGCTCCAAGTTAGACGTCTATCCAAATATAGCCCGAGGTACTTGATTGCCCGATCCGGTGGGTTCCAAGGTATTGGTAGATCATTGATAATAATCGAATCCGGGTTAATTGGTCTACGAAGGGTGAATATCTTAGTTGTGCACTTGGAAGAATTGATTTTGATATTCCATCGATTAAACCAAAGCAAAAGGGCATTTAAAGAGTTTTGTAGCATTTCAGCGGCCGTTGTTATTTTAGAGTGCTGTGTGAGTATCGCGGTATCATCTGCGTACATGGCAGTTGAGCTTATCTCTGAGGTAGGTATATCATACATGAATAAGTTAAATAGTACAGGTCCTAGAACAGATCCTTGTGGTACTCCAGCGGCGGTGTGCTTTATTTCTGACAGTATGGCATTGATTTTGACACGGAAAGTTCGATTTGTGACGAATGACTGTACTATCTTGATTAAATAACTTGGGAAATCTAAGGTAATCATTTTAAAAAATTAAACCTTTCAGCCACACTCTGTCAAAGGCTTGAGCTACGTCTAAGAACGCAGCTACGGTGTGCTTTTTCTGTTCGTAACATTTGATAATAATTTCAGTAATTCTTAGTAATTGATGCGTCGTCGAATACATAGATCTGAATCGAAATTGAAAATGAGGGAGGATTGTTTCTCTTCGATATATTTGTTTAATCTGACAAGAATGATTTTTTCTAGAAGTTTCGAGAGAGTACATAATAGGCTTATTGGCCTATAACTGCTGGGATCATTTTTGTTCTTGCCAGGTTTGAGAAATATTATAACCTCAGCATTCTTCCAAGTTGTTGGAAAATAACCGATGCTGATACAGATGTTAAATATACTTGCAAGATAGCTCAGGGCTTTTGGTGTGAGATGTTTCAGGAGGATGTTCGGAATGTGATCGTGACCAGGCGCTTTTTTGTTGGGCAGACCATGTATGACTTCTTTGATTTCTAATGGTGTGGTAGTAGTAGCTTCATTACTATTTATTAGAAGAATATGTCCATCGACAAAAGATTCAATTTCATTTGTGTGTTCGATATTATCAAGTGAGATGTTGGTGGTAAAGACGTTTTGTAGGTGTTCTGCCATTAATTGGCATTTTTCTGAATCTGTGCAATACTTTTCGTCATTATATTTCATTGGTGGTATTATGTTTGGTTTGCGGATAATTTGCTTAGTCACCTTCCATAAAGAACAGTCTCTCGTATCGACTGTTGAAATATAGCCGTTGTATTTAGAGATGCGGTAATTATCTAATTCCCATCTAACTTGGTGAATGAGTTTGTTCAATTCAATTTTGTAGGCTGGGTTGTGTGTGCGTTGATATAGTCTCCTGTAGGCATTCTTTTTCCTGATTAGGTCTAAGATGTATTTTGGTGGCCTGTGTTGCGTTTGTCGATGGTTTTCTTTATTTCTCTGAGAAGATAACTGTGTAGCATGCACTATGGTGTCTGTTATGTGTTTAATAGCGGTGTCCACTGTTTGGATAGTATATGGTAAATTTTGTGGTTTAATGTTTTTATCTATGTGATGCTCAAATTTGTCCCAGTCTATGATTCCATTGATTAGCTTTGCGGGTCGTGTTACATGTTCAGGTTGACTGTCTATAGTTACAATCACTGGCATATGATCGGAATCTAACTCTGTGAGTACCTGGTGGCTAATTGTGTGAGTAAAGTTTTTGTGCAACCCTATGCTTAGTATATCTGGCCTATGATCGGCTCTATACGGGAAGTGAGTGACTTCTGTAGGTGCTGTAATATAAATAGTGTGTTGAACAGTGATTTCGTGTAACTTCTTTCCTTTTGGATTATTTGCGCGGCATCCCCATAGCGTATTTTTACAATTCAAATCTCCTAAAAGCAGAGTTGGAAGGTTAGTGTTGAAATATGAGGCAATATCTTCAGATATTAGTTGTCGGTTTGGAGGTTGATACGCAGCAATAAGTCGAATTGGGTGATTATGTTGTAGCAATATTTCTACAGCAATTGCTTCTAAATTCGTTAGATTGTGTGTTGGTAGATTATGATGGCGTATGTTGTTTTTTAGCATGATCGCTACACCGCCCGATGCAATTGGAGCTATTCTATCATTCCGATATATGCGATAGCCTGGGACTGTAAACTTCTTATTAGGTAGTAAGTGTGTTTCACTTATAAAGGCTACATCAATGTTGTTTTGAATAAGGAAGTCGGCGACAAGCATGCGTTGGGCTTTAATACCATCAGAGTTCCAGTTGAGGAGAGTTAATTGATTAAGATGTTTTTTTTAATTTGCTGCCATATTGAAGTGAACTACTAATTATATGTGATATTTGATTTTTAATTTGTTCGATGATTGTGTTAACGATCTGTGTTATAATGTTTGTAATGGTATCGGGTAATTGGGATTCTGTTTTTTCGTGAGCGGGTCGATTGGCAGTTATGCTTGCATAAGTGAGATCTGTTGTTGGTGAACGCACTTGACGAAGTCCTGTGTTGTTTGTGATTATTTTTGAAGCTTGTGGCTGCGGTTGTCTAATATTACGTAGTGTTTGATAATCTTGACAGCCTTTATAATTAGCAGGGTGCTCCGATCCGCAAAGCACGCATTGCGCTTTTTCTGCGCTAGATTTTTTACATTCTGCGGTTAAATGAGTACCTGTGCATTTAACACACCTGGGTGGTAATCTACAATAATTTTCGGTGTGCCCATAATTTTGGCAACGATGGCACTGAGGTATATCAGATGACTTTTTCCTTGGTTCGACTGCTACAATACAGTGAAATAGATGTGTGATTTTATATATGTCGTTTAAGTTTTTAGTTGGTTTTAATATTACTGCACATATGGGAATAGGTAGCTTTTCTTTATTACGTAATCGAGTTACGCTTACTACTTGAAAAGATTTTGACAATTCTTGTTTAATTTCTTCATTCTCGATTGAAACAGGCAAGTTTCTGATGACAACTGATAGGTTGGATTCCTGGGGATTACGGAATGTATGATAATTTAGATTGTGTTCGTCGTAGAATGAAGTAAGTAATCTAAAGTGATCCGGTTCTTGTAGATTAATTTTTATGGCGGTGCCAGCACATGCGGTGGTGAATTTACCTTGAGTTAATTTTTCTAGGTCTTTAACTACCTCTTGATATTTAACGGGCCCATGTAGAAATATAGGAGGCACCTTGGGTTTTTTAGGAGTGCTTTCTGCAGTGTTTATTTGTGGTTGCTCCTGTGATTTATCATTGGTTTCGTTAAGTACATAGTATCTGTTTTTAGTGATAAGCGTACTTGGTTCAAAGACGTAGCGCTTGTTAGGTTCGTCACCCACAGGAGAAGTATTAGTTCTTTTAGCGGATGTGTAATTTTCAGAATTCGCGTCGACATTCATATTGGCATCATCTGTGTTAAGCGAATAACGAGAATTTATACCTTTATAAAGAAGCTTAGGCTGGCTAAGTATTTTATTCGTATCGGTCATTTGATACCTTTCAGGCAATATGCTCGTTGTCCGAGCAAGGCCGCGCGGCCCTGTTCTTACTGTATTTGCAGCTCAGTTTCTTCTGTGGTTGATAACTTCCAAAACTTGAGGACACACTAGTTAATTCGTTGTTTAATTAATAGGCACACTTAATACACTGTTAGTAAAACTAAACTAGAGTAATATAAGCGAACCGCACTCGGTCAGCGATCGCGAGTAACTCCGCTGTAAAAGTAAAACAACTGATCAAAGAATGAACATGTCGAAAAAATTATTGGACAAAAAGTATAGGAACAATTCTGTGGCAAAAAGGCATAGGGTATAAGTCGACTTATCTCATTTTTGATTTTATTGATGCCCGGTGTCGAGAGCAATATCGGGCATCTAAATACAAGAGAATATAAGCCTACATACCATAACCGCATTGTTACAGCAAGTTTTCTAAATGGGATATGTAGACTTATTTCCTGAAAATTAACTAAAAATTGATAAAAAACAAATTTAATCAATGGCAAATAGATACATGTGTACTAATACCCCGAGTTAAAGCTTTTCGTAAAGTAATATGCAACGCCACAACAGCATATGTTAACTTACACCCTTTTGCCATTTCATAACTTTCCGTTACTGTTGGGAAAAAATAAGTTATCCACACTTATATTACGAGTGCATTTCCATGCAGGTGGAATAGCGTGTTTTAGCGGTCCAGTTTTTCAGTGTTATTATTAGTTATTATAGTGTAGTTTAACGAATAAGTGCCAAAATGGACACACGCTCTCGTGCGTACAAAGTTTTGCAGAAGTGCTGTAACAAGAACTTAACCGGTAAGTTTACATATAACCTCATATTATTCGAACTCGAAACCACATATTCTTGTTTAGCTTATGTCTACATATGCTGTTTTGCCATAATAATTATTTATCAGAAAATGCATATTCCGGGAAATTGCAAAAAGCTATATGTCAACTTATACCCTTTTGCTATTTCATACAATGGATAAAAGTTGCTGTAAAATGATCATTTTTGACTTATACCCTTTTTCCTTTTCACCACAGAATTAAGGTGTACAACATACGTTAATAGGGAAACCAGTGCCATACTGTTAAGAAGTTCTAGAGGGAAAAATGTGACCCGCTATTTGGAAATATATTATGAACTAAAACCACCATAGCGTTGTATTTCTTGTTAAAAAATAAGCACACAAACAATGGAGACCAAGGAAAACAAATTTTTTATTGAATTGTCCACACTTGCACCTTAAAATTGAACGACTGTGGATTATCTAACCTTCACCTGGCGCATTTTAGCTAGAACTAACAATCTTTATGTCGTTGAAACGCTACAAAAATTGCATGGAATTTATATAAGAAGTAACCTTCGACTTTTTGCGTACACACGCACTTGGCGTGCAGTGCTATAAAATAAAATTATAGATAAACACTAGAGAAAATTGCTGTACCAATATCTGGGGCCTCAAGAACCTGCTGACCTAGTGCCTGCATTTTTTGCGTAACAATCCGAGCGCTGCTACGATAAATTTCCATCTGACGCTAATAGATTTCCGCATGAAACACGAACTTTGTCTCCCGTCTAGCAGGTTCAAGGTGCCAGTTTTTGTTTATTAATTGGAAATATGGTGTATTTGCATTGTGATATTACTGTCCTCTTCACAGAAGCAAACGGCATTGTATGTAATCTCTAATTTAAGATCCTCTTTTGCGTTGTAGGATTAGCAGCTAATGAATATAAAACAATAACGTCCAGTACCTATAGGTTCCTCTGTTATCAAAAGGAATTATTATTGCAAATTTTTAAAATATGAATATAACTTCTAGAAGATGAACTTGCAGGGGTTTTAATGTTGTAGTTCAATTGTATGCAGAAATCAATAAAGCATTTAAACAATAATACAGAAATTATACATTGTTTATAGTTCGGGAATATTCTTGTATCAGTTAGACTAATACTTCGCTGTTATTAAAAATAATGTAAAGGCAATAGTAGACCTTGCAAGTATGTATTTAAACGAATCTGTAAAACCAAAATTCTTTTTTGAAATAATTAGGGACATGGAAAGGTTTCGAAGTGTAAAGTAATTAAATTGCTTATTTCTTTATAATATAAAGCAGCATAGCGTAATGTTTCTGTAAATAGTCGTTATGTAAGGCTTTATTTGGAATTTTAGAACCTGACATCACCATCAACCAATTTAGTAATTTCTAAAATAAGTATAATAAATGGATATAATAACTCGATTGAGTGTCCTAGCCATTATTATTCGTTATTTAATTAATCAATTTCACATTAATTTTGCATGGTTTATTTTTCAATGTTGTCTCCGTGTCATTAATATAAAATTCCTGTTTTCAGAACGTTGACCGTGAAGTTTATGCATGTGTCTGGTATATGAATAGTTTACCAGAGTAGTTCAACAAGCCTTCAAAACATTTTAATTGTAAATTATAATGTAGTTAAACAATCTTAATAACATTTTTACTATTGCAACAGATACATATTACATTTAAGTAATAAATTGCTTATAATTATTGTTTTGCTATGTGAACAAGTTTCTAAGAAGTTACTTTATATTTTATAATATTTATTAAACGAAATAATGTCATTATTTTGGAGACTTTCACGGCCACTGCCATTAAGTAGCAAACGACTTCCGAGATTGGACCGTGTCACTATTGAAGTGGAAGAACTCAACCTTTCGCCCACTTTTGTAGGAGGCTTCATCAGGAGAAAACGCAAAAGAACACGGTACTTAACGTGCAAACCACGCCAGAGGCGAAATTCTTCTAACGATAGGGCGGAGAAAGGCGAGAATCTATAGGCAAGTGCCGTCGCGGTTGAGTGACGGTAGCCGGGGCATAGAAATTAGCACTTTCCACATAGAAGGAAGGGGAAAGACTTCGTCCCGATTGAGATTATTAGAGTGTTTGGAAATCTTAATGGCGTAGCGAATGTTTCTTCTAAAGAAGAATGGGGATTTGCAGATAATGCAAGTTTCATCAAAAAGGATCTTATGGCCGGTATCGCGTTGGTGTTCGGAGATGGCTGATGATGAAACGAGACCCGACTTGAGACAGCGTGGTGCTCAGAGATGCGAGTTTTCACGGAACGCCCTATTTCACCAATGTACAAGTGCAAGGGACTCTATCAACACCTTTAGATGACATAGTGTTTAATTTATCTACAAGTGAATAGGAAGAACCTGTGAGATTTGCTCGCGGGTTTGACTACTGTTTCAATGATTTGGTTTCCAAGAAACTTTCCAACGCGATCGGTGACTAGATGGACATAGAAAAGAAAGACTGTTGCTGCGGAAGATGGCGAACCTACTATGGTTTAATTCAGCGTGGATATTAGCGGGTTGGGATCTGGAAACAGCCCGATGTACAAGCGAATTGATAAGGAAACGCTTTTGTGTAGGATAACGGTGTGAATCGACATGTAGATAGCGATCAGTATGAGTGGGTTTGCGATACACAGAATGACCAAATTTTAACTGGCGCGAAATCTGTACATCTGAGAAAGGAAGGGAGCCGTTACTTTCTATCTTCATGGTGAAGTTCATGCCTGGATGTTGATTATTGAGACGGTTTAAGAAGACGTATAAAGTGTCTTTACCATGTGGCCAAATAATAAAAGTATCGTCAACATATCGGATCGTATCGTATTTTTCAGAGTTTCGCCTCTGGCGTGGTTTACACGTTGAGTTACCCTGCTTGTTTGATTTCTCCCCTGATGAAGCCTTTTATGAAAGTAGGCCAAATGTTGAGTTTTTCGACATAATTAATGATATTTTCTTCCTCAATAATGACGCGGTCTAATTCCGGAATTCTTTTGTTAAATAGATTAGATTAAAAGCTTATGCTGCACCCGTAGTTTTATAATACTAAGCGTTCGAGATCCAAGCATCCAAGTCTCTATTATAATGACGATGCAAGAGAACGAGTAAAATGTAAAAAAATTAAATATATTCCTGTACGTCTTTCAGATGTTCCTAGTTGTAGCTTGTTTAAGTTCATGAAAACCTTACTTGTTGATACTGGTATATTACCGAAATGATTTTCCTTCTAGGTTAAAATTTTTTTGAAAGTAATTGTCGTTGACATTATATCAGTTAATTAGTTCTGTGAGACTATTTTGTATGCATCGAAAATTATATTTTACCTCTTTATCTAAGTGGGAGATCATAATATGAGAATTTTAATACAATAACATATTGGTGGTCGAGATCTTATTAATTAGGAATTTGTATTAAATTTTGCAAAATTGATGCAAAAAATGAAAAGCTTGAAGAGTAGTCAAAGAGGAGAAATGTTGCAAGCTGAACCAAAATTGTAAAATAATCAACACGTCAACTTCGCGAAGAAGAAATTAAGAACGAAAGTTGTCAGAGAATATGTGAAACCATTGAGAAATTGAAGTAAACGCACGATCCATTTAATTGAAAAACAAAGAAAGCTAAAATCGGGAAAAGAAGAAGATTAAGAGAAAGAAATTGAAATATTGAGATGAGAAAACTCAAGAGAAAGAAGAACTAGTATTAAATCAAATTCTCTGCATAATTTCATTTATTGCTTGACTTGATAGTTCCTCTACCCACCCCGTCGTCATTTGTTGGTTGATCTAAGAAGTTACGAAACAATGTTGTGTGATTTTATGAATAGTGCGATTAAACTTCTTTAAATAATGCAAATGCAGTGTGGGTTTTCCAAATTGACAATACATTTATTTTATTGTCTACTTAAAAAGGCAATTTTGCGTTATTTTGTTTATTGGTGATTGTGTTTCCTTTGAAATATATACTTGTAGATAACATTGTTCTTTATTAATTATTTATTTTTTATCAGTACAACGCATTATTGCATGCATTTCCGGGTACGAAATTTGAACTTACAATAACAATTCTTGATATCAGATAGATGATTAAAAATTGTAACTACCCACATATCAATATACTAGGAGAGCGAAGCCATTTAGGGTGAATACATATTATGACAACGTAGTAGTTCGATAAACAGCGTTGTGTATATCTAGTTTGTTTTTAAATTGCTAAATTGTGTCTGAATTAATAATATATAATATGTAGAAAGTTATTCCATGGATCTACAATTATGTTGAATAAAATTTGCTTAAATGGACTCCTGTTGAACGGCCTCTTGTTTAATCTGTATTCGTGTCTTTTGAAATCAACAGTCCTGTTTAGTTGGTAATAGTTTTGGAGTTGAGGACAATTATAATAACCACGAAGGTTTCAACGAGATCTCTTCGTAGTCTACGTTGTTCATGGGAAGATAATTGCAACACCTCCAGCCTTTCTTCATAAGGGAGGGTTTGTAATGTCTGGGGGGTGTTGGTCTTTCGTCTTTGTACAAGATGGTTCAAATCTTAATTGAAATATAGTGACCAAACCGAATGACCGAATGCTAATAGTGGTGTGACATACGTTGCATGACATATCCGTGAATAAATTCAGAGTCAAGTTTTTGATTTATTTTCTAATCTGGTAAAGCAATTAAGATTATCGGATATGTTTATCGCAAAATCGGATTGAAGCCTTACTGTTGAAATTGCACTGTTCTAGATTTTATAAAATATATGTACTGCACGTGAAGGTTTGACTTGCCAATATGTAAGACTGAGCATTTCTGTGGATTAATGATTAGCTGCCATTTTGTCAAGGCTGTTTTGCAAGTTTGTGCAGTCCTTGTAGCACTTTGCATCCTTGACAAACCACTAATTTTGAAAGTTCATCAGATTGTCTAGGTCACCATACAAGATAAAGAAAAGCAGCTCCAGGAAACTCCGCTAATAACTCTCTTATTAAATGATAAGTTGTTGTCGTCTCTATTAAAGTGTTTTCCAAGATAACCTCGGTCCATCACAGAAGTCTCCCTCTAATACCAAGATGTTCGAGTCTGTGGATAAATCGTTTGCATGGAACTTGTTTGAAGGATTTTTTTTTCAAAATTAGTATAAATAATATTCATGGCAGTACCTTTATCATGGGATTTCATCCAGCAGATCAAAAAGTTTATTGTGACTGTTCTTCCAAGTACGAATCCATGTTGGTTTGTTCCCAAGACGTGGTTTTTTATTCAAAATTCAGCTATCTATTTCATACCAAGTAGTTTTGCTATGCATTTTGATAATGAGCATGTTGATGAAATACGCCGGTTATATGACGCTAGTGTCTTGTTACCCATTTTGTATATTAGAATAACTTTCTTGCCTTTCTTGGTCATTTCATTTATAAGAATTTTTTCCATTATCTTGAGTTTCTGCAATTGCCACTTCTTTGTAATTGGTATAATTCTTTCCTGCTATCCGCGCCTTTCTAATAATGCTTCTATTATAAAGATACTGCGCCTTTATTTTTTTTGAAGTACCTTTATGGATTTTAGTTTTACATTATTATTTCTCATATTAATCTCTGCACATTTACTGACAGATTGGTGATTCTATTATAGTAATATTAGTAGATTCGTGTGTATTGCAGGCTGGACAACACTATCTTTATTATGTGGGCCTTAATGTTTGGAGGGATTGTGGTACTATTTGCAAATATTATACAGTGATAACTTGGACTTGGGTCGTTCCATTGTATAGCGATATATCTAACTTTAAAATATAAGAAATCATGTAGAAAACGCGACTTTATCTCTTTTTACTTGTACTAATTTTTTGTTTTGATCTGATCGGTGGTAAAATGGATTAATTTTATCCATTATCACATTAGTATTAGTTGCTTTGTATTATGCATCTTGTTGGCAGTTTTTGCGGGTCACTGAAAAGTGTCTTTTGGCCGTTAATAGATTCCTATGACTTCTCACACATTTCTTGTTTTTGAGAAATTCAAAAAAGTATGCGTCTTGCAATTCTTCTTCTTTCTTCTATATTTTCTTGGAGTCTTAGTTTTAATAATTTAATTTTTTCTGGTTGTCTCAGTATATCCCCAAAAACGTCTTTCGATAGTTGAAAATATTAACCTCTTTCTATATTCTTCTGAATACTTTGTTGTTCGTTATACGTTTAGTCCAAGGAATTCTCATTCAGCGTCGATAGACTAACATTTCAAAAGCTTGCAGTTTCCTAAAGGTGGCCTCAGTCAACGTCCATCTTCCTATTGCTTGTTGTTTGCAGAGTCTACAAACACAATGGTGCAGCATACTTTATGTTATTGATCCATATGCCGTCTACGATGATTTTCTGGTCCGCATCGTGCAGTGTATCTTGAAGATGTTTTCTTGAATATATTTAAGTTAAAGAGTATGTGAGACAAAACTAATTCACGTTGAATTGTAACTTTTTTGAATTTATTTCTAAATTCTGAATCCGTTGTTTGACTCCAATAGAAGTTCTTTACGATGCAAATATCTGTCTAATCTAACTAGTCCTGCTTCATGTACCATGTTTATTAGCTTTGAGTACTGTACTGTGTAAAAAGCTTTCTCATACTCTTTGAAACAAACACGTCGCAGATTACAAGCTGTATGTATGAAGAATAGTGCTCCGCTTGTTCATAATGCATTCCTGAAGCTAAATATGAGTGTTGAACATTTTTTCTTGACTGTGACTATAGCTATAGACAATCTTGAACAAGGTGTTCAATTAGTGTCTCATTAGAATTATTGCTCTATAGTCGCCGCAGGTCTTAGAAGGTTGAGTGCAACCATTCTATAGGAATTTTACTTGTGTCGTTCGTAGAATTGAAGAGCTTTGTGGTGATGCATTTTCGTCTATCAGTTTGATGACTTCTACAAACACGCCATTAGGTCCAGGTGTCTCTTCTTTGCTAATGATTACTGCTTTCTTTAGTTTATTATTGCCTGTACTATACCTTTTACCTTTGCAAAGTGCTTCTACATATTTGTTCCCGTCCATCACGTTTCCTGGTGTTTTGGTCGATATGTTCCAGCAGCTTCTCTGACTTTTTTTATACAGGTTGCAGCTGGTATGTCTATAGTTCATTCAGATTCGAGATGAAGGAAAATCTGCCACGCTGCAAGAACACTAATACAACTTGACAGAAAATTTTACTGTCTTTATGTATATCATAATACTGTGTAATGTCTTTCATATGACTATTTACTCTTAAGCTCCTTAGGGTGCCTTTTGTCTTGTTTTTTTAGGGGGCGAATTTATTCTCAAATGAGAATCAATTATTGTCAAATTTGAGCTGCATATAACCTTTATATTATACGCATATAGATCATACAATCTAATTATTGATGAAATCAACTTACTGTTGATATTTATAACTCGGGTTGCAGATTCTGATTTATCTTGAATCTGAATGAACTATAGTTTCTAATGATTCAATATGCTCGCACTTTGAGTTTAACCATGTCTCTTTTGCTTTTATATTTTTCCTTGCTATTTCTCTATAAGTAGTCTCCCTTCTTTATATTTTTAAGCTCGTATCCTTTTCATTAGTTCGAAATTTTTCTCATCTATTCCATTTGCTTTAGAGTTGTGTCTTGTTTGAGGAATTTTTCTCTCTGCTGATAGTATGTGGGTGGGTTTTGGGTCTATATTATTCGTTATTAAGATTGAATTTATTTTCTTGTTGTTATTCGTTATTCCTATTCCTTTGAATTTTGTTTTAACTATAGCAACCAGAGGTACTTACATGCTATGAACCTATATCTGCTCCAGGTCGTGTTCTCACTGCCAAGAGCCAATTCGGAATCTCCTGCTAACTGAAATATATAGCTAATTTGATTCTCTATGATGTTATTGTCAGTTTCTGTGGGGGATTTTCAGGTGTACAGTCTGCGCGGTGGTAACATAAATACTGTGTTTGTTAGCACTAACTGATGTCTTTAAAAAATTTCTAGCTGGTGATCTCTTCGATTGTTTCTCTTGTCAAAACCGTGTGCCGCTAGCATCTGTACAAAATTCAAAGTATGCATAGATAATATGCTTAGAATTTGTACTCCGCTAATATGCCACAATCGGCGCTTGCATCTCCAATACGCAAGGAATACGTGATAAAGCCAAGAGCTTAGCGCTGTGCGATCACGCGCTCAACGACGTCCAGCGCAGTCTTTCTCAAAGCTCCAGAAAATAACCCAGGTAGAGAGACCTAGAAATGTATAAAATGAGAACGCCCGACTTGCTGAAGACACTTTGAGTCCAAGGACCCAGCCTTCCTTAGCTAGCAGAACCTTCCCGAACCCGCTCTTGTGGTCCCCGGATTCTGTATCAAAGAGAAAACCTGAAACCCATCCTTGATGTATTTGTTTGGTTGTAGGCTCCTCTATCAGCAAATACCTCCTTGAAACCGCTTTACGTTGCATTTTTGGTCGCCGACACCGATATCAGAATACGGTCCTCAAACTAGCCTTAAACCAATCCTGTATTCTCTTTTGGTAGGGACTCCGACACTATATCACAAGAAACGACAACGAATTTGGCTCCAGAGAGGTTACAACAAACTCGAAAATTATGAAGACCTAGTCGTGTCCCAGGTCAATTTCCCGCCAAAATTAGGTAAAGGCACGGCTTATCTGTACAAAGTCATTTTCTTATTTATCGGCGAGGTCTTAGAGCCCCGCAATCACCGCAAGTTTCGGCGAAGCGCCCTGCTGACATTTGGATTTTTACACGGCAAAAGTCAAGTAAAGTACGTTTTTTTCCTATAAAAATTTTCAAGGTCAAAGAACTTAGGGTTTATGTTGGCATAACTTGGATTCCTTTAAAAAATATATGATGGTAAAATTTGTTTTAGTAACTTTTTCTACAGCCGTGATTTTAAACTGTTTCCAAGGGTCATATGCGGCGTGCTTTATGTTGTCTATAAAACACGCCATTCCATTTAAAGCACGGAGTACTTTAAGAGGTTAAAAAATTAAAAGTACAGTAGTTATTATATCGGACCGATTTGTATGCGGAGCCCCGAGTGCCCGATTGGAGAGGGGCGGAGCCCGATGGCCCCTTTGGAGAGGGGCGGAGCCCCGAGGGCCCCCTTGGAGAGGGGTGGAGCTCCAAGAGCCCCCTTGGAGAGGGGCCGAGCCCTGAGGGCCCCCTTGGAGAGGGGCCGAGCCCCGATGGCCCCCTTGGAGAGGGGCGGAGCCCGATAGCCCCCTTGGAGAGGGGCGGAGCCCTGAGGGCACCCTTGGAGAGGGGTGGAGCTGCAAGAGCCCCCTTGGAGAGGGTCCGAGCCCTGAGGGCCCCCTTGGAGAGTGACCGAGCCCCAAGGGCCCCCTTGGAGAAAAGCGGAGTCCCGAGGGCCCCCTTGGAGAGGGGTGGAGCTCCGAGGGCCGCTTTGGAGAGGGGCGAAGCCCCTAGGGCATTTAAGCTAACAAACTCCTCGGCTGTAGAAAAAATATTGAAGCCAACTCGTGTTTTACAGTTTAAAAATCCTCTGTAAAACACTAGTTGCCTTAATAGCTATTATAGAACTAAAAAGTGGTGGGAAATTTTAAATCTGGCATTAAAGTTCTATGTACGTCAAAAGCTCTTGCTAATCTTTTCGTAAACGTCATCTTCTGGTCTGTTAGGATGTAGATCCAACAGTTCCTCTGCATACCTCAGAAATTCTTTTTTACATTTAATTTTAAAAGATTCCGTTTTTTATGCGTATTCAGTTTTAAAAAAGAAAAGCTGATAATTTAATTTTAAATGTCAGAATGACACAAGTCGTTTACAGAAAAACCTGACAAAAATAAATGGCCTTATAATTTAAAAAAAGCAGTTTTTCCAATTTTATCTTGACCTTGAAAATTTTTATAGGAAAAAAACGTACTTTAGTATATGTCGGCACTCCAGGAGCCGTCAAAAGTGACTCCAGGACCAGCTAGCACCAGTACTACTCCATTCACTCCTGAGAAGAACCCCAACCAGGGTTATTTGTCGAAATTACGATATAAGTTTGGCTCGAAACGTAAAATTCACCATTAAATGCTTTTATAGTAACTGTTTAATTATATGAACGGCCGTAGAAGGTAGCGTCCAGTTAGGCTATCATTCGTTGTCGTCATTCCGAGGTCTAATAAGTATACCAAACATATTCCATGTATGGTGTGCTACATATCTCTCAGAAACAGCTTGGCATCAATTCGTCCCGAATGCATTTTTATTTATCGTTTTAAGATGTGTATACATTGCATAAATGAATTTTGGTTTAAAACTTGTAATGTAATGTAAAAACCATTAGATACTTTATATTTAATGTGTTCTTAGTCTATATATTTGAGTGTGAATCGGACCCTGGCGTATGAACTACCTCTAAGGCAAAATTTAATAAATGAGCAAAGTAATTAAGCAAAGATTATTTAGGCTAGAGTGTTCATTACTTTTTGGGGTCATTACAACCGTATGTTTGTGTATTTTTCTACAGATATTAACGTTGAAGTCGCCCATGACGATTGTCACATTCCCCTTTTTAATCTCCTTCAGTTCGTTTTTCAGTTCTCCATAAAAGTTTTCTACCTCTTGATCATGATTGTCTGTTGTGGGGGCTAGCAATATCAAGAGGTCATGGATAGAAACAAAGTTGCGTATTCTCTTGGCTATTTTCATCCTGACAATCATTCCCACGCCAGATTCCTGTCTATCATTTTCACATCCAGTAGTAACATTCATTCCCTGTGCACTGTCGATGTTCATTTGTAGTAGCTCTTGTATTACCTTATGTGTTTGCCAATTTGATATATTGCTCTTATATTCCAGGTGCATATTTTTGCTGTCATCCAGATTTTCTGTTTCGCTTTCTTTACTTCATTTTCATTTAATATATCCCCCCCCCCCCCTCCAAGATCCCATTGGTGACTTACTTTGGAATCTAATTTAATATTGAGAATTAAACTGAAAGCTTCCTACCTTCTGCATTCTTGTGCCGCTGACCACTTTGCATTTTATTCCTCTTCAAGATCAGTTTCTTAGCCTGAGGATAAAATAGTGTCATTTCTCTTCCTGGATGGTCCACTCTAAGCTCGAGCGGGAAAGGATAACAATACCGGCTGTCAATCGGTTATTGCTGGTTTTGGCCCCAGTACCCGGATTTCTCTATCTGCCACCTGGAGGAGCGTTCGATGGAAGACCAGCATCCCCACACGAGTCAACGATAGTAAATACAATATTTTCCGTGAAAACACAAACTATTCAGGGTTCAAATACTTTCTTCAGACCAGTTGTTGTAAACACGAATGTCAGTCTGAATAGTTGAACTAATTGCAATAGCTACTGAAAAGTTTACCCAAAAGGAGCAATGTGACTTTTCCTTACAGATAAAAACGCAATTGATTTTTGCTACGTTCAGAGCGAAACACAACACCAAAAGAAGCAATTTTCACTTGAAGAAGAAGTTTCTAGAGTATCCTTTTACAACTATTACAAATCAGCGATTAGCAATAAATTACCACATCATGCAGCTGACATTTGACACAAAAGGCAAAAACAGACGACGATCGCACGGGCGCAATACAAATAAGGGCACTCGTTTGATGTATCCTTCCACATTCCCAAACCGGGCAGAAATGGTCGACTTTGAGATCGCGATCCCGATTTGGTCATGGGAAAGTAAATTTGAATGGGAGATTGAGTAACGAGCGTCCTACGTAGGTCGGACATTGTGCGAGAAATTTATAGCGCTCCGGCCCTAATCCGCCTGACAATAGAATTGGCTTCAATTGGAACCCGATTTCCGGCTCCCAATTAATCGATCATACTCGTTGCCAGCAGTAATTGCGCTAATTAACGGCAGAGATTAGAACTTATTAATGTGAGATCGGAGGGCATGGGGCACGAGTGCAGTCAAACGAGTTTCTCAATTTTTTGCTAATTAATAGGCGCCCAGGCAAATTTTAATTATTAGACTAATGAGACCGGGAATAGTTTTTCTTAATGTCAGCGGCACTGGTACGAGCTCGTGTTTGCCATTTTGAACAGAAACTTGGTATAAATGACATTTATTAGTCCGAGATTAAATGTTTTAAGGTAATTAGCAGGTTTGGGAATTTAGAGAACTCCAGAAGCAATTTCAACAATTTCTTGTCATAAGGCCATTAAGTTTCGGTTAAATTTAATCATTTTAATTTGCCATTTTAACTGAGTTTAAGATTCTTAAAGCGCAAGAACCTGCCCCCGATCCAACTGACAAAAGAGCGAAACTGACTAAGCACTATTCGAAAGATATGCCACCTATAAGCAAATACGAAATTAAGATAGCTCTCAAGCAAATCAAAACCAATAAAGCAGCGGGACCCGATGGAATTTTTACCGAACTCATAAGTTGGGGCGGAAAATCGTTACTTAACCATCTTGAAACACTGTTCAATATGTGCTTGGATAACGGAGAGATCCCTAGCGATTGGAAAAATGCAAATGTAGTGCTGATATATAAAAAGGGTGACAGAAAAGATCTAAAAAACTATAGACCGATCTCACTATTATCTCACTTATGTAAATTATTTACAAAAATTATAACCAACAGAATAAGCAGCCGTTTAGACGCCTTTCAACCACCCGAACAGGCAGGATTCAGACATGGATATAGTACGATAGATCATATACACTGCATAAGACAATTCATGGAAAAAGGTTATGAATACAACCAACCCCTTTATCGAGCATTTATAGATTTTGAGAAAGCCTTCGATAGCATCGAAAAATGGGCTTTAATTAACGCATTGAAAAGAAGTCGTATTGACTACCGCTACATCAATCTAATAAATGCTATATATACAGAAGCTACAATTACAGTCACAGTATTCGAGAAAACCAACGCAATAAGAACCGAACGGGGCATTAGACAAGGGGACACCATTTCCCCAAAACTATTTACCAACGCGTTAGAAGACATCTTCAAAACCTTGTACTGGGACTACCTGGGAATCAACATCAATGGAGAAAACCTAACAAATTTACGATTTGCTGACGATATCCTCCTACTTTCAAACCAAAAAGAGCACCTAACAAAAATGATAAAAGAACTCCATGATGCTACAGCACTCGTAGGTTTGAAGATGAACATATCAAAGACGAAAATCATGTCAAACATGGAAGATGCCCAGGAAATCCAGTTCAACAACGGAGACAAGATCGAAGTCGTTGATGAATATATATACCTTGGACAGAAGCTAACATTTACAGGTAACTGTCAGACAGCCGAAATAGAAAGGATAATCCACTTAGGTTGGGCTGCCTTTGGGAAGCTCCGGCACGTGTTTAAGTCCAAGTTTCTCCAACACCTAAAAACGAGAATATTCAATCAATGTGTTCTTCCATCACTAACTTATGGATCTGAGACCTGGACCTTTACGGAAACAGCAATAAATAAATTAATGGTCACCCAAAGAAAAATGGAGAGATCTATGCTGGGCATTCGTCTACTAGATAAGAAAAGAAACGAATGGATACGGAATAAAACTAGAGTAGTGGACGTAGCTCAGAAAATTGCAAAACTGAAGTGGCAGTGGGCCGGCCACATGATGAGAATGTCAGACAATAGATGTACGAAAAAGGTGACTGAGTGGAGGCCGCGAACGGGAAGACGAGATCGAGGTAGACCACGGACACGATGGCGAGATGATATTCAGAAAGTGGCGGGGACGCAGTGGATGAGTGCGACTATAAACAGGGAAGAATGGAGACAACTTGGAGAGGCGTATGTCCAGAGATGGAATATATAAAACGCTGGAATTGATGATGATGATGATGACATCTTAAAGTAGATTGTGTGCCTGTAATCTCGAATTCAGTTCGGCGTTAAGTATTTTTGATAAGTTACAAGCAAATCATTAAATGTTTCCTTATAAATACAGTATGTTCCACGATCGAGTTCACAAGAGGTCACATTTATTTTTGGTTCGTGTTGAGAATTGATATTGGTAAAAAAGGTTGCCGCATGGGAAACATAATATGATTACAGAGGCTTCGGTGTCTCATAATTTTTTCCTATCCATAAATGGAAATTGAAGGATTCTGCATCAATCCCAGGTTACAACGGATCGACTATTAAACCAGTTAAAAATGCTACCCCTGCACAGCCAGACAAACACTAAGAAAGCATTTAAAAAAATGTATCCGCCATTTTCTCCTTGTTTCTTATGAAATATGAGGGTGGTTCTTCGGACATTTCTATTCTACTTTTTCATATTCTATAACAATATGAAGTTAGAATTAAAAAAATCCTTAAAAATACACGGATGGACAAATACACATAACGAAGTTTTGCAACCATTTTGTCCATGTCACTTACGAGATAAAAGGTTAGTCCTTCACAACACCCCCATTCTACTTTTACATGTTCTATGCGAATTTGAAGTAAAAATTTAAAAATTCCGAAGAAGCAAAAACACATAGAACACACACACAGAACAAACAATGAACAAATCAGATACGACTTCGTATTACGGAGTTCGTGAAAAGACTTAAAAAGCTGTATTCATGAAAAAAAAACTCTACTACCATGAAACCAGTTAAGGCCGCTTTGAACGTTTAACTTAATTAACACTGCTCTTATTATTCAATGTTGTTTGGATTAATATGATAATTCTGTTTGTTCATGATTTATTTCCTTGTTATGATTGACGATTTTTTATTTAATCCAATAGCTTGGCTTCGTTTTTTGTTACTTTTTATTGATTTACTTCTCAACTCGTTTATAACATATAAATAAAATAACAAAAACGTGATCAACTTGCTGATGAAATAGTTTTAAATTTCTCTTCATTTTGTTTTCATTTTAGTTATTGTTATAGTTTGGTTATATTGACACTAAAAAATGTAAAATGGTCGGCATACCTCTAAGTCCTTGATATCTAAAAATACGCAATAATATATCGTTTATTTTCAGAGTACGCTTATTGTCGATGATTTTTATTATGAATATTATGAGTTGCGGGGGTGGATGCATATAACTATTCATAGTACGACTAACAAGCAGTTGTTACACAGTTTTGAAATTCTAATATGCCTCAATTTAACCTTGCTAGAAACGATTGATAAATGACAAACTTGTCTGACATTTGTAAACAAAGTTCTTGCGTCTATTATGGATAAATTGTCGCCAATCGTCGCCAGTAATCCATTTTCATATATTTAAATTTATTTTTATTTTTTTTACTAATCTCCCATAGCTCCGCTTATACTCTCTACGATTGTCATCATTGTTTTTGTATTTTCAGATATTCCATGGTTCCTTAAAACGCTAGTAAGTTGTCTTATTGTAGTTCTACCCTGTTCTACTTCACTGTAACTTTCTCAAACTAATATTTGTAGTCTTTCGGTTTTTAATGGTTTCCGTCCCTAACTCTAAATCTTTACCTGTCTCACCAACGACAATATATTCAGCTTTTGATGTAACATGTGAGCAAACGAAAATGAAATCAAGCTTGGCTTTGAAATATTTGTTTGTGTTGGTGGCACTGTAAGTCTATTTCAATATCGATGTTAGCAGGTTAGGTTTTGCATCAGTATGTGTCAACACTGACGCAAAACCTAACCTGCTAACCTCGAATTTGACATAGACTTACAGTGCCATCAACACAAACAAATATTTCAAAGCCAAGCTTGATTTCATTTTCGTTTGCTCACATGTTATTTATGGTTAAACTCCAGTTTATGTAGTCTTCGTTTAATGTTCTTAGCATGTAATCAATATTTATTTGATCTTCAGCCATAATCATCTGCATAATGCAACGTAAACAATTTATCGTCTCCCACAGCTACTCTCATATTACGGCATTTTTGTCTCCAGTGTTCTAGAGCGTTGTCACTTTTATTTCATTTGATATTTGTTGTCCTATTTTGACACAACTTGTCATATTACTATAAAGTGTTTGTATAGCTTTAATTCTTCTCTGTCGTATAACCTGCTTTCATTTAACTAATGGGGCTTTTCTTAGGTCTATAACAACCATATGGGTCTCGAGATTACATGCTAATCGTTTGTCTATCAGCTGCTTTAGACAAAACAGGTTGTCTACCACAAATCGTCCAGCATGCAATCCACTTTGCTCCTCTACACCTGCAACTTCATTCTCGAACCTATTTATTATTATTTTTCTATAAATTGTTTGTAGGGAATTTGTGGTCTATAATTGCTACATTTGGTTTTATCATCTTTCTTGTGGATATTGTTAGTTATGTATGCCGTTTTCCACTCGACTGGAAGTTCTTCTCCTCTTAGGAAGAAATTAAATATATAAGTGAGAAGTTCATACAATTTTTCTGGTCCGTGCTTTAGAAGTTCGACAGGGATGCCACCAGGTCCAAGAACCCTTCCATTTTTCATGCCAACTATATCTTTTTTAGTTTCTTCTAGCGTTATATCATTCTCTTCTGTCAAGGAATTATCGGGTTCATGATGTAGTTCATTTGGTTGGAATTGTTGACTCTTTTCGCTTAGCAATTCTTCATAAAATTCCGTCCACGCTTGCATAGATATCGGTTGTAGTCCGCTGTGTTCTTTGGTATCACTCTGAATGGTTTTCCAGGCTTCTCTAGGGCTAGTAGTTTCGAGATAATTATCAATCTGCTCGCATCTGTTTTGCCACATTTATACTGTTGGCGGTCATCCATATCATTGGTTGACACCCATCGTCGATATAATGGCTTCTTTTCTTGAACCATTTGCTCTATTTCGTTATTCCATTCTTTTATTGGAATTGTTTTGCACTTCGTTCCCTTTTTCTACAATACATTTGTACACATTCTCCGCAGAAGAATAGTTTACGCAATTTAATCTTTGATTCAAGTGTTCTGTATGGAAAGCTGTAGAGTCTTCTTTTAAACTGTGCAGGTTGTATTTTGGGAACTTGTGTGTGTGAGTCTGTTGGTTTTTATCAACTTCCTTCGACTGGGTCATATTATGGTATGGAAAATACAATTTTGCTCGGATTGAATAGTGATCAGAACTACATTCCAATCCTCTCTGGACTCTTACATCTTCCACTTATATGATCGTTTTCTAGATATGATATAATCTATAATAGAGTTTAACTGTCTTCTTAGGTTGCATCTAGGTATGTTTATGTATATACTTATGCTGGTACTGGCCATTTAATAGCGAGTGCTCGTGACACAAATCTATCAGTCTTTTACCATTATTATTAACGATTTAGAATTGATACAATCAAGACGATTTTTCAATGAAATTCTCCGGGAAAAAGGGCACTGAGATCGTACAATGTGCTAGCTACCGAAGTAGACATTTTTTCTTCATCGCCTGAGGTTTATAAAACAAGCACTTGCATTTCCCTGTGGCTATGAATGCATATTGTAGTGTTGTGTGCTTGATTGTATTTAAATATTGAATTTTTAATTGAAAAATGTATTTATGTATAATTTTTGCTATTGAGAAAGTGTTGTAGATCAGTACTTGTTTCCATTTGTACTTATAAATAGTATTATGTGGCACCCTCTTATTGGAGCTATTTAGTTCTGTTGGGCATCCCATTTTGTAAGAAATAAAATAAAAATAAATATTGGCATTTATAGTTATTTAACCAACAAGCGTGTTAATGAGAGCGATTAATAATCGAGACATTTTAACGTGTGAACGCCACCGGCATAAGTATCTGTGATCCCGGTAGCCATGGAATTAGTTACTTATAAATGTTGGTTTAGCATTATATTTTAATTATAATAATAAATTATAGGAATCTGTATTCATTTTGACACCTACGAATGTCAGTTGTGATGATATGAATTACATTTGATATTTAGGCAAGGTAGTTGAATTCATCATTTTTTAGTGTTGCTCATTCCAAAGGTAATGCGATCACAGACATTTATGCCCATCCGGTATAAAATCATACATTAATAAGGGTTATTAATGAACGATTTTGTATGCATTAAGGAAACCCATAAATAAACGATCAACGGAAAAATTTATTTCTAAATGAAAAATATTTATCAAATAAGCATGTTAAGTTAGTAATGTTATTAGCAAAAGTAATTTTACTTCTAAGGTATACAGGGTGTTATGGAAATGAGTGCAAATATTTTAACCAGTGATAGAGCTCACCAAAATGGACAACTTTTCTATGAATCGTTTTTCATTTAATCGTATATTTTCTCAATTATTTATCTCTCTAAATTTGACGAGCCGCTTGGTAAGTAATTTTAAGTTATAGGTGAACGACATACGGTCAATAACTTACCTACCTCAATTGATTAAGTACGTTGGTGACCAGATGTGAAGTAAACGTTTTATCAGTACCTATGCAGTTTTTGTTGGTTTGCAAGTCAAAGAAATGGTTTTTGTGTCCTGTGCCATTAAATTACAATGTTATTCCATAGGCGGGTATGCATTTTTAGAGTACAATTGTTTTGAATTTTAACTCAGTTTTGAGGACATTTTCGAAAAAATGATAAATAGAGAAGTGGTTCGGTTTAGCGTGTTCTATTACGAGTTAAAATGTTTGCACTCATTTCCATAACACCCTGTATAATGTTTAAGTATTAGAAATTTTTCTCGATTTTTAGAGAATTAACGAAAGAACATAATTAAAGAGAAAAATGTGTTTTAAAATTTGTTGTAACAGAAGGGTTTAATACATTTTTACACTCTCTTCTTGACTGATGGCCGAATTGATAAAAATTTTATATTTCATTGAATATAAGATGTTAACCGAAAACCAAAATATAATCTGTAGACAATTCAAGTAGTTTCTAACGCAAACTTTCAATACATAGCCATATTCTGACGAATTTGATTTTTTAAGTAATTATTCTTCATTGCTAGAATAATATAAATGAATGTGGCGACCCTCCTGGAAAGTGCGAAATTCCAAGAAATTGAAGTATTTTTATGTACTATGATTACTAATTGGTTTAATAAGATTTTGCCATAGAATTGTTTATTCCATACAAATGCAGAGTACTACGAAACTGTTAACACAAACCTGTTAAGCAGATATTTCATTATCATTTTAATGCTCTTGTTTATTGTAATAAAAATACAGCAGGCTACAGTTTATTCAGTTTAAAGAATAAACTAATTGTCCATTCGTTAGTTTTATATCTTAGTTATAGAAATATTTTAAGTTACATTTAAATGCAAAGTGTTTATACGTTCATTATTATTAGCAGCATGTTACAACTTCTTATGCAGCTCAACTAATGCAATACAAATTTAAAGCCACGAAAGAGAAGTGACATTATTCTTGTTATTTTTTAATGCCCAGTTAAATGATTTTGATTCGTTTGTTTTAAATTACACTGTCAAATATATTTACATAATCTCTATTTTAAGATAGAGTTGCAGACATTTTCTTTACTTTTTTCAGTGTTCAATAGCAACGTTATTTCTGATAGTATAGCCATAAGACTATCGACCATCACATTTTCGTAACTTTTTTAGTCATTACTACATCCACACTCTGTACTCTTTTCTAACAATCAGATGGTATTCCCGTAAGATTGTTTAGCGCCGAAAGTGTCATAATATCAATGTATAATAATCACAGATAATAAATTGTATACAAAGCCATCACAGTGTACATGTGGTTATTCTATAAATATACACAAAAATCAGGTGCATCTTAAAACACGTTAACTCGACTAATATTGCGAGTAAGTTAACATTTATAATATTTTGAAATGTACACATACAGACTACTTTCAGTATAACCTATAACAAATTAAAAGTGATGCGGAGACTAAAAATAGGCTCCGAGGATAAAAATCGTTGACTGCATTAATTTAACCGTTCAAATTGGTCCTGAATAGTACCAATGGAGATCGTTAAGTAAGCTACAATTTACGACAAGCGTTCGATAGTAAATGTAAAACTCACTGGATTCTGAGTGAATCCAGGCAGGACTTGCTCGTCAACCAGTGCAACAAGGCAAGTTACAAAGGTACTAAAAAGGCAGAGAAGCATTGTACACCACATTTAAATATGTTAACATGTAAAACAATACACAACATTATATCAACTTCTTTATTGAGCGCCCAGGCACCAATTAGTTCTGGTACGTCGAATGTACAGCCCGGTACGAAGACGAAGGCCAGACCAAGACAACCAAATAAGAGGGCTTGACAGCAGAATGTTGTAGCAGAGGGCTAGACATTAGGAGGCTGCGGTAATGTCACATCCGAATAGGAGGGACTCGACTCCGTTGCTTTAGATATGGGCCAAAAACGTAATGTGCACGCCGAATTGATAAATTGTGGGGCTACCCACTAGCAGCTAGAAGAACGGACAAGATATACTATAAATCGCTTAAACACGCGATACCACATAAGTTTAAATAAACTTACCCCAACCTGGGCCACGACACCATTTTGACAGTTCGCTAACCGGAATTCGTCGAAATTAACGTAAGAGGAATTTCTCTTAAAAACAGGAGGAGCATCATCCGCTAAATATAGCGAGGGCTAACCCAATACGTCATAGCGTAACTTCACCAAAAGCCTGCCGACCTCTGATCGACCAAAATAAAGATTAGCCGTTTGGAGCCATAGCACAAAACGAAAGATCGGCCATTTTATCGTAATGCGTATCGGTAAAAAACTCATCACGACAAGGTAGGCTGTGCGCGAAGTTCAAAATATGCGCCATAGACCCAAAATTAACCAGACCGCGATCATTGACCTTCAAACCTTTATAGACCTATTCCAACCGTAACAAATTATCACTGCGATGTGTTAATACCATGTGGCGTGAACACTACACGTAGTAGGCATTTAGAACATGCAGTGTAAATTAAATAAAATCGTTTACTGAATTGCGACGGTTCTAGTTTATCTTTGGGTAGATTTTCAGTTTATCACTGACGTCATAACCTATATTTTTAGATAAATATCTGTTTTCTTCTAAGCATTCTGTTATACAAACGATATCTTAATCTATAACAAATGTAAACTGAAAATTATCTAAGTTTGTCGGGTTCCATCTTCTCATTTATATTACAACTGTTGAAATATAAACTTCTGAATAAAATAAAATCGAATTGAATCATATCGAATAAAAGCATATTATCGTGGCTATGTTGTAGTAGGTAATTTAAGTTTAACCCTCGTGAACGCCCCTTTTTGATGTTGGTGTTGGAGGCTTAGATCTTTCTTGCAAATTCATACCGGCTCCTTTTTTTTACTAGCTTAAAGGAGTTTTGGAGAGTAGAGCTAACTGAACCATGTAGTTTTCAAATGCAACCCAGAGTCGAAATTTGAGATCGGGTTTCATTTCATTTCTGCTAGTCAGCAAGCTAAGTCGTTTGAGCTATGGCAGTGGGGCAGTTTTGTTTTGGGGATTTGATTCCCATTTATTTTTACAAAGTCATCGAATGGTCGGAAGTGTTTCCAGATTTCTGCAGCAGTGGTCCAGTTATTTTGCTCTAAGATGCAGGCCGTGCAATTAAAATTTTTGATTGCACGTGATTTTCTTCCTCGTAATGTAGGCTTAAAGGTTGTCAATAGTCACACAAAGTCTGGTTTTTCTAAACCATCTTTGGCCGCGGCAGGGGCAGGGGGCTGCTTAACCCATTGAATTAGGGAAGAACGCCCTTCTACAGAAGTGACGACCATTAAAGGTGTTTGTATGTTGACCGGGGAGCGTAGATAAAGCCAAAGTGTGGGTGTGGGGTGCGCTCTGCATCTGATCGTGGGCCGTTATTAACCTTAAGGTAGGGATTTTTCCCTTTTGGTTTAGTGTGCTAATTTTGGGCGATTTGCGTCTAGGCCCGTTAGAAAACGCTAAAAGCCGCTAATCGCGCTTCGCTGCATTCGCAAGCATGCTGAGATTTTCGTTTTAGCATTTTTTTTACATGGAAACTGTTTCCCGGAGGCCGGGGGATTTCTTGCTTCTGAGAAGATCCAACATCTAGAGTTTCGGTGAGCTTTTTATGTATTTGATGAATTGTGGGTAAGGTAGTACCAAGTGCAGCTCTCTTTTAGCTCTTAAAGCAGCCAGCGAAAAGTATTGAAATATTATTTTGATAGTATGTAGGTAGTATATGTTATACTTCTAAGTTATTCAAAGGCCTATCAGACTTGCGTTTTATTTCTCAAGTTAGAGATTAGCCGTTTGCAGGCATGTCAGATAGGATCGGTTTTTTTCCGATTGATATCTGCGCAGTTCCAGTAATGGTATTTGGATTATGACCCTGATACTATTAACATAGCAATTAACTTTTGAGCCAAATTAATCTATATTTAACTTTATTAATTGCATTTCCCTTGTGTGTCTGACATACCTCTCGCCTAATGTAACATATGTGGATTTTGTAAATAATTTTGTGAATTTTATTAATTAATTATTTGTTTTGTACTTAACCCATTAATTTTATTTTTTTTAAGAAACTTTATATTCTGTACACTATATGTATATATGAGGAAAATTGTATCGGCACTGCCGCCTACTTTCAGTAAAAAAATATAATAATAACATGTAACTTTCCACTTTGAACTAATTGTACCACTTATGCCCAGGCTACTTTGCAACGACGACCCTGGTTTATTGATCAGCTTTATTTGGTGGTATTATTCAACTGCACTCAAACCGTTTAGCTATTAAAGCTATTATCCCCTACTACTGGTTTGTTATTTTTTATTGGATCTGTTCGTATTTTAGGGTATAGGTTAGTGTAACTAGAAGCTGAACACGGTAAGCGAGTTTTATTTAGACTGTGAGTTTGATTGTTTTTTGTTGTTGTCGTGGTTGGCGATTGGCGCCCTTTTATATTTTGCATTATTTTGTTTCAGTGTTGTAATATTTGCTTATGTCCTTTGAGTTATTCTATCAATTTATTTGTATTCGTATAATTACGGGATTTAGTCTAAACCAATCACTGAAATATGATACTTTCTAAATGTAGCACAGAATAGAAACGAATCCAAGCTAATTTCGAGACTGAGGGTTGTTTTTAAAATCGGGGGTTTTAAGTAACCAGTCGGTGACCGATATTGTGGGTGGGCAAACGCAAATCCCGAAACGGCCGGCGTGGTGGTGCGAGCTCTCGTGTGGATGTTTGAAGTGTGACTTGTGGTTATTAATATTATGTGAAATTAATAGAGTGAATGGAACAGTAAGGTCTGTAATAAGTACTAATGCTTGCGTAGCTTTACAATAGAAGCTGTATGTAGTTATTTTACAGCCGAGTTGAACACTGGGTCGTTGTATATTTGTGTATGTGCTTGAGGTTAGAGATTATCCAGCTCGATTATCAATAACCCTCGACCTGATAAGCAATTATCAGTGATTCAGGCTGAATAGTCCGGGATGCTCATTTCCCACAAATGGCTTGTGATCTGGATCTCAAAAGCGGAGCACATTGACATGGGTTGGATCCATTGATCTAGTTAGCGTTTGACTAATATGTACTAGCTGCGGTAAGCATCACTGTTGCAGGATTATTAAAGGTACATCATCCGAGGTGCACTGAACTAGGCACTCTCCTAGATACTGCGAGGGGAACATAGCGAGGGGGGGGGGGTGCACAAAACGCCCTGTAAATATTATGATAAGGAACACGTACTGATAAATGTTGTAATGTGTGTTTATTGTTGCTTGCATGTTTGGCTTTGTAATTTTGCAGGTACATCATCCGAGGTGCACTGAAGAATATTCCTGAATGAGGCACTCTCTTAGATGCTACTAGGGGAACATAGGTGGGGGAGGGGGGGGGGGCACAAACCGCACTGTAAGTATTATGACACGGAACACGTACTTCTGAATCTTGTAATGCGTGTTTATCGTTGCTTGCATGTTTGGCTTTGGAATTTTTCTGGCTTTATGTTCTTTAACGATTTCGTATGATCACATGCCACATGTGAGGGTCCACCGATTGGCTAGCTTTCCCCCGGTGTCGTGTAACTGACCTGCGACCCTTAGACCGAAGGGGCGTTATGAAATTTTTGGTAAGTTGCAAGTTCTTGTAAATTATGTATGAGAACCGATCTTAAACCAGGAAAAAATAAATTAGCTCTGAGCACCAAAAATATGTGCCAACTTCAGTAAATAACCTTAAGAATCATTACCTGCTTCTTACCCATGAAAGCCAATCGCCAAGAGTTTTCTAGCTATTCAGGGTTGTGATCGCCTTTTGCTGAAGGGTGGTACACTTGGAGTTAGCGAAAATGTAAAGGAAATGAGCGAAGAAGTAATTGCTGTGAAGGTGAAGTAACGTCTTTACTAAAAATTTACTTAGAATGTTTTTACGTATATAGAACTGCACCCACTTTGCTTTTGCCAAGAGTTATTGGGCCACCAGTAATTTGCTTGGATAGATATGAGAAAGTATTTGAAAATAAAAGAAAAACTCGGTTCAGATCACTATTTGAAATTTGTGCTTCTGCGAATGTTTAATTTAAATTAAGCGTTTTTATTGGCGAAAGTCTACGCCTGAAAAAATAAATTCTATTGTTGTAAGTTCTGTAATCGACCGCTATTATTCAACGCCATTTATGTATGAAAAAGGTCATAACAGTTTCCTTAGAATCATTCTAATAGTACTAAATTGTACTCAGATCCCATAAACAGTAAATAAGTATCCTTATTTAGTACCAAACTAATTTATATACAATGTTAAAACCATAGTAACGCGATATTCATAGTTCCCTTTTGTTAAAACAGGAATATATATATATATATAAGTTGCGTCAGTACAAATTCATTTTACCATGGCGGTAATCGTTTTACACAAGCACAGCGTTTTAACGACAAATCACTTAATGTATAGGTGGATGTATTTATATGGGTTTTTCGTGGTTGAGAGCTATGTAAATTTATAACGTCATAAAGTTAAGTTTCACTTTAAAGTTATTTAATTACTTTTATTATTTCTGTTGATTTTGGTACAGTTACACCTACTTTTCTCTTGTGTCCTTAAAGGAAGAAAGTAAAACCTAAGCAAGAAATCGACCTTTTCACATTCACGTGGGACCGCTTTTACTATGCCCACACATTGCAAATACAGATGATGTAATGTAGGTAAGGAGAGAATTCTCGACAATGTCTAGATAAAAACGCAGTAATGAGAACAAAAAACGAATAATGAATTCAAACTAAGGACCTGTTGCAAACAACGGTATAGTTTATTACATTTTCAAATAAAATATAATGGAAAATCTCGTTCGATAAGTGTGAAAGCAGACAAGTAGCACTTGAAGGAATCTCAGAAATGTCTAGAAATTCAATGATACGAAAGCGCTTTTGTATTGTAAAATATTCCATCTCGAGATGGAAAGCATTGAGAGCTGTAATGTATGAATATTTGGCGAACGTCCTTCGGAATTGTATTAACTACATGACTGCAAGGTCGCGTGGAAGTAAGTTACGCGGCTGCCGTTCATTGTGTTTGACCCACCTAGTCGTTACTACTGTTACACACTATGAATTGATTCGGGTATCGCTGAGATAGACTTCCTAATGTGTAAATAATTTGTTTCGGAGTAATATTATAGATAGTAGACATATTCATTAAATCAACATTAGCAGTTGGCACAAATTTGAAATAAATATTGGATCCCAGTGTGTTTCAAAATTCCTTCCGTACAGAAGAAGTGGTCAAAGTAGACTTATAGTTGACCCTAATAATACAAACAGGAAAGGCGTAACTGTTTTAATAACGCAGAAGTAAACCCTAAAAGTTGGGTTACGTTTATATTTACTTATGCGCAAATTTTAAAAAAGTTTGCTTTAATTACATTGAGCACCAACTAAGAAATATGAATACATAATTAAAATTAATATTAACTAAATAAAAAAAGATTTCGTACTTTTACTACAAATTTTTTCCACGAAAATTTTTAGGTGCTCTTGATAACCCTGCATAATTAAATCATTAGTATTTAAATATCCAGCTCACAAAACAGTTTTAAACTTGCACAATAGACTGCGAATGAGGCATAGTCTAGTTCCAGTAAGAACTGATGAAGGTAGACCAAGAACAACATACACAGCAGAAACGTAGGAAGCGATTTTGTATTTTGTTACCAACACTCCAGCCTGCAGCAATTGTTGTTAGGTTTCTAGAATATTGACCAAGGAAGAACTACATTCTTACACCATTACACGAAAGTGGAAGCTCTTCTACCAGAAGATTACTAAAGAAGGCTGGAATGTTATCAGTGGCCAATAAACCAAAATGATCTTGACTCAAATTTCATTTTAAAGTTATATAGACTGAAGTCATTTTAGTAGAAATGGATGCCTTAATATTCACAACATCCATCATTGGGCAGCTGAAAATCCACGCGTGTATTATTTTGGAAGACCTCAACGTAGATTTTCAATTAACATTTGGTCGGGTATTTTGAATAATCGGGTATTAGGACCAATTTCGATTCAAACATAATTCGAAGATTTAGAAGAGCAATTAGAAAATGTATCATTGAATGAATTGGCAAATTTATAGTTGCAATTAGTTGGTGAGCCACCTCAATCATGTTTTTGGGTTCAGTTTAGTGGCTATTTTAACCATCTTTTCCATGGGGAAGGAATTTTGAAACACCCTGTAGATTTTTCAACCCGCAGTATTTCAAAGTTCTATTTTGAAATGAATTTCATATTTAAATGAAAATATAAAATAGAAAAAATAAATGATTTGATTGAAGACCTTTTCCTTCACTCTTCACAACAAACGACCAGAATTCAAAAAGTAATACATAGTTCTCAGCTGATTTATCTTTAAAGATAATTAAAGTATATCAAAATGTGTTTTTTAAGGAGACAACTTTTTAAAACCAACACCTGTCGTCAAGCAACTCATTTTTAAAGTAATAAATGCAAGTTCGTCTTTTCAAAGATTGAATTCAACATATTGTAAACAATATCATTTGCAATGTAGGACTTTGTAAACTAAAAATTTTCAACAATAATTATTTGTTTTAAAATGGAATAATAAACTCAAATAAGAGTCATTAAACTGTAAATCCCATAAACCATAACAATGTAATAGTTTGAAACTGTGTATCTACTCTAATAGTAATTTACGATACAAGTGCGTAAAGCTAGTCGTTAGGCACGAGTGGGGTAGAGTTAAAACGCGAGTGAGCGAGCGTTTTAAGCCCCGCGAGTGACTAAAGATGCTTTACGCATGTGTATCGTACAATATTTTATCTACGATAGAATCTAGAAAACACGGTAAATATGAAAAAAATTAGTGTAAATTAGGATTACCAGCAATCGGTCTTAAATTTGCGTGTTTTAAAAATTTTAAAACACGTTGCTACTCACAACGTGCCTAATGAAATATTTTAAATACGTTACTACTGACGACGTAAACTAATGAAAACATGTTATTAAACAGTCGTTTTACATACTTAAAACTGCCAACTAAAAGACAATTTTACACACTGTCGTAGATAAAGTCATTTAATTCACATTTTGTATAGTAAACTAAAATAACAGGAAATCAATTTATTACACAATTATTGTTGTATTAGATGGTTATTTATTTCTTTTAAACTCAATTATGCCCATAATCGTTGCTATTACTAATTATTACGTTTTCCAAAATTACTGTTAAAAGCTGAAAACAATTCTGATCTGATCAAAAACTCTTTTTCCGTAAAAAGGAAACAAGAAAATTAAAAAACAAACTAAATTGCTTTTTTAGTTATTTCTAGTTATTATTGTAGTATGTTAACCATTTGTCTAACAAATTACAATTATCGTTATATTTGCTTTATTTGTGTTTTTGAGCTATTGTATTACTCGAATCAATTGTTAAATAAGAGTCATCAACGGATAAATTCCATAAACATTAACAATGTAAAAATTTGAAACTGTGTAATGACCATAAAGCCAATTAATTCAAATTTAGTATACATGTGTACATTTTCAAACCAAAACAATAATCTTTAAAGGGCTGTACTCAAAACTTCCCTCGCAAGTAGAAGTGGTGACACTAAATCAATGTTTTGAAAAATCAAAGGCAACTAGGGGTAAAAATATCTTAACATTCCTAATATTACTAAAACAGTAAAAGAAAATGCTTGGTAATGCAAATTACATCAATTTGCAAATGAAAAAAATATTGCTGACGGGATTCGATCGCGCGCTTTTAGCATCTGCGGAAGGGTTTTCAACGGGAATTAAGCAGGCCGCGCTAGTTAAGTTGCCAGTCGTGACTTCACGAAAAAAACTTTATTTATTTTGCTAAACGAAAGTTTTTAATTAAATGTAGAAGTTACAAATTTGAGCATAGTAACGTTCTGCAAGACACAAATCTATGAACTAATTATAAAACATACAAAAGTAATATATATATACAGGGTGAAGCACCTAAAGTGTTACAGAGCAATAGCACTCAAACTATTGATCACATCCAAAAATGTTTCAGACAAAAGTTTCAGTGTTCGAGAAGACCGTCATATTGAATCACTCTATTTTTTTATCTGTGGAGGCGCTGAAGCTACGTCAAGGTCAACTCCACTTTTTTAAATGGAACCATGTATTTTTTTTTGGATGAAATTATTACCGATTTGAAGACGAATTCAGCGACCTGCAACACAAGGTCATTCTAGTCACGCAAAGTATGAAAATAGTCGACAAATCGAAAAATGCAACAGTGCAACAAACACGAGTCAACACGACGGTGCACCACCCCATTATGCTATGTGTTTAAGACAAGTGCTAAATGAGATTTTTGGCGAAAAGTGGATAGGGCGAGGCGGTCCTGTAGCTTGGCCACCTCGTTCGCCAGATCTAACATCACCAGATTACTTTTTATGGGGTTTTGTCAAAGATCGCGTAATGGCGGTAGCACCTACCACGCCTGACGACATGAAAGACAGAATACGCCGAGCATGTACCGAAATTACACCACAAATGTTGGCTGAAGTTAAACGGTCTTTTCATCAGCGAATTAACAAGTGCTTACAAGTCGAGGGTCATCACTTCGAGCATCTTCTGTAGGTAGACCCAAACCAAGGTTAGTGGATCCTTTGAAAGTGATTATTCCAATATTTTTCGATTTTTCGACTATCTTTATCTTTAAACTTTGCGTGACTAGAATGACCTTGTGTTGCAGGTCTCTGAATTCGTCTTAAAATCGGTAATAATGTCATAAAAAAAATACATAGTTCCATTTAAAAAAGTGGAGTTGACCTTGACGTAGCTTCAGCGCCTCCACCGCTAAAAAATAGAGTAGTCCAGTATGACGGCCTTCTCGAACACTGAAACTTTTGTCTGAAACATTTTTGGATATGATCAATAGTTTGAGTGCTATCGCTCTGTAACACTTTATGTGCCTCACCCTGTATATAACGTTTCTTATCATAAGGATGGAAAATAGTGATTTCCAATTGACGTCATGGGGATTGCATACAATTCATATCGGATGTGACACATTACAGTACATGACACAGTATCGGGTATGGCATATTACATTACTCCTCCCCTCTTAAGGTAATTTAAAGCATTTGAGTTTCACGTTATTTTAGTGTGCTCATGGCTATCTACATTTAATGTATCAATATTAGGTACTTGTAATTTTACTGTTTTTGTAGAAGAAGTTTTAATTTGGAATAATAGGGTATCATGATCAATAATTGCCGTGCAATCTGGTGTAAGATGAATTAAATTTGTTTTTTTAATATCTTTCTGGAATTAATGTCTACGCGTTTAATACCAATGGTTACCTTTTCAGGAGTAGTAATTAACCAAGTGGAATTATCAATCTAAGCTATTTTAACTTTTAATAAGTTGAACAAGTAAGGTGAACAAGTTTTATAGGGGCAAAGGATAAAAGTGGAGTTTCACATAGCTGATTATTAATAAGAGAAAAGTGATATTTTTCCGTACAAGAATGTGAATAAGCAGTTAATTTGCAATGATCAAGTTCAGTAGGCACTGAAGTCTCAAGATTGAAGAGTATAGTTTTATATGTGGGAATGATCATTCGATATAAATTGGAATCGATATATATTGGAAATGGTATTAATTGCATAAGTTGGTAAATGGTATGTTTTTGCACTATTGGTATTTCGAAGACAAACGTTATTTTGCTATTAATTTGATAAGCTTTAATTAATATTATAGATTCGTATAGATGAAAGGTTTTATGATGCACAGGCTAAGGTAAAGAAAGCAATCTGTCTGAATTTTCAAAAAGGAATATAAAAATTTGACTGAGACTAGATAAAAGTTCCGTATTATCACGTAGGGACATATAGAGCCAAATATGTATAAACATTTCTAACGAATGATAGTACACTTTGAATAGAGAGAGAATGTATATTGTTAATTATGACACGATTTTGTACAATTAATTTCTGTAAATTTAAATTTTAAAGTTCTTGATTTTTGGTTGTGGTAAATATAGCATTTATAGAATCGTTTATTAAATGTGTATGTTGATTTAAAATTTTATTGTGTATATCTGTTGTGAATTGAAGATCCGCAATGGCATTTTCGTATTTTTGTCCGTCGTCAGCGTCAAGATTGCCTGTTAAAAATTGGAATACAGTACCGAGTCCATTTATCAATTCGTGTTTTGTTCTGGTTATATTTGAAGGAAATATTTTATCAATCATGTTACCAATTTTTACTATGTATTGCTGTATCAATAATACCATGTCGTTATGACTTAATTTAGTTTTTTCTTAATTTTTAGCTGTATAAAAAACACGATCTCTTAATTTAAGAATCGAATCTAACAAGGAACGTCGAAGGATAGTGTAGTTGGTTAATAAGGGTGTGTAATCAAATGTCTTTATAATAGTCCATTCACTTTCTTTAATTTGCGCTTTTCCTAAATTTTGAGGGCAATCCAGGGTTGTTTGATATATCTTTAATTGTTACATCTCCTGTAACTAAGAGGATGCTGCGAGTAAAGAACCAGATGTACCTGTAACAGGTACTATTTCATCACTTTGACGTACTTCATTTGCATGTCTTTTAAAGGTGTTTTTAGTAGTTAAATCTTCAACATTATTGTCTAGGATTTTGATAATTTTGAAGGGTGCTTTAAATTTCATACTCCTTTTATTTTTTCTATAATTTTTAAGGAAAACTTTTTGATTAACTTTAAACGTTACATATCCTTTATTTTTATTAATTTTTTAATTTCTTTGTTCTTTGGCTTGATTTTGTTTAAATTGGATTTCTGAATAAAAATGCAACATTTTCTTTTATAGTCATTAATGTAAGTTTAAAAATATTTGTCATTGCGTAATTCCAATGGATTATGACTTTCTGTATGTCCAAATAAAATTTCAGAAGGGGTACATTTTAAATTGGAATGTATTGAATTATGCGGAATTATGTTAGATTAATTTCTTTCTTTCTTTCTTTTTCAGGGGTATGTTCTAATAATCTCTAGTGTTCTAAAATTGTCGAGTGTACTCGTTCAATTAGTGAATTTGACTCATGATGTAAAGGTGTAGTTATATGTAACTGTATTTTCTGTAATTTTAAAAATTATTTCATTATAGCGTTATCAAATACATTTTCAGCTATGATTTTCTGAGGTATGGAAAATGTGAAAAGAATTTAAGCAATGCTTTTGTTATATATATATATTGTCATGGTCTTTAGTACAGGGGTTTAAAATCAGATTAATAAGGTTAAACAAAATACAGTATTAAAAATTACAAAGATGAATTTAGATATGAAAAGGATAACAAAATTATTAAAATGTGTTTGGTAAAGAAAGGAAATAGAATTTAAATATCAATTGAATGAAGCTACATAAGAAACAGTGGGATTTTAACATAATTTAATTATTATCTGAGATGAAGTGGGGAATTAATGGCAAATACTTATTCGTGGAATACCATTCAACATAGTGGGTGTTAGATAAATATAATAAAGTTTCTATAGTGTGTTGGGCTATGAAATATATGTTAAAGTAAATCAATAAGGAGATATTTATTTAGCAGTAAGGGTTGTGAATTGAAAAAAAATGGCGTGGTAAAAATAAAAGTAAAATGTCAAAAGATTAAAGATGTGCAGACGATATGCAGACGAATATCAAAGCAATACAGTTATAATCTACAAAAGCAAATTTCTGGAATGGCATGCCGAACTGAGTTTATCGTCAAATTGCATTGCATCATATGAATTGGATAATAGGGAATGGTTTTTACTGGAAGTGGTTTACATCGAGATTGTTAGCAGAGTGAGCTTTTTATTGGGTGGATAGGCGGTTTTCATCTAAAGCAGTTCTAATTCGACAAGCTTGTCATTGAAGTGACATCTTATAACTTGCATCTAGTCGAGGTTCATGATACTAGGTCGTCGGAGGCTTGAGGACTTTGGTAGGACGACGTGGATTGTGTTTGCTGCTGACAGTACTACTGGAAAAAGTTGATAGGTGTCTTGTCTTGTTTTGGCCAGGGAGTCTTTGTGGATCCAGGTGTTTTTGGCGGAGTTCAGACTGGGATTTGTTTGGACGTTGGGAGATCTATGTGAGATTGCTGGATGCGTTTGGCTTGGTCAAGCAGAGTATCGAGTCCACGAACGGGTGACACAATACAGGTATTTAAATAAAAAAACTGAAAGAAAAAGATAGAAAGAGTGAAGTGAGGTAATTTTAAAGAGGGGAGTACTTATTATTTGATATTTGTTGAGTGACAAGTAAATGTAACGAGAAAGTATTTGTAATTGATTTTGCACTTGCATAATTCAAAGTGACAGGTGATAGACGTTTAAGTTGTCATGAAATAAGAGAATCAAACTTCAGGAATAGAAGGAGTCTACATTATGAACGAATCCTACCTGTGTTTCAGTAAGAGTAAAATGTTTCTGCCGGAGTTAGCAATTTAATAATCTTGATAATGCATAATATAAAAGGGCAAATCAGTTAATTAAAGAAAAAGTCAATTATAACATTAAATAGGCGTTACAACGTGGTGGAGTTACAACACTATTTTATTTTGGGATTCGAATAAATATGCTTGAGTAAATTTACTAAAAGGGTCAATTACGGCTAATAAGTATTTAGTTCGATTAATTTGAAAAATATCTATACTAATGCAAGAGGAAGGTTTATCATAAGTAGGTGTTAAACTAAAAGGTAATTTATTTGGGTGTCTATGATATTTTTCACGTTTACATGCATCACAGTTATTGATGTATTGCTTGCTATCATTATCAATTCCTTTTTAATAATCAGTAAGTTTAAGGTGTTCCCTAGTTTAATTCCTCTAATTAGTCTTACCTAAATGATAATCCGAAATGTATTGTTCACCATGATCAGGATTAGTGGCATAGGTTACTTGCTTAGTGCATCGGTGGAAGTGAGAAGAATTTTCGTTACTGTTTATACAACAGTAATTGTACAAATTTTTCGTGAAAGTTATTGTTATTCACAAAAATGCTCATATGAGTGTAACCATCGAATGTAGTGATTCTAACCGATTTGGGAATTATGGCATTAATAAATTCTAACTGGTTCTTATGATATCGTAGGGGTAGTTCAAATATGTCATATATCACGGGGGATGATGGTTGTTGTGAATGTACCGCATTTACATCACTGTCAATATTTTGATTATCTAATGGTTCGATTTCTTGTGTGGGTGGAGTGACTGCAGATAAAAGCATATTCTGTGAATTGATTTGTTTATTTGTTCTAACAGTATCTTTATGTCAACTTGATTTTCTTTTTATGGGTAAGGTTTCAGGTGGTGATACAAAAGTGGGCATGGTAAAGTTAGTTAACTCGGGTGTTTTTGGTCTTTGTGCCATTATACTTGCATGATCATCAAAATTAGGTTCTTGTGTGTCTAATAGTTCAACTAATAGGGGGGTATATTAACTCGACTTAAAGCGTCAGCTACCTTATTGGTTTTACCTGGTTAGTATTTATTGGTAAAATTAAATTCTTCTAATTTTATACTCGGTTTAATTTAGAATTAGGCTCTTTGATGTTTCGTAACTATATTAAAAGTCTATGGCTCGTAAATATTGTTTATTGTCCATTGAAATGTTAAACAGTGTTTAACATGATCGCGTCCTCGAATGTTAAGATACATTTAACATGCGTCCACTCATTTAACATGCATTCACTATAGCAACATCACACATATTCATGGTAGTTCGATTTCGATTTAGCAGTTTTTAGTAATTATTATTGATTCAAAATTATTTCCTCAATGAACAATAAACTAATGAACGCATTTCGAGGGGAAACCGTTTTAACATTTCTCACATAAATTACCACTCTTGCTTCGCTGCGCTCGCTCGAGTGGTAAAAATATGCTCGACTGTTAAGACTGGATTACCCCTCTTAATACGTTAATTACTAAAAATGTATGCCATATAAGTAACCCAAACAGTGGCTAATAATTCTCTTTCTGTTGTGGGGTAGTTAGTTTCGGCTTGATTAAGGGTTCTCGATGCATGGCTGATAGGTCTGTTATTTTGTGATAATATTGCTCCAATAGCAAATTTGCTAGCATCGGTAGTCAATTCAAATCGTTCTGTAAAGTCAGGATAAGCTAGTATAGGATCATTAGTTATCAACATTTTGAGTTTCTTAAATTCTTTAATGAAATTTTGATCATGTATACATAATTTTAAAATCTTTTTTAAACATGAAGTCCGAAATTTTGTTATTTTACATTTTATAAATTTATGGTAGTAGCGTTCTAGCCCTAGAAACTATTTTGTATAAGTTCTGGTTTTTGGTAAGGGGAATTTCGTAATAGCATTGATTTTATCGGAATTTGGTTTTACACCGTCTTTAGTACATGTGTCATAAATAAGCAATAGATTTTTTTAGGAATTCGGATTTGTTTAGCTGTATTTTTAAATTAGCATTGCGACATTTTTCAAAATCACTTCGTAATTTAATCATGTGTTCTCGTAGGGATATTGAATAAATAAGTATGGCCTCGAGGTAAACCATACATTGTGTGGGAGTTAGGTCAATCAATGTCTCATTTATGAGACGTTGAAAGCTGGCAGGAAAATTTTTCTTCCCGAATTGTAAGCGTTTAAACTGGATAACATTTTCTTTATCAGTTTTATTTTAATCTGATGAAAACCTGAGGCTGTATCAAGGATAGCAAAGTATTCAGATCTACCTAAATTGTCAAGCACTTGTTCTATGAGAGGTAGCCAATGACAATTCTCCATTTTTGTTTACTCAAACTGTCTAATTTTTTTTTGGAACGATACATACAGGTGCATTATAGTATGACTCTGAAGGTTCAATAATTCTATCAGCAACCATTTATTTTGCTTATTTGGTTTTTACGTCCTCACGATGAACATGAAGGTAGCGACATTTTTTTGTAAATATTGGGATGTCATTCTTTACACGTATAAAATGTCTTGTCGAGTTTGTGTGAGTTAAGGGTAGTTCTGGGTGATGAAAAATAACTTTAAATTCATAACATAAAGTTTTTAATGCATGAGATTCCTTAGTATTTAGATGTGTGGCATTAATGTTTTTAAATTTTCATTTTGAAATTGATTTTGAGGTTTCAAATTAAAATTTTTGATTTTGAGTATTTGTGTTATTTAGTTCTATTACATTTGAATATTTATATTCATCTAATGCTAATGGGTTATAAATGTGAAATTCTTTTGTGTGACTAGATGTGTTGATTGCCGTTGTATAAAAATAATTATTGTGGACTTTGACTATGGTTCTAGGTGTTCTATAGTCTTTGTCAAATATTATTTTGTCACACAAATATATACCATTACTATTTACAGTTCGTAAAATAATTCGCTTTTCTGACCTAGGGGGTATATACAGGGGTTTGATAGGCTGTAAGTGTTGATTTATTTTAGAAAAATTACATTAGTTTCTCTTTTGTACTCTTGTTTAAGATAGATGAATTATAATAAAATGGTATAATGCTGTTCCCCGTTTGAATATGCATCCATTTAAAATCAATATTTGCATTTACATTTCCTAATGCATCAGATCCTATTAATCCAACACAATCAGAACTGAAGTTAAACATAAAGCACATATGACTTCCGGATTCTAAAAATAAATTTATTGGAATATGAGCTAAGTGATTATGTATAGTAGTACTGTGGGGTGTGGTTATTTGAAAATGATAATTGTTAATTGAATTTGAAAAATGTTTTTCTACAAATAAATGTGACATTAATGTTTTATTACTGCCGGTATCGATCAGTATTTATTTTTATTTTGTGTACCTGGTATTAAAATGTAAGGTAAATTAGATTTAAGTGTATTTAAAGTCAATATTTCAATTTTATCCGCGGCTCTATTTAAAAATTTAAGTTAGCATTGGGGTTTTCTTCGTTAATGTAAATTTTTGGTGAATAATCAGGATAGAAATCCCGAGTGTCATGAATTGCATCATCTTCAGGAACTCTATTATCATGATCTGAATAATGTGCATCAGAAAAGTTCTTTACGTAATATAATTCATCAGAAATGAAATTACGTGGTTGAGTCACTTATATGTGATTGGAACTTTGATAATTTTTTTTGAATGCTACTATTCAACGGTGTTTTGAGAATGACTGCATGTATAGTAGATGTTTGCATGGGTTCAACAGGGTTATTTAGTATAAAATTTCGTTTACGTGCAAATGCATTTCTTTCAAAAGGTGTCCTGGAAATTGTATAGGGGCTGATAAAAGTTGCGTTGTAACGTGAGATTTTGGGGACTTTTAAATATATTAGAAAATTTTTGAATTTGTTGTCGTTGAACATTTTGACTAGGTATAAAGTTGATATGTTTAATCCATGGATTATTTTGAGTATTTTGATGATTCATTACTGGTTTATTAATACATTGATTTTGTGAATAATTACTATATGAATTTTACGAATAAAGCATATCTAATATGTCGGTATTTCTGAAACCATTAGTACAGAAAAACCTGGTGGGAACAAATCTGCCGAGTTTTGATTTGCAGGTATTTCATCTACTATTAAACGTGGTGGTCTGAGCATTAATATTCAGTTTTATTTTTAACGTTTAATTTTTATGTTAGTAAAACTTGTTTGTTAACAGGGGAACCCTACTGATTTAAGACTGCGTACTCCTAGTTGGTGTAGTAATTAATATTTTCAATATTAATTACACTAGGATCTCGCTAAGAGTAAACTTGAATTTATAAAATGTAATGTATGTTATTGGGTTTACAATTTATTTAAAAAAAACACTATTTTAAGTAAAGTTTTTAAGTTGAAAAGATTTTTACTTCACAATTCTAGTCAATTGAAGGTGTAGACTTTCTCGGGATTTCTCGTACAGGTGATCTCGATGATCAGGAACTCCTCGATGGAGCAGGTTCCTTCAATAGACTGATGTCTTCAGACTACACCAGTAGTTGGCGGTGCTTCTTCTTGCTACGTTTGTCCTTAAAGTTGCGTTGCTTCTTATCGGTGTTCGTTCAAGTATTTGGAATCCTAGCTTAAGTATTAGGATACACAAAAGAGCGATTTAAAAACAAAGTAGTGCATTTTGCCAAGGTTCCTACCAACTGCGCCAGTTAAGTTACAAGTCGTCACTTAACGAAAAAAACTGTATTTTATTCCACCAAAATAAACACCTTTTCTATTTGCCGTTTTTTATTTAATCGCATATTTTTCAATCATTTATCTCTCCTAAATTTGACGAGCCGCTTGGTAAGCAAATGTAAGTTAAAGGTGAACGACACAAGTATATTAAAACTGCGAAGTTCTTTCACAAAAAAACATGAGGTCGGTCAATAACTTACCTACCTCACTTGATAAGGTACGATGGTGACCAGATGTGAACTAAAGGTTTTATCTGTACCCAAGTACGAGTAGTTTCTGTTGGTTTGCATATCAAAGTAGTGTTTTTTGTGTTTTGCGCCATTAAATTAAAATATTATTTCGTAGGCTGGTATGCATTTTTCGAGTAAAACTGTTTTGTATTTTTACTCTGTTTTGAGGGCGTTTTCGAAAAAATTATAAATGGAGAAGCTGTTCAGTTTAGCGAGTACGGGTTAAAATATTTGCACTCATTTTCATAACATCGTGTATAACATAACGTCGTGGGGACTTCATACAATTCATTTCGGATGTGACACATTACATTTCCAAATAAAAGGAAATAATTTCGAGATAAATTATGTTACGGTTTTCTAGAGGATTTAAAACTAACGATCTACGAACAGTATTAATGAGGAAAAGTTTCTTTGAATTAATCAAAGTTAAAAAATAGAAGATTGTCTCAAATATCAGCCCAATTCAAAGTAAAACTAAGTAGAAAAGTATGTCATGGATACTTCTGCGTCGTTTAATTTGTATACAAAATTATCAACCTTGTATTCGTATAGTTAACATTTTGTCCAAAATTTTAAAAATTTATTTTCAAACGTCATAAAAGTGACAACTTATGTGATTTGACAGACAATGTAAATTCGTTACTTTTATGCCTAGGCATAAAAATGATTACTTTTGTGCTGGCGGAGTAAAAGTACTTCAAAACTTGATTAGATTTCGATTATTTTTGACATTGGCCTTATAATTGTCGGGAACTGACGTAGATGTCAATTCTCGATAATCGTAATTTTTGAAATAAAATAGTATACAGGGAATTTATTTTAATGGTTAACATAGCAGTTTCGTTTCTATGCCACCATTTAATCATACAGGCCATTTCCATAGTTACAAATGAGACCAATAGATTAGAGCGTGTACTTTACGAGTTAACATAGGAATTATTGCTTGTCAAAAAGACAATTAAAAGTGATCCTAATGTATACCACTGAAGAAAAGATACAACACACAAGTTGCTCCTACGTATCTACGTTTCAGTTGCATACCTACATTCCGGTAACAAATTTAAAGTTTCTTATTAGCAAGTACCTAATTCAAATTCGTATGTTAACTCGTAAAATAAATGCTCTAATCTACTGATTTCATTGGTAACTATGGAAGTGACCTGTATGATTAAATGCTGGCATAGAAACGAAACTGCTATGTTAACCATTAAAATAAATTCACTGTATATGCCATTCGGAGTAAAAGTGACTTTGTGTGTGTAGCCCTAACTTGTCCGACTCGCTTACGCTCGCCAGTCAACCGCATCCGGTCTCGCCACACAAAGTATCAGTTTTACTCCTAATAACATAATATACTATTATTTTCAAACGTCATAAAAATGACAGCTTATGTGACTTGACAGACAAGGTAAGTGCCCTACTTTTATGTCTTATATATAAGAATAGAAGTCCTGACTCATTCACTCACTCATCAACGCCCAGCCCAAACCCTTGGACCTAGAGGTTCCCTTTATGATGTATACAAGGAATAAGGAAGGATATTTCGAAATTCAACCCCTAAAGGGGTAAAATGGGGGTTCCAATTTTGTATGGAAAAATAATATTAAATAGAAATTTCGATTTGAAACTGTGTAGGAGTATTCCTAAAAACAAATAAGCAAACACGTATTTCGTGATTTTCCGAAAATCAACTCCTTAGGGGGTGAAATGGGGTAAATAAGCATAAAAATCGACATGGGTGTCGTTATTGAGGTTTTTTGGGACGTTGATTGCGAAAATGGCATTTGAAATTTGGCAGGCAGAATTCTCATAGGGAGTACGTATCCGCTATAAAAGGATTTTTGAAAATTCAACCCCTAAAGGGGAAAAAAGGGGGTTGGAATTTTGTAAGATCAAATTTTGAACTAAGTCATTCAAAGTTTTAAAAATTTGTCTCCTGAAGGTGAAAATAGAATATAACGGGACGGGACGGGACGGAAAGGGAAGAAACGGGACGGAACGGGACGGGACGGAAAGAAATGGGATGGAAGAGGAGAGGACGGGAGAAGACGGGAAGGGACGGGATGAACGGAACTGGACGGAACGGGACTGGACGGCAAGGGAAGGGACGGGACGGGACGGGAAAAGACGAGACGGGACAGGGCGGAACGGAACGGGACTGGACGGGACGGAAAGAGAAGGGAAGGGATGGGATAGAAGGGGAGGGGACGGGACGGGACAAGACGGGACGGGGCGGGACGGGACTAAACGGGACGGGAAGGAACGGGACGGGAAGAGACGGGATGGAACGGGACGGGAGGGAAAGGAAAGGGAAGGGTTGGAATGGAAGGGGAGGGAAAGGGACGGGACGGGACGGGATGGGACGGTACGGAGACGGGGACGGAGAAAGGGATGGGGACGGGGATAGGATGGGATGGGATGACAGAAAATAATTAGTCATTATTTAATACACAAATAACGAACCTCGCGCGAACGAAGTCGCGGGTAACAGCTAGTCTAGGCATAAAAGTGGTTACTTTTACGCCGGCGGAGTAAAAGTACATATCTCAAAACTTGATTAGCGTTCGAATGTTTTTGACATTGGTCGTTGATTGTCGGAAACTATCTTGGTATTTAAAGTTTTTGACAATAACAAATGAAAAAATGTGCCCATCAACCTATATCCTCATGAAAATCTTTCTCTCCCATATATTCAGAGATTCTTCCCGTTTTGCTTAATAAATCACATCCGTAAAATATAGTGGGCTTTATAAGGGTCTTGTATATATGAGCTTTGACTTCACTTGTCACACTTTTTACTTCCTTTTACAGTAAAGGAAATATTGGATTCACCCCAAAAATTCGAAATTGAGTTGTCCACTGAACCCAAAAAAGCATGTTATTATTCATTGGTCTGTCTGTCTGTCTGTATGTCCGTGTATCTGTGTGTGAACAGAATATCTCAAAATCGAAAAGATGCAAGACGCTGAAACCGGCTGAAACCTTATATATAAGTTTTGATTACTATCTAGGTGCGACAGCAAGCTCTTGAAGAAAATCGCATAACCGAAAGTATGGTGTTTTTCCGATTTTCTTAAAAACGGCTCAAACGATTTTTTTAAACGTAACATTTTGATTAAATTTTTAGTGTTTATTGGTGATTTTCCAGTTGGATACCTTTAAAATGGGTTTCTACAGGGCATTACAGAGAATTAATAATATTGAAAATTTGAAACTTTGGCCATGGATTTTATGTGTAAGAGCGACTGCAACTACAATATTTTGACTGCGATATCATTTTCGGTTACACCGGAAGTCGCTATCAACTTTGTTATTTTAAATACAACCGGTATATTATTATATTTTTGAATTCGATTTAAAATTTTAGAAAGAATTTGTCTTTGAATTTAACTCTCTATTTTGTACGGTTTCTGTAGAATTAAGATCATTGTAAAAGGAAGTTGTGTACGTGTATCACACCAGATTTTAGAATCCTAGACGTGTATTAACTCCTAGTAGTTTATTTTGGAGTTATTGTTTTTCTTCAATTTTGTCTGTTAACACACCTAAATAATTAAATCTACCAATTTCCTCAATGTTGTACTGCTTGGAGCAATCGTTTTTTATTTGTAAAAACTCTTCTATTTTCAGGCCAAGCTATTTTCCTACTCTGCTATTCTTGCTTTTGTATGTATATTGATTTTCCTCTGAGAATTACTAACATGTGAGTAAAAGAAAATGAAATCAAGCTTGGCTTTGAAATATTTGTTGTATGAATAATATGTTGGTGGCACTGCAAGTCTACGTCAAGTTCGAGGTTATCAGGTTAGGTTTGCGTCAGTTTTTACACAAACCTACCCAAAACCTAACCTGCTAACATCGAATTTGACATAGACTTACAGTGCCACCACCATTTTATTCATAAAACAAATATTTCACAGCCAAGCGTGATATCATTTTCGTTTGCTCACATGTTAGATTAAATAACATTTGTCTCTCTGTCTTAAATCTCGATTCACTTCGAAATCTTAAGCATTTACCAATACCTTGTTGTTGTTGTTGTTGATATGACTCTTACTAATCTGATCGCCTTGTAGATATTTCAAAACTGCATAATCTCAAACAATTCTTCTCATTACTAATGGTAGATTATATCCATAGGCATTAGTCATTATTTGCTTCATTGTAAACAGCTGATCATTAACTGATCTATTCTGCCTAAAACCACATTGATAATCAGCTGTTCAGATTTGTTTTTCAACCTTTCTCTAACAATAATTTCAAGAACTTTGTATAAAAACGTCCTGTAGTACAATAGCTGTGCATTTTGTACATTACGTAACACCAATTTTTTTTTAAATCTATAAGTGTCTGTATAAACGATATTTATTTAAGCTTTAATGTATCTGATTTTTATTGCCTGCAATTAACTGAGTAATCGAAACATTTAAAACAATGCTTGTAGTATTAAGTTTTGATAAATTAATAAAGGGTGGTCACCCCTAAAGTATCTCTACGAGAACTTTATTATGGTTCCCAACAGTATTAATATATTTTTATAGACGATATATAACTATTTTTCAACTTTAAGCAGCGTTCGAAAACTTTTGAGCTATTTTTGATTTCTGTTTGAATATAGGTACAACCCCTATAATATTCAAGTCTTCGGAAATTCACAAAAATAGAAAATACATTACTATCGCGCCCAGTAATAGAACTTGACTCATGAATATACATGCAATGAGATTTTACGATACTTATAGGTAAAAAGTCACTTATCAGTCAAAATTAAAATAAACATTGCATAAATGCATCATAAAAACAGCAAATTTAAATAAAGATTTAATGTGAAGGAAACAAATTCGTTGGCAAAAAACTTAAGACGGAATTAATGAGTACAGGAATTTAAAAAAGTGCATTATAATTCCACAACAAATATATTTGTCGAGAGTTCTTGGAATTTTCCAAGTTCATTGTGAGGCCAATTTCAATACATTTGAATAAATGCAAAATTTATATTCGATCGTTCATTAGCTTTTTGGTTATTTAAAATATGCCATGTAGCTGTACACAAATAGTTACGTATTTGAACACATATAAATAAGTAGCACACAAAAGGCAAGCATAGATTTTTATTTAGAGTATTTAAGGAAAATATTTATCGATAAAATTACAATCTCAAAAACTGCAGCTGGAAATTATCAGGTATAGAAAAACAAACAATTGATAAGCCCGAGGAATTCGCGAGATTTTCTTGTCAAATAGATAAGGAGAAGGCTTTGCAATTTAATCCCGAAGCAAACAATCTACAGGTCCAAATCAATCAAAACCGCAATTTAGTAAAAACAATTTGCTTTAATTAATTTCAAATTGCCAAAATAGGTCTGCTGCGATATCAACATTACAAAGCCTGTTAAATAAAGTGCATCCTCACCTGGTTAGCCAGCACTTCGCACCAAAACACACACAAGCACAAACTGACGCACAGGACCCTATCCATAATATTCCGCACTTTCGCCGCTTTTTCAAAAATTAGTTTTCCGGGAAAATTTGTCCCGGTCCATTGTCAGGCGTATAAAAGCACGGCGTCCGCGGGCTCGCTCGCCGATAAGGGCTCGTCCTTATCCGACTTATCAATGCACCGGCTTCGCGCGTCGAAGTGAGCGCTGCGGTTCAAATTTTGAACCTATTTACACTTTAGATGCTCTAATACTGACTATGTGGTACTTATTAATAACAAAGTACGCCAGGCTGCACGGCGGGTTCGCACGCGACGGCCGCACGTCGGCCTCTCCGTCTCTCTCGCACGATTTTCTTGGACCAATCGCGCCGTCCTTGCTTAACTATTTTTCGTGCGTGCAGGCGAGCGTTTCATGAATATTTAGCAGTAACCACTCTGCAGCGGTGGTAAAACAACGCCAATTATATTGGAAAGCGTTTGATAATTAAGAATTGCTGTTTTGATGGCTGATTTATGGGTCGCATCCCGCTTGCGGAATTTTCTGAGCTTTACCAAAGGCGCCATGGATTGTATTGAAGGGAGTTTAATGGTATAAATTTGCAAAATCTCACGCCCACACGAATTTAGCAACTGGTTATCTGCTGCTGGTCTTGTACGAGGAGCCGTCCAAAAGAATTAATCGCTGATTAAAGTGAAAGCGGACACATTGTTATCTTGTAGTTTATGGCGAGCATTTCTCCCAATGTTATTATTTACATTGCATTGGAAAGCTAACATTTTATTTGCTATCGTTCAGTCAATGTTCTCATTGGTTTTCCAGTTTCAGAAGATAATTTATTAAATGTTATGCCCTTAAATGTAACAATATAATAAAAAATGATACGGTATGAGAACCGTTTACTCTTCTAAATTATAATACCATATACTGCAATGCACATATATTGCGTATTCTCTTTATAATTTTAATTTATAGCCCTCACACACATAAAACACGTTATTTGCCATCTCATATGTTTTACATTATTTTTAGCTAAAATTTCTAATTAAAATTTTGACATTGAAAATGTTTAACGAATTGGAAGTGTGACGGTAATATGGGGCTTTAGTAGCGATTTGTGACGCTTGGAAAGTGCGCAGTTTTGCAAGTTGTACGTATTGCAGGTCAATGTTGTTGGTGTCATTTCGAAGATCTCGTCAAGGACGAACTTTCTGGAGAGGTTGTGAAAATGTAAGATTCGAGTGGGCGAAAATACGAGGGTTAAAACGATTTTTTTGACACGAAAGTGTTCGGCGCTGTTACATCGCATACTTTTTGAAATATCCAAATGTGATTTGGGGCTAGTTGGAAAGAGGATGAACCAACGCTCATCGGACTGGCTGTTTTTGGGGTCTGCGATGCACGGGGGCGAAGTTACAGGAGTGTAAAGGTGATATGCGTTTGTAGCAAATTGGGTGTTCGCGTAAAAAGGGGGAAAGAAAAAATGTAGAATTTCGTTTTTGGCAGTATGTGGATGAATCTGTGGGTTTTAAAGAATTTTGCGGTTCAGATGGGTTTGGGGGTTGAAAAATGGGAAAAACGTTATAATTATCAGAAAAATTTTAAAATCAATATTTGTGTGAAATTCCCTTGTCTCTAACATCAATAATATTTCGTGGGGTTAAGGTTATTGCCGCACTGCAAATGTTGTCAGACGGTGGCAGGGTTGGGATGTTAGTGTCAGCTGTTTGTACTAAAACTTAATGCGGGATTATAATAGAAAAAATTGGTGGGGACTTTAAAAATATCAATATTGCTATAGCTCACCAGTTGAAATATGCCTTAATTAATGCAATATCTTAAATGTTAAACTATAATTACTTTTAAATCGAGTGCTCTTATTTCAGGGGGGGGGCGCCAAAATCTAGTTCTCTATTAATTGAAGTTTTAAAATTGTATTTTTAAAAATCTTTGACTATCAATTCATCAAACCAGGTAATTGACAATTGTATCTTACATTAACACATTTATTATTCAATTCACATACGTTAGTACTATATCAAATTTATATTATCAATTTCTTTTATTGACAGTTATTCAAAATGCTTTCTCAACTTATGTACACAAACCTCTATAACTGCTCTAGCTTTAACTGCAACATCCAACAAATTCCGGATCCTGACGTCGACAGACTGCAACACCTACTGCCCACTTCACAAACAGCAACACCTATGATGGTCTGTGAATCCTTTCAACTGCATCCGTCCTGTAAAACTAACTCATCTGCTCCCAAAATCCAGTCCTGGTTCCTCCTGAATGTCACTGTCACACGAACTAACTCCTGGTAAGTTGCTATATTCTGATGTTCCAAATCTAACTTTGTTCCCTTTTTGCAGATAGTCCGATGTCTCTTGTAATACTCACAGAATATCCAAATCAAATAATAACTTGTAAAAACCTCTACTAATATCTTGTACGTATGAATAAATCCAAATCTCTTCAACTAATATAACATTCTGTATTCTATATCTCCAATTAACTGTATCTGTATAGTTTCTTCATCCACTTGATGTCTCAATAAATTCCATTTTATATTTCCCCTGTTCGACCTCGTAGATTTGTTTAAAGCCCTTTTTTAATTTGTCATTACCAAACCCAACACAAATTAAGACATAATTTCTATTTTTATTTCACAAAATTGGTTATTTTAAAATTACATGTATGCTTTCATGAGTTGTTTTACAGTAACTAACTAAACAAACTTCTATCCCTATTAGATACAATTCTTAGTGCACACTTCCTATATTTTAAAATAATACCATTACAGAATATTTATTCTGACTATTATTAACAAATACATTTGTCTAATGTTACCTTGATTTGTTCTTTATTAACATTTAATACAATCATAAGTTTATTTATTTCAATTAATATCGCACTATTAAATGACTCCTTTCATTGTATCAATTACTTTCATTATTCATATTCGAAATTTTACACCCATCAAGATCTAATTATTGTAACCTTTCGAATTTATTAGTTTTGAATAATTCTTTCTTATGATTTATTATACTACGTCATGTACCATAACAATATATTGCGATGGTATTAGGCTCTACAAACTCAACTCTGATAGCATTGCCAAATTAATGGACAGTTTATTAAAGCTCAGGGTGAGGTATTTTATATAACTGCAAGGCTAAAACTTGAATTTAATAGATTGAATGCATTGGTAAAGAGATGCCAATTAATAGCAGTATAATTAATTAAAGAGCGGTTTAAGCAAATCACAATTCACACAAGGATCTAAGTTGAATGTAAAATAAAATTTAAAATATGAGGCTTGTGCAAAATAATAGCCGAACTATTTATTACAAAAATGGCTTGCAAATGCAATAAATTGAAGCGAAAAAATCAAGGAAAGTTAAACAGTGAAATATTTGTCAGGGTTTTAAAAGAAAGGTAGGAAAAGCTAGATAAACTAATGAACATTGCAACGAGCAGCTAAGTAGGCTGAAATTAAGGCATTTGATGGAAAATTGTAAGAATCAAAAAGCCAGGGTTATATAAAAATGAAGAAAAGCACACAGCAGATGAACTAAAAATTGTGTGGAAAATCAGACAGGTGAAATCAAGGGACGCCTTGGTGAAGGAAGTACTCTCATAAAATTAATCAGTGCAGTGACTTATGTGAACAGTTTAAAGCAAATTAACAAATGTGCAGTGACGCAAAGACTTGATTAACTAATTATAAATGTGGACCATAGTATTAGAATAAGAATGAATACATAAGTTGTAGTTTTTAGGCAAAGTTATATTTATAAGTAAACATTTTGAACTTGATTCACATCCGTTTTTATTTAAGATTAAAACTAGCAATTTCTTATAGCGGATATTGAGGAGAACAATTGAATTAATGAAAGATTTGACATGTTGTAAAGTAAACTCCCAAATCAAGTTAATTTTCATATCGTAAACTAATTATTTTAAATATAAAAATTATACCAGTCAATTCAGTGCAATTTTGTGGTGTTATTTGCATCAAAATCCAACACCATAAGTTATAAAGTTCTCCGAGCCCGAGTAACGATAACCTCACATCGGAAGCAGCCCGTTACGATCTCTGCGAGGAGGCCTGCAAGCCGAGACAGCCCAGAGGGGAAGACTGCAGAGCAGTAAGCAGCTACGTGAGGACGTGCCCGAGGAGTTGCAGCAGCATCAGGTCCATAGCAGTACGAGTACGAGACCAGCGTCGCATTCGAGCTCGATATAAGTTCTGCAACAACAACAGGTACTGTACTGTTAAGCTAAGTGAGCACCGGGAAGTTAATGCATGAGTACCAAGAGTCATAGCCAAGGCAATACAAGCCATATTCATTGCTGTAAAGTGAATCCAGACCGTAGAATAGCCCAACTCCATAATTTGGGGTTATGTGACAGTTAGATCCTAAAACGACGACAAAGAAAACAATTGGTGCGTGGATGTGGGCCCCTTTAAACAAATGCTAGAAAAACAAATGATGTTAATGCCGCGAAACAGCTTAATTCAAATAGTTACCGGTGAAAAAGTGGTAAATTTTTTTTTAAATTCACGATCCCACTTTGCCAAGCGGAAACCATTTTAAGTTAACGTATGACCTACTTTCGAGTATTTGCTTGTGCGCAGTAGTACGAAGACGAAGTACAGATCCGTATCCAGTCAAATTAACAATTATATATTTAGCCTAATTGAACCTAACCAAGAGAAAGAGTAAATGCTTTACCGAAATTTGAGCTAGCCATAATAATTATTAATACTTGTAGATAGATAAAATATTAACAGGGCATATAACCATTTATTTCAACGAGTTAGTAAATTACAACTCCTTTTAATCGTCTTAGAAATAAAATATTTGTGAGGTGGTTCTTAATCATTTATTTAATTAATTAAGTATTAAATTAAAAGAACATAAACCTTTTCAATATGTACAGTGTGTTCGCGGATTGAGTTCACATAAGGTGTACATGTCAAAATATTATTGAGTTAGATATTAATATTCTAGGACTCGCTCCTTTTTGTTCTTAGACCAAGATTTTGTGAAAATCAATCAAATTAATTAATATGCAGGGTGTTTTTAAAATAGATTTTTAAAAAATGTCCAAGAGTAAACTACCTTTATTAGAAGATATAACGTAAACAGTATTAAAAAAAGTTGTTTAGAATTACGAGTAATGACATACTCAATTTTCAGACAAATCGGCCTACTTTGATTTTTTAAAATATTTTTTGTGTTTTTATACCAACATACTTTTTATCGTGGCTGTAGGAGGCACTCTAACTGGTTCATAAACTAAGATGTTAAAAAAATAATGGAGTGCCTCCTACAGCTACGATAAAAGGTATGCTAGTATAAAAAATCAAAGTAGGCCGATTTGTCTGAAAATTGAGTCTGCCATTACTCTTAATTATAAATAACTTTTCTTAATACTTTTTTCGTTATCTCTTCTAATAAAGGTAGTTTACTCTGGCCATTGTTTAAAAATCGATTCTAAAAACACCCTGTATATTAATTAATTTGATTGATTTTCTCACAACATTGGTTTAAGGACAAGCAGGGACGATTCCTACAATATTAACATCTAACTTGAAAATATTTTGTCATTTACACCTTATGTGAACTCAATCCGCGGACACACTGTATATGTAGGGAAAATGCTAAGTTACTTAGTTTAGACAATGTAAAAGCTCCCCAAACAGCAAATTCTTTTAAAATGTATTTTTATACTCCTGTAACTAAAATGGCATTTAGCATACTAACATACACGTCGCTAAGTGACCTTTTAATCACGCCTTCATAACCTGTGACTAAAGAGCTACTTAGTCACGGGCTGAAGTTGGCAACGACGTTTTAGTCACGGGTTGAAGTTAGGTTCAGACAGTATTTGCTTTATTAGCCACAGCCAAAACTAAAATCAAGTTAGTTTTCAACAGTCAACTTTGACGTTTGTCAAGCATAGTTAAAATTGCTAATGGAAATAATTATATCAATTATTAAAAGAAAAGCATGATTTCTATGTAGTATCAATAAAAATCAATTTGTCGTAATATATAATTGAATGAATAGACGTTTCGCTAATACTATGCGCTTCTTCAGTACGTAAGTTACATTATAAAAAGTAGAAAATTGCAAGGTTATATTATGGCAGTCAAAAACAAATAAATTACGACATTTATAGTTACTACATTTTAAAAACGGACAATGCATGTAATGTAGTAACTATAAATGTCGTAATTTATTTGTTTTTGACTTCCATAATACAACCTTGTAATTTTCTACTTTTAAATGTAACTTAAGTACTAAAGAAGCTAATATTCATTAAATTATATATTACGACAAAATGATTTTTATTCATACTACATAAAAATCATGATTTTCTTATAATAATTGATATAATTATCTCCATTAACAATTTTAACTATTCAAAATTATATATCAATTACAATCGTTTAAAACTTTTGTCAAGCATAATTTAACTTAACATAAAATTCAAAATCGCAATGAAATAATATGATGTTATATTGTCTAAATTTGTGGTAATAGAAAAAGTATAGTATGTAACACATTATACAGGGTGATTTTAAAATGTTTCACCAAACTTCGGAGTATTGTTCTACACACCAAGGCAAGTAAAAAAGTCCATATAAACATGTGTCCGAAAATCGCGCGTTTCCGAGTTACGAGCAATTTTTGAACTTGCGAAGTAGTCCAGTCAATTGGTGCTCAAAAAGGGCGAATAGGGGAGAGTTTTGGTGGAGTTCTGATATTTGGTTCCTATATGTTTTTTGGGTCGCTGTGCACGAATATCAGGTTTTTCAATAAAATTTTTGACCGGAAACAAGTTTTTTTAAGTAAAAACCTTGTAAAAACCGATTTTTTTTAGTTTTTCTAAAAGTACCCAAAAGATGTCCATTATTTATAAATATTGAACCTATATGAAATAAAAGAGGACACAGTTTCCTACACTTTATGTATGTGAGGTTTTTTTCTCCGATCAATCGTTCAGCCGCGAGAGCGCCGCAAAATTATAGTCCAGTCAAATGGTAGAAAATAGGGGAAAGTTTTGGAGTTTTTATATTTGGTTCCTATATGGTTTTTAGGTCGCTGTACGCAAGTATCGAGTTTGCCAACATTTCAATTATGAAGATTCATTTCATATACCATTGTTGATTTACGAAAAATGTATAGTTTTCGAGTTACTTTGAAATAAACTGGCATAATTCCCTTTTAACACCTAACTTCGCGGCGCTCTAGCGGCTGAACGATTGATCGGAGAAAAAACCGCTAGTACATAAAATGTAAGAAATTTTACTCTCTTTTATTTCATATAGGTTCAATATTTACGAAATTGTATAGTTTTCGAGTAATTCTAAAAAAACTAAAAAAACGATTTATTACACGGTTTTTGCTTAAAAAACGTGTTTCCGGTCAAAATTCTTGTTGGAAAACCTGATATTCGTGTACAGCGACCCAAAAAACATATAGGAACCAAATATCAGAACTCCACCCAACATCTCCCCTATTCGCCCTTTTTTGAGCACCATTTGACTGGACTACTTCCCAAGTTCAAAAATTGCTCGTAACTCGGAAACGCGCGATTTTCGGACACATGTTTACATGGACTTTTTTACTTGCCTTGGTGTGTAGAACAATACCCCGAAGTTTGGCGAAACATTTTAAAATCACCCTGTATAAACTAGTCTAGACACTCGTTTATTAAACATTCGCTGCGCTCGTGCCTTAAAAAACTCGTGACTAAAGTGACGTTTATAAAACTTGTTCAATAATATACTATTATTGAACAATTAACACAAAACTAAAGATACGAGATAAGGTTCATATATTCCCGGCCTCCTCTATATGCGATGGCACTATAGTGAAAATTTCAAGTACATTATTTAGTTTATTACTTTAGTAGACTATGCCAAAAAAAGGGAATTGTTCAGGTGACAGCATTTTATTGACAGTTAAAGAATCAAAGTCTTGTCAAGCATTTTTCCGAAATGTTTAAAATTGAATGTCGTGCTGTGATAAAGTTTCTCACAAAAGAAGGTGTTACTCCAACAGAAATAAAAAAATCTGTAAAAGGCTTTATCCAGAACTTCCCTCTTCGACATTGTACACTAAATAATTTTAAAAATGAAATTAAGTTAGGAGTAAAAATATCTTCACGTTTTTAATAAATTAAATACATTTTCAAATAAAAAGAACGTTACCGGTGGTCCAATTTGAAGAGCAGGCGTATGCAATCCCAACGTTTTGTGGGATATTGCAAGGGAACGGGTTATTTCTCCCTGAGCTGCTTGCAGCTGTATTAAGTAACGCACTAATTTGTTACTTTTTTTTGTATCGTACAATATTTATTCTGTATCTATTGGAGTCCATTTCTGATAAGAATAAAGTTTTACGCTATATATAAATTATGACTTGCATTTATTGCTAAGTTAAATAAATAATAAACAAACTTTTATTTTTTAAGGTACTCACCCTGTATATATTTTTCGATTTCATGCCAGGTAGATATATAATGTGTATGCAAAATATTGTCCTCCTTCGTAAATAGTTTTTGAGTTATACCGCCAACAGACAGACAGACAGACAGACCGACAGACAGACAGACAGACCGACAGACAGACAGACGGAGTTGAGAAAACCTGTGTTTCGTCGTCTAGGGACCCCGAAACGTGAAGATCTGAAGAAATCTCGAAAGGTAATTTTTCCGCGATTACAATATTTCCTTCGTCTTTTAGACGAGGGAAGTAAAAACGATTTGATGATATTTGTGAGAATTCCTCACCTTCATTCTCCACGCTAAAAGAATGGTCTAAGTTATTTCGCATTTGCAGAGAATCTCTGGAAGATGATTCTCGTGAAGGTCGGTCCGTAACAAAGGTTACTCCAGGAAATGTTGCCTTAGTTGAGGCAGAGATCGTGAATGATTGCTGTTTAAAAACAAAAGAAATTGCAGCAAAGGCCAATCTTTTTAAAACAACTGTCTTTCGAATTCTCCATGACCATGAGCTCTGTGGTGATAACAAGAGGGAAGTAATTGATTCCATTGTTACCGGGGACGAAATTATGGTTCTTTATTATGATCCTCTTTCAAAAAGGGAATCTATAAAGTAGCGTCGTCGAGGAACCACCACTGAGGAAAGCAAAAGTTTCTCCATCAACGAAAAAAAAAAACATGGCCACAATATTTTGGGACTGCAAGGGAATTTAGTGATACATTTTAAAATACTACCGTAAATGGAACATATTATGCTAGCTTAGTGCACCGGCTACGTTCCGCTATTAAAGAAAAGCGAAAAGGAAAGCTCAGTAAAGGTGTGCTTCTATTCATGACAATACCCCAGTACACTCTGCAGCAGTTGCAAAGGCTGCTATTCAAGATTGCGGGTTTTTGGAACTCAACCACCCACCCTATAGCCCTGACCGAACCCCAAGTGACTACTTTCTGTTTTTAAAATTGAACTCAGATTTGCGTAGTTTCACATTTAGGGAGAATGAAGAAGTTCAAACTGGAGTTTGGTATCATTTTGAGGACAAAAGTCCGGAATACTTTTATATAGAAATGTTAATGAAGCGTTGTGAAAAATGTGTTGATATTAAAGAAGATTACACTGAAAAATAATGAAATTGTTTTAATTTTATCGTAGTTCTAACATACCTAGGGCCGGAATATATGGACCTTACCTCGTACATATCTACTAAACAACTCAAAGATCTATTCGCATCTAATTTCTTTTTCACACTGCCCTTTTCCTCCTAATACAAGCAGTAAATAATATCTTTGCTCCAGTTTGTATATTTGCTATTAAAGCGCGTTTCATGAGTAAAGAATAGTATATTATATCATGAGGGACTAAAGTGCACCATTTAATCCCGCGAGTGGAGTTTGTTGCCTCGAGGGCGAAGCCCGAGGGCAATAACCACTCAAGGGATTTAGGCACTTTAGTCCCGAGGTATATACGCTATTTTTTGCACTTTTGGGAACATTATCATCAAACATTTCCAAAATTTGGAATCTGTCAATTTGGAAACTGACAATTATAATTTATTACAAACTGAATTGCAGCAGGTCCTGGATAGCCTGAATCAGTTGGCAGTACTGAAGTGTATTGTCAGTATATGTCAAATTCGAGATTTGCAGGTTAAGTTTTACGTCAGTGTGTGTCAGATGACAAACAAAACCTAACCTACTAACCTCGTGTGTAGATAAATTTACCATAGTTACGGTATCATTTTTACTTTAGTCCCTAGGGATTAAATGAGTTACTTTAGTCCCTAGGGATTAAATGATCTACTTTAGTCTCTGTTTACGAGGACTAAAGTATCAACTTTAGTCCCGGAAGTGCAAAAAATAAATTATGATCAATAATATGTTGAGCCGCTGAGCGGATGGCTTGGAATTCTCAGCAGTCCTTCAAAATAGCTAACAAATGTAATAAAGAATGACTCATATAAGCAACATCTTCTAAAGTTATATAAAAAAATTTGAATGTAATATCGATTTCAACATCTTCATTTAAGTGCAGATTAATATTAAATTGTACAAGATGCTGAGAAGGTTCAAAATTGTACGTATTATTTATAATGATCTTCTATGCAGTAGAACTTCACAGTAACGTTTCGCGTGGCGTATAATAAACAAAAATAATAAAGATGTGAAAAATTGAAACTTAGAATTTGCCAAGTTCATTTTCAATACTTTAACGAAGATTGATATATTGCTACTTCTGTAAATTTTATTTACAAATTTATTTGAACAGCTAAGTATTCTGCCCTTTATTACGTCTGTTGCAAAATTGGTTAAATGATATTGCCAAGTTCTGAATTTGTAATGGAGGTACTATTTACTTCATGAAAACACCGTTAACAAAAGTAAAAGATCAAACAACCAGTTACCATACTTATTCACTCAGGTAATCGATAATTCTTTTTATTTATTTCGCAAGTGTAAAAAGATGCTTTTGAGAAACTGGTTATGCTCTCCACGGCAACAAACAGCAAATAATTTCCAGCTACCTATCTCTTACCGCAATGTGGGTAGAGCACGCTATTTCTGGACTCCATTTCTGCATCGTCCTCGGATCTGCTTTTCAAAATCACTGGCTTCGGCTGTCTGGTGCTATGTACGGCAAAGGGCTGCGACATCCTGATGTTTCGCCTATCCAAATCGGCTGCACCAGCATCTTCCGCTGCTTGGCACAAGTCTTTCTTCGTAAAACCAACCTCGATATGCAGGGAACCCGCAACAGTTCAGCTGACTTCTCCACAATGGCTGTGGTCCAAAAACTATCTTTCACGTCTATGGTATTTGTACCAAATTATTTCTCGTGCTGACAAATTTACCACAACATGGTCTTTAAGTAAACACAAATGGCAATCAAATGGGTTTATTACTAAAATTAAAAAATTTTTGGAGACAAAACTATTTCTGGTTTTTTGTCTATCTGATATAACCTAGCTATATTTAACATATCATTTGTTTTTTCGTACTTAGGAGTAAATTATTTTAAATAAATTCTGTTACTTTTTGACACTTCACTTCAACACATTTTAATCTTCTTACTTTCAGTTCACAATTTGTAATTTTGCACTGTATTTTTTATACATTTTACTTTTTACTTCCCTCGTCTGAAAGACGAAGGAAGTATTGTAATAGCGAAAAAATCACCTTCCGCGATTTCTCCAGATCTTCACGATTCAGGGTCTCTAGATGACGAAAAAGAAGTTTTCTCAATTCCGTCCGTCTGTCTGTCTGTTTGTCTGTCTGTTGGCGGTATAACTCAAAAAATATTTGTCGGAGGAAGATGATATTTTGCATACACATTATACTCGTATATATATACCTGGAATGAAACCGGTACAATTTCATAAAAATATATACAGGGTGAGCACCTTAAAAAAATAAAATTGTGTTTATATTTGCGTTAAGTGGGAAATAGATTAAAGTAGTAATTTGCACATAGATCAGGCCTTACACTTGACGAAAATGGAACCCAACAAATAAAAGATAAAGTCGCAAAAAATTCAAAAAGTTTCCAGAATAATACCCTCCAATTAAATACAACCGCGCGTCGTACACATCAGCGTGTTTATTTTTCATTCAACTTAGTAATAGATACAAGTAATAATTTGTACATAGTGCAGGCTTTATTTTTACCAAAAATAGGAGCGAGTAGATACAGAATAAATTTTTTACAATAAAAAAACGAGGCACAAATTAGCGGTTACTAAATATAGCTGCGACGGAGAAATTACAGAAGCCGGTCCTCCGTGGCTCAGGTAGAAATTGCGCGTTCCCTTAGGATATTGCACTAAACGTTCGGGCTGCACACGCTGTCCGCCTGCCGTTCGAATTCGACCATCGGTAACGTTTTTTTTATTTGAAAATTTATTTAATTCATTAGAAACGTGAAGATATTTTTACTCCTAACTTAATTTGATTTTTTAAATTATTTATTGTCACAATGACGAGGGAAGTTCTGGGTAAAGCCTTTTACAGATTTTTTTATGCGACTTTTGTTAATATTGACATGCGTTTTGTGAACATGCTCACCGTTATAAAAGTATTGCAAGTCGATATCAAATTTACATTGTACTAAAACTGTTTGCATTACACATAAATGTGATTTTATAGTAAACTTATGTATACTTAGTACACTTGCATATTTATCGTTATTGACTACGAAACCGTTTTTATATTGATCTAAAAACAAATCATAAACATCTCCTTTCAATTACTAGTTCCTCAAATGCAACCTACTCTAAATTTAAGTTGTTCATGTTCACTTAAAACCTAACTAACTCTTCTCGTAATATTCATCTTATTAAACAAGTTTTTGTTGTATGTTAGGTAATATTAATATTTTTAACGAGTAAACCAATTCTGTGATTTTATTTATTTAACTACTTTAAAACACAACTCAAGATAAAACAGAAGGGCTGGCAGATATAATATCAAAGCAATACATATTTAAAATAAATGCGCTTATATTAAAATTACCGAAGATCAGAAGGCGCAAAATTCTTATCATTACTTCCATACACTATTGAGGTAGAGTAGTTTTTGCCATGCGATTTTTAATATGCCCGCTCTTTAAGACACATTTAGTCTTCGTAGTCTGTTGAAACGGTGATTTCAGTGTGGTATTGCCGTTATCATATTGTGTTATAATATGATCGCGCCATATGGCCATATTCGGCCAAAGAAAATTCGCATGGAGGACGAAAACTAATTGTTGTAAAGCATAGACGAAAGAAATAGGTTTAAAATTGATTTAACCAACACCTTTAGCAGAGAGTGCAGCTGGGACTGAGAACGCTGATAATGTGACATTTCAGATTTAAAGCTGATAAGAGATAGACATTTGTATCTCCATCTTCCGATAACTTGAACCGCAGCTTCAGGAGTCGAGTGTGCAATTACATTAGTCTGATAGCGTAGTTACTTTACCGCTTAACGTCTATTACTGGTATCCAGAATACAAATCGACAAATACATACAAAGATCCAATCTCGCCCAAATGTTTTTCTTTAACGTCAAAGCGATTACTGTTTTAACAAAAGTTATGTAGTTTTAAGAGAAGTTTCATATAATTCTTAATTGGTCGCGATTAGTAGAGTACCTAGGGGCGTTCTGGGCCACATTTGACCTTGAACTTTTTTCAAGGTCACGGGCCTAGCCGAGGTCAAGGTCACAGGCCTAGCCGGTGCGCGTGGCCTAGTCGGGTCATTGACCTCGGCCACTTCCGAGAATTTTTTCTAGGTCACGGATCTAGCCTAGGTCAAGGTCGGAGTCATTGGCCTAGTCGGGGTCATTGACCTCGGCCACTTCCGGGAATTTTTTGGGTTAAAAGTGTAGTTTTTGAAATTTTCCCACGCTCGAGCGTCTGGGATGCAGACATGTCTATTCATGCAGGATGTTATCAGTAAATCAGAAGCTATTGTTACCCTTATCAAATTTTTCTCAGGCTCGACCGGATGTGAGTCATCGTCTGAGTACGCAGACATGTCTATTCTTGCAGGATGTTGTTGAACAATGGCATCCATTGTTTTAAAATCAGCACGAAATTCGAGAACAATGAAGCTATTGTTGTCTGGAGATTAAAAATGTGTTGATCTGCAAAAAATTCAAACAAAGAAACCCATTGTTTTAAAATCAGCACGACATTGGACAATGAAGCCATTGTTGTCTGGAGATTAAAATGTGCAAAGCTGTTAAAAATTCAACAATGAAAGCCATTGTTTGAGAAAAAATCACAGCACAACTGCTAAAGTGAATGCTGTCTTTGTTTGAAAATTTTTTGCTGACGCTGTTAAAAGTCTAACTTTGAAATTTTTACAAGATTCTCACGATACATTTTGGAGGTTAAGAGTCTAATGTTTACAAGATTCCTATACCGGATGTGAGTCATTGTCTGGAAATGTCAGAGTTGTCAAAACCTGCCTGCCTGCCTGCTGCGCAATTAAACAATGAAGCCATTGTTTGAGAAATGTGCAAGGTTGCAAAAAATAAACCGAATTAATTGTGGTCTAATAGTATATATCGAATTATTTCCAGCTAAAAAGATGCAATATAAAAATCCAAACCATTTTAAATACCTTGTTAGGTTTTTGTTTTATTACGCGTTTAACGAGATGTATGTCTGGATATTTAACTCGAATAGGCCGATTGGAAGCATCTTTTAGTAGATAGGTAATGTGTTCGATTCCGCTGGAGGACTGTTTAAGCGGTAGACAGTATTTAACAAAGTGTTGCGGTCTTAGAGACATTGGGAAATCTGCAACATTGTTTGTAGCAAAGTAAATATTACGTGTTTTTTCCAGTACTTTATTAAATACACAGTCTCGAAAATTGAGCCGATAGTTATATATTTTACTTTTGCTGTTGGATTTATGTACAGCACCCCCTCGCTTTAGAAATAAGCAAGTTCCTAAAGAAATATTATGATGCTGTAGAGATTTACACGTTACAGATGTGTATAAAAATTACGTATTTATTAAATATTACTGTTAACAAAGCTGTTAAACGTATGATACAGGCAGTTATTAATTAGAGTGGTGGTTTAATTTTATCATTGGAATTTCGGTTTCTTACAACGGTATTTGTAAATCATTCGTAAGTAGTCCACCGATACACATTTATTTACGTTATGCATGTGCAGACTTGCTTGTTATGCAAGGTCGTTGACTTATCGTATGCAGTGTAGGAAATTTTATCATATGACTTTGTCAGCACGCCATAAAAGTTGGTTTTTGTAGTATAAGACATCCGCAAGCTAATTCGGTAAAGAGGTGGAAAAATACTTAAAGAAAATATTAGCAGATAATACATTTGAAAAATCTGCACGACTAATACTCAACATTATTACAATTACATGCTAAAGACTGCAGACAAAAAGTAAGATATCAAAATTTTAAAATAAAACCCAGAGAATAAGAATTAAATAAAGCCAAGTCAAAGCTATTAGATCACGACAATATATTAGTAAAAAACCAAGTTCCTAAAGAAATATTATTATGGTGTAGATATTTACAGGTTACAGTTCGGTGTGTATAAAAATTACGTATTTATTAAATATTACTGTTAACAAAGCTGTTAAACGTATGATACAGGCAGTTATTAATTACTTAATAAAACAATTGTCCTATATCCGGTATTCATGGTTTATGTCTTAATCTGATTTTAATAGTCGATTAGAGTTGAATAACTAAGGTTATTACAATGCTAAAGACTGTGCGCAAAATGTAAGATATCAAAATTTAAAATAAAACCCAGAGAATAAGAATTAAATAAAATAAAGCCATTAGATCACTGCAATCACTACAATAATAAGGATGCTATACTCAATGGTGAGGGACAGTTTCATTTTTGCTGGAGAAAAACATCTAGATTGGTTAAAAATCAGATGTATAAGAGAAAATCTCAAACTTGTTTAAAAACATTTTGTAACTAAACAATCACATTTAAAATTGTGTAAATAAAGCTAAAATTAGAAGGAGACGCAGACTATAGAAAATACGTGTCAATACTTGTGGATGTGAGCGTCTAGGGAATGTGCAAGGTTGCTAAAAATAAACCGGATGTGAGTCATTGTCTGTAAATGCCAAACTTGTCAGAACCTGCCTGCCTGTCTGCTGCGTAATTAAACAACGAAGCCATTGTTTGAGAAATGTGCAAGGTTGCAAAAATAAACCGGTTGTCTGGAGTTTCTGCACAGGTCAGCCAGTCTGCGCGGGAGTCTGCGCGATGGTTTGGCGGGAAATTCAAAATTCTGCGTAGGTTTTGGCGGTAAATTTAAATTACACTCAGGTTTTGACGGTAAATTTAAATTATGATCAGGGTTTTGGCGGGAAATTTAAATTCTGCGTGTTGTCTGGGGTTTCTGCACAGGTCAGCGTGAGGGTCTGCGCGAGGGTGTTTGCGCATGCTTGGCGGTAAAATCAAATTCTGTGCAGGTTTGGCGGGAAATTTAAATTCTGCGTAGGTTTTGGCGGGAAATTCAAATTATGCTCAGGTCTTACAGGTAAACAGATAGGTAGACAGGCAAACAGTCAGACAGGCAGTATGGTTTATGTCTTAATCTGATTTTAATAGTCGATTAGCGTCGAATAACTAAGGTTATTACAGTGCTAACAACTGTGCGCAAAAATTTTAAAATAAAACCCAGAGAATAAGAATTAAATTAAATAAATCCGAGTAAAAGCTATTAGATCACTGCAATACTCTAATTAATAAGGATGGTGAGGGACAGTATAATTTTGAACTTATCTAGATTGGTTAAAAATCAGATGTATGTATAAGAGAAAACTTGTTTAAAAACATTTTGTCAGACAAATTCCTGTCTAGACCTGCGCATGTGAGTCATCGTCTGGGAATGTGCAAGGTTGCTAAAAATAAACCGGTTGTCTGAGGTTTCTGCGTAGGTCTGCGCGGGAGTCTGTGCGGAGGTTTGGCGAAAAATTCAAATTCTGCGTAGGTTTTGGCGGTAAATTCAAATTCTGTCTAGGTTTTTGGGCGGGAAATTCAAATTATAGTCAGTGGAAAAATCTGGGAGTGTACAAGGTTGGTAAAATGTATGGGGCCTTTACACCAGATGTAGTTAATGATCTCCATTATCAGTGTCTATAAATTTGGTAGACAGACAGACAGGCAGGCAGACAGACAGATAGACAGACAGACAGACAGACAGACAGACAGACAGGTAGGCAGACAGACAGATAGACAGGTAGGCAGACAGACAGACAGACAGACAGACAGACAGACAGGCAGACAGGCAGGCAGACAGACAGACAGGTAGGCAGACAGACAGGCAGACAGACAGACAGACAGACAGACAGACAGACAGACAGACAGACAGACAGACAGACAGACAGACAGACAGGTAGGCAGACAGACAGACAGACAGACGGACAGACAGACAGACGGACGGACAGACAGGCAGACAGACAGACAGACAGACAGACAGACAGGCAGACAGACAGACAGACAGACAGACAGACAGACAGACAGACAGACAGACAGACAGACAGACAGACAGACAGACAGGTAGGCAGACAGACAGACAGACAGACAGACAGACAGAAGGTTTAGGTAGTTAGTTTTAGAGAAAAGTAGAGTTGATCAATTTCAGCTTGAATGTCTGCAATAATTTCATTTGCTCGGGAAATTTAAATTCTGCGTGTTGTCTGGGGTTTCTGCACAGGTCAGCGTGAGGGTCTGCGCGGAGGTTTATGCGCAGGTCTGCGTGAGGGTTTGGCGGTAAAATCAAATTCTGTCTAGGTTTTGGCGGGGAAATTCAAATTATAATCAGTGGAAAATCTGGGAGTGTACAAGGTTGCTAAAATGTATGGAGTCTTTACACCAGATGTAGTTAATGACCTCCATTATCAGTGTCTATAAATTTGGTAGACAGACAGACAGGCAGACAGACAGACAGACAGACAGGCAGGCAGACAGACAGCTAGACAGGTAGACAGCTAGACTGGTAGACAGGTAGACAGCTAGACAGGTAGACAGCTAGACAGCTAGACAGCTAGACTGGTAGACAGGTAGACTGGTAGACTGGTAGACAGGTAGACAGCTAGACAGGTAGACAGCTAGACTGGTAGACAGGTAGACAGCTAGACAGGTAGACAGCTAGACTGGTAGACAGGTAGACTGGTAGACAGCTAGACAGCTAGACTGGTAGACAGGTAGACAGCTAGACAGGTAGACAGGTAGACAGCTAGACAGCTAGACAGGTAGACAGCCAGACAGGTAGACTGGTAGACTGGTAGACAAGTAGACAGCTAGACAGGTAAACAGCCAGTTAGAGAGACTGACAGATTCAAACTAGTTCACACGTCAACAGTTTCTTATCAAATGATAGATATCAGAACTGTTAGATGTATATATAAGAATCAAATTCATGACGATAGCGTCCACCAATCTGAGTTCAGTTATTCGCTAGAATTGTCTGAAATATGATTGAGGATAATGTTTACCACCACTGTTTTCTTTCACATGTTCGTGCAATGTGCAAGCAATACATTTTCGTCCTTCTTGATCGGTTTCCCCTTTACATTTTGGACACTTATACTTAACTGGTACAGGCATCTCTCTCACTCCTATTTCTATTACTGCTCACAATCTGTACAATAAATGGTGTTAAGAATGTCTGCCTGTCTGTCGGCCTACCTATCTGCCTGTCTGTATGTCTATCTACCAAATTTATAGACACTAATAATGGAGGTCATCAACTACCACACGTCAACAGTTTCTTATCAAATAATAGATATCAGTATTGTTAGATGTATATATAAGAATCAAATTCATGACGATAGCGTCCACCAAGCTGAGTTCAGTTATTCGCTAGAATTGTCTGAAATATGTTCGTGCAATGTGCAAGAAATACATTTTCGTTCTTCTTGATCGGTTTCCCCTTTACATTTTGGACACTTATACTTAACTGGTACAGGCATCTCTCTCACACCTCCTGCCTGCCTGCTTGCCTGCCCGCCTGTCTGCCTGCCTGCCTGCCTGTCTGTCTGTCTGTCTGTCTGTCTGTCTGTCTGTCTGCCTACCTACCTGTCTGTCTGTCTGTCTGTCTGTCTGTCTGCCTACCTGTCTGTCTGTCTGTCTGTCTGTCTGCCTACCTGTCTGTCTGCCTGTCTGTCTGTCTGTCTGTCTGTCTGTCTGTCTGCCTGTCTGTCTGTCGGTCTCTCTGTCTGTCTCTCTACCAAATTTATAGACACTGATAATGGAGGTCATTAACTACATCTGGTGTAAAGACTCCATACAGTTTAGCAACCTTGCACATTTCTCAAACAATCACATCCGACTCACATAATGGACCCACCCTCATTACAAAGAAAAAATATTACGAGAAGTATTTCTATGAATTTTCAAAGTTATTTCTATGGTTTGGTTGCGATCGTATGAATATTACCGTGATGGACATCTGGGCCACACTGCGAGGGTATAAACATATAAATCATAGTATATCGAATAAATCGTAGCAGTCTGATTGTAACATGGAACCCGTCACCTCTTTGGAAAAATATTACGACAAGTATTTCTATGAATTTTCAAAGTTATTTCCATGGTTTGGTTGCAATCGTATGGATATCACCGTTACGCTAGATGGACTTTAAAACTGATACAAAGCTACAACTTCCAGACGGGTGGAGTTGGTTTGATGACAATGTGATGGAGCCCATCGAGGAGCATTTAAAAATTTTGAGATTAGAACGTGAATGTATGAAAAAAATCGTATATGATTTATGGTGATGTCCGCCTGCCCATCTGTTAAATGTTTGCATTATGAGCCAACAGTCTGCATCATACAAATCATAGAAATGAAATTGTTAGTATAATAGAAGAGTTAAAAGAGGCAGGAATAATTGAATAAATCCAGTTCGGAAACAGCACGAAGAGATCCTCCAGACAGAGATGACAACAACACCTCTACCACAATAATTAACTAGTGTATAACATATATTTGTAATAATTTTATACATGTACATTAGACAAATAAAATACAATTATATTTACAATTGTCGTTTTATTACACCGTCGTGCCCATAAAACCGTTACAGGAACAGCTGTTTACCTGTCTAGCTGTCTGTCTGTCTGTCTGTCTGTCTGTCTGTCTGTCTGTCTGTCTGTCTGTCTGTCTGTCTGTCTGTCTGTCTGTCTGTCTGTCTGTCTGTCTGTATTTTTTTTTTTTTTTTTTTTTTTGGCTTGAGGAGGGAAACCTTTTATAGGCGCCCCCGTCTTCGCGGGGGGGTGTGGGACTCCCTACTCTCTCGGGTTAGGTATACCCACTAAAACCACTCCTCGGGTATCGTAGATGGGTTTCTCGGAATCGCGATAGCATATCTTCAAGAAACCCTTATATTACCTTATGAGATGTTCTGTCCTATTTTCATGTCTTTTACCCTCTGTCATTGTATGTCCTAATTCTCCAGTCTCTGCTGCTGTCTAGTACGTTCATCTCGCTCCTTTGTTACCATAATCGTTCTCAATCCGTCAGCGATTGCATCCCATGCCGTTCTGCTTTGTACCATCAGGTCTGTCAGGTTCTGAACATTTATTTCCTCTCCAGTTAATAATTGTATGGTATGTCTCACTGCTGTCCATCTTGGGCACTGAAACACTGTGTGGTCCACCGAGTCTATCTCTCCGCAGTAGTGGCATACTTCTTCTTCCTGGATTTTAAATCTCTTCAGGTATTGCCCGAAGGAACCGTGTCCGCCGATTACCTGAGTTACGTAATAGTTTACCTCGCCATACGTTCTGTTCACCCATTTTCTTATGTCCGGAATAATTTGCTTTGTCCACTGGGCCTTCTCTTGCATTTCGTCCCATCTCCTCTGCCACTTCGTGAGTGTTTCTTCTCTTAGTTGTTTCTTTCCATGTTGTCTGTTTCTGTGCGCCGCACAACGTTCTTCTATCAGGAGGTCAATCGGCGGTATGCCCGCGATTATTTGCAATGCTTCCGTTGAGGTGGTTTTGTAGGCACTACAGATTCTAAGCAGGGTTCTTCTCTGCACCTTCTGCATTAAGTATCTATACTTTTTATATTTGATTGCCTCTGCCCAGATGGGTGCTGCATATAACATAATCGAGTCTGTTATGGAGGCCAAGATTCTACGTCTACTAGCCCTGGCTCCGCCAAGGTTGGGCATTAATCTGGCGAGGTGCTTTGTTACGTTTTCTGCCTTTTTAGCTGTACTCTCGATGTGTTTGGTCATGCGCATGTTCTTGTCGAAATATACGCCTAAGTATTTTAATGATCTGGTGGTTGTTATTTGCACCCCATTTATGTCTATGGTTACTTCGCGTAGCGTATTTCTTCCTATCAGAACTACCGCTTCTGTCTTGTGTGGGGCCAGTCGTAGCTCTTTCCGCGTCATCTCCCTCTGTACTCTGAGTATTGCAGTGTTTAGTGCTTCTGTAATGACTTCACCTGTTCGTCCACAGGCCACTATTGCTAGGTCGTCTGCATAGCCCACTAGGTCTATTCCTTGTGGCATATCGAGTTTTAGAATGCTATCATAGAAAATGTTCCATAATAGTGGTCCAATTAGAGATCCTTGTGGAACACCGCAGGTTACTTCTTTTTCTGCTGTTCGACCTATTTTCAGCTTTCGGTTTGTGAAATAGCTGCATATTATTTGTATCAGGTATGTAGATATTTCCCTGTCTTTTAACTCCTGTACTATTAAGTGCCACGGGGCGCTATTGAAGGCGTTTTCTACATCCAGGGTTACCATGACACAGAACTTCCTTCCCTCTCGGCCTCCTGCGTTTGCGAGTTGGGCTATATTTTTAATCATCGCCATGGCATCGATGGTGGAGCGTCCCTTGCGGAAACCAAACTGTCTGTTACATAGTCCCCCTCTCTCGTCCAGTTCCTTCTGTAGTCTCTCGCAGATCAGCCGTTCTAGTAGCTTTCCTGCCGTATCCAGCATGCACAGCGGACGGTACGTTTGTGTCTCGTCTGGGTTTTTCTTCGGCTTTTCTAAAAGCACTAGTCTGGCGACTTTCCATCGGTTTGGAATCTCCCTCCTGCTTAGTAGCCTATTGTATGCTTTTAGGGCGTATTGCGGTTGTTCGTAGATCAGTACCTGGATTACTTCCCCGGGTATCGCATCCGGTCCTGGAGCTTTTCCCGCTTTAATTTTATTTGCCGCTCTTAGTATCTCGCCTTGACTAAACAGTACGGGGTCATCTTCTGGCAGGTCTCTGGTCATTTCTCCCCATCTCTGTGTATGCTTGTTTGGGAACAGTTTGTTTGCCTCTTTTTCCATGTCTTCTTGCGTTAGTTGTATTTTAGGGTGGGTTCTAAGCTTATTGCAAGCTATTTTATAGCCCTCCCCCCATACATTTTCATCGATCTCTTGGCAAACCTTCTTCCATGCCTCTTCTTTGGCGTTCCATATCGCTTTCTTGAGGGTATGTTGTTGGGCTTGGTATATTGTTCTGCATCTAAGTTTCTCTTCCTCGGTCACGTTTGTCTTTTTATTTTTTCGCGTCATCTCTCTTCTCTTTTTCACGCACTGTTTTCTCTCCTCTGCTATGCTGTCGTTCCACCAGTAGGTATACCTCTTTACGCGTACATTTGTCCTTTTTGGCAGTGTCTGGTCACATGTGGTTTGTAGTAGTTGAACGAGGTCTTCTGGTGTTATTTCCTGTTGTGTCCGTTCTTGTTCCTCTATGTTTTGGTTTAACTTTGTAGCAAAGTGTTCCATTGCTTCCGGCTTCATCTTCCATCCGTGCGAAATATTTTGGTAACCAGTTGTGTCCGTTCAGTTACCACGCTTTTCCACTTCGTAATAGATGTTTTTGTGGTCGCTCAGGTTTTCTGTTTCCATAACCCTCCAATTTCGCACCCTTCTGCTTATGTTTGGAGTACAGAACGTTATATCAATGCATGAGGACCTGTCTCCCTTTTGATATGTAGGTGTCTCCCCGGTGTTGAGTATTTGCAGATCGTCTGCGGCTAACCAGTCAGCTAGGATTTTCCCTCGCCTATCTTCTAGAGTAGAGCCCCACAGCTTTGATTTAGCATTAAAGTCACCTCCAATAATTATCTTGTGACTGCCTTGTGTTTGTATATTTTGCCGCAGATCGTTTAATATTGTTTTGTACTGGTCGTCATTTATATTTGGTGAGCAGTAGCAGTTGTATAGAATTATGTCCCCCATGCTTATCCAGACAAAGTCATCCCCACATCCGCTTTTGGTAACCACTTTATTTCCTGGATTGATTCCCAGATAACTCCTTATTGCCGCGTTCTTTTTTTTACTGTAGAACCATTGTCCCTTTTCGATGCGTTTTATGTTTGGTTCTGATACCGCAACAAGATTGATTTGCATTTCTAGCGCAGTCTGCGATAGCAGGTCATGCGCGGGGCCGCTTCTGTTTAAATTTGTTTGGATAACTTTTAGGTCCATGTTAATATTTCAACTGACTGTTTGGTTTCTCCGCGTTTAGTATTCTGTTTAGAGATTTAGGTTTTTGTTGTTCTGTTGTGGCTCGTAGTTTCCTCACTTCCTCTCTGTATTTGTTACATTTCATGGAGTCTGCTTGGTGGCCTTCTACTTCGCATACATAGCAGTATGGCTGGTTTGCACATGCAGTTGCAGAGTGCCCTTTTTTATTGCATTTGAAACAGGTATCTTCCATTGATCTCCTGTCACTTGTGCATTCTCTTTTCGTATGCCCATAGCATAAACAGTTGTGACATTTTATTGGGACTAATATCTCGTTTATCCTACATCTCTGCCAGCCAATGTTAATTTTGCCTATCCTAATCAGTTGTTCGGCTTTTCTTTTCGGTAAGCTCACTGTAGCTACCATAGCATCGCCTCTTCTTGCACCTTTCAACGTGTTAACTTTTATGTCTCTTTTGTCCAGTATTTCCATTTCAGGTATACTCTCTATTGCCTTCTGTATCTCTTCTTCTATAGTCCCTTCCACCAGGTCCCTAATTACTACAACTTTTTTTGGAGGACTGGTTTCTGCCGCCGTTGCAGTTTCTTTAAGACTTTCCAATGCTTTTTCTTTGAACAGTTTAACTGCCCCGTCCTTCTGTTCTTTCATCGTTATCCTGACATTTCCAGCTTTTGTTTTTCTAATATTCTGGATTTGTATCCCTATCTCGTCAATTCTAATTTCTTCTCTCATCGTTTTTAATATATTTGCGTAGGAACTGGTCTGGTTTGTAGGTTTTATTTCCAGTATTTTTTGTGTCGGTCTCGCTGTAATCCAGTCCCTATCCTCCGTTTTCTTAAGCTGTTGGTACCTTTTTCTGTTGACAGCCCAGGTTATTTCGATACGACTACCTTGTAGAGCACATTCTGTCATTTTCCTCATCCGCATCACGTCGTTTTCGGTAGTGTCGGCAATGACTATTTTTCTGCCTCCTCTTCTTTCCAGAATATTTCTCAGGTTCCTAAAGGTGTTGAACATCCTTTCTTCGTTCTTTTCTATGTCATCGAGAGTCCAGCCTTCTTTTTTTGTTTCGACTCCCAGTAGATAGAGTCTACTTATGGCTTCTTCTCGTTCTTCTGTTTCCTCGGCGTTTGTTATAAAGCTTTTATTTTCCAGATACATGATCTTACCATATTCTAGCGATTGCTTTTCTATTAGGGTCTTAATCTGCGGGTATTGCTCGGTATACGTTCTTATGAGCCCATTTGTTTCCTTTTTGTGCGCGTCTATGATAATCGCCTTTTCATACTCTTCATTGTATCTTGTGGGTTTGTTTAGTTCTAATTTTGTGTTCGTGTATACCTTCTCGTCCCATTCCATCTGCACGATGCTTTTGTAGCTTCCGTAGTCCATGTTTTCGAAAAGGTTTACACTGTCGTCGTCCGTTTGCGTGGCTATTTCTCTTGTGTTCACTGCTAGTGTAGGCGTGCTTTGTTCGTTTTCCTTTATTGTTTGTGTTTCAGCTTCTACCACGGGTTTGTCTCTATCATATGTAGCCGTACCTTCCTCCAGCCAATTTTGTATGTCCTCGGCCATCATTTGTTCCATTAAGTTTCTTAAATTAATTGAGGCTTCTTTTATCTCTTTCTTTATGTTATAGGCCGAGATATGTTCTTGTAATGTGTCTATATTCTTTTGCATTTTTTTAATTACTCTCTTATAGGTATTTGCAGTTTTCAGCCTTTGCTCACTTTCTCTCGATTGTGATTCGATAGTGGGACTTCCTTTCATTTTTCGCTTCTTATATGCTCTTGCGTCTACCACCGTTTCTGGTCCTTTCCCATCTTCCGCGTCCTTATTGTCGACGTGGATCGCTCTTCTGTCATCGTTTTCTTCTGGTTCATTGTTTCCCTCGATGAGCCATTTGCTAAGTGAACCACTTGCACCGGGGGGTGGGGATTTAGTCAATCTAGTTCTCCTTTCGAACTTATCCATTAGCTGCCTTTCTAGCTGTTCTCGTTCCTTTATCTCTATTTCGGACTCCGGTTCCATATTAGGATGGTCCATTTCGAAAGGTTGGGGGTATAAAAAGGGGAGGTAGAAAAAAGGGGGGGATTTTCATGTGGACGTAAAGCCGCAGTCTCACAAAAACGTTTGCCACCACTCCCGTCCAAATCGGCCTTCTGGTTCAGAAGTTATGGGCTATTACAGGTGAAGGGAGGGGATTTCGGAAATTTTGGTGGGGGTTTATGGGGGGGTCGTGGGTCACCAACACTTTCGAACAGAAGTTCAAAAAAGGTGGTGAGAGGTAATAGTGGTGGGGGGAGGGGGTAAAAGTCTCAATCGGTTAGAACTACCGCGTTCTTGCCTTCCCGGGCCAACAGGGTGGCAGAAGCAAGAGGAGCTACACGCTTTACGCTTGCCGGAATAGCAGCTCCAACAAGACGCGCACAAGCACCTCTCCAACCTCCTGTTGTCCTAATAGCCCGCTGGCTTATGACGGTTTGATGAAAATTTTCTAAGTCCGAGATGCCTAAATTTTTCTAAGTACAGCAAGTTCCGCTACACTCACTACTTTCCTGTGATCCTATTACACTGAGGTCTTCAACCACACACAATTCGTCACTGGGGCCCCGCGAGGCAAGCCCCTTTATCACGATTGGGGCAAGCCCCCCGCGTCGGTCTTAACCACACTTATTGCTCTTTAGCAGCGCTCGCAGAACACGTCCGTTCACGAACACACACTCTGTCTGTCTCCTCCTGTCTGTCTGTCTGTCTGTCTGTCCACCTGCCTGTCTGCCTGTCTGTCTGTTTGTCTGCCTGCCTGTCGGTCTGCCTGTCTGTCTGCCTGCCTGTTGGTCTGCCTGTCTGTCTGTCTACCAAATTTATAGACACTGATAATGGAGGTCATTAACTACATCTGGTGTAAATTTCTCAGACAAAGACCCCATACATTTTAGCAACCTTGTACACTCCCAGATTTTCCCGCCAAAAACCTGATCATAATTTAAAATTCACCGTCAAAATAATGCGCAGAATTTGAATTTACCGCCAAAACCTACGCAGAATTTGAATTTCCCGCGAAACCTGTGCAGAATTTGAATTTACCGCCAAACCCTCGCGCAGACCCCCGCGCAGACCTGCTCAGAAACCCCAGACATCCGGTTCATTTTTAGCAACCTTGCACATTCCCAGACGCTCACATCCACAAGTCTTGACAGGTCTGTGGCGACACACAAATATAGCCTCTATTAACACCTGCAACAAAGGAGATGATAGGATAACTGAAAGATGCTGGGTGGCTACAAAAATATGATCAACAGACGACTATTTCATCGCTCCGTTTTGTATTATAAAATTCTGCTATTTAAAACTACCAGTTTAGGATTGGCTTGCGGATGTCTTATATTGCAAAAACCAACTTTTATGCCTTGCTGTATTATTTACTTGATTCAAGAATCTGGCCTGTAGGAGCTTTAGTTTTTTCGTGGAAACTTGGCACAGTCAACCTAACGACTTAAAGAAAATTCAAGAAAATGTTTCCATTAAACAGGTATCTGAACCTGATTTCTAAGCAATAAGTTTTTTATGCGGTAAAAATGAACTGTCCCTCGCCGTTGGATATCGTGTATAGCATCCTTATTAATTAGAGTATTGTTGTGGCCTAATAGCTTTTATTTGGTTTTATTTAGTTCTTATTTTCAGGGCTTTATTTTAAAATTTTGATATCTTACCTTTTGTCTGCAGTCTCTAATTGTAATAATCTTGAGTATTAGTCGTGCAGATTTTTCAAATGTATTATCTGCTAATATTTTCTTTAAGTATTTTATCACCCCTCTTAAATATCTCTCTACCGGATTGGCTTGCTTATACAACAAAAACCAACTTTTATGGTTTGCTGTATTGTATTTATAAACCTCGCGTTTTTAAAATAAGTTGTATTATCTGCTAATATATTCTTTAGTTTTCCAAATTCTATAAAATATTCATTTACATAACGTTCTTAAAACCAAGGGCGCTAACACAAGATGTAAATAAACCATAACATTCTTAAAGCCAAGATGCCAACACAGGAACAAAGAAGGTGTCTGTTTTGCGATATGCGGAAGTTGCCGAATCGGATAAACTGAAAAATGCTGAGTGGTAAACACGGTTCTTTTATCGCTCCTGTTTTGTATTATAAAATTCAGCTGTCTAAGACTCCGCTTCCTACCAGAGTTTACTGCTGGAATGTGTATAAGATTGGCTAAAACTACATCAAACCTGCTAACTGAAGGGTATTTTTTACTAATATATATTGCTGTTCGATATTTGACAAGGCCCGGTTTGGCAGTGCATTACAAGTTTTCTGTCTGTCTGTTAGCAGTGCTTTCGAACCTATCGAATCTAAAATTTGGTAAAAGAAAACAATATGCAATTAAATGGTACTGTTGCTAATATCCAAAATTTTTAACTCCGAACTGTAACCTGTAAATCTCTACAGCATAATAATATTTCTTTAGGAACTTGCTTCCTGCTAAAGTGAGGGATGCTGTACATAAATCCAAGCGAAATAAATAACTATCGGCTCGAGACTGTGTATTTAATAAAGTACAGGAAAAAACACGTAATATTTACTTTGCTTACAAACAATGTCTCTAACACCCCAACACTTTGTTAAATACTGTCTACCGCTTAAACAGTCCTCCAGTGGGATCGAACACATTACCTATCTACTAAAAGATGCTTCCAATCGGCCTATTCAAGTTAAATATCCAGACATACATCTCGTCGAACGCGTAATAAAACAAAAACCTAACAAGATATTTAAAATGGTTTGGATTTTTATATTGCATCTTTTTTTATGTGGAAATAATTCGATATATACTATTAGACCACAATTAATTCGGTTTATTTTTTACCAGCTTTGCACATTTTAATCTTCAGACAACAATGGCTTCATTGTTCTCGAATTTCGTGCTGATTTTAAAACAATGGATGCCATTGTTCAATAACATCCTGCAAGAATGGACATGTCTGTCAGACGATGAGTCACATCCGGTCGAGCCTGAGAAAATTTTGATAAACGTAACAATAGCTTCTGATTTACTGATAACATCCTGCAAGAATAGACATGTCTCCATCCCAGACGCTCGAGCGTGGGAAAATTTCAAAAACTACACTTTTAACCCAAAAAATTCCCGGAAGTGACCGAGGTCAATGACCCCGACTAGGCCACGCCCACCGGCTAGGCCTGTGACCTTGACCTCGGCCAAAAAATTCCCGGAAGCGGCCGAGGTCAATGACCCCGACTAGGCCAATGACCCCGCCCACCGGCTAGGCCTGTGACCTTGACCTCGGCTAGACCCGTGACCTAGAAAAAGTTCAAGGTCAAATGTGGCCCAGAACGCCTCTAGGTACTCTACTCTTAGAGTCGTTGAAAACAGCTTTTCTTAGGCTATCAACGCTGCCTTGAGCGGATTGATTTACATTGCTTGTGTCGCCGCTACAGGGCGTTTTGCAACAACACTACAAATGAATTGGATTTTCTAAAAAAAAATAAATACAACGATATCACTTTTATTGCAACAAAAGATAGCCAAATAAGGGTCTAACACGATAGTGAAAACCGCATTTCGATATTTCTTTCCTAACCTAAAATATCAGTAAAAGAAATTAAAACTCGAAATAATGTCGCGAATATTTTCAGAATACCTGCCATTATTAAATCCTAATTATCGTTCTTTTAGCAAATATATATAAATTTACTGTTAAAATACCAACGTTATATTTAAAATGTCAATAATAAATAATTAATACTTACTCATACTCAATATGATTGAATATTGCCCTTCTGTCCACACGAAATTTTTTTAGAGTAATATGATTGACACTTAAATACCACCATTGTAATTTTTGCTATGTTGTTTTCCAAAGCACACTTGGATTTTAAAAATGTCGAATTTCGTGTGGACAGAAAAGCAATATTCAATCATATTGAATGAGTATTAATTATAATTAACATTTTAAATATAATGTTGGTATTTTAACAGTAAATTTATATATATATTGCTAAAAGAACGATATTTAGGATTTAATAATTGCAGGTATACGGAAAATATTCCCAAAGATGCCACATTATTTCGAGTTTTAATTTCTTTTACTGATATTTTAGGTTAGAAAAGAAATATCGAAATGGGGTTTTCACCCGGACACCCCCCACCACTTTCCCTTAAGAGATAGAGCAAAAAGCATTTAACGAAAAAGAATCAAATTTATCTCAGCTTTAAAACTATGTCTATTTGAGCTATCTGTAATATAAGAATATTTCTCAAAAAAGGGATTTAAAATTCAAGAATTCGATTACGCTTCCTGGCGGCCATTCTAGAAACTTAAAAATAATTTCCAGCATTTTCTCTTGGCCGCTTTAGTAATAAATTTTTCGACCCCAAGTCTTTACGACAATTACTTTTCGAGATAGGGCCGAGTGCCCTTCTTAATTGGCCATCCGTTACATACTCCATGGCTAGTTCTAATTGATTTTGATTCAATTTTTTGCCTCTAAATTGGTGGTCAAATAAATTGGCTAAATTAATAGTAACAAGGAGTCATCGCCATTTCCATGTGCTTTTGACACTGATTGACATCAAAATCTGCAAATGCTTCATCTTCTTCCTTTTAAAGATTTATCCAAATTTCGGTAGCCTCTGATATGGTACATGTACATGCATCTTTCTGAACCAAGTCCAAGACAACTGATTTTATTTAATTTACACATATACGTTGAATTGCAACTAATATGTTTACTGCATTTATTCATGATAGTGATTCAGTTTCATAGGGAATTTCCCTACTAAATACAAGTAGGTACATCCCCAACGTCCGGAATTAAAAACGTTTAACATAAACAAAAACACGTTTTAAACATAAACAAACACGTTTTTTTAACAAAAAAACATGTTTTAAACAAAAACAACAGTTTTAAACAAAAAAATATATGTTAATTTAAAAAACAAGTTTTTTGCCAACCTTGTTCTGATGTCACACGAGTTCAATTATTTTCTCTTCAGCTTTGTTTTGATCGGTTCTTGTTATCATATTGCTTATTTTTCTCTTTCTTACCATATCATACTTATTTGGTTTTTGCTCCCTATTTTTCTTTCATTTCTATAGCGGTTATTTGCGACTGGTTATACAATCGTTGGTAATTGGTAAGGCAATTACATTGCATACCCATGTCTTTCTAATTATGTCTACTTCATTCTTTTCTTAAAACTATTTTATTTGTTTTCTTTTGCATGCTCTGCTATTTCCAGATCAAGGTTTGCCCCATTTGCTATCTTTGGTATTTACAGAATATCCTTTTTTTAGAATACTAAATTTATTAATCCACTGACCATCAGTGGCGGCCCGTGGAGAATTTTGATGGTGGAGCCAACCAACTTCTCTCGCCGAAGGTAGAGGAAGTATTGTAATCGTGAAAATATCGTTAAATGGCTTTACTCGAAACTTCTCTCGCAATCGGCATTTTTGAAAATGTTAAAGAAAAAAAATAAGTAAATTTTTTAAGATGTCCACCCTGTGTGTGTTGGGTGCAAAATATGCCTATTTTCGTCAAAAAAAAAAAAAAATAGGCTATGCATAAATTACTACATTTATTTAACTAAGTTTTCCAGTTAATGCAAAAATAGACAGAATTTAATTTTTTTAATGTCTACCCTGTAAATATTTAACCGAAAGTATACTCGGTTTCGAGCAAGCAAATAGATACCTAATCCGCATCCAAAATATCATTCTGCAACAAATATTTTTTGAGCTATACCCTCAATACAACAGAAAAACATGTTTCCTCAACTCCCTGTATCTGTGTGTCTTTCTGTCTGTCTGTTGGCGGTATGGCTCAAAAACTATTTTTTGGAGGAAGACGATATTTTATATATGGCCAAAAAACGAATATACTTTTGGTCAAATATATACAGAGTCAGCGCCTTAAAAATATAAAATTATGTCTATTTCTGCTTTAACTCAAGAACTATTAATTAAATAAACGTATTATTTTGCATATGGCTCAGGTATTTATTCTTGACGAAATTAAGCATGTTTCGGACCCAATATATACAAGGTGGACACCTTAGAAAATAGATTTTTTTCTATCAATATTTTCAAAATTTTTAGTATCAAAACTCTCACCTGCGTAGGAACTTCCGAGTAAAGTCCTTTACTGATTTTTATTAATCTATCCACAACTGTAATGAACAATAGGGGGTTTAACCTGTCTCCTTGTTTCACTCTTTCATTGTGGTGGCTTCTAATCCTTATCTGTATTTTTGCTGTTACATTTTTATAAATATACATCTTTTATTACGTATATTGGTTTTTTTAGATTTCTCCATATTGCTTTAGTTTTTATTCAAATGGATTAGATAAATTAGATATTTCACATAATTTATTTTCTGTTTGATTTCTAGTCTTATCTCTAACCTTCTTTGTTACGATATAAACGCGCCGTTACGACACGATATTAACTAGCTAATTGACTAGGGCATAAAATGACTCAAATCGGAAAAGAAATACACCGATCCGCTGTCCCAACCTGTAACAAAAGGGGGTTCTCGGCGTCACTCAGGAAGATCGGAAAGTCCATTACGAGACTAATCAGGGCAACGTCCTATTAAAATAAAAGCAGATGTTAAATGCCAGGCGCCACCACTTTCCTAATAGGGGAAATATACAGGTGAGCCCACTAAGAAAAGTAGACGCAAATGAGTACACCTTCTAATTCCAACCTTAGCAGTGCTTGGTCGACAAAACAACAAACAACAGCGTTGAAATTGCCTTGCCGAAAAACTCCTTTGCAGCTTTCTAAACCCATTTTACAAAGGAAAACAAACACACACACACACAAGTTCGCATGCAAATGACATAAACATCAAAGAGAAAACCACAGCTAAATGAAAAATGAACTAACGGGTGTTCATAAACAGTCGTTATCCCAGTAGGTTTTGGCTTCAGAAACGTATGTCTATTAAAATTGAGAAAAAATGCGCTAGGACAGTACTCAATGACGTTTCATTGTGTTGCACGAATTAATCAAAGACATAACATTTTGTTTTTCAAAGCAACTAGGATGACGACTGTTTATGAACACCCGTTATATTAAAAATATGTAAGTAAACATTTGCTTAGTAATTAAATGTAACGAAACAGGTTAGTAAGGGGTTGAGTTGTGTGCCGTTTAAACTAGATAAACTTGACTGAAAAGCTCAAAGGCGTTAATTACTTTAGTCGCAACTACGTTAGGCTAAGTATAAACATCAAAACTTCGTACTGACAGCCACAATAGTTCAAACGGTAAATTCTAAATTGACAGCAACGGTACGCAAAATGCCGACACTTCAATAAATCACTTATTTTACTCTAAAACTATTACAAAGAGAATGTACCTTACTGGGTTCGGGTTGCTGCAACTCGATGCTCAACGAAGCTGCAGATTGTTGTTTCCAAGCAAACTGCGCCAAAGACGCTTGAAGAAACTGCGGAGCAGCTCATGAGTGCTGCCGAAAAAGGGGTCGGAATCACGTTACATCCCCAAAGGGGGTAGCATAAAGTCCGTAACAACATGGCAAGAATTCGAGACGATAAACGAAACCTCATTATGCCAAATTAGCCTCAACAGAGATTCCCAATTAGATAATCCGCCCACGAGCGTTAATCAAAGCTGCCAACTCTGCGGTACTGGGATTTCTTGACTAACAAATGGCACCGACAAACGTCATTTATCGACCTCCAAGTCCGACCATCAACACCCACATGCAGTTTATTTATTTGACCATAAGGCGGCCTGATTCCAAACACGGGGAAAGACACTGGGTAAAAGACATACACCTATAGTTTAATTGCGACACTACGCGAAAGCCATTAACTATAACACATTAATTATGACCCCCGGCGAAAGCCCGAAGGCCACGCGCCGAGGCGAAAACACAGCCCGAAAACCACTTGTTGCCTTGTTCAAAGCTCGCATTAGAATCTTTCAAGAAACCCGAAGCCATGCGACCGGAAGCACATTTCGCGCCAAAACTGCATCATCCGATACACACAACGTCTGGCCTCAGCCAGAGGAGGCGGGGTAAATCCGTTCGCTTCCTCTGTTTCCTGCTCATACAACTGACTTTTTTTAACGACGTATTTTGTCTCCCAAAACGGATCGATGAAAACCACACGTGCGTTAAACTGCCGCCAAGAAATGCTTGTGAATCGATACATGTTTAGAAATGCTCCTTTACATGCGGGATTTTAAATTCAGAAACGAGAAAATGCAACAAATTAGAACTAAAGTCGTAAAAACGGAAAATGTCCTCATATCTTGTGTAAACACCGAATCCTACTGAAAATAGGCAGATCGATCTATAATTCTCGCATATTGAGTAATTGCCCTTCTTATGGATTGGTATTCCTATTCATAAGTTGTTTTTCCTTCTCATGCTGCGCTGGAATGAATTTCTATGAACATAAGTCAGCACAGGTGGTTGCAAGAAGACCAAATTTGGATAAAATGCAGAAACAAAACACAGTTGATTGAATATTTCAATCACATTTGGTGCATTCGGTTAATGTACTCTCATCTAATTTAGCCAGTAGTTCTCAAAAGTTTGCACCAGACCCTAATGCGATTTTTTTCGTAAGCAATAAATTTTTAGCGCAATGTACTAGTACCTTTGTTTACAAAAGTATCTGGAACAGTTTGTGTTACCCTTTGTAAACATGGCAATATATTTATTTAATATAAAAGAAATCTTGTTACAATACTGTTAGTGTCAGTGAGTTGGCACTGGCATTCTAGATTTTGCATAAGCCAAGTTCATACAGCTTAAAAAACCTTAAAATCAGCCATAAGACTTGTCCTAGATACTTTTGCATATAATGGCATTTCTGCTGAGATCAGTATACACCCATTTACTTTAATGGCCATTCTTATGAATCACCCTGTATATTCATCGACATAAATATTAATGTAGAAAATAAAATTGCAGATGAGTTTATTTTATCCAATTCACAGATGTTCTCAAACTTTGATTTTTTTTGTCGAGTTTATCTTAATTTACTTTATATGAACCCATAAAATTAGTTTTTAAAATTATTTATACGAGGGTAGCAGAGTAAGTTTCTGCAATTTAATAAAACAAAGTTTTGTAGCCAAAAATTATTTTTTCAAAATATTCGCTCCTAAACTATACATTTACGCATTCGATAAAACCAATTTTCAAAAAATAAATTCCACTCTTTTTGAGTCACTAGAGAAACAAGATTTTTAAAGTTTTCCACTGCATCTTCGGGAGTTCCAAATCGCACATCACGTATTTTACTCTTTAATCGAGGAAATAGAAAGTAATCGAAAGGTGCCAAATAGGGACTGTATGGGGGATGACTTACCCATTTTAAGCCGGAAGCCTCTAAAAATTATTTTGTTTGATGAGCGGTATGAGTTGAAGCATTGTCATGGTGCAGACCGCTCTCACCCCTTGGGCGCCGTAAACGAGCTTTTTGAATAACGTCTGGCAGGCATACTGTTTTGTACCACTCTGCAGTAACCATACGTTTATTTTCAAGCACGACAGTTATGATAGGTTCTGATTTTTAAAAGAAGCAAGCAATCATATTCTTACCAACACTTTGAGATCGCTCTACTTTAACTGGATTAGGATCTATTAGAAACTCCCATTGTTAGGACTGCTGCTTAGATTCGGGTTCAAATGCATATATTCAGTTTTTGTAACCAGTTATGATGTTGTCAACTGCCTTAGACCTACCTTCCTCATATTTTTTAAAGAGTTTTATTACACTATTTCACAAGCTGTTTTTGTGCTTCTGTTAAACTGTGTGGTATCCATCGACAACAGACTTTTCTTACACCCAAATGATTATGTAAAATCTTGTTTATTGCAGTCACGCCAATGCTTAAGATACTCCTAATAATTCTATATGTGTCTCGATTGTCCTGAATTATTCTTCGCAAGGCGTTTATGTTTGTTTTGGTAACTACTGAAATTGGTCTTCCTTAGCGAAAATCGTCGCTGAGTGAAACTAGTTTAAATTTAAATTTATTAAATGCAGCACGAAGTCGTCCAAAGCTTTCTTTCGGATATAGGGAACTTTTAGAGCCATAGCAAATCATGGCTCTGAAATTTATTTTCGTTAAATTCATTTTTGCTGCACAACACTTATTTCAAAATTAACTTGTATAATAAATGTTGCAATTAAAAACTAAATTTGAATTGCCAAACTAGAAAACAACAAACATTTGATTCGTGGCAAGTTTGAATTCCATGGTGCACTTGATCTATTAATTTTAAGAAATTATGAGTGCTATTTTTAATTTCAAAATTTACTCTATTGGTAATATATTCCCTCTTCCTTTGTGCCTATGTTCCCTATGTCTAATTGACTTCTCATGGCCGAGAAATCCATAACTCAGTAGCTGTATATGGATGATTTGAAACTATTTGCTCAGAATGTGACCAACAACTAGAAAAGATGCTGGAAACGGTTTTGAGATTGAGCCAGGACATTTCTATAGAATTTGGCAGCAACAAGTTCTCCAAACTTGATTTAAAAATGTTTAATAATAAGCCCTCAGGCCGATAATTAAAACGTTGGAAAGGTGTGTAAAACAGTTAAAGTAGGTACCTGGGAAAGTTGAAATTTGGGAATTGCAAAATATAGCTCCTTGCGGAATGCAGGTGTTTTACTCAAGGTCTTGCAGTACTTTATGCCCAAGAAATCTGGTTGATTCCCAACAAAATAAAACACCGAATTTAATGAAATACTAATAAAAAATCGTCTTTATTGTTGTTTGCATGCAGATGCAACTTTCTTATTCAATAAATAGATTTAAATTTTTCCTCTAAATGATAAAACTATTCTTTAAGAATTCTAAAAATGATAGAATTCTATCTTTTATTTTTTTTCTTTTATCTAAACTTTTGACTGAATTTGGTTATCAAAATCTCAAAATGCTGACTCTTACTTCCTGATTGTGAATTTTTATTTTAAAGTTTTTAGCACAGATAAACACAGTGGAAATATACGTTATATTGAACACATCAAAAATACAAGTAAAATAATCAGTACGTAGCCGGAGTTGATCCGTTATTAAGTTATTGTTACAGGAAGAAGGGGGAAGGATCATGCTTGGTGACGTTATGGTATTACATACTTTGGTTAGAAGTTTTGTTAGACCCGTCACAATTCAGCCGACGTATAAAAAATGCGTTTAGCTTTCCTCTAAAGGGAAAAGCCCAAAACTTGTGTTCATTAGGTAAACACTTGCGAGGACACATACCTAAAAATAGAATAATTTTCAATTACTAATTGAAATGGGCATAAATACTATATCTACGACGGGAGGTGATGCACATGGAAAAACTTCACACAGTAGAAGAGTAATTTTAGCTTAATCCAGTAGTTAATAATACTGACATAAAGGCAAGGCTTGGAGCTGGTGCGGCCCAGCTCCAGGAAAGTAACCCGGATCTGTTGAAATTCTTACTCCTGGGGCAGGTAACTGAGACTGCGAAAATACTGGCTCATACGAAATGTAGCCGGAGTCGACGAGAAACCCAAAGCCAATTAAAAAAGAAATCGAAGTGATGCAAAAATCAGGTCCGATCAAGATCGATTTTTGGAATCTGACTGTAACACAATTAACAACAAACGAAATCACAATGTTTTAAGCACTACAAAAGTGGCAATTATTCAGTAATAAACCGACACGTCTTCACGACGAAAACATTACTTTTGAAAGTATGGTATCACGTAAACTAAATAAATTCACGTGCATTTGTTTGTGAGTTCACCACCTTCTGCCTTAAGGGGAGATCATTGGTGTGCGTTTGAAATTTGATTATTTCAGCTAGAATACATCGGAAAGTATATATTTTCCTGTCTTGAACAACGTTATCGTATTTTGAGCTCGTTATGCCTGCGCTTTTGTTTTCTGCGTCATATTTGGTCATCTTCTAGGAATATTTTTCCCAGCTCGTTCGTTATTTTCTTATGTTTCTTTCTTTGTTCTTTCAAAAACATTTAAATTTTTGTATCTCATTAGATCAAGTATCTCCGTAGTTAACGATAACGAGATTGTGGTCGTTACGTATTTCATTATTTCGTCTATTTATTCGTAGACTTGCATTATTATTGTGGCTTTGGAACTATTTTCACCATTATGATTTTATTAATGTAAAGAATATATCATTTCTGACCAAGTGTTTCCCATTATTGTGGTGACAGGCTCATCATTCGAACATTTATTTTTTTTATATTTTGACAAATTAACTTCTGAATGTTTTTCGCTGTCAAAATGAAAATGTCTGTCTGTGTTATTATTTTTATGTCTTTGATACTAGTACTTTATTTTACCTGCTAAGTTGTGTTGCAGTTTACAAATAATTATTATTGAACTGTAAAAATCGTAACAATTTCGAGATTTAAAATGGTGTGAGAATTAAATTATTACTGATTTCGTATTACATTTCTAATTAATTATTATAAATTGGTCTTGGATGCTAAAACTTATACAAAGATAAACAATTCTGTAACCTCTGAAATAACGCAATTTAAAAAATTTGGCTGCGTTACGGGAAATTAGTCGACTGAAGATAACCACGAAATAAATTAACATTATTTACAGTCACCACCCCCTTACGCATCTATTAAATAAGTTAAATTAAGAATAGTATTGTCGTAATCGCTTGACAGGTTAAAACAAAACTAAATCAAGAATTTTGGGGAAATGGAGAAAAACAAGTATCGCAACATCATAAAGCACCTTTATATGAAGGGGTTTGGAATGTAAGATTTATCAAGATATGAATGAGAATTTGGGGGCAGCTGTCCGCCCTGTTCTCTCGTAAAGAAGTGGGTTGCTGCGTTCAAATCGGGTCAAGATGATGTTAAAGACCAGCGGAGACCTAAAGATTAGTTTCTGAGTCTTCCTAACCATGTGGAAGCTGCACATGATTTAATGATAGTAACTCGTTGAATTTGCGCATAGAAATGACATGAATCTCATACGAACGCGTGCTGCATATTGTTTATGCAGAATTGGGCTTGAAAGGATCCTGAAAATTGAATTCTCAAGTCTTTTATTGTTAATTATAAGAGAGTATGAGCGTCAATACTATCAGTTCTTTGTGCTCGCTGTGAAGACAACGGTGGTCGCTTATTGGACTGATCTGATTGTAATGGATGAAACTTGGCTTCGCTACTATGATGCGGAAACAGAACGACAAATCCGTGAAGTGGAAACATTTTCATTCTCTCGATTGCAGACATAAAAATTAGGGTTCACTATTTAAAACATGGAAAAGCAATTATTGAGTATTATAACTTCCTATCGCAACTAAGCCACAACATTGTAAAGAAGGTAATTTGTCAAAAGGTGTGAAACATTCACCTTAGTCGCAGATCTTACATCCTTCGACTATTTTCTAGTCACTAAATTAAAGATATATCCGAAAGGGTGGAAAATCTGGTCTAATAAAGGAGCTATTTAGCTGGTGGAGCAGTGGATTGATGATCAAATTCAGATTTTTGTTAAAAAGTTCCGAGGCATTGCAAAAATGTATTGACATAAAAAACTAAACTTAAAACAGAATTTTATGACAAACACTTTGCTGCAAAAATTCCAACAAACCGAGCAGGGTGGATGGCACATATTCGAAGTCGACAATCCGCAAGCATGCGAGTCCAAGGATATCGGCAGTTCGGCCGCTTTATGATTAGTATCGGCCGCTCATTAGAGTATCTACCTGGACGAGCGCTAATGCAGAGAGCCTGTACCTGTCTGCATAACTCGCTTGATAACTGTGATTAACTACGCACTCTAAATTATCTCCGCACTCTAACATCCCTCCGTAAATAAGCACGTAAGTGGATCTTGATATTTAGCGATATCCGCCGCTGGAAAAACAATCATTTTAATAGGAGGCGACTTCCCCGCTCGTGAGAATTTTTCTGGGAGACACAAGAACACAGGCATTTGTATCCTTTGAAACAGGTAATAAATAGAAACCCGATTATGGTAGTCTGAGCGTTTGAATAACTACATAAAATATGATACAATTTTCCATTTAAAACAACTTTCATTTAGTTCAATATTTTGCAAATGTAAAATATTTTGTTTTACATCTACGTAGAGCCGTCCAAAAATAATGTCCTAAATTTTACGGCGTGTCGAGGACCTCCAAAACAAGTGAAATTTCCCTAATAATAATTCTCTTTCAGCTAAATCCTGGAAATAATTAACGCTTATACCGAAGAAAGTAAAGGGATAAAAATATTTAAGGTGATTTCAATGGAAGAATGGAGAAGAAGACCAAATGACCAGGGCCGTAACTAGGCAAACTTTTATTGTAGGCAAGCCAACATGTTTACGCCTCTCAATACACTAACGATATATGTGACAAAAAATACTAATGTTACTGTAAGCTTTCTACATTTATTATCTACGGATATATAATGTAATGTATTCAAAACAGACAGCTAGGTATTCAAAAATAAATCAAACATTTTTAATTCAAGAGTTTTAAAAATTTTAAAATAACAAAATAAAACACAAATAAAATAAGAACAGAGAAGAAGATTATAAAACACAATTCTAATAAAAAAATATACATGTTGTTCTGCAGTTAGTAGAACTTTTTATAAATCCCTATATAAACGCGTGGTGTAACTGCGTCTCTACGTCATCTTTCATCGGCACCGATCGGGAGCATTTCGCCCACAATCGGAACGCCTCTGCGTCATTTATAACGCAACGATAAGCATACGCATTTATCAGTGAACACAAGATTGAATCCCACTGGCTAAATTTCCAAATTCACATAATTCACATTAATACTAAGAGTGTCAGTATTATTAACAGATTTAAGATATTTTTTACCTATTTTGTAAATAATTTTGAAGACTCTTAACCATAATTCGATTCAGCAAAAGTTAGTTTTCTTGCAGCGCGCTTTCTGTATTAAAGACGTTAAAATCATTTTCTCTTTTAATTCGTTTATGTACAATTCAAATTTAAAATGCAAAAAAATATTTTAATTAGATTAAGGCCACTTATGTGGTTCTCTCAAAAGCTAATAAAGACATGTCAATATGTTAAAAAAATACAATATGAACAAATAATTGCATCATGAGTAGTACAATATAAACATAGAATAAGGTTCTATACTCGCAGCCACAATGTCACCCCGTCTTTTAGTAAACAATGTATTTACAACGCGAAGCTTTTTCTGTCGGCATCTAATATAAGCCCTACATCAAGCCGATTTCTATAATTCTTTTTTAAAATTCTGGCACCGCCTAGGGACGCAGAAGTGTCTTAAATTGGACAAATTCTAGCAGGTAAGTGGTTGTAACGAAAATGCTATAGTAGTGGAACAAGTAAGCTCTCGAAATCGGTCTGTGGTGTTCTGCTGATTGTTGCAATTGGCCACTGTACCAAAGATGAGCCCAAAGCAGTGAATGTATGTGTAATATGTGCAACCAGTGGACCCACTCTTAACAGTTTGTTTCTCGTCACTGCTGTATTTATTACATTCAGTTTTAAAAATGAAAAAAAAAATGTTATAATTAGAATAAGGCCACCTATTGGGCGGGCTAAAAGCTAGTATTTTTAATGTTTTGAATGATATAGGTGAGAGTTATAAAACGCCGTTACAAACTGGTATAGCCTATATCTAACATTCTCTTCGGAAATTACACAAGGAAATGTATCGAATAGATTGGGTGCAATTCACATTATTATACATAATTAGCATTATTTAGGCTAAAAGTAATTACAAATTAATTTGTTTCTAGAATTGCCTACTTGTTTATTTGTTTTTTCCCCATTAGTACAAAAGAATTTTCTTTTCAGTGCCATTTTGGCGCCCCTTGCTGGTTGCGCCTGTAAGCAGGGGCCTACTCGGCCTATACCTAGTTACGGCCCTGCAAATGACCGCAAATATATTGAATAAGCTGAGCAAAGAAGAAAATGCCAAATCATTGTTGCAAACACAAGAAAATACACAGGGGAGAGAAATGAAACATTGACTACATACTGGTTGAGAAAAACAAAAAGAAACTGATAAAGCGAGTTAAAGTAAAAAAGATAATCCCAATCAAGACCCCATAATGAACGAGAATGCATAGGAAGATACAGAGAACTAACCACTGAAAGGTTGAAAAAATGCATGCACATTTACTACAACAGGGCGTAAGAAAATGAATTAAGTTGAAATTACAAAAAAATATAGAGAAAGATACAGCATTATTTCATGAGATGTAGTAAAAGTTTCGCAGGACTGAGAAATAAGGGTTATACTACCACTTTGTAAGAAAGGAGACAGACCAACAGTCAAAACACCTGTGTTATGGTATCGTATATGGAAGGGGAGGGCACAATTATTTCACGAAATTTGCAAAAATATTTGAAGTAAAGAAAATGTTTCGCAGAACTGGAAAATACAGATAATATTGTCACTGTGGAAATATAGCTAAGCTCCACGTTGCAAGCTAATTGTGATATATCTCAAATTTCGAGTCCCACTTACTGTGTTAATTGTAATATTTATCAACCACCAGGGGCGTAATTCGGCAAACTTTTATTGTAGGCAAACCAACATTTTTGCGCCCTTCAGTACAGTAGCGTTATACCTATAGTTAGTAGAACCTTTTATAAATCCTTATATATAAACGTGTGGTGTACCTACGTCTATACATCATCTCTTCGTCATTTGTAACACAATGATAAGCATACGCATTTATCAGTGAACGCGAGTTCGAATCCCACTGGCTGCAATGTTTTTAAAATTTCAAAATTCACGTAATTCACATTAATACTAAGTGTTTCAGTATTATTAGTAGCATTAAGGTATTTTTTTTTGTTTTGTAGATAATTTTGAAGACTCTTAACCATAATTCGATCTAGCAAAAATTGGTTTTCTTGCAGCTTTCTTTTTGTATTAAAGACGTTGAAAACATTTTCTTTTATAATTCTTTTACGTACAATTCAATTTAAAAAATGCAAAAGAATATTTTAATTAGAATAAGACCACTTATGTGGTGCGCTCGAAAGCTAGTAAATACATGTCAATATGTTAAAATAATACAATATGAACAAATAATTGCATTATGCCTAGTAACATATGAACATAGAAGGTTCTATACTCGCAGCCACACTGTCACCCCGTCTTGTAGTAATCAATATATTTAAAAGGCAAAGTTTTTTCTATCGGCATCTAGTATGTCTTGCATCAAGCCGATTTCTATAATTCTTTTTTTAGAAAAATCTGCCATTATGTAGGATCGCAGAGGTGTCTTAAATTCTAGCGGGCAAGTGATTGTAGCGAAAAATGCTATAGTAGTGGAACAAGTAAACTCTCAAAATCGGTTTGCGGTGTTCTGCTGATTGCTGCGATGGGTCACTATACCAGCAATGAGCCCAAATCGGTGAATGTATTTGTAATATGTGCAACCAGTGGACGCACTCTAACAGTTTTTAAAAATGTAAGTTTGTTTCTCGTCACTGCTGTATTACATTCAGTTTTAAAAATTAAAAAAAAATTAAAATAAGGCCACCTATGCGGCGGGCTAATATCTATTGTACTTTTAATGTTTTGATTGATATATGTGCGAATTATAAAACAAATGCCCTTACAAACTGGTAGATATCTAACAATCCTTTTGGAAATTGCACAAGGAAATATATCGAACAGATTGGGTGCAATTCACATCATTACAATTAGCTAAAATTAATTACAAATTAATTTGTTTGTAAAATTGCCCACTTTTTTATTTGTTTTTTCCCCATTAGTACGAACGAATTATTTTTTTCAGTGCCATTTTGGCGCCCCTTTTCGGTTGTGCCTGTAGGTGGGGGCCTACTCGACCTATACCTAGTTACGGCCCTGTCAGTTACACTTGTAGTATCAAATGTAAGATACTCTTTTACTAATTATTGTAAAGAAATACTATCATTTACAGTTCATTTATATACCTACCTTATCTCTTAATGCGATAAGCAGGAATTGACGTAACTCCTAAATCAATTTGACATTTGAAATTATGCCATGTAATTATTATTGTTTAAGCCACGACTAGTTAGTATTATGAGCAATGAGACTCCTAATTCCCACCTGAATGAATTAACCTTCAACTAACAACTTAATCCATATCTAAAGAATGAATTCCTTTTAAAATATAATAACTATTTGATTTTATGAATCAAATACAAGTTTCAGGTACTTCATAAACTTAAATTCGTACGTTTAGTTTGTTAGTAAAACATAGAACTTTGATCCGACATCACAGAATAAAATACAGATTGTCAAAAAGTAATTTAATCAATTGTTAATATTTCCAAACTTGATTGAATTAAATGTAAAGTTCTAAATGTTATTCTACCTCCAAACTGTTCAAATTTCAAAATATAATTGTCGAAAACGTTGAGTACTCAAATCACTATTAAATTTAGAAAAATAATTCTTCTAAAATTAACTTATAAATATATGTTACGGTATTAAAACAACTTTACGACACCCACCCAAGGTGAGCATCGCACCACGGAATCAGTCCTGGAAAACTGGCACACTTGCCCTGAGATTTGCTAGAAACAGGCTAAAGGGCCACGGCTGGAACGCTCAGGGAGTCGGGCGTGAGTCACACGATACGTTCTGGGCAAGCGTGTTGAGGCATATATATAGGGTACGTCAAAATTATGAGGGCGCCACCAAGCCTGTCTTAACTCGAATAACCGGGCCTGGGCGGTTAAACGGGGGCGAGATATTCAAGATACTCCGTCGATAAGAATTCTCATGAGCTGCAAGCTCAAATAACAATTTCGTACTGGAATGGTAGTATTGGGACTCTTTGGCCGAGACTGCGCAATCACTGGACCTACCTGCACGCTCTGATCTCTCACGTCTCGCCGTACACCAATCTTTACATTGTAAAAGGCGCTATCTGAAACAAAGCATGCACAGGTCGAGTAGGAATAATACGTCCCTTAATTAAATATGCGTCTATTGATCGCTAATTACATCTGGGCAACAAATCGTGCCGCCAAGCTTATGTTACTACTTACGTTAAGCATCAGCTGATGGACGCGCTATGCTAATGAACATATTAGAGTACAGTTGAGAAATGCGCGCTCCGGCAAAAGGGCGCGTTAGTGCGCGATAACAGTCGCCGACCTGCGGTTAACACCTAGGAAGCAAAGCACAAAGCCCTCGCAAACATAAACAAAGAAAAACTCGAACAGCTTAGGGCGCGCCAGGCCTAGCACGGCGAGGCGTTAATTCTATTTAGGTATTAATCGGTACAATATAGCGAAGCTCGCGCACCTAACGTTACTGAATTAAAAATTAGCACAAACGTAACACCAAATCATGATCGCAGAGTTCTTTAGTTATTTAGGCGATGAAACGCGAAACTCGCGCACATGAACTTACTAGCAGGCTACCAAAGTAGCGTCTTGCAGCATGGTGGCCTCAAACCGGCATTAAAAGCCGCGACAAGCAAGCAAGGGGCATGCATCCGCCCACATAAAGTTGAGCACAAAGCACCAACGCTCGCACAAGTGACAGTTACTATGTTTAGATGGTTGCAATTACAAATACCTTAGTCCGCAGACGGTCCATGAGAGTGGCGTGCAGTCATTTGGTAGAAGGCGGCAGTCCGTGGCAGCTCAATCGCCAAAACACGGCATTAGGGGTAAACGGGCTGGAATCCGCCGAGATGGCGACGTTAGTACGCTCTCCTGAGAGCACGCTACAGCGACAAAAAGGCCTACTTCGTCCTGCCTAGAAAGATCCTCGAAACAGCAAGTTGCAGGGGAAAAGCCCCCTTTCTCACCAACGCAGAACTGGCCCCAAGAAGCCCTTCACACACCTACGCCTCGACGTAAAGACGTGCCACTCACACAACCACACGCGACCTCCTTCGATCAACGGCCAGAGCTGAACTCCTCAAAGCAAAAAGCGTTAGGACGCTTGAAGTGGCGTGAGCCAAACGGCGTTGCCACGTGACTCTCGACAGCCAATGGCGATGCGCTCCACAAAACAAATTAATTCCGGTATCAAAGGCAGCCAATGGCGAAGCGCCTCAACGGAATGATTTCTAGAAGTTTCGGAATTCTTGCGAGTGATAACAACCAGCTGCCAAAGTAGCAGCAAAGGGGTGCTCCAACTGACGAGAAATACTGCGTTTGGGGTCAAATATGTGCAAAATCATTATTGTAGAATTAGGCGATGGAGCCAAATAAGTAACTAAAAGGGTTTAGCATACGGGCACGCTGCCCTAAAGCCTAGGTGGCTACTTAAAATACCAAAATGACCTGACATCTAATTACAACAGTTTAAAGATTTGTCGCACCAACCTTACTTTATAATTTCTTATTATTTTGTAAGAAATTGTCACTAGCCTTCTGAATGTTTATTTCTTGTACCTGAATGTTCTACCTCAGCTCCTAACTGGACAGATTCTAGTCAGTAAACCCCTCTTGGTTGTTCCCGACCAAATCAAAAGCTCGTTGTAGCTCTTTGAAAACTCTATCGAATATACATACAGTTCTACAGCATACCACAACACCCACTTTCACTGGTTTTACTGGCTTCGTATTCGTAGCATTCTAATATTTTCAATAGAATATACTACGTTAAATGAATTGAAATAATCTTGAATTATGTACTTGAATAATATTTGTGAGTTGAAGTCAAATTTGATCGTAGAGAATGCTTTATTTTTACTACATATCAAAGCAGCAATTATTATTTTCTCACAATTAATGGGAATTTAACCCTTAACGTGACTATTTCTCGTAGATTCTGAATTCAAGTTATTTTGTTACTCCAAAAACAAACAACATTATGGTTGCCCTTACTACTCCACCAGTTAAACATACAACTGTTATATCACATAATATCCATTAGATAGCTGGATATAAATATTTAAATTAAATGTATCATACATCCTGTATGCAGCATTACACTGTATAACGAAACTACTGTAATAGGGCATGGCATATAAAGGAGGAGGGTACACAATTATTTCATGAAATTTACAGAAAGACTTGGAGTGAGTAAAGAAGACGTCTCGCAGCAGTGGGAAATATGGGTCATGCTGCCACTGTATAAATATGAAGACAATGTAAGGGCAACTTTTGAATCTAGCGCATTTTTCGGCTTTTGTATTTCAAATACTAGTACTTTTCCCGTTTAATCTAAGCCCAAATTGATAGTTTAGCTATGTTTTAAAACTCAATTTCGTTCATTTCAAATACTAACGTTTTCCGGCCCATTTCATCATATATTGGGCAACGTTTTATTTAAATTCACATGTGGTTGCTTGGGGTATAGTTGACGCATTATTCTGATCAAATGTGTTGCATAACTTGATTCAATACTTATGTTTTCCTGCAAGTCAGAGAGAGAGAGCTAGATAAGTAGAGCAAGCCCGCGTTTCTTTTGGCTTCAGGATTCAATAGCCAGACTTCGAAGAGGCAACAAGTGTCATCGTTTACTCCGTTCGGCGGCGGCTGGTGCCTTCGCCGGGCGACGTCGAAATTAAGTTAAACTGTGTGTGGGTGTTATCGGTCGAGTTTTTGGCTATTAAAGAAACGTTTGATGCAGTTATTAGCCGAGGCCTTCTCGTACCGCAGAAATGGCAAGCTCCAATTGACGCCTTGAGGTGGATAATTTATGGGGAACCTCTTTCCTGCTAATCGATTTAATGAAGTTACGTGTACCGTACCGCAATCTTTCCTGTGGATTAGTTCTTTGTTTACTCTTGTCGGGTAGACAGATAACATCCTAGGCCGTTTCTCGCAGTTCGTCACGCATAGTGGGGTTTATGGTAAAACAAAAAAATGAATTCTCAGTTTTGAAAGAGATAAAAGCGGGAGTACCACAGGGAAGTGTATTAGGGCCAATTATCTACCTAATATACACCTGTTATATACCAAGAACTGAAGAGACAGTATTAGCAACATTCGCGGATGATACGGCCATCCTGGCAGTTGGAGGCAACGGCGAGAAAGCAGCCAGAAAACTACAAATAGCAAGTGATAACATAAACGCATGGACTAGAAGGTGGAGAATTAGAATAATTGAAGGCAAATCGGCTCATATCGACTTCACTAATAATAAGCATGAGCACAACGTAATAACAATTAGTAATAACAACATTCTTCATAGCAATACGGCAAAGTGCTTGGGGATGAATCTTGATGCCAAACTCCAATGGAAGGTGCATATAAAAAGAAACGGAAAGAATTGACATTAAATATAGGAAAATATACTGGCTTATTGGAAGAACATCTCAATTGTCGATACACAACAAAATAGTAGTATACAAACAAATATTAAAACCCATCTGGACACATCGGATCCAACTATGGGGATGTGCTAGCAAGACCAATGTAAATTTAATTCAAACATTCCAAAATAGAGTTCTACGAAATATTGTGGATGCCCCATGGTAGTACGGAATGATAAAATACATAGAGATATGACAGTAACAGAGGAAATAAAGACATTTGCAACACGACCTGAGGAGAGACTTCATAGTCACATCAACCCTGAAGTTCTGCAAATTCTCGACAACACCAATTTGGAGCAAAAGCTTAAAAGGGTTAAGCCTTTTGAACTAGTATAGTGTAACAGTGAAATAGTAATAGTGCAACCATTACAGTGAAAAGCAGAGTATAGTGATACGTGAAAATAGTGTTAATGTTTTAGAAACTAATTAAAGACCGATGGGACTTCTTAGCAAATAAGTAATTACGTTGATAAGGCCAAAATTAAACTATTGGTTAGTCGACTACCACTACTTTTAGTATTATTTCAATTAAAAAAGATGTGGGGCAGTCGCTTGGGCATGTCTTGCAGTATCGTTAGACGTCAAGAAATGGCTGCTGAATCCCGCAAACGTACTGTGTCTTTTGTAGTAATTTTAAAGCGCAGTGCAGTGAAGTGTCGCCATGTTACGTAGCGTTGCTGATGATTTAAAATTAAGCGTTTAAACTGTTGTTACTGTCCTTGAGTCAAATTTGATTATTTGCAGTCAAGTTTTACTGTCTGTAATTAGTTTAATCGTTGTGTAATTAAAGTTGTTACCGTTTTTGAGTCAGTTAGATCATTTTCTGTCAAGTTTACCGCCGGTGTATAGGTTAAACGCTACGCATTTAACAACATTAACTTTTATCGAGTATTTCACTTGAGTAGAGTACAACGAGTAATCCCTTGTTTATTTCGAAACTCAAATGTGTCGTATAGAGTACGAAAAACGTAAAACCCAACCTCAAAGATAGCCAAATAGAAAATAACCAAGAAGAACAAACTAAACAGAACAATAGAATAATATAAGGGAGTATGACATTGTATAAAAATCTACATCTTGAACAAAAATGACATGTGCCAAAAATTATTTAAAAATGTAGAAAAGTATATCCGGGGCAAGTCAACGTGCAATATGTACGAAGAACCCAATAGAATAGTAGAACCAAAAAATAAAGAACAGATAAAAATAAAATAAAAAAGTATTTAGGCACAAGAAAAACCAAAAACAGTTACTAAGAATACAAAGAACAAAGGAAGAAGGTCAAAGAAAATATATAGTCTTGACAATCATTAATATACCATACCATCTGGATTATTTTTACCTGGATCGAAAAAACTCTACCGAGGCAAAGCAAGTTTTCCATTAAGGGTGCAACGATCGAATAAAATTACAGAAGACAATTTTTAGTCGGACTACCAAGGTATCAGCAACATTTTCATTTATGTAAAACATACGAGTAGAGCTCTACCATTGTTCGGTATACGAAAGGATTGCGGTTTCTAGATGAGATTAACAACTTGCCCAGGGTAAAAAAGGAAATGTTGCTCCTAGCGTCAAAGACAAGCCTCAGAATAGAATGAAAGAAACGACGGCGATCCGAGCAAGTAAATGGAAAGGGAAGTGGAAAAAAGGAATATAAGAATAGAGACATGGAACAACAAATCATGAAATGGCATAGACCAGGAGGTGTTAACGTAAAGAGAAATAAATACGATGAAAAGGGGAAAGTGGGTAACTAGCTAAAACAATAATTATCTGAAAGGTTTTCAAAAGCACAAAAACTAACGTGTATAAGACATTTTTTATTCCAACTTACAGTTACGAGTAGTGAATAATTCAGCATATGAAAATTGAGTTTCTTAGAAAGATTGAAGGTATTGCCAAAAGAGGCAAAATTAGAAACATTGATGTACAAGATAGACTGATGATGCAACAATCAGCAAAAAATAAAATTTAAAAAAATCAACTTAGATGGTTTGGATGTTATATTACAATAAAGGGCGAAAGAATACCCAAGATAACACGGCAGTCAATAATGATAACAATAAGAAACCAAGAGGAGAAAAAAATACGAAAGGGAGGACTACAATGGGTTGATGCAAAAGAAAAATCTAAAAGTAGAAAGAGTTGGTGAAAATGGTACAGGGGTCAATAAATGTTAAAGTCTTTAATCCTTTACACCGCAAAGACGATAAGACTGAGAGACAAATAAAGAAAAAAGAAGAAGCACTATTAGCGACTGGATTTCACTAATGAAAATAGAATGGAACGTGTACATAAACCTAATCGACGAAGACATAGTGAACAAAATGAGTAAAGGTAAGTGATCTAGAGGAATCTAGAAGAATGTGCAGATCAAAGGAAAGATGGAGAAACACCACTTGATGAAGGCAAAGGTATAGGCCGAATTATTAAGAAGATCATATTTCATAGCTTAAGGAAATTTACTCAAAAATTAATGATGAGAAGAAGCAAAGTTTTTACACTGGAAGATTCAGAACAGTAAATACCAGCGGTTGTCAAACTTTTTCTATTTACTTTCTTTACTAGTAGTAGAGCCTAGAATCTCGCCTGAACATTTTTATATTAAAAGCTGCTATAAAGAGCCTTCGCTAACAGATAAAATAAAGTGTGATATAAAGGTATCAGCAAGAAAACATGACCTATATTCTAAAGAAGGTAATCTTTACAATTTTGGAAAAATATTTTACTACTTAAGGCTCTGTATCCTTAAAACTAAATATTTTCTGCCCCTTATTTAAAATGGACGAACCGAGGCCACTGTTTCTTGTCTTGTGCTAGAGTTTTCTCGTTTTGCCAAGTTCTACCATTTTGGTGAAGTAGTTCGTCAATGGTACATACGAGTATTAGGTATGTTACGTTTTCTGAGGTTTCATCTCATAATCAAGGTTGCGATTTTTCCCTCCCGTAGCTTTTCGCCAATCTGTAGTTATTTATTATTGTCATGTGATAAACAAAAGATAAGAAATGAAATTAATGGACAGGGGAAAGAACAATAGTTATAGATATTAGACTGAGCTGAACACATGATGCAACCAAAAAGTTATAAAATGCAGGCTGGGGATGAAGCGAAGAATTGTGGGGAGACCTTTGGGTTTTGCGTTGTACTGGCGACATTCAAAAGATTCCAGGAAAGATCTGGATTCAAAAAACATCAAACAGAAAGAAGTGGCGCACCTGGGAGACGCTTATATCCAGCAATGGATGCAAACAGGCCGAGGAGGTTTTCACAATGTTTATTTTCATGTTGCAATTCTCCAGATTTTTTCAAAATCTTCACATTTTCTTTATTTCGCTTCCGTTTAGTGCACATATTACGACATCATCTGCGAATGGTGCTTATTCTTTCGAGATTCTTGTATCGTACATGCGGTGCTTTCTCTTCTATGTTGTCATGCGGTTTATTTCCTTGGAGATTCGGTAATTTTCAGCATGTGACCCCTATTTGTTATTATGTTTCCTTGCTTGTCTTGCAGCTTGTATACTTATTTCCTCACTCTTAAAAACATTCAATCCTCTGTTATTTTCAATCAGCATTTCTACCTGGAGAGTGTGGTATTCTATTATATCGGACTTCGTTAATTTATGCACTGCTTTGTTGTTCCTGCTTATTCCACAGTATTTATTTTACCTGCTTTTATGAGATCTTATCGTTTTTTCCAAAAGATCTTTAGTTTCCTGTGAGAACTTATCAGGTTTGATTCTTTTGACTTTCGTTACGTAGTCAGTTGCTTATCTTAATACGTTTACTATTCTGGGATACGATTGATTAATGTCCCCCTTTATCTTTCCTGGTCTGTCATTGAAATTTTCTGGTAAGTGTTTTTTATATTCGTTTTTCTTTGTTTATAGTAGTATTTGATCTATTAGTTTGGTCTTTTTTTGGCTCTTTCTAGTTCCACATTTATTCTTAATTTACTTCAGGCTAGTCTATGTCCACCTTCTTGAATCGTTTTTCTTGAAGAACATAGTTATTTAACAGCAAAGAAGAAAGGCGTATCGTCAATGTAAACTCAGAACTGCCAGAAATCGAAATCAAACAAATTGAATCGGCATTAAAACAGATGAAGAATGATAAAGTTGGAAGCAACGACGGCAGTATATACGCAATACTAAAAGAATGTGAGAAAACAACAAAACAAGAATTACAAAACAATTATTCAACAAGTGCCTGCCCACAGGGAGATATCAACCTAATGGGAAAAACAGTCCTTATATTTAAGAAAGCAGGCCCACTGATCTTGAGAATTAGCTACCCATCAGTTTGCTGTCCTGGGTGTATGAGTTGTTTATAGGAATAATAAGAAACAGACTTTTAAAAAAGTTTGAAATTTACCAGCCCAAAGAACAAGCTGGATTTATAAATGAATACAGTACAACTGAATATCTATACATAGTCACACAGCTTATAAAGAAAAGCAACGAATATAACTTAGATTTCAGAAAGGCGTTTGATACAGGTCAAACTTAGGCAATAATTAATGCAATGAGAAATTCCAGAATCGACCAGAGATATATAGACCTCATAATATACATCTACAGCAAAGCTACTATAAAAATTAGAATCTACGAGACAACAGATAAAATTAAAATACAGCGAGGAGTTTTTAACAATTTACATTGGGTAAAAAAAGATGTCTGGTACAAGGAGAAAAACTAAACAACTTCAGATTCGCCGATGACATCATCATATTTGCACAAAACGAAGAAGAATTAAAATAAATGTTAGAAGAACTAAATTTGTAAGCAACGAAGAAGGACTTCGAAGTGAATTCAACTAGAACCAAGATAATGGCAAGTCAGCAAACAAACTCAAATGCATTGATTATATATGGGGCAAGCAATTACACTCACTAAAGAAAGTCAAGATTTAGAAACAAAAAGAAGAATGCGATTAAGCTGGGAAGCTTACGCAAAACTAAATTATGTGATGAAAGTGAAATTGTTTAAAAACAGGAATCTTCAGTGAATGTATTTCCCAGTCACTATTTACGCATGCGAGACCTGGATATTAAATTAAAAAACACACTCAATAAAATGCAGGTACATTAGATAGCTATAGTGAATAAAATATTAGAAATATCACTCAGAGACCAAAACACCAACCACTCATAGGACAGCGAAGTCAAGTTAGTGAAATTTCGGTCTTAAATCGTCTTTTACATGCATGACAACGAGAGTGTAACAATTTCGCGGGATAGGTCACTCGCAAATGCCAGATAATTGAGGTACAATCTGAACTGAAGCAAAGATTAGTTTCCTTCGGTTTTTGGAAAGATGGCTTTCACTGACAAGTTGCACGACGTGGATGCTGTGATGGTGACCTTACTGGAGATTATTTGTGTTGTGCACGTGCTCTGTACTGATTAGGATGGCTTTATTCACTTTAATTTAAGGCAAGCACTAGTCGAATAGCGAATTTCACTCGTGTAAGTAAAAACACTTTGGTAACAGCTTTTTAATGTGGATGCTTCATATCTCTTATGTATTTATTTACATTTTTTAACAGATGATCTATCAACTGTATTTTAGAAGTGATAATCGAAAAGTAATTTTCAAGTGACCGATAATAATTTTCAAATGATGCTCCCAAACCCTTAAAATGCTTTTATACCACCGTGAGGGTTGAACACCCTAAAACTATCAATTGTTTAAATAAAAGCCCAATTGGAGCTTAATTCCTGATATTTAATGGTTGTGTGTCATACTTCCCTGGATGAGACGTTGGAGTTATCGCAAAATAATTACCGTTCCTTAAATAATTATGATGTGAACTATTTTATTATACTCAAAATTTAATAGTAAATTGTCGCACATCTTGAATTTATGTATCTCAAACAGTAGAGATGCATTTTTTGGTTGAATTATACACTTAAAAGAAAAATAAAAGAGCTATTCAACTTTTATTAGCCTGTAAAATTTGATATTTTTTTTCACTGGTACTAACTGTTGTCAGCTTGCAGGCGATATACAATTTATAGATGTAGAATGGACTTTACGTTCAGCAGTTGGCTCTGCCTAATTTATTTTGTGGATAATTAAAACTTTTAACTTTTTATTTTATTTATTTGTAATTATTAGCTTTCAATTCAATTTCAATTTTACTAGTAGGTCCCAATTGGTTTAAAAATAGTCATACCACTTTAGTCCGGCAAATTAGATGTACTGTTATCGATTGTTATTAGCAAAACATAGTTTCATACATACATTTTGCAGGCTAAAGCTAAAAGCAACTATCGTTTTATTGCTGCTGTGAAAGCTGTACGAAGTTGTGCTCCCAAAAACAAATAATTGCATAACAATTGCAAAAAAATATGTTGTATACACCTGTAGTGACAGTTTCTGATAAATATATAGGATTTTAACATCCATTTAAGTTATCCAGCTTTTGATTTCTGAGTTGTACGAGTAAATATCAAGCAAATAGCCGATTATAATTCGACTAGACAAGTTTACGTTACTGCCTCTATGCAAGTAAGTTACTTCCATTCTATGGCCAACGCTTTTCAAATTATTGTCTTTTGTTTTTTTTTTTTTTTTGCCATTCCTCGAAGAATATCTCCGTTGCAGTAAATCCACAGTTCAAACTGGGAGTTTAAGCCACATTTCAATATGAAGATAGAAATTACAAAATTAATAACAGTCTTGAGTATATAATAGTAATTTCGAGTTGAACGTTAAAATTTGAGATTAAATATAAAATTTCAATTTATTATTTTTTATTATAATTCGCACTTAAAGTGTGCATTGTGAGGTTAACGTTAAAAATTTGATATTACAACTGGGCTTTTGAGATTAAAAATGACATTTTCGAATAACATGTTTACGCCTTTCAACTGTTCTCTATTTTATTTTAAGTTTTAACGGACTATACATTTTTGTAGTAGTTTTCATATGCTCTAAAACGATGCGGTATCACCTGTTAAATAAACAAAAATGCGGTATGAGTATGAGTATCATAAGTGCAAGTCAGTACAATTATAGTAACTAATAGATTCTTCATAAAATTCACCATAATTATGTTTATTTATGATCAGTACAGTCGTGTTCAAAAATGTGTTGTACAGAGGTAGTTCTAACCTTATTGTTGGTTGTGTTTTTACTCAACAAAGGCTGATATTGTATTATTAACAAGATAGACCTAGATGTATAGGTACTTTTAAAATAGTTGAGTATAACTACACCACTTTTTTTTAACTTTGTGAACTTAAATCATATTCACAAAGCACATATGTTGTACAACACTTTAATGAGTCATGTTTATTGTTATGACACTTAAAAACACATGAAATATAAGCAAACTGACAATAACATATAAAATGTTCCAGTTACATGCTTAACAGACACTGAAGAATAATTGTAAGCTTTTGTCGTTCAGCCCCACGAGATACATATAAAAACCCGGAGAACTCTAAATTACAGTTTGCTCGGGAAGGTACTAATTAACGTGATTACTTAAATATATAGAAGAGGAGCGTCCTTTTTGTTCAGGAGGCAACCAGCGTGAGAGCATTTTTTACGGTAACATCCATGAAATTTGTAGTAACCACAAATAAATTCGCTTTTAGCTTTCGTATTTACTTACAGTAGGTACACCTTGTAGAACCAACCATAAATCCGTGAAAAATGAAAATCACTGTTTTTAATGAAAACGAAAAACGGCCACTTTTTGTATCTTCCAATTTGCCTGTTACTGTGGACTATTGACAAAATCTGCTCAGAACTAGTACTGCCCAGTGGAATTTCAAAAAATAAATAGTGTGAAGCAGTTAGTTAGATGGCGGAATTCAATTTTCTCTGTTGGTGGAACTAAGCAGAGAATATTATAATTTAACAAGTTATGATCGGCAAATTTAAAGCATTCGATCTGCGCTTATTTTGTTTGTTCATCAATAATTAAGTCTAGAAGTAATTAAGGTTATCGTCGGTACTTTTTCTGAGGCCGCCTGAAAGCTCGACTGGAATGGAACCCGTCCAAATGAGCGGACAGTGGCTCTTTCCACCACGGCAACATTATTTTGTCGTTCTTTGCATAAAACCAACTACAGCCTTCATTAGAATCACTTTGGCCTGGCAACGATTGGAAGTAACTAACTGAATGCATCGAACGTAACATTTTAAGAACGATACCAACGCAAACTTGCAGGAACACATGCGACTAGACAGTTTTTACGTTAAATGCGTCGCACAGAAGCACAGGAAGTCCTGGAAGCTCTCAAGAGCTTAAGAGGTTTACAAGAATGGCTAAAAGGGGATAAATATAGCGCCTGTCGCCTGCAATTTATTGCTGGGCGTCAGTGCAACTGCGTTAATTTCTATGTTAATTTAGGGCGCCCATGTGCAAACACGGCGCTTCAGTCGCATTAAACGAAACCGCAATGTATGTCATGTTTAATTTCCAAATCCTATGCACACTTGGGTGTACTAAAGGCTAATCTTCGGCTGTGCGTTATTTGCTGCTGTCGTAAACGTCTTTGTTTACTTCGTCGCTAAAACAGCAGCTCGGAACTGCGTACATAAACGTTTGTGAAGGACATAATGGCTTATAAAGCCGTAACTATTTGCTATGTTAGCTCTCAAGAGCGCGAGTTAATTTATTTGGAAATAATATCTTCCCAGCCATACTATTCTGCTTGTAAGCAAATACTGGTACCTATATGCAAAACTTCCAGGTTTTTAACAGCAGAAAAAGCAAAGATGCGTTAGCTTGAATTGATGTTTTTAATGTTGTAAAAGTTTCTATAGCAAGCTTCAATATACTAGAAATTATTGTTATTTTTTTATTGTCAAGTTTATGGTTGTTTGCTGCTGTAAACTAAGACAAATTTGCGTCGAATATATTCATGTACATGTAGTAAAATTAACAAATACGAACACACAGTTATTAACTTATTGTTTATCTGCAGACGGTCGTATTTATTTGTTAGTGAAAAACTGGCAAGACTGTTCTCTTAACTCATAAATATATTATTCCTCTTGAGCATTGTTCTCTTTCAAACTTCTCTGCGCGTACATAATTTAATAATATAAACATTTTCTTGAACAAGGCGATAAAAATTCTCTGAAATCATGGCCAGGGGATGAAATTTCGCGCAACTCAAAAAAGATCATTCATGTTACTACGTGCTAGTTTAATTTTTCCAAATTTTATGAAATAAAATTGGCTTTGGTAATAATTTGTAAAACAGTATTAAAAATAGTGTTAGCCTTGATTTGAACAACATGTAATCAGAGCAAGCTTGGAAATAATGTAAAACAAGGTAAGATCGAAGACAAACGATTGGGGAAAGGAAGCCAAGCTGTGTAGTGGTGTTTTGCTTCCCCAACAAATAATTATTAATACGTGAATAAATACCTCTTTTCCAATTCAATGTCTTTGAAAATTAATTCCATATCCTTTGGGTACGCTGTAGTAGACTGCAGTAATTAGTAGCACATCTGTAGAAGTTTAAAAGAATGTTTGATTTGTGCATCGAGTGTTAGGTGGTTTTTCCAAGATTGCATATGAGCTTAGATCAGTGTGTAATTGTGAGCTAGAAGTAGGCAGCAACATTCGTGTGAAGCAATTGGAGCCCTAGGTCTGAACCGACGGCTGAATTAGAGGCGTTTTTCGCAGTGGTTGAGCTACAGGAATCGTTCTGCAGGGCGTTCAGCGGCTTGTATCTGCAAGCCAACGAAGAAAGAGGGGCCAGGCATCGTGGGACTTGCTAGGGACTCGAGTTAAGTCCTAGTTTCTATTGGAAAAGCATCAGAACGGTCAGGAAAGTTCATCCTAAAAATATTGAATTTAGTGGCGTCGGTTTTTTGTGCACCTCCGGTAGACGCATCCTCTGTTTTTTGTTTGTGACGTGTATTTACTTACTGCAATTGTTATCACCTAGGCAACGCTTTAATTACGTAATCACTGATATTTGTTGAACAATATCGAATTTGTTTTGCGAAATTGTGAGGTTGGATCGCCATATTTAAATTTGGCTCCTATTAGTTAAAAAATATCCAGTATTGTAGCGATCCCTGGGGTTAAATCAGCATTATACAAAGCGTTTACAATTAATTTATAAAAAATAATACCACGATAGTCAAGTAAATAGCAAATGTATTTCCTATAATTTATACAAATCAAGATAATATTTGCTAGGGTGTAGAGACCCGACCCATTAGACTATTAAAGTTCTTTATTTAATTAATTAAAACATAACAATACATGCATCATGGTCCCTCTTCTACCTACTGGTGTCGAGGATAGATTTTTCGTAGAACCCTTTCCTTTCTCACTGTAACACTTTTTATCCCATTATCTTTTGTTCTTGAAATTTCATCTATTACTGCAATAAGCAGTAGTGGGCTCAAGATTCCCCTGATCTCACTTGTTTAGCGGTTTCAAATTGTATTAGTTCGTTGGTAGCACCTCGGCGATTCAGTACATCTCATATTCTATTCCGTTGCACCTTATCAAAGACCTTTTCTGGATCGATTGCGCAGATGTATAGTTTTCCCCTCTGGTTTATTATTTTACAGAAAATAGAAATCATGATTTCTTTCGAACTCGAGATTTTTGCGAAAATATACGTTTTCGTGTCTTCTTATACAGAAAAAGTAGTTTTCGAAGTGATGTCTGTCTGTCAGTTTGAGTCTGTCAGTGTGTCTGTTAGTGAGTCTGTGTCCTCTCTACAGACCAAAGGCTTAATTGATCTGCCTCAAAATTTATAATTTGATAAAAATTAAATTTCATAGAACAAGATCATATATTGTACAATTATCTACAATTCTTGTTTAAACATTTTTTTTTGTAAGAAGTACAGTTTTTAGGAAAAACGCAAAATTAAATTTTTAAAAGTGTTGTTATGACCACATCTCAGTTTTATATATTGGTATGATAACAGCCACTTTCCAAGTCATTTGTTTTTATTTTTTGGTTTTCTGTTTTCTGTAGCTCACTCGGTTGTCCCTCTTCTTGGTGATAGTCTTTGTCTGTTTCAGTATCCCTTCTCCTTGTTACTTATTCTGCTTGTGCACCTAATAAATCTCCAGTACTTGAGCCAGTTTTTTGTGATCTCTACTTCGGTTACTGCTATTTGATCTTGTTTGTCTTTTATCCATTTCAAGTGTACTTTCTTATACCACCTCAGTCTCTAACGTTCTATATAAAAGCCTCGCATTTTCTGTGGCTTGCTTTTCCATTTTCCTCCCGACTTCCTCACAGGATTCATGTTTGACTTCTTTCCCCAGTCTCTTCACCTTCGCTCTTTGCACTTTGTATTTCTCGTAATCCCCTTCCTTTTTTGGGAACGGGTATCGCTTCCAAGCAGTTTTCTTCCTTTTAACTTGTTCTTTTATTTAGTTGTTCTACCACACGGTTTGAAATTCTCAACACCTTCTTTGCTGTTGCTATCACAGTTTCCTCGAATTTGTTCAGCAAGTCTTCTAGATCCATAGACTCCAGTTGTTCTCGTACTTTCAGGATCTCCTTGTCCATTTCTTGTAACAGTCCAAAACGACTTTTACGACCTCAAAGCATTTTTGGGGATAGTCTAAATGGGTCGCTAGGACACGTTAATCTTCAAAAAGGCAAAGCTCACTCTAATCACGTCTCAATTTGCTGTAGCAGACTGTTGACCGGCTATTTGCTCAGGGAGAAGGGGATATACGTCAAAAGATCACAGTAAAAAGGTGGCGCGACAAAAGATCACGGTCAAAATGTCGCACGATAAATGACCGCATACGACAAATAATCGCATTCGACAAAAGATCGCGGTCAAAATGTCGCACGATAAATAATCGCATGCGACAAAAGATCGCATACAAAAATAACTATATACCTGCTCATACATTGAGATAAAAAAAATCGTGTATATTACTACATTACAATTACGAAAAATGATTTCTATATTGCAATTAACGATCGCGCGACAAATACTGAAGTAAACTTCCCTTCACACTTTGTCCAGGCTTAGGACTGGCAGTAGAAATACTGGCGTGTTTAAAAGTGTTTTTTTCTCGTTTTTGTTTGTTCTTTGTTTTTTTAAAATTTTTTATCCAATTAAAAGTTTAAAAGTGAGTATAGCGATTAGTTTTGTTGTCATAAATATTTATGTTATAGAAGTTTTGTAAAAAAAAATTTAAAAACAAAAACGGTAAAAAAACACTTTAAACACGCTAGTATTTTTACTGCCAGTCCTAAGCCTGGACAAAGTGTGAAGGGAAGTTTACTTCAGTATTTGTCGTGCGATCGTAAATTTCAATATAGAAATCTTTTTCTGTAATTGTAATGTAATGAATATACACGATATTTTTTTTATCTCAATGTATGAGTAGGTATATAGTTATTTTCGTATGCGATATTTTGTCGCATGCGATCATTTATGGTGCGACATTCTGACCGCGTTATTTTGTCGCGCGACCTTTTGATGTGACACCGGGAGAAGGAGGGTTAGGGATAAATATAACATATTTAAAAGCGAAATGCTGTCACAATAGGGGTAATCAAAATAGGAGTGGGGGGGGGGATTGAGCACCACAAATTTCATTGATAGAATGGGGGAGAAACTTTTCGGCCGGGCTTCGTAGAAATTCGAAGTCACAAGACCGTCGCTGCACTACGATGTTCTTGCGAGACGTTCCGGCTGGTTTCGGACTTACCTTTGTTGGTCTTTAGTTTCACAAAGGCACCTTACATATAATACATCAAAGAAAGCACAAAGCACATAAGATAAGAACTATAATAAATAAAAGGAAAAGTCGTTTGAATTGAATTTGGGTCAATTGAAATGCATGTATATGGTCGACATTAATAAACGTAAAAGGGTGTTAGTAGCTATAAAATTTACTGTGCATCGATAATGACATAGGTACAAAAGATATTTTGTACAGAATTTTGAACATTCGTGATATATTAAAGACGTTAAAACATTTTTTTCAGCAACTTATTTACAATTCGATTTAAAAAAGCAAACACTATATTAAGTAGAGTAAGCTCACTTATGTGGTGGACTCAAAAACTAGTACCTAATAAAGAAGTGTCAGCATTCTAGAATGTGATGTACAGCTGATTGCGAATAAAACTGGGACAGCTAATATGTAATATTGTAATATGAAGTACAATAACATATTAAATACTCGTAATTATGTTCCTTTTCTTATGCTTCTATCTTTATTAATATTTTATGTATTCACCTACGGAAATGTAAGTTAGAAAAAGTTTCACACGTTATTAAAAACGCAAAAAGTAGTCTCAAGACTTTTATTTGCAATCAGCTGTACATGATGGAAGGAGCTGCTGTGAACTTGTAGGGATTCAAAAATAAATCAGCTATACTAAAGAACTTCTTAATAGCAGAGAACTTCTAAATACCAGAGAATGTTTTTAAGAAGGTTAGACTAATATTGTATGGGCAAGATTGGATTGGAATACTTCTAAAAAACAAGATTGGTGATAAATTAATTAAACCACGCAATGTATAATTAATAATTACTCGAAATACGCTGAGAAGTGATAACCGCAGAAGCTGTTCAATTGAGAGATTGAGTGAACGTATACCTTATATTAAAAAAAAACTACACCGATATTAACTTTGAACGGAAAAAGTTATTACCTTCAAATGGCGTGGCTTTGCCTGACACGTAAAAACTTAGTTTTCCCGCTCACGCCCTATACTCTTTTATGTGAGACTGTACTATAATGTCATGGTTCATAGTTAGCGTATCATTTTGACGGGATTTTGTATTTTTAAAACCTTTGAGGTTATCTAGTGGAAATATCTGCAAATCTAAGGTAAGAATTTTTGACTTGTATTGCGAAAAATCATTTTTTTAAGGTTACAAAGCTTGGTGGGAAAGTCACCCCGGCAAGCAAACAGGAGTTACTTTGCTCAGTTGTAGGTAAGTTTGTCCATTCTACAGAAGCATTTTTGTTCTAGAGTCATGCCACAGAAATATGTTAAGAAATTGGGATCTAGAAATTATAAAAACTATTCAGATGACACAATTGTTGAGGCATTACAAGATATTCGAACAAAAGATTGTCCATTTCCCAAGCCGCAGAAGAATATAAAATTTCTAGACGAACCTTTTGCAACAAACTTTTGCAGAAACGTGGACAACTTGATTTTTCAAAAGAAGAAGAGGGGAAAATTTTGCCTTTTATTCTAGTTGGTGCTGATTGGAGAATGGCTCTAGATGCATTTGATATACGTTTTATTGTTTAACAACATCTTTCAGACTTTGGTTGCACTATTAATAAATTTAAAGGTATCTACTCTTCCTAGAGAGTCGTGGTATCCAGCATTTATAAAGCGCCACAAAGAACAAGTTCATATAAGAAAATGTCAAAATGTAATAAGACGAACCCGACGTTCCGTTGATTCAGAGCAAATTTCATCCATCGATCCGGGTTCTAATAAAATGGTGTTTCGGTGGGGTGTAAAATATTCCGGGAGGAATATTAATTCGTCTATGGGTTGCATTTTAATAATGTTTGCTACTTCTGTTTAAGGAAAAGTATTGACTTGTTGCGTAGTTTACAAGGCTGAATATTTATAGAGAACGTGGATAGAGAGTGGGCCTTCTATACGAGGTATGGAAGGACATCGTCAGACTGGATCGATTGACCAAATTTTGAAGAATGGTTCATGCAAATTGTAGTGCTATAGGCAAATCGATTGACTGGTGCTAAATGTATTATTGGTGACGACAACTTGAGTTCTCATTTGAGTCCCAGGGTAATTCTGCCAATGCTACATATACAATGTTGTTTTTTGCCCCTATAAAAAGATTATGGCTAACCTCTATGACACTTTACAAACTTAAAAGTCCTAGTAGCACATCCGTAGAAAAATATATGTTCCCCAGATTGCTAAAGAAACTCCTTGAAACTTCATCTGAAACAAATGTAAAAAACATTTAAGCTGGATTTTGAACTTGTGGTATCGTACCAATTAATAAACATGAAGTACTAAAAAAGATACCTACCTACACTGAGGAAACAGCAAGTCCGGCCATTAGTGAAACTTTTAGTGTATCTTCAGGCATGCAGGAAAGGGGGTGAAAATATCAAGCAAAGGCAAAAAAAATTGTTTGTTTCGGCAGGAAAGTCTGTGTTTCTAACAGATCTAGAAACATGTGATACAACTCATAAGAGTAACGAAACTGAAGCGACTGAACCACAGAAAGCACTAGCTGATGATAACAAGCTATTGCAAGAAAGGAAAGACTAACAAACAGTATGGACTCAAAACTAACAGGAAGAAGATCGTTTGTCTTATATAAGTCCTCAGATGGCCTAGAGGAGTCTTATGTTAAAATGGATGTTAATTTTACACCCGACGCTGACAGCTTAAAGGGAGATTTTTTATAATCGTAATATTTATGATCGGAAAGACCCAAGAAGGTTACTCAAAAATTATATGATGCCAGAGTTCTTACTGCGTTTACAAACCATGATGAATTCTAGATTAGCTGCCTTCGGAGCGAAGTAGTATATCCTAACCAACCTGATATTTGTGACATTGTATTTCCTCAAATTATAGCTATTCTTCTACATCCGTTGAGGGGGGGTTGTTATGATTTGCCTTCTTGTGTGAAAATGAACTATACGCGGTTGTACGAATAGACTGTACTTTAGTTAGCTATAGGCTAAGCAATTTCTAACGTAAATATTTTTAAGGTAGAATTTCGTAGGCAAATTTGTCATATTAAAGTGTACAACAGCCGCCTGAACGCCGGTATTTAGAACGTGCCTTTCTCTGGGAGAATGGAAGTATTTGAATCTCACGGAAGCACAAGGGTAAATTTATGCAGGGTTTACCTCGTAGGCCGAAAAATTGGACGAAGCTAGATTAGATGACGTAATCAGAAGCGCAACAATTGCCACTTGGCTATAGAAATTGGGCTAAAAATACGTGCCGATCGGAGCAAATTCTTTTAGTAGAGTTGTAAACTTTATTAGAGATCATTTGCAAGGTATCGACCACTTGATAAAATTTGGCTTGTAAACCTACAATTTTGAAGAATACATAGCAGTATGGAGCGATTATGCATTGTCACGTTTATGTATGTGACTTAGAAGTCCAAAATTAAGAGCTGTTATGATAGGCTTATTAGAAATTTTGAGAACGCCTACAAAGATTTCTTGGCCAAACTGAACTGAGAATTTAGTAATTACTAAGTAACCTTGTACGACTTAAGTTTTTCTGCAAACGGCAGGAAATAAATGCAATTATTTGTACTTAAGTGTTCTTATTAATCTCGCAACAGTAGCTTTAGTCTTCGTGTACAAATGTATTTTGACTAAAAGGATTGTCAGTCCCCCGACTTTAGACGAGTTTGCGACAGCGTATTACGTTTGGAAGTGACTTAACCGTATACTTAACATAAGTTAATTGTTCTTGTTTGAGAATATTACTTAAAAAGTATACATTTTTGTTTTGTATGTTTTTGGAAGACACTATATTTATGTATGTTTATTCATTTACACCATACGTAATAAAAATGTTTATAGATGCGTTGTTTTTCCTTTAATTTTCTAGATATGTATACCTATTTATTAGTAATTCGACCTGTACAAGGACACCCATAAGACAATCACAGCTTGAATTTGAAATTCGGATAAATTCACCCTATTTGACGGTACAAATTTAGAACAATATTATAAATGCATGTCCCAACCTGAGTAAAGAAAATTGACGCACCAGATAGCTTAATATTAGCTTAAGTTAATATGACACTTAAAAGAGTAAATATTTGAGCAAGCTTATGTGGAAAGTAATTTAGATAATAAATAAAAGTAAAATTGAGAAAATGTATTTAAATATCCACAGAAAAATCATTGCAATGTGTATCCTCTCGTTTCTCGTTTGTGTTATTTCCCTTCGACCCGTTGCCTGGGTTTCTTTATATTCTATTTTATTCTGGGCTGTTTTCGCACCAAGAAATGTCTGATGTTCTTTTTTCCTGATACATGAGTTCTTCCATTTCCTGGTCCAACCAATAAATACAGTTTTTGTTTTTTCTGAGCTATATTTTTCGCAAATAGTTACAAATAGTAGATACGTGTTGCTATTTCCAGACTTCTGCACACTTATCTCACGTGCTTTTTGAGAAAATTAATATGCCGGCACATTATTTCGCTGGAAATATTGTGCGTCAGACTTAAGTAAAAATTGTCAGCTATGTGTTCACCTTCGTTATTTATGAAAATAAGTTTTAAAGATCTAATTTCAAAACAATCTTCGATGCACGTACATCTCAAGTAAAAATCTCCCAAATTATAGAAACAAATGAAAATCTAATATAAGATTTTTAATTCTGCTCAGAAAGTACCATTTTAATATCAAAATACTTTTGTTCTCGCTAACTTAGTGATCAACGAGTACTGAAAATTCACTTTAAAGAAGCGGTCGATTTTGAAAGTGGTTCCCATGGCCACCCGAGAACGCTGCGGTGTATTTGTAGGGCGACCGGTCGCCCAGGAGGAGTCCCAGCAAACCAAACAGAGCCGTGTTTTTCGTTTTGGAGCTCTTTGTTTATAGGCCTGGTTAGCGATGAACGGGCAAATGCGAGGTAGTGACTCGCGCCGAGCATCCATCAGCCGCGCGGGGTGCGTGTTCTCAGAGTCTCTCACGATGAAGCCTCATCTCGGCCGGTGATGCGGCAGATTCGCCTACATTTTTCAACTTGTTAAATTACCGGCCGGCCCGCGGTGCTCCGCGCCGATACGGGCTTTTTGCGCCGGGAATTTAATTTATTATTTATGGACTATCAATCAGCATTAAAAGTAGCAGGTCATACTCCTTATTTCTTTTAAATTAATTTTGTGCGCGGCGTAAACCGGCGACGGGCGCAGCGGACGCAGGTGCACTTCGTTTCGACAACGGGCGGTTCTGAAACTTTTAACAGTAAGCAACATGGGGTTTTAACGACTCCGTAAAAGGATTAGGTACTTCTTAAATTATGCGTGGGCTGCATAAGTAAATGACAAATAAAAGTCTGCAAGTTGCATCGAGGTTCCGCTTGGCCAGCTCGTAAAGGGTGACAAATGAATGGGCTATCAGTGAAGTCAGGAGCTACCCTTGACGTCACAGAAGTTCCCGAAAAATTGCAAATCGTCGGCCGGAAAACACTAGACGCCACGTTATGTTTACTTACTACACCACGACTACAATGGGTTTTGAAAACATATAATTCTGTGTTATATTGCCAGATTTGACTTCAAACGTTAAAAGACAACGTTAATCATTAACAGTAATTAACGTATTAAGAGGGGTAACCCAGTCTTAACATTCGAGCATATTTATACCACTCGAGCGAGCGCAGCGAAGCAAAAGTGGTAATTTATGTGGGAAATGTTAAGACGGTTTCCCCTCGAAATGCGTATTGTTCATCGGGGCAATAATTTTGAATCAATAATAATTACTAAAAACTGCTAAATCGAAATCGGACTACCATGAATATGTGTGCTATAGTGAATGCATGTTAAATGAGTGGATGCTTGTTAAATGTATCTTAACATTCTACGATGCGATCATGTTAAACACTGTTTAACATTTCAATGAACAACAAAGTAATGTAATGCACAGTTTTATATTCACCAATATTAAAATTAAATTTCCGTTTAGACCGCGTTATATTTCTAGATAAATACCGAGCTCTTTTAGGTTTTATATGGCTTATTTTCACATTGTGAATTCAAACAGGGACTTACTTACAAGCCACTCATGATTTGATATGCGTTCTTAAAGTACTTTGGCAGACCAACATTTCGTAAGACATTGCAGCTTGCATCATCAGAGCTAAAGTTGCCCTAAGAGTAGGGTTGTAAACACTGTCATTTTGACCCGAAGACTTCGGGTTTGGCAATCATTCTTGGGGCTTTGGGTTTTTAATAAAATTCTTCCGGTTAACTAAAGGTTCATACATACATTACATGGATTACGAAAAACTCCTATTTGAAAGTTATAAAGCAGAAGTCATTGGTAGAAAGTGCCAAGAGAAAAAAATATATAATTCTGGACATTTTCCGATAATGTTTATTTTCATGCTTAAATGTAGAAGTCAAGTTGTATTTCCTATGTTCTATTATTAAATTTAATATTGTATTTTAAGTAAGTAAATGTTCGCAAAGCCGGTCCTGCGCTGGACGTGTACTGTGAATGTTGGTTTTCGCGAGTGCAGCAAGAAACACGCTGTACGAGGGATGCGAATTTATAAAGAAGGCAACACTCGCACGCAAGCCCGTCCGAGAGCTGCATGGGTTTGTTAGATTGGAAAGTATAGATAGTACGTGGATTCGTACAGGGAGATATAAGTTAATTTGAAGCTGCCTAAAAGAGCCTGGCAGCCAACGTTTGCTGCAAACACTGTTAAAGTGCAGCGAGCCAGTGTTTGCAAATTCGACAAACGCATTTTTCGAGTGCACATGTAAGTACCCCCCATTGTGCTATATTTAAAGGCTTATCTGAAGAGCCAATTTAACTGTCTTTACAAGGCTTACACGCGATTAGTGGTTTCCAGCACAATATCCGCCAGGAGCGCGTGATACATTCTACGTGTGCCGTTACCAAAGGCATGCAGCAGACAGTTCCAGATCAAATGTTTGCAGTGCGTAATGGGGTTGCGTTTAACTGCAAGCTATTGCAAACGCGCAGGAAATAAGTACCGATTTCAGGCAATTTTGACATTCCAGTTTTGTTAAAAATATTTTGACATTTGCCGTTTTTTAAAAGATAATTATTTCGAAGTTATTTTTAGTGTTCATGTATGTTTGCAACACGCCTGCGATCACCCTCAATCTATATCGCACATAGGTTGTTTGAAAGCTTAATTTTATTTTCTGTTATTTCTTTTGTAGTTTTATGCGTGTTTTGTTGTTTCCTGTTTTTATATCTAAGTCCGACACCTAACGGTATAAGGACTAAAGATTAAATAAAATAAAATAATAAAAAAATTTATATCTGTTTTGAAGTCAATAGATGATATAAAAACAATTCGGATTTTTTTTTGCATTGTTTAAAGTTAAGTTTCAGTCCGACCAACACTATAAAAGGGAACCAGATTTCTGTTTTGGCAGATAGCGATCTTCCATAAGCGACTAACTGAGATACTAAGAGAGTTCCTTGCTCACTGAGCTAACTAAGGGATAAAAAGGGCAAATAATTATTTAAATATTAAGGCATACCAGACGTCTTGTTCGAATTTATTGTATCCACGGAGGGGTAAAAATATTCCGCATTTCATATGCTACTTAAAAAATATAAAATAATTTTAAGAATTATATCCTTATAATGTAAAAAACTATTTCATCTTAAACTTATTAATTTTTTGATTCCATTTTTTTTCCTCCAAGAATTATTTTCTTCGGGTCAGTATCGACTCAATGTTGGGGACCTTCTGGGTTTGACTGATATCGTATGAACAAAAAGAAAGTTCTTCAAGGGTGTCTTTGGAATTTTAAAGTCATGTGTAATATAGCACCAGGAGATATGAAGCTGTGATTTGACATTTGCTACAAAGTGAGGTATGATCTTCTTCTTCTGCCGGCTTTGGAAATATTTCTCATTGCTTCTATTACGTTATGATTATATTGCGATATTAGGCACTGTCTATAAAATGTCAGTGACCGGGATTAGGCATCATTTTCTGGTGTTATATATATAATACTACTCCACAAATGAACTGGACCATTTTCATATATTGGTGTAATTTAAAAAATATTTTCCAAAAGGACAGTCATGGCATTTTTGTAACCTTTCATGATTGTGTCACTATAAAAAGCATTTGTTTTTATAATTTGGTTTAAATAAAACTAAGTCCATTAATAAAATATTATCATTTGAAAATTTAGAATTTTCCCCAAATTTTGAAAGCACATTGCATACAAAGTATGCCAAATCGTTGCCAAAAATTTTTAAACGTTCCGAGGAGACTCAAAGAACTATTAATTTCCTTTTTTTGTTCTTACTCTTATTTGTATGAAATATAGTTTTTTTGTAATTTTATTAGTTTTTAATTTTATGAATATGATTTTGTTAATTCTTGAGTTGATATTTGAGAATAGTGTGATTAAGTATACTTAATATGAGTATACTAAAAA